>CM061914.1:124026032-124471187 GCA_031002005.1 Vandiemenella viatica
CGCCAATACCGATAGTAAATGGACTCAACCTTGCGTCTGGCGTAGAAAATTCCATACCTAAGAAATAATTTATTTTTCAAGGCGAAGTTTAAGAATTGTTTGATACGAAACGTTAACTTGAAATTTGACTTAATTTAAATTTGCAAGGAGGTCCGACAAATCAGTAAATATAATGGTAACTTATCTAAGCAGAGCTCGTAGAAGCTAGGACGATCATGCCGCGTCCAATTTGCAGAGTAACGCGAAATAATATCAAGTAAATTTCAGCATGATTGTATCCTTGGTAGACTTCAGTGGTATTTGTAAACAACTAATAAAAAATATAAAGTTTTCACTCTCGTCTACGTATTTCAAGCCGCCATATTCCACGATTTTTCCCCCCTAATATACAAACGGATAATTCACAGAACAGAGTAGTTTTATCAATTCTTAGGGTTTAAACATTAAAATATGCACAGGTATAAGTATTATTTCATCACCCTTCAATAGCAGTTATAAAAAAATCACGGTTTCTGTCGAGTGGAAAGAAGCTGTCTTTCTGCCGTATCATTCAGGTAAACTGGGAAAAGAAATTTTTAAAGTAAATTCGCTACAGTAAAATTTCTGAGCCTATAAGAGGATATTTTATCCTGTGCAAGAGGGTCTAAAAATATAACGAGTCTCGAGCTGGCTTGGTATGTAGAAATATTTGGAAAATAATAACTTTAGTTTCCTTCCACACATTTAAGGAACAGTAAACAACGCCCAAATGTCGCTCTTGTAGTAACAGACTTTTGCAGAGCATTAAAGGTAGCACTTTCACGGATAAAAGCGACTAGCTTTGGAGACCTTATGTTTTAGAACCAGGCTAAAAAATTATGAGTTGAAATGAAGCAGTTATATTAAGATTTGAAAAATTCAGAAGAAAGTAAAGGAAAGAAAAGATCAGCTAATCAGACAAATACTTCTAGTCGACGGAGTACCGAAGAGATAGAACGAAACGAAAAATTACAGAGGAAGGCAACCATTGAGGTATTGGTTGTATCCTGCCGAAGGAAATGTACTTAGCCTGTTACTGGAGGTATAGGGTGACCAGTTCCTTTCCTTCTTATCTAAACTAACCCGATAATCCTACCGGGTAAAGGGGAGCTATAGTTTAACATCGAATCCGAATCACCGAAGCTATCTGGTGTACTTCATATTACATAGCAAGTTGTTTCAGAGGTGAAGGTCGGATTAAGGGTACACGAAAATCTTTGCCGAGACGGTAACTCGAACCGGGGACCTTCCGATCTCCAGTCAGACGCCTAAACCACTGACTCACTAGGCCACTCCATTGAGGTGTATGAATCGGAAAATAACGCGATTCGTAAAATGAAAAATTTGAAGAGAGAATAGTTGCTAAATAATAGTGATAATCTGTCCTCTGAGTCGGATGGTTGGAAGCAGAATTCTGTATTACCAAACACGGGCAAAGAGATGAGCTTGAACGTCTCAGTATTTTATCTCGTGAGGGGAAATCAGTTCTCATTTGATGGCAGGGTGCCAAGTTTATCGTGGTCGTTCTGGATATTAGATTCGAGTTAAATTGATTGGTCTCATCGGAAATAACAACCTGTTGCTCTGCCAACAAAGGTACGGAATGGAAAAGTGTTAAATGCTAGTCGCGTTCGGAATGTGGTGGGCTGGAAGGGAAAAGAGACGAAGAGATTATGAGTATACACCAAGCGAGCTCGGGACGGCTATGACGTAGGAGCGAGTGAGGATTCAGCGGCGGCTTGGGGCGTCCTTCTTCCTGCAGCCCCGGGCCAGCGAGTCCGGCGGTAGTCAACTGTCGAGCTGCCTGCTGCCGTAGGAGACGACGGCGACGGGGGCGGGGATGCGACTGCCCTTGGAGTCCTTGCGGGGGCTGTGCACCACCGAGCCCGACTCGGAGGAGCCGCACACGGAGGCGGCCCTGCGCGGCAAGCTGCCGTTGCCGTGCACCCAAGCGCTGGTCAGGTCCAGCTCCTCCGACGGCGGCTCTGCCGCGTCGCCCACCAGGTCGGCGTACTGGCGGATTATCTGCCGCATCTTGTTCAGTACCGTCACGTCGTTGTCCAGTTCCTTCACAGACAGCACCTGCCGGGACACATCAAACGATAGATTAGCGCCTGACCTTGTTGCTGTACAGGTGCGTTCCCACGGCGCGTGGCAGGTACGGCGGGCCTCGACCCACCGCCAGGCGGTAAAAGATGAAAGGCGCGTACTGCCACACCACGCGGCTTACTATGTAAGGACACGCTCGAATTTTACGCTCCCCTGTGCTGAGCAATGTTGCCACCTTACCTATTTTGTCTTTACATTTAGTGATTTTGAAGCTCAAAAGCGATATTCTTAAATATGTTACCGCTACAAAAATATTTGGTAATTTTTACTGATATTCAATCTCGCAAAGTTTCGAAAAACTTGTTTGGAACTAGGGTAGGTAATGCCTCTATCATGACTTGGATAAACAATGGCGTAAACGAAATATGGCTCACCCAATACATGAATGCTGCTGGAATATATATCTTTCTGGAGTTGTCTGATTTACCCATATCCAATCACTTTCTCACTTGAATGCCACATCAGAAAGGATTTTCAGTACACATTCTTAAAAACAATTTGAGAAATGGGCTAGCTGTAAATACTCTTGGTAGAATTATTTTATAACGAATTAGTTAAAAATTGTAAAAACCCCGCTACAGTTACGACCTTCCGGCTGATGTGATTGCTGCAGTTAAAAAATATTCTTTTAAATCTAAGACTGACGATTCATCTCATCCTTCCACATCGGCAAGTTCTGCAACTTCAACGATAGAGCAAGACGATGAAGAAGAAATACCGACTAATGACATTTGAAGTTGATTTTTAATGCAATGTTATGTTTTATTTAATGAAAATGCTAATTATTTAAATATTTTTATATTACTTACCTTACCATTTTCATTTATTTTATTTAGTGATTTATAGCGAATCTTTTAGTTGTAAATATGCCCGCAATCTAGTGAGTTTTCACACCAAGTCTAGAAACTTTTGTTTTCGTAAGGTGGCAACATTGGTTTCGATACATAATATTTCAATACTAATATACAGGGTGAGTCAAAAAGGATACAATTTTGGAATGATATAGAAATTTGTTGAGATTACAGAATCAGTAGATGTAGCGAACAAACTCAAAATTGATACACGTAGTGCATCAGTACACAATTCCGCCACCAGAAGCGCCAGCGTAGTGCACAATTAAAATGGCTACTTTCACTGGTGCGATGCGTGCTCGCTGTGTGTTTTGGTCTCATGAAACGAACTTTTCAACAACTGTTCGGCGTAAATTTCGCACCAAATACACTAAAGAACCTCCAAGCAGGTGTATTGTGCCCTTAACTTTCTTCTTCATGGAGAAAACTGTCACTGGTATTGATATCTGGATATGCTTGAAAACTTTTTAATTTGCAGATCGATGCAGATGACCGAGATGCGATGGTTTACTACCAGCATGACCGTGCACCACTTCATTTCCTCACGTAACTTCAAGGTTTCTTCGATAATCGCTTCCCAGGTTGGTGGAATGGCCGTGAAGGGTCAATCAAATGGCCACCTCGCTTCCCAGACTTGACAACTCTGGATTTCTTTCTCTGGAGTTTCATTAAAAATTGTGTTTATGTTCCTCCCCTACCAAACCATTTTGCCGACCTGAAAAATCTTATCTACGCTAGAGTTGTACAAGTTACGCCTGATTTGTTGCAACGAGTGTGGAAAGAAACTGATTACAGGTGAGATGTTTTCCGCATGACTAATAGTTGCCACATCTAATCAAAATCACACTTGACAATTTTATGTGAAACTTGAGGTTTTTTGCTACAAACAGACATATCTAGCTTTTCTGTAAGTTATCTCAATAAATTTCTATATCATTCCAAGGTTGTAAAGTCTTTTTTGACTCACCCTGTATTTTACAAAAACCTTTCTTCAAAAATTAGGCAAATTCTTGTACTTGTTCAGTGACAGAAAGTTAAAATCATGTTCTGATCTACAATTTACAGTTTGTATTCACTTCCTGAAGCAGAATGTTTTCTCACTGTGTTATAGAACTTTTTTATAATTTTGAAAAAATTCTTGTGACTAACACATTATGCATGCCACGTTTTGATAAACCCATATAAATACTTTAAACGTGTTGCTTTACCAATCTTCCAAATTCGTCATAATTTTTTTTAAAAATAAATTAAAATATCTGTAGTACCAAAAGGAACCATATGTTTCAGAAAGTGAATTGAATAGTCACTATAAAGTGTAGACTTGACACAGAACAAGATCTCGTAATTTTTTTTCACTGCGCAAGCACGAGATTTGGGATATTTTAATTAAAATTGTTGTTGTGGAATCTCAATTCCTTTTTCAAGTTGATCAATTGTTCTGAATCGTCACACAAATGTAAAGATACCATTTCAAAATGGGTAAATAAGGACATTCAGAATTCAAACCATCAATATACGTGTGTCCGTTACCAACTAATCCCGCGTTCTCTGCAAACAATGATTGCCGACTGCAGCAGATTTAACTGCTATCATCAGTAAATAACGAGTAACTTCCAAACTAACCGTAGGAACAAAGCAAAATTTAAAATTTCAGTTACACTTGCTAATCTCTACTGATAAAAGAAATTTCACCCACATAACCTCAACCACAGCAAAGCAAATTAACCTGCAAATATGCGCCAAAAATTTTTCCCATTTGGGGTTGCCATTAAATACGGCGAAAATCACCAGTACTGCAGTTTTCTTATGGTTTGGGAATGAAGCCAGATATCTGTACTAAATTACCTGTTTTAAGGACGACGGGAAGTAATGTGAAATTTTGATGTCAAGGTGTCGTAGTCGAAATAGTTTTGATTTTCACTCATTTCCAGAGCATGGAGAGGAAGGAAGTAAAGTTTAAGTTAAACTCTGTAAGCTCCTTCTATAAACAAAACCTGATACATATAAAGTTATTATGGTAAAAAGCGATTTCACATTTTGGGTATAAGAAATTTATACGAGACTAGATGACCCGGTGAACTTCGTTTCACCTACATCATATATGTATAATGTATTGAGATGGCAACACCAATCAAAAACTCTTTATTGTCATGACTGTACAATAGTGTCTCTTTTGTGCACGTCACGGTTTATGCAGTTGTTCTACTACAGACACTTATTTCAACCAATAAGGTGCCAACAATTTTGTTTTGGTGTCTAATATAATATGCATTGCCCGTTTTGAAAAAAGTGGATCGGGCGGCAGGACAACCGATGTTCATGTCGTAGTTGTTATAACATTTTGTTACGTTGTGACGAATGTAAAACAATAATTATTTTAATTTTGACGGCTATGTTTTAGTAATAACGCCACATATACATTTCACACACACCCACACGCACACCCTCACACACATTCAGTATACTATATCTCACACTGTTTTAATTTCGATCGATCACTAAACGAAATTTGCTAACAATTCAAATGAATTCAAAATTTTTGTCTACATTAAATGCAACACAGTTATACATTTAATCAATTTAAAGATTTCTGATGACCTATATTTTTTGCGGTGCGTAAATATATAAAGATGATGGTTTTCCGACGCGCTAGCACGTGACGTATAATTGTCCATGCGCGAAACAGGGAAACTCCAAGTTGATTCAGAAAACTTGCAACGACAGACCATGCGATTTATTTATGGTCACGCAAAGGCCAGACGCACGGGAAATTGTAGACGCTTAAAATCGAATGGCAAATCCGTTGGAATCATCGGTATACGCGGGATCAAGACATCCTCTCTTTTGTATTTTCCCTTGATGATCTTGGTCTCGATCATGTTATTCATTAGCTTTTTCACAGCCAGTCTCGTTCCATTGCACAGTCGAGGTTGATTAATGTTACGCAGTATAATCACAACTGATCCTACTTTTAATTGTAAATTGTGAGGTGGTAGTCCAGGCAATTCCAGTGAATTTAAAAACTCTGTGGGGTAGTTTACTAAATCATCCTGGTTTGTAACTGTATCAACTGATTTGTAAGAAAACAACTCTCCTGGGTCGCATTGAGATCATTGACATCTTTAATAACTGGATATTGTGGAAATCCTGGATCCGTCCCTGTAAATATGTTATCAAAGGTAACGACATGGCCATCTTCGCTGTAACATTGGCCGCCAGTATTGGTCGTTCACTCAGCCAATTATGGTTACTGAACTGTTGTTTTATGTCCGTAAAAACACGCTGAATAAGCTCCTCTTTTGAGTCGGTGAAGTGACAGAAATGCGTGGGTAGTGTAATTAATCCGGTCGAGGTGTCAACTGCGACTTTACCATTTGCAATATTTAATAACTGCTTCGAAAACACAAACACAGTTTGATCTTGTTGCAAAACCACTCGCGTGTTAGTTGTTAATTGGAGTGTCTTTACATTCCGCCACAAAATAGTTGATTTTAGGCATGCTTTTAGTTCGTCAGTTGATCGGGGAATAATTGGAAGAGTCTGACGAAAATCACCTGACAACAGAATCATGGCTCCACCAAAAATGTTTTGGTAGTCACGAAGATCTTTTAACGTTCCGTCCAGTGCCTCCAGTGACCTCTTGTGGGCCATCCTACATTCATCCCAAACGATCATTTTGCATATCTGTAGAATATTCGCCATTGCTCTGTTTTTAGTGATGTTGCAAACTGGTGCTTCGTTGAATTGCATGTTTAATAGTAATTTCAAGGCAGAATGTGCAGTTCGTCCACCTTCTAACAATGTTGCAGCTATTCAAGGTGAAGTCAACGCTAGGGCTACTTCATTTTGCGATCTGATCTTTGGCAACAGCAATGAAATTAGGAACGTTTTCCCAGTCCCTCCGGGAGCATCAAGGAAGTAAATTCCACCAGATCCACTGTTCACAGCTTTAATCAAAGTATCGTACACAATTCGTTGTTGGTCATTCAATTGCGGAACATTTGAACGAACTGCTTCGGTCAATACTTCAGTATCGTACTCTTTGTATTGTTCTCTTTGTATCTCGTGGTTAAATGCATCGCGCATAGGACGATTGGGTGATGTCATGCCCAAACACGACAATACTTTATTTGCCACCAATAAACACGTATCTCCTATCATGATTAATGTCTCATTGTAAATTTCTGTAGTATAGGATTCAAAGTTTGACAACGCACATGGTGCAACACATCCTGAGACATGTCATCCCTATATTTCATCCACAAATCTTTCGGATTCGAGGGGAAACTTGTCGATATTATAATCGAAAACAACGGGCGAATTTGATGAGGCGATGAGGATATGACGGATTCCTTGAGCTTATTATCCCAATACGAATCGTTCTCGAGCAATCGTAGTAGTTAACACGCCTCACGGTATGTCGCGCACAGATGTCCATCAACTGTTCTCAGTTGTTGAAACGATGTTGGACCATGAACATTCACCAACAACAATTGAAGATAATAACATTCATCGTTAATTGAATTAACTGTGTAGATGCGACATAAAGAGCATCTGAGGCAAATACATTTGGGTGTCCTTCAACTGGTGTTCCTTGTTTCCGATACTGAAACGATTTCGATGATGCGTTCCAAGTGTAATAGCGTGGCATATCAGCATACAGCGTAGTGCGTGCGAAAACATCTGTTTTACAAACTGAGAAGAAACTTGTTAATGTGGTCGATGGTGGACGTGCCGCCCTATCCACCGCGTTCTCATTATTGAAATACACTCGTTGTCCATTTTCTAGATGAACTGCCAAATGGACTGCTGTAGGGTGTCTTTCGTGGATCGCAAATGAAAATATACGCCAAATAGCTTCGTTGCTTCTTATATAGCGACCCATCTGATACTGAGATACTTCATCATTTTGTCATTTGTTACAGCGAAGATGGCCATGTCGCTACCTTTGTTTACATATTTACAGGGGCGGATCCAGGATTTTAGTTTGGGAGGGGCTTGAGCGGACTTTGGTTTGGGGGAGGGGGCTTGGTTTGAGTGAATTTTGGTTTGGGGGGGCTTGCCTTCAGGGGGTGGCTTGAGTCGGGCAAAGGGTAGTATTTACAGTCTCCCCGGGCGTTGAATCCGTAGAGCTAAAAAAAAAAAGGTCTCCAAAATCACAATGTCGGAGGTGGAACTACATACTTTTTTGTGGGGGGGGGGGGGCCTTGAGCCGCCCTTCCCCCCCCCCGGTTCCGCCCCTGCATATTTACATATGTACTTTACTGACTTGACGGAGTTACAATATTACTCATTGATGTGAGCTTCAAAAGCTTTTAACAATAATGGCGAGTACGGCACAATCCAGCGATAGTCTACTTCAAAATCTTGTCCTTTTACCTTCACAACTACCGATCGCCCACCGTCCGCCACTGATCGTCAACGATACAATGGGTAACGGTCATTTCCCGTGGTGGTTTCAGCAATCAGGTCTCTCGGGTATCGCTTGGAGCACTTGCCGTCGACTATACAGGGTGAGTTGTTGTTGAAAACTCAAAGACCACGCTTTTGCCACTCAACAGAGTACATCCAACAATGGAGTTGGCCATACACACGATGCTTTATAAATGCTTTATGTATAGGCAGTATTTTTCTGTATATTAAATTGTATAGGTGTGCAATTTTCCATCGAAATCGGACAAAATCTGTGGGTTTGTGTAAATTATGGGGATGTGAAGCGGTTGAGGGGGTTTCGTTTTTGGAAAACATATATAGGCAATATTTTTTAATTTGTTTTTAAGTATACGTGTGCAAATTATGGTGGAAATCGGACAAAATCTGTTGGGTTGTTTAAATTATGGGGTGTTATGGGGAGGAGTGGGTTGTTTTTTGGAAATTTTAATTCTTAGGAACCATCTCTGAAACGTTCTAGACAACTCACCAAAGTTTCACCGTAATCGGATGAACGGTTTAGGAGCGCATAGAGCATAAACAAAACTCACATTGATTTCTATATATAAGATTAAATTGTCATTTTTTAGTATTTTCCTCACAATTTTTCCATTTTTTCTCACCGTTTAAACCTTCCCTGAACTTCCACAAATAGTTCAAGATCAAAATTAGCCAAATCGGCCCAGCCATTCCGAGTTTTAGCGAGACTAACGAACAGCAATTCATTTTTATATATAAGATTTGGACTTTTCTTATAACCTAGGAGTAGAACTTTATCTGTGTTCCAAATTTCAGCTTTCTATGACTACTGGAAGTATCTTAGAGTTTTGATGATCATCAGCCAGTGAGTGAGTGAGTGAATGAATGATAAAATCGGTGAAATTTGGATGTGAATAACATCCAAACTAAGACCAGTAACGAAATATAGTGAGTTTGAAAAGGTTGCTGATATTTATGTGTAATAGAAATATGAGACATGTAGAGTCACTAAGACCTAAAGAAATTGAGGTACAAAAATGGTCCGAATCGCTTCTAGAAAAGCGTAGGCATAGTGCCGCGGGTGCACGGCAGATATTTGCTCTGCCGAAGCCTTCAATCGGCTGAGATAACAGCCAGGACGGAAGTGTGAACTAGCATCAGCTGGGTGAAGGATAGGCCACTTTCGCGACAGAGAGGCAGTGCAGGCTCGGCTGTAATGAAGACAATTCGATTTTTTTAACTTAAGGCTTTACGGCTCGTCGACAGCGAGGTCATTAGAGGCGGGATGGGATTGGGGACAAGGACGGGAAGGAATTCGGCCATGACCTTTTGAAGGAAGCATCCCGGCATTCGCCTGGAGTGATTTGGGTAAACCAGGGAAAACCCAAATCTGGATGCCCGGACGGAGATTCGAACCGGCGTCCTCCAGAATGCGAGGCCAGAGCGTTAATCGCTCCCCCACCACGCTAGGTAATTCAGAAACGTTTCGATCTAGCTACTTCTTTATTTAATGGAAGAAAGGCGTCAAAACTATTGAATACCTCCATCGTCGTTCTACGCGCGATCTTGATAAAGCAGTTAAGAGCACAGTAGCAAAGTAAGGAGTTATATGGAAACAATGAAACGAATATAGCAGCAGCTAGTTTCTTTTCTGTCAGGTACCCTTGGCATAAAACCGAGAGTTATCTAACAACTAGATTTGCAGTAACTCTACCTGCCTTGTATGGTTTTGAATGTACGTGAAGGAAAATTAAAATAGTTACTAACGACACTGGAAATCTTCTAACTGAACTACTTGAAACAGGGAGCAAGAAGCAAAATACTCTTCATTACTCGTTTAATACTTTATTGTTACTCACGCACTTCATAATCAATGACCTAATTGTTTTTTTCTTACCGAGCGTGGTTGGTGAGCTGTAACGCTTCGACCACGCATTCTGGAGGATGCAGGTTCGAATCCCCAATCAGCCATGCAGATTTGAACTATCCATGTTTTCCCACAATCATTATAGGCGAATGCGCAAATGATTCCTTCAAAAGGCCTTTGCTTAATTCCTTCCATTTCTTACTCTCTTCCGTCTCTCATGACCTAGACGTAGACTAGGCGTAAAGTCTGGAGTGATTTCGGGAAACCTTTGAAAACCGAAATCTGAATGATGGAACGGGGATTCGAAACGTTACCGCTCACCCACCACGCTCGGCAGTTGTCTATCAAGTGGCTAGGTATGTGCCGATTATTGAACTGTTGTTTATCACAAAATTTCACCATTGTTGACGGAGAATACCAAAGAAATTTCCTTCTGCGTATCAGAGAAATATAATTTCAGACGTCATGTTTTTAAAATAAATCAAATTTCAGTATAGTATTTTAATATGAGCGCGTGATGACAATACTCAATCTTAGCGTATTTACGTTCAGTGATTATTTTCCAATATAGACAATTCAATCAGTTAGGTAATTCTGTTCTGCGATTCTTATGGACGAGCCAAATTACTCCGACTAATTGGCTCGTGTCCTTCAAGTTTTTTATTCTATTTTTCAGAACGTTGAATCCTTATTGATCCAATCGTATGTGCTGCTAGAACCGGTGTAAAAGACTACTGACCTTCCAACCTGTTCAGTATTTACCAGTAGGCTTTTATATGATCCCTGATGTACTCCATTGTCCTAATGAAAGACGTTGCAATCCACAGGAGAGTTATTTGACATGGATTGGGATTTCAGACATCAAGTTGGGTAATTTTTGGTGAAACGTAACATACTTTTCGAATATAGACCGCAGTAATAAATTCATTGCGCTCTCCCATAACCAATTTTTTATTTCTGCCATCAGTTAAGGTAACTGCAGGACACCTATTGAGCCTCCAGTTTTCCGCACACGGTAATTGTCAGGTACAGTGTATCCGTGTTGACGTTCCTCTTCTGCAGGCAAAACTTCAGAATATCGGATGAGGTTCGGCTGGCACTTATGTTCAAACTACAGCCTTTGGAGTAATAACGGATATGACAAAAGAGACACGGGTCCTAACAAGCGAGGCGTGGGTAAATTGCTGTCCTCGTGGAGCCTCAATTACCAAGACTGCGCTGCCTGGTTAAGACCGCCACGGCGACTTCATTTTCGACAGATGACGGGTTTCGGCTGTCACAGCCCAAGGCCTGACAAGTACCTGTTATGAGTAACGGCAGGCAGGGGGACTGAACTTCCTGGTCGTTGCAAAATCCATAGAGTTTCCCTACTTTCCATCTAAGTGTACATTTCAGATATCTGCAATTCATAAGGTAGTAAATGCGACTTAGATCACTGAGACACGCTATTCCATCACTCAACATTCCCTATTGACTTTTAAATTTTGGTGAAAGAATCCTCGTATTCACATAACTATTAAGGCTAATGTTTGTATCGTTTCTACTTTTACTTCTTCCATATTTCAGACGAGAAAATGAAAAACGAACAGAAGCGTTTGTGTGTAGGAAAATGGAGAGGATAAGCTGGATGGAAAATTTGACTAATGTTTAAGTGCTGGAACAGGTTTGGTGAGAGAAAGAAAATCATAAGAGAAAAAAAGAAGAACTGGATGGACACTCATTGAGTGAGGAGTGCTTGTTAGCCAGTGCTTTGGAAGGTCTAGTTTGTGGGAGAAGAATGAGAGGAAGAAATAGGGAGACGTCATAGATGACGTCAAGGGAAACGGAAATAACGTGGACCTAAAGAAAAGGGCGGAAATCAGGAACGCATGGAAAGCTACCAAGTGAAAACCTGATTTAGGACAATGAAGATGATGATATTTCATATTACTGAGAATGTATGAGGTCCGTTAAAGATATATTCGACCTTTGGCTGATAAGATACGCTCATTTTCGCAGATCAAACTCTAAGGTGTGCTCTTCGGAAATGGATAAGTTTATCTCCGCACTTCGCCATCTTTGGAAACATTGCTAAATTAAAGTTGGGCCGACACGCTATGCCCTAAATCAGATCTGACCCTTCTAAATGCTACTTCTTATTTTTATTTTATTTTCGCCGTGAATATTTCTTTGCATCTTTTATTATTTATTTATTTTAATTATTGCTTTACGCCTCGTCGACGGCTAAGGTCATTAGAGGCGGGATTGGATTGGGGACAAGGAACGAGAAGGAATTCGGCCATGGCCTTTTTGTAGGAAGCATCCCGGCATTTGTCTGGAGTGATTTGGGGAATCCATGGAAAACCCAAATCTGGATGCCCGGACGGGGATTCGAACCCGCGTCCTCCCGAACCGTTCGCCCTCCACGCTCAGTATTTGCATCTGCTCCCAAACAAATGTCAGTCAATAGCCAAAGGTTCGTTGTATTTGTTACATCAAGTAGGGCCGTGACATAATGCGCACTGGAAGCTCGAACTATATTTTCTGAACTCTTAAAGCTACGACGCTGGTTGTTGTCTCAATCAATAACATTATTCAAGTTCTTTCGATCTCATGTGGAACTGTCATGTTGAGCAGTTGGCGAAAGTTGTCCGTGAATCCTGCGGGAAGCAACAGGAACCCTAGGAACCTTTACCTTACATTTTTTTAATCCTTTTCTTGCCAGGCCTTCATATTGGCTTTCACCTCAGATAAAACTTGTTTTCTGTATGCGAGTCATGCCATGAACGTTGCAAGACTCCAATTTTACAATAAGCTGTAGGTCTGCTTTAGCGGTACGTAATGGACGTATAAAACAAACTTTATGATATCGAAAGAGTAGGCTAATAGCATCTACAAATTTCTGACTGGCGGAAATTCAAGTAGGAGGTCTCCACTTTTCAATATCCTGCAATCTTCTCACAGAGAGGAATTATTTTTAGCTATGAATTCAATTTATTTGCAATTAAGTAGCCGATGTGACAGACGAACAATGTAACTAGTTGGGTTATTTCTTTTTGAACTTTTATTCTTGATGCGCTAAGCACTGAGGCCTGTAATACATGCAAATCCTTGGCGAGGAAACCAGTACTGCGCTTAACAGGTGTGGGCTTGCCACGGGTCGTAAGTCGATGCCAACAAGAAACACCAGGCGCGCCCGACCAAGGACGCGACTGCAGTGACGTCATTCAGTACATACGCACGTAGGCATCCAGGTTCCAGGAACGTTCTTTTCAATAATGATTTATTCTGATAAGAGACATTAATGATTTTACGATAAGCGCAGCGTTATGGTAAAAAAATACCGTTGTTCTGGAAGAATTAGCTCTTCATTTTGAGCCTGTGGGAAAAGCGGTTCAATAGGCAGCGAAATTCGGCTTACGACACTTCTCGCTAAATGTTCTGTCAGAAATAAATTCATTAATACGAAATGCTAATGATACGCTACGGTGAGTGACGTTTATGTAAAGTCTATGAGGAGGCGCCACTAATACGTATAGAATTATTATTTTTTGGCTTACCGTTGACGTCAAGGTCATTAGAAGCAGAAATCACTGAGTGCAAGTAATGGGAAGGAATTCGGCCATGGCCTTTCGAAGTAATAATCCCGGTATTAGTCTCGACTTATTTGGGGAAACCATGAAAAATCTGTATGGGCGAACGGGGATTCGAACCCGCATCCTCGCAAATGCCAGGTCAGAGCTTTACCTCTCACCCACCACGCTCCGTTTGACGAATCTCACACAAAGTTTCAGTCAGATCGACCTCTTACTTTAGGATTGCGTTCGATTAAATCGAACGAGTACAGTGATCTGTGAAAAAGGATGCGCGATAATTTCGTATAGCGATTAAAATTATTTTTGAAAGAAAAAACGTTCTACTCAGAACTTTTTCACCCAGAAATCAGGACTCAGGGTCCAGTACTATTCTGAGGTTATCTGTCTGGTTTAAAATCATATTGGGCGATAGTTACGAGCAACAGGAGTGTTAACATAGCGTCGTCTGTAAGATCAAAGTTTTTGACGGCGTTGTATATAAATAAACTCTTCTCGGGCTTCCAGCCGCGTAAAAAGCCCGAGAAGAGTTTGTATATATCGTCGCCAGGTTGAGAGGCTGCCTACCTCCTCGATGAGCGGTGACACCTTGGTGGGTGATCCTGTGAGCGATGCGGGAAGCGATCCCTTCCCCGACGCGTGCCCCGCTGGTTGTCTACGAGGACTGGGCGGCGCGCTGTTGTGGTTGTTGTTGTTCGTGTTGCCGGACCTGCTGCCGCCGTAGGCGCCAAGGCTGCGACGTTGTACCGAAGATCGGCTGCAAACGGCAGTAATATATTAAAGTGCTTGCCGCTATGGATGTACGTTTTAAATTATACAACGGCAACTTTACATACTGTGAAACTGTGTTTTCATTATATGCATTTGAATCTTTCCTAGTTTCAGCCAAGCTTGAGGCATTTTAGATAAGATTTTTAATTTTATTTTATACTTAAATGGAACAAGCGTCTCACTTTAAACATCCAGATGCAAAGAAACAAAAATTTTGCAATTAGCCCAAAAGATATATTTTAAAAGAAATAACTAAAAAATGTTGGTTATTAATTGATTCGGTTTCTTATTCAATTACTATTGGAAAAATATGACATCCTGAAATATCGCAGTG
This sequence comes from Vandiemenella viatica, assembly GCA_031002005.1. Taxonomy (NCBI): domain Eukaryota; kingdom Metazoa; phylum Arthropoda; class Insecta; order Orthoptera; family Morabidae; genus Vandiemenella; species Vandiemenella viatica. The sequence goes on from CM061914.1 coordinate 124,040,964, forward strand.
ATTAGTTTCCTATCCACACATTTCACGACTGCCTATTTCGATTTTAATCAGTGATCTGTTCTAAGATATGATGATCACTATTTTGACATCACGATATAGTCAGTGAAGGTAAATTCGGTTGAATTACTACTGCGTTTTTATTATTTCAGCGTACATTTTGAGGTAGGCTACCGCTATTCAAATTTCTTTAAAATGATGAGGGTCCTAATCACGGAATGATTCAATTGAATTTTTGTATTGATGCAACTATATTCGTCTCCGTACTTCTACCTGTTTGTTAAGGCAAGATGTCTCTTCCAGCGTCAGCTTCTATGTTTTTATATCACTAAGTTATCATGTGCAAACTCATACGGGGATCATACAACCTGAGCAACGCATACCTCAAGGCAGAATAAAAACAGCAATCTGTACATTGCTAATTTTTATGTGTCGAGAAGAATCCGAGTATAAAGTACACCTCGTTCTTTTGGGTTTATTAGTAATAATCTTGTGGTAAAAGTAAGTTCTCGCAAAATCAGTATTTTGGTCGTTGTGTCAGTCTGGCATCTGATGTTGTATAGCACAATTATGGACCAACAAATAATGATTATGATGATTATCGCTAAAATATTGCAATACAAAAAGTAAATTGCGTGTATGAGTGTGTCACTTGGAAGAAGTGAAACTTTAATGAGTCATACTCACTTTTTTTCTGTGTATTCTTTGTGTGTATTTTTTCTCTGTGTATTTTTTCTGTGTATTTTTTGATATTTCTTTTTCACTCAAGTAGGACGATACTAGCTCCATCGCATTTGGACAGTAAATAGAAATATTGTCCAAGTTATTATCGTAAACAAATAAATTTATCAAAAAGCTAAACCACACCTTTCTATATTAAAATTTATTACATCGAGCCTTAGTCTGTGTTTTGTGTATCGAGCTTTTATATCAGAGAATAACTGGAACAAAATTATCTGATAAGCGTTCTTACAGTCAATATGATGAGACAGACATCAGAAAGTAAAATTTTTGATTGTAACAAATGAATAATATTTTATTATATAGATATTTACAAATATTATGTTGACGATTATTATTATTATTACTACTATTAATTTATATTATTATTTATTAATATTATTATTATTCTACTTCAGTTGTATTTGGTGAATTCGTATGATGTACTTTTATAGTCAAAGTTTTACGATAAGTGTATATGTTTAATATTTAATATGATCCGCTGTTTAACATGAGCAGCTGCTTTCGTCAAAGTGTCGTTAAGTGCGCATGCGCAGAAATTTAATAACACATGCGCAGAACGTCACGGCGCATGCGCGCTTACACGTAACACTAACAGATTTGTCCCTACCGTGTTCACAGAAGCTTCACTTAAGAAGTTTATTTCATAACTGAGCTAATTAGAGATTAGTGGCAACAAAAGAGATTATAGTGCGCGTCACGAACGAAGGCGGGTCGCGCAGAGAAGGTTGAAATAGGGTTGATATAGAATATCCGACGTTGCGTTTAACTATTCGCAGTACAGTTCTAAGGCTAGTATCATCCGCTTTAGCAGTTCTCTCTTGAGCTTTGGCAACGTCGCAGATCGACCCTCTCGCGTCTGCTTCGTGCTTAAAATGCTTATATACTTTAAAATCTTGCTTTCTGCTTCGACTATGCAGAACCTTATACCTGTGCTGCTCATCTTCCATTGTTTAGAATAGGAATTATTGCAATGCTCACTGATTTACAATTGTACACTTCACATCAACACTCGTGTTAACACGACAGGCTCTGGATTGTTACTGAATGTGATGGGCCGCCATCGTTAGTGACGCGCACTATAGAAGCATAAGCAACACGCGCACGTTGCCATTGCTTCGGCAGTGTTGCGCACCTGAAGGTGTTCTCCGTGAGCGGTGGTCGCGCCCTGACGGAGCCCCTGCCGGGCCTGCCGGACCACGTGTTGTTGTAGGAGGCGGGCGTCCTGGACTTGCCGCCACTGTGCGCCGGCGACTGCTGCTGCCGCTGCTGTTGCTGTTGCTGCTGCTGTTGTCTGCGCGCGTCCACCGGCGCGAACAGCTCTGCCGGCGCGTCGCTGAAGCCGCAGTCTACGGCGCCCAGTGTGGACCTGCTGCGGGTCATGTTCTGCGGCTGCGCCTGGTGCTGCGGAGACCCTGTCCAACAACCACAGCGGTGAAGACCTCACGCAATCCTAACGAATGGCTGTGTTAATGGTTTACTGTCACAAGCTAGATTGTTTGCAGATGACATAATGTTATATAATAGGATCAACGTGGACTTTATGACTACCCGAAATAAATAAAATTAAAGCATTTGAAATGTGGTGCTACAGAAGCATGCTGAAAATTAAGTGGACTGACAAAGTAAGAAATGAACGAGTTTTGGAAATGATGGGTGAGGAAAGAAGTTTGTGGAAGGAGCTTTCAGAAAGAAGAGACAGGCTGGTAGGTCATATTTTGAGACATTCTGGATTGGTTAATTTGCTGGTGGAGGGAACAGTCGAAGGTAAGAACTATAGAGGAAGACAGAGATTGGAATATGTGAGGCAGATAATTGAGGACGTGGGTTGTTAAGGGGTATATAGAGATGAAGAGATTAGCACAGGATAGGAAGAGACAGAGGATTGCATCAAACCAGTCGAAAGACTGATGACGGCAAAAAAAAAGGATCAAAACAATTGAAAACTGTATATAGCTGCAGGGTGATCTAGATTGGATAACTAGCTGGGTAAGTCAACATGGGACGAAGATAAATGCAAAGAAGAGCAAGCTTATTAGGTACACAGATAAAAAGCTAAAGGTTGTTTATGATTATAAACTAAGGAAGGAGCTACTTATTGAAGACTCGAAATGTAAATACCTTGGCTTAACATTTGATAGCAGACTTAACTGCGCAGGACACATTGGACAGGTAGTAGGGAAAGGGTTCAAAGTCCTTCACCTGCGATGAAGGGATGCACTAGATAAGTAAGGGAATTAAGGTACAAAACTTTGGTCTGAACCACTGCTGGAATATGATGGGGTAATGTGGAACCCACATTTTGGGTATCAAATACAGGAGCTGGAGGGGGTGCAGAGAAGGGCTCCCAGATTTGTCTTTGGAAATTACCGCAAAACACAATCGGTAACTGATATGATAAAGGAGCTGGAGTGGGATTCATTGGAGGATAGAAGTAAGATGATGAGAGTCATGGGAATGTGCAAGTCGTACATAGGTGATGAAGCGTGGAAAGATATTGGTGGGAAAATCAAGAGAGGTGCTTGGAAGGGTAAAGATGACCATGACCACAAGCTGGAATTTGATTTCAGGCATAAAAGTGTGGGAAAATTTTCTTTCGTAGGAAAGGGTGTAAGGGATTGGAATAAATTGCCAAGAGAAATGATGAATAATTTACCAAAAACGCTGAAAAAATTGAAATAAAAATTAGTTGAGGGGTATGTAGGGAGATTACCACCTGAGTGTGCGCTCCGTCACAATTCATGTATATATATATATACAGGGCGTTCGCCGGGAAACGCAACCCACTGTTAGCGCTACAAGGAAGAAACTGCTCCCGGCGAGCGAGCGCTCAGTTTCCGGCATTGTTCGACCGTCGGCCGCGGACTATTTCATAATAATTACGCTTCATAAACTTCATAAACTTGTGTGCTAAGCATTTAAATGTGACGTAATTCATTAGCTTACCTTATAAAAGATGCTGAAAGTGTTGACCCTCTTGTGTAATGCACATTTCACATCTTCTGAACATATTTCGAGACACACGCTGCCCTAACTGACTTAATGATTTTTTGGGTGACTGTTCTAGTCGAAAAGCGATATCGTCAATTTTCTCCTCTGTGAGAATACGGTTGACCGACAGTCTCTTTTTGTTAAAAAATGAACCCGTTTCTCTTACTTTTTTAACCAGACGCAGAATTGTTGATTTAGCTGGCAGTAAAGCGCCAGGAAATTCGCGACGAAATTTACTGCGACACTTTTTAAACGACTTCTTCTTCACATATGTATCGTAGAGAAATATTCTTTGTTGCAAACTGTAACGTACCATTATTTTACTCACACTCAAACACGGTACAGATTAATAAGAGTATGAAGCCCCAAACCAGCCAAACCGCAAAGAAACGTTTATTCACAACACTGATTAATAAGAGACTGAAGTCACAAACTATCTACAATGCAAAGAAACCGTTCTTAACAATGTAAGGGTCACTGCACTGCACTGTTGGGGCAGCGGAGGTGTTAAACAGTGCGGTGATTCACGGTGTCGTGTGGCGGAAACTGCTGGCTGGACTGACCGAGCAAGTTGCCGACGGCAACAGACTGGGAGGGTAGCGTTTTCCGGCGAACGCCCTGTATATAAAACAACAGTTGATTGGCAAAAGTGCAGGAAGAGAAATAATTTGGGTGGCCGAACAATTAGTGTTCGATCCCCGATAAGGCCGGGGAATTTTGTTGTCCAGTGAGTATCGTGGAGGAAACTCCGCAGTAAAGTAAAGAATGGTGCTGATCCCGTCACTTCCCTCCTAGTGTCGAAGGTTTCAATGGGTGTGTGGAGCCCTACCCCCATGGATCCTTGGGATGAAATGGCAGTGAGCCAAATAAACGCCATTCATAAAATAGAAAATAATTTATTACATGCTGAAATATTTGAAAAAACTTGGTTGCTTTAAACTGGAACGGTTAATCGTCTCTATTATTCTTCACCGTGACAAAAATCCATAGAATTATTCGGAATGAAAACAAGTCTTCTAGTTGGATGTAAGAAATGTAGAGCTTCAAGAGCGTGAACGACATCGAAATCGCAGAATAAGAGAGACGGAGTCTCTGATATTGATGCTAACCTTCGATTCTGGCGTAAAGAAAGTCACTGGCTCTATCCTTGGTGCAGCAAAATGCGTTTTGAGGTTTCTATGGATTTTCTAAATCATCCCAAGGAAAATGAATTGCGTTAATACCTTGGCGTTCTTTGACCATCCATTCCACTATGGAATGAGAACTATCTAAAATAAGTCAAAACCATAATATCCTGAACTTGAATTCTTTTTAGACCAAAAACCTTGATTCAATCATAGATTTCTGCTTTGAAAACAGAATTGTGAAGAGCAAATTAGCGATACTCAATTACATAAGATTTAAATTTTATAATATAAATCATTTCATGAAGTGAATAAATTCATTATACGGTGACGAGAAGATGGTCTCTCATGGTATTTGATTTTAGACGACAAATGTACTAAATTGAAATGGGTGAGGTGTTTTTTCCGGATTTCCGGCCCCCCCCCCTCTGGTGAGACTTTATGAGATCTGGTTCGTGAGATCCCCCCTTCTCTCCTAGAAATCGCCCTCGCAACTTTTTGAGACTTTTTTTTTTAGGTCTCAGCATTCGAAAGGCGGTTACACCCCCACTTTTCGACGAAATAGCACCCTAAAATCAGACTTTCGCGTCATTTGTAATTTTTTTTTAGCTCTACAGTCCAACAAAAATGTATAAAACATCACGTGAGATTTCCGTTGACCCCCCCTCCCCCTTGGTGAGATTTCGCTGGACCCCCCCTCCCCCCATTTCACCTCACGTAATTTATGGACGCCCACATATTGGTTGCGTTGTCCTATGTGGTGGTCAATTTTGTTGCTCCCTTTGTTAGATCGAAACAGAATATACCCTGTTCACTCCAAACTGGCGGCTCAGTGTCATATTCCCCTGATTCCTCTCCTCGGCTCACCACTCCCTCCCTTCCTACCTATCAGAGCTGACTACCATGTCCTCTTCGCATGTAGGAGTAAGGGCAACATAGTGACCTTGAGCTGCCTCTGTTGAGTGTGCGTACCTTGCTGTGAGGGTTTGCGGTAGGAGGTCTGCGGGCGCGCGGTGAGAGAGGCCATCCTGCGGGGCGACAGTGTCACCTCTGGCGGCTGGTCCCTCTCGCGGTCTCTGCTGGCGGAGCTGCTGGCGCTGCTGCATGTGCTGCTGGGGCGCCGCTGAGGGGTGCTGGCGGGGGCGGGCGGGGGCGGCGCCGTGTACGGCGGAGCGGAGGCGGCGTCCGCGTCGTCTACAGGAGACGGCTCGGTCGTCTTGAGGGCCGCGTCATCAGCGGCGGACACCACAGAGTCGGAGGAGGAGGTGTGGCGGCACAGGGTCGGACGCTCTGCAACAAGCACAAACACTTGTTGCTACCGACGACACGTCATCAATATCTCAATCTGTCTCACCTAAATGATACCGAAGTTAATAGATGATACAAAGATGACAGCGATCTGATTACAAATTACACAGGATGGCTGACGAATCAGGTGAAGGAAGCGGAAATCATTCCAGAATCTGAAATACGGAAAATGTTTTACTTAAAGTGTGATCACAGTTGAAAAACTAGTAAATACAGGGTGTTTCAAAAATAATATACGTATTACAAAGTATTCTTTTGTCTAAACTATCAATCGCTACGCCCCAGCTCGGCTATTGGAGAAACGAATACATTGTCTAGTTTATTTAATAGCCGCTAGATGTCAGTCGTCTTGTGTTATTCTTGGTAAACGTCATATGTTTAAAATGGCTACTCCACAGCAGAAATCATTTTGTGTTATCGAGTTTGCGAAGTGAAATTCCGTGATTACAGTGCAAAGACGTTTCAGGTTGAGGTACCAAATGCATCCTCCGAATGGGTGGAACATTCGTAGATGGTATCGACAGTTTGTAGATACCGGATGTGTATGTAAAGGAAAGAGTCCTGGCCGCCCTCGTGTTTCTGAGGCACATGTTGCACGAATTCAAACTGCTTTCCAACGTAGTCCTTCAAAATCAACTCGTCGTGCCAGTCGGGAGTTACAACTACCTACAACAACAATTTGGCGTGTTTTGAGACGTCGCGTCGGTTGGTTACGAAGCCGTACAAGTTACAGTTGTTACAAGCTCTGCGTCCTGATGACAAACGGAAACGTGTGGCATTTTGTAACGAGATTAATGATGTTATAGACAATGATAACACAACGCATCGTTTACAGTGATGAAGCGACTTTCCATGTTAGTGGTCAGGTAAACAAACACAATGTTCGAATTTGGGTTCTACAGAACCCACATGCAGTCATTGAACATGTACGAGATTCGCCTAAAGTCAATGTGTTTTGTGTGATATCCCGATCATCTGTTTACGGCCCATTCTTCTTTGATGGAAACACTGTTAACGGTCAGCAGTATCTCGCTATGTTACGAAACTGTTTGTTTCCGAGGCTGCACGAAGACAACTTCATTTTTCAACAAGACGGGGCACCCCCTCACTGGAGTCGCCAAGTGCGTGAATATCTTAATGAAACTCTACCGAACCGTTGGATTGGTCGTCAAGGGTCAGCTGGGCTCCACGGTCACCGGATTTGACACCCTGTGACTTCTTCCTGTGGGGTTTCATTAAAGACAACGTTTATGTACCACCACTCCCACAGAACCTTGAGGATTTGAGGAACCGGATCCGTACTGCCGTAACATCAGTGACGAAGGACATTCTTGCCCGAGTATGGGAGGAATTTGAGTATCGATGTGATATTGTTCGTGTGGCTGATGGAGGACATATTGAACATCTGTAATCTGAACTTAAGAGGTTCGTAAATATGTGTGTAAAGTTTCATATTCGTATGTCTTACAGTTTAATAAATATAGGCATTCGAAATACGTATATTCTTTTTGAAACACCCTGTATAAGAATTCAGTACAGCAAACATTTGAACAGTACATAATTTTAAACAATAATCTTTCCATTCCGTAAAAAACAAATAAGGATTAGTATGAACCAAAAGCAGCATTGATACTAGAAATGAGTCATCAGAGAATAACAGAATGACTCATAGAATGCATACATTTTTTGTTTCTGTAAAATGTAGTGTCAAACGTTTACGAAATAATATCCGCAGATTAGGGAACAGAGCGTAGGAAGTCATTTGCCACGCAGAAACGGTAAAATGAGGTATCTGACAACAGATTGTTGGAACGTAAAGTCTGAAATATCACGATCATTGAATACATACTTTTCTACAGTATATGGAGAGGACTGGAAATAGTTTTGGTTCCTTGATTTTTGTCACCACTTTGATAAAAGCCATGGAAACTACTTCAACCTCATACTTTGTATTCTATAAGCTAGTTATGAAAAAAAGAATGGGAGAGAAAAATGAGTAAACATAGTTTCAGAAACTCTTTAATGAACCTAAAGAAGTGTTATCGTCAGTCCGGATTTTGATGACCTTTGACTAAACGAGTTTATTTCTTCAAGATAATCAGAGGCTGTGAAGTAGATAAAGAAGGTCTGCAGAATTCGCAACAGAAAATTTGAACACATAGTGGATTACAGTTAGGAAAATATCTACCCAAGTCTGAATTAGTATAAACTACTCAGAGTTGCTACACGATCGGTGGTTATCTCTCTCTTTCTGAGAATCTTATGACAAAAAGAACTCTGGTTAAAATTTAGAGCAATGGATACAGTTTCAGGAATTAGAAAAAGAACATGGTGCCGCCATCGCAGACGAGAAAGTTCTAACGACAGATGGAGAAACGGAAGTGAGCAATAACCTCTAAGTAATTTCATGTTTTCGATGATAGTTTGAATAAAAGTGAGTCTAATAATAACTAATACAGATGAATGTTAACAAGATATCGGTATCAATTGATACTTGATTGGCACAGGAATTTGTAGTAAATGCTTAACAACCATATGAGAATAAGTAGGTATGTGGTAACCAGATGAAGAAACGGAACGACTGTTAAAAAAGTAAATGCATATGGCGTTATTATGCGGAGACCCCGTAGGATTATTCGGAAAACTAGTGTCAAAATTTTAATTTGCCACGTAATCCGCTTCCGTTGTGGCTACCCTACCTTAACCCGGTAATCTTACAGGGGAAAAGGGATTTGCAGTTTAGCGTTTAATGCAAACCAAGGAGCTTCTTTGCGTACTCGATATAAAAAAGAAAAGCTTTGCCCTTGGTTCCCTGGTCATTGCATCTCATTAGATTGTGTTAAACGCACTCTTTCAATGGTCTCTCCCAATAGAAGGGGGGAAAAGTGATCACTTTAACTTTGAGGATAACCATTCTCCTTCTTAGTATCATGTGACAGCAGATAAAGTGTGCATTATTGTTCACAAAGAACGTTCGGTTTCTAGAAAACATCCTTGGCTGCATCTGAATTCTACTCCCGGTTATCGATTCTTGTTACTTGTTAAGGTCAGTCTCCAGACACTGAGATCCATAATGATAGAGCCTGGCGACAGCTAGGAGCATTGTGAATCTGTATCGTGTAGCTTCGTCCTTTGGCAGACCTTTAATGCTTCTCACCTGTCGTTTCGCCGCCCTCTGTTTGACATTTTCTTTAAATACCAGTCGCCAGACCGACCACGGCGAAACAGCGCCGCATAGAGAGTGAGTAACATTGAGAAACTAGTCGCATGGACTTATCGACCAGAATACATTAATGCAACGTCTGGGAAGTGTGTAACAAATGAGATTCACCAACAGGTTGACTCTCTAAAACTTGTTTAATACTCGTATGCTGCTGACAGAACCTGTTTGTTCCGAGACCTCAACGATGTTAATAACTTCTGCACATTACTTCCCGATTCAATTTTGTTCTAGGTTTGCCAGTAGGACAGAGTATTCTGAAACTAGCTGCTTCCATGACTTTTGTAGTATAAAGTAATTGATGGCTGTGTATTTAAGTGCCTATTGTTAGAGTTGCATTAATGCTTAATGATGTTTCTTAATTAATTGTCGTAGTTACAATATAAAAAATGTTTAATTCTAGCTTCACAAACATCAAATTCGCAGGTAAACCTTGTAGCTACTTGTTACATTAAATCCATTTCGTATATTCCGTATTGCTCGAAACAAATCATTTTCGTTGCTGGATGATGGGCACATAGAGCATTGGAGCATAAATTTCCTCGCCACATTCATACTTCATGTTGGTAGAGTCAATACAACCCCATTTCACCATATTTGCCTTTGAACCTTCCTTTCCTGTTCGCAATCGATTCAAGGACCTCCAGACGTTCCAGTCCTCTGCGTGACCAGATGGCAAGCGCTCCGCTACTGTCAGTGGTCCCGAGATGTTAGGGACCTTCATTTTCCACAACTGCATATTTGTCATTTCAGCCGACCCAGTTAGTTCCTGTAATGTTCTCAAGAAGCTTTGCCTGGACTTGAACCACTGCTCGGAAACTTTCCAGTTCTACTTTTGTCCTCTCCTTGTTTGTAGCTACTTCTTTTTGGATAATGGTTGGCATTTGCCTAAATGTAAACACCCTGAAAACTATTATCAGTACGTGCTTAGACGTTAGTCCGTATATTGGAGCCTATATGGTGGAACGTAAATGGGCACGGCAAAATTGGCATTTTATTATTTTTTGTGCTTTCTTTATTCTCTCGACTTCCTCTTCATCTACACATACCGCTTACAACCTACGTCCTCAATTATCTGCTTCATATAATCTAATATCCGTCTTCCTGTGCAGTTCTTACCTTCGCCTGTTCCCTCCACTAACAAATTAACCAATCCTGCATATCTCAAAGTATGACCTAGCATTCTGTCTCTTCTTATAGAAGTTTCTTTCCTCACCCATCACTTTCAAAACTCGTTCAGTTCCTACTTTATCAGTCCTCTTAATTTTCAGCATTCTTTTATAGCACCAAATTTCAAATGCAATAAAATCTTCTCGGGTATCCAGCCAGATAGTGTTGTATAAAAATGACGTTTCGACAGCTAGCTCTGCTGTCATCATCAGGTGTCAGGTCCGTTCTAGCTGTCGCAAGCTGACTGTCACTGCATATACTGGCTTATCCTCCTACCGAACTTCCTTTATATCTTCATCCTTAGCCTACTATCGAACTTCCTTTATACCTTCTTCCTTAACCTACTATCGAACTTTCTTTATACCGTCAACCTTAGCCTACTATCGAACTTCCTTTATAACTTCATCCTTAGCCTACTATCGAACTTCCTTTATACCTTCAGCCTTAGCCTACTATCGAACTTCCTTTATACCTTCATCCTTAGCCTACTATCGAACTTCCTTTATACCTTCATCCTTAGCCTACTATCGAACTTCCTTTATACCTTCAGCCTTAGCCTACTATAGAAGTTCCTTTATACTTTCATCCTTAGCCTACTATCGAACTTCCTTTATACCTTCATCCTTAGCCTACTATCGAACTTCCTTTATACCTTCATCCTTAGCGTACAATCGAACTTTCTTTATACCTTCATCCTTAGCCTACTATCGAACTTCGTTTATACCGTCATCCTTAGCCTACTATTGAACTTCCTTTATACCTTTTGTCTTAGCTTACTATCGAACTTCCTTTACACCTTCAGGAAGATATAAAGGAAGTTATATAGGAGGCTAAGCCACTCTAGGTGGTGACAATCCGCTTGCGACAGCTAGAAGGGACCTAACACCTGATGAAGACAGCAGAGCTAGCTCCCGAAACGTCGTGTTTATACAACACTATCAGGCTGGATACCCGAGAGGATTTTATTGCAACAGTACGCGGGAAAGTATCCATTCAAATTTCAAATGCTTCAATTTTCCTTCTCGTATTTCTAAACTCAAAAAATACTGTGCCCCACACATAGATTTTTAAAAAGTTCCTTCTATGTCCTAGATCAATATTTGAAACTAAAATATTTCTCTTTTTGATGAAGGTTCTATTTGCTAGTGCTATTCTGTTTATAACATCATCCTGCTTCAGCCAGTAATTGTAATTTTGCTTCCCAAGTAGCAGCCTATATGCCTATATGGAGGCGCTAAACTGGCTGTTAGATAGTGCTTTCGTTTCTTTATGATAAACACTTGTAATGTTTTTGTTGCGTTACCTTGGATTTCAGCATCCGTCACGCCGCCGCCGTCCTTGCACTCCTGCGCCTCAGCCGGCTCAGCGTCCTCGACGGAGACGACCTTGACGAGCACGCCGTCCTCCGTGGTGGTGCCTGCCGGAGGCGAGCTGGCCGCCCCCACGTGCCCCAGGCTGCGGTAGCCCTCGTCAGACACCTCGGAGCCGGAGTCGTTGTGGGCGTCGGCAGTGGTCGGTGGTGCGGTGGCTGTGAGGGGCGGTGCAGGGCTGGGCTCGCGGACCCGCCTGCCCACGCAGGGGCTGGTAGGTCTGCTGGCAGGTTTGCTGGGGGGTCTGCTGCTGCGTCCGCCCCCGGGGGAGAGGGTCTGCTGCGTCTTGTTGCCTGGTGACCGGGACCTGGAGCGGGCGGCTGTGTTTTGCGGAGCCGCCAGCGAGCGCCGGGGGGTGGGCGAGCGGGACCGCAGTCCCGTGCCGCCTCCAGGCGTCAGAGGCTGCTGTGGAGGCGGCGGGGGTGGCGTCGGCACCACCCCCAGCGAGTCGGTCCGGCCGGCACCTCCACTGCCCACACTGGAGGCTGATGATCGGCGAGTCCGTGGGGGAGACCTGAAGAACACAATCAACAACTTGACGACAGCAGTCTATGTTGCCACAAAGAAAAATGTTCATTCACTGTAACCAGTGTTTTTTTTTTATCTGCTTAACGTCTCTCTAACAGCGTGGTCTTTAGAGACGGGAAAGGATGAGGGGCAAGAAATGGGAAGGAATTCGGCAATGTCCTTTTGAAGGAAGCAACCCGGCATTTGCCTGGAGTAATTTGGGAAATCTGGATGCCCGGACGGGGATTCGAACCGCCGTCCTCCCGAATGTGAGGCCAGAATGCTAGCCGTTACATCACCATGCTCGGTCCACCAGTGGTAATCGCTGCAGTGGTAAATGGAGGCATTTTGTTGGCCATACTATGGAGGCACCGTGTGTTGAGTATTCATTTCATACAGTTCATGACTACCAACTACTACGAATCATAATATTATAAATGCAAAATTAACTTTCTATGTCTGTGTGTTACGTATTCATGACTAAACGACTAAACCGATCACCATGAAATTCGACAAGAAAATGCGATGTATCCTGAGGACGGACATAGGTTACTTTATTCTGGTGAAATAACATAGTTTGTCATTAAATTTTTAAAACTAAAGCGCATTTAAGTCTCTGCAACATTACATTGGTCACTTAGGCTTTGTTTCTCTCGCAGTCGGTTTATGTACGATCTGATTATAAATTTCATTTACAGACATAACTTATAGATGCATGTTTTATCCAATTCCAGCAATAAAATGTTAAGTCCTCCCGTACGAAGTCGCGGGTAATATTTAGTAATTTATTAATTCTTTAACAATTTTGCTTTGCAGTATATATCTAAGAGCTAACAATAAAACGCTCACTGCATCTATGTTTGAAGTATCAGCCAGAGCACAGCTCACATACGTGTATCAAAATATAGCGTCTTTGAGTAGTTTTGATATTATACAATAAGTTTATCCTACATAATTTTTATGAATGATGAATCTCTTCTTCTTAAGCAGCTGTCAAGTGACCTTCTTATTAGTTCCGGTTCAAAGTTCTTCGTAATATCAGAGTCGGAAATAGTATTCGCGAAAATTTCCGCCGGTTAATATTGTGAGTATGTAATACAGCGTTGGTACGATGCTTTGGAAACTACGTATTGGACTCAAGTTGCAGGGTCTCCGTTTACAGTCACTTCTCTGGAGCGGTAATTATAAGCCAAGCACTGCGTCCGTAATGCATTGTCCTTACTGTTGCACATATCAAATAATGGAGAAATGATATACGTAGTTCGTATATACAGTTTGAGGGTACTAGTGATCTCGTTATTGACGCGCCCTACAACAAAAACAACAAAAATCTGCAGTATGAGAATTGACGTATTCCTACAGAGCGTGGTGGGTAAGTGATAACGCTCTGGTCTCGCATTCAGGAGGACGCCAGTTCGAATCCCCCTCCGGCCATCAAGATTTGGGTTTCCATTGTTTCCCCAAATCGAATGCCGGGATGCTTCCATAAAAAGGCCATGGCCGAGCTCCCTCCAGTTCCTGGTCCCCATACCTTTCCCGTCTCTAATGAGCTCGACGTTGACGACGCGTAAAGCCATAAACAAAAAAGATGTATTCCTGGGAAATAATTATTCACACACTTATGAAGTGAATTAGAACGGATTCTAGCTGGCTAAATATTCAAGGGTCTTAACTCCGGTTGTGTTGTTTGATTTATTTCAAATATTTATTAATTATACCATTACAAACAGTTTACAATTAAGACCTAGTGATTATATTGTTATGAAATCAATTATCAAATAACATCCTTGCAGTTCTTGAATCGATTATAATGGCTCTTAATACGAAAAAGAATCTACATTAAAGAGGAAAAGTGACTTTTTCAAACTGTTAGAAAAATTTGCAAGCCATATGTCACTTTTTTACTTTATTCCTTTAGTGAAGCATGGATTCCTGATGCGGAAACTAGAGATTATTCACATTATCTTTTATTTATTTGTAAAAACTGACAGAAATTAGGAACTAAGATAGGCGGATAGACTCATCCCCATGAGCTACACACCTCCAATTCCTTCTTCTGTTATTTAAAGATCACTGTAGAATGGTTTTGTAATACGCTTCAAATCATCGAAATTGACCACTTTCCTACATGTACTACACCCCACATCATTCTAATATTTATTTTCCTCCTTTCCTTTTAAATGATCCTTCTAACAACATATTAATAAATCCTGCTATCAACGATTTTTCGACAATCCTATTATTTTTTTACATCAGTGTTCCAGAAACAGATTTCTCCATCTTCATTACATGTCCGCTTAATTTTGTACTTGTGTCCATTTTAAAAATCCTATCATACCCCAATATTTACAAAGACTGCATGTTCCTTCCATACGGTATTCCTTATCACAAATTCTTCCTTCCTTTCTTCCATCCTTTTTTCACTTCTTTCTTCTTTCCTTCTCACTTTCGCCCTTTCTTTCTTTCTTTTTTTTTCTTTCTTTCGCAACGTTATAGGTAAAATATTTCGGCATAAAACAGCAAGATCAGAAACAAATTGGACCTTGCGTTATGGTGTAATTGTGATTGCTTTCTGCGAAACTGTTTGATAGGTAGCGATAGATCTACTTTCTATATGATCTCACTGAGGTAAGATGACCGATAGAGTAACATTTGCCATTCTGGATGAATGTCACTGGTGGTATACAGACGAGCAGTGATACCACTTACGTCACTGGCATGACACGAGATTACAGTAGTTGGCAGGCGGCGTATAGAGTATTGGGTTGATCGAGGTCAGGTTGTCGCCCGCAGCGTGACCAAACCCTCAATTACCTGCCAGGCGGTCGGCCTCAGACAAAGGCAGATAAGCCCGCTGAATGCCTGCGCGAAGCCACCAAACGACGGCGGGAGAAAGCCACCACGTCCAGGTTTCGTAATACCTCGCCGTCAAAGAAGCGCCGGCGGGACTCGGCGCGCCAATCCACCTGCTGCCGTGTCCTTACAAGGTGAGCGCAGGAGGAACACTGACTAACTTGTTAACCAAATGCATCAAGTAGAAGTCATTGTGCTATTTCGCTGATATATTGGAATTATCGTTTCAGCACTTAAGGCATCAACGCCCATTTGTTTCCTTACAGACGTCTGACAAAACTTTGCAACGAATACAACAAAAATGCTTAAAAAATGATGGGGCTGAAAATAATTATAGGAGGTTTAAAACAGAGATGAAGAAAAATAATTAATTCAATTTAATTTAATTGCAATGGAGCACACGCTTGTTGTCATGGTCATCTTTTCCTTCCATGCACTACTTTTCATACATACACCAATATCTTTCCATGCCTCATCACCAGTATACGCCTTTTACACTCCCATGACCCTCTTCATCCTCCTCCTGTCTTGCAATGAATCCCATTCCAGCTTCTTTATAATATCATATTCTGCGATAATTTCCAGAAACAAATCTAGCAGCCCTTTTTTGCACCCTCTTCCTTTAAATAATCTTCACTCTTACCAAATAAAAGGAGTCAATCCGCCAGCTAGCAAAATGTTTGTATTTTGCTTCTGATTCCATGATTTTTGGTAGCTTTGGGTAAAAATAATTTTTTAAAAATAGCATCTCTCTCAATTTTATTTCTGAAACTATACGTCCGAAGATTCCAACAGTTACAGCGATAAGTAGCCTGACAAAGTTTAACTAAAACGTTCTTTCTGCAATTTACATTTTTCGCAAAATCAGTGATTTTTAACAAATTTTATACTTTGGCAGATAATTTTTTTGCAAAAAAACATCTTAACCATTCAATGAATAATTTTAAGAGTTAAATAGTAAATATGTAGTGAAATTTTTATTGAAAATTTTCCAAAATTTTTCTAAGACCTAAAATAATAAATTCACCTGGTTTATGTGTATATGCATGTGTTTAATTTTTTCTACTTTTTGAATGATTTCGGTTTATTGGATAAGATGTGTGCGAAAACAACAGCGCGTACTTGAGGATTGTTAGTATTGTTCTACAGTAGTTAAAACTTATATCTGTAATCGTACGTAGACTGCCGCAGCTACCTATTAGGTGGTGTCAGGTGTGACGCGTAGTGACTGCGAGGTGTTGGGACAGTCAGGGCTGCTTGACATTGCGAGTCCTTGAACCTGGTCGCCATACATGTCCGACACAGAACAGCACTTAGCGGTGGACAGGCGTCAGCGCACAGTGGCTTTATCGGCGACATGGCGAAGCGGAAGCCGAAAAGCTGGTGTGGGCGAACTGACAGTGTCGTTAACCCCCACTGGGCCAGCGAACTGTCTGCTCAAATGGAGTTGACTTGTTTAGGAAACGAGGAATAGGCGTAGATTGTTCCGTTCCGCTGCCTACTACACGAGGATTCTTTATTAAGGAAGCATTGTGCTTGGCCCAGCGCTACAACTGACACTTGGCTTTTAGACACTCAGTTGGCCAAGCAGGATTTTTATTTTTTATTTTTAAGTGTTTCCTGTTCGTTGACGTTGAGATCATTAGAGCCTGAAAGGGACTGGGAGCAAGGAACGAGAAGGAATACGAATTTCTTCTCAGCGCTTATCAACAAAATTATTCCAGATCATTTATATAAGAAAAAACCTTGTTCTACAAGTCGTAAATTTACTTGGAACCTCATGAAGTCACTGTGTCAGAGATAGAACGATTACTTCCTTAACTTGTAAACTTTGTGAGGTTTATCTATTAATTTTATTTTTTCAATTCGTCCACGAACCATGAGTTCGCATGACAGAAATTAACATTTATATAAAACCATTCAAGTACGTGATGAATGATATACTATTTCTTGACATGTGTTCGTCTGCCAGTGCAACTACTTCTGACTCCAGGTTCACCTTCACGCTCTCGAGCGGAGTAAGGCCACCGATCCAGCTGACCAAAATTCACGCTTCCTGCTATCTTCCCATACAGCTGAGTGGCTCTAGCACTCACAATATTTATTTTTACCTCAACTAAACAATACTCCGCTCATGGAACCTCAGATACAAAAATTATACATAGTTTTACATAGATCTTAAACATACACCTACACAACAAGCTGTAGAAAGATCACAGGGCGTTTCATATAATTATTTTTATTTATTAAGAGAGATTTTCCTCACTACAGAGGTTTTTCTCAAACACAACAATAAAGAATTCGGAAAATAGATCTTGACTTCATCTTCTTCGATCGTGTATATCTTCCTCTTCTGCACCAAGTCTTCTCATTGCTGTTTGTACACTTTGGAGCCAGGTAAACACTGGCCGTCCTCTTTTCCTCCATCATTTTACTTCCCATTCTTGTTCTAGTTTAGATATCCTAGCGTCTTTCATCCTTCGTACATGGCCGTACCATTCCAGTCTTTTTCGTTCTATAACATCATACATTTCTTCTTTCACTTCCATTAGCCTTATTATTTCGGTATTCCTTACTTTTCCTTTTCTTGATATTCTTGCTGATCTTCTCCAGAAATCCATTTCTAATGCTTTCAGCTTCTTGATATGTTTTTGGTTGATTGTCCAGCTTTCTGATCCATATAAGACTATACTTTCAAGTAATGATTTGAATATAATTCTTTTTGTTCTATTCATAACACTCTTGCTCCATAGAAGTGAATTTAGCATCCCGATTACTTTCCGGCCATTAGTAATTCTTTTAATAATTTCCATATTCGATTTTCCTTCTATTTCTAAAATTGAACCCAAATAGCAAAAATTATTTACCTTTTTAATTTTTATTCAATCAATGTACAATTCATCCAGATCATTAGTAAGATATTCTGTTTTTTTGTAGTTAATCTTCAAGTCCCATTTTTTACATTCTTTTTACAGTAAAGGTCTGCTGCAAGGATGCCCTATGTCACCAACCCTATTTAAAATTTATATAGACGTTAGTTTGAGAACATGGTCTCAAAAGTGTAATAGAATGGGTTTAGAAATAATAGATGAAAAATATCTACATCATTTACTATTTGCTGATGGTCAAGTCGTCATAGCACAAGATGGTGAGGATGCAAATTACATATGTAATTAACAATAATATAAACTGAGAGAAAAGAGAGTCACGTTAATGGCCTGTAAAAATTCCATTTAGTAGCGGGTATCATCAACAAGGGCAATATTTCCATGCAAGGCTTGATTACGAGGCAATGTTCAAAACCGTATAGAACGTTATACCGGTAAACGAGGTTAAACGTGTTGAACAAACAGATGGATGTGTATCTGAAGTGTGGGTAGCCTGATGAATAAGCGAAATGGCATTATTTGTCAGAAAAAAAAAAAAAAAAAAAAAAAAGATGAGATGCATCTTTTTGTTATCTCGGCCAGTAAAAAATTAGGACTAGCAAACCCTTCCAGTTTTACCGTATAATTGTATGAATTTTTACTACGCTCTTTTTGACAGTTCCTAAGAGAAAGAAAACCCAACTTTTCCAGACACTCTTGTTGATTATTGTTTATCCCTGCGCAATATGAGTTAGTCCGGGAGTAACTACCTTGTAACGAATCTGAATCAATATATGAGCTGTCTGTTGCCTTCGATGGAAAGCGAGTTCCTATGCCCAGTGCAGCCACACAGATTTCCCTTTTTACTTTTACTTTCCTAAACTATTTTAGGCGACTGGTGGGATGGATACTTGAAACTACCATGGTCGGAATTCCCCTTTCTCCTCCAAATTCCTATGCTGGCTCTAATAACTTCGACTAGCTGTAAGGATCTAATTCATTTTTTTAAAAGAAATATTACTTACAACTATTTTCGTTGTGGTTCATACAATGCTTCCTTCAGCTCAACAACAGAGCGTAAATTTTCTGAGTTCGGAATGCTGTTAACACGTGATGTTATCAATGGCGGCTCAAGATTATTCTGCTATATACCCACTCTATCGCTCTTACCACTACATTCGAGGGGGGTATAGTTCCCACTGATAAATTTAGCACTTCTTGCATGGGCACAACGGTGATCTGCGGGGAGGTGAGGTACACTACGGAACGGGATGCTGAGTTGTGGATCAGGGCAAAGATAACATATCCTTGAGCTGCCAGTTGAGGGTGAACAGAATAGCAACGACATCTTTATTGTAGTCATCCTAGGGTGACACAACTTTCGGAAATAAAAAAAGGACACAAAAAGTATACTTACCTCTCGTAGTGTACGAAAGCGTTGCTGAGCTCTATAGCTCCGGTTTGTTTGAGGATCAGCTTCGCCGACAGTGGAGAGCGGTGAGCTGAAACAGAAACATACGGCCCCACTGTAAAAACAACACCACATGCAGATTCAATATGAGCGCTACCCTAGTCAGTAAGACTGAAACTTAAATCGGACCTATCACAACGTTGAAGATGGTAAAGATAGTAATTTTCTTGAGAGTTTTTATAGTCACTGCGTTCTTTTAAATACTTGGAAAAAAAATCAGATTTCTCTGGCCACAAAAGGAAACTCGTTGGTGCCTGGAATTTGTTTAGTATTAGTAAACATCAAATTTTAATTCTCAGATAAAAGTTATAGCGTTAACCACCATACACAACAGTTTCACAAAAGTCAGCTTGAAATTTTGTTTGCTGCTTGGAAGTAAAACAATTACGAAGATATAATGGAAGTACCAAGAAAAAGAGTAAATTTTTTTTTAATAATGTCAGAAATTTATATCACCTAATGTACTTAACACTGTTTTTGCAACGAATTAGATACTGGATCCTTCAAAATTTCATTCATTATTTAAATACCGTATCGTAGGGAGGACGTGTATTCTTATTAAATAGACAAGGGATCTATTAGTGATCTGTGAACTCACCAGTCTTGCAGCGACATGGGTCGTGTTTGTCCAGATAGTGGGACAGTGTGTCCCAACCACCCCCAACACGTACCATCACGTGGTTACGGAGTACCTGAAACACACAAACATCGCACTTAGCAGTCAAAGAATAATATGTAGGCGTTATACTCCTATCAGGATCATAATCATATACCCTATTTTGGTGGACCAAAATGCAGAACACTGTGACGTATATAAAACTGTGCATAATTTTCTGTCTGAGGTTTCGCGAGTGGAGTATTTTGTTTAGTTGAAATAAGAATACATATTGTCACTGCTAGAGCTACTCATCTTTGTGGGGAGGCAACGGGAAGACACACGCTCAGCTGGGTAGGGGGCCTGCCTCTGCTTGATAACTAGAATGGATTATTGACTACAGAGTGGTCAGGGCAGGTGGTCTGGTACTAAAAGTGGGAGACGCACCGAGACAATTTAGTCGAAACAATGTATCATACCGTAGAAATTAAGTGGCTGTGTATAAAATGGGATATAAAGTGAAAGTTCTAGTCAGTACCATATCCTTGAAATCATATTCACGCTGGTACTGTCACAAGGAAGTGTTGAAACTTATGTTCTGCAATCGTTCGTGGCTGAATTGATGAATAGATTTGGTCCATAACGTAAAGAGTACCAGGGGAACGACAGTAAATAACAAACAAACCCCATACAACCCATATAAAGAGATAGTTTGATTGGAAGAAAAACAGAGAGAGGCAGGAGAGAGAGAAGAAGAGGGTGTGAGAGGGAGTGGAGGAGTGAAGAATGGCTTATTTCTAGATAATAGCTATCCGAATACGTATATCTTAGAGCACATAAAACAAACGAGGATATTAGAGAGATCAAAGATATAACGTAACATTACGTATGAACATTGATACTTCTTCTCTCCTCCAAGAATTCATTAATACTCCAGTTAGCTATAAACGCTTTCGGACTGTAAATTATGAATCATGGAGTACTATACAGATGTGCCTTTATCGGGAAATTATAATTTTCCTTATAGTGATCCTGCGCCACATTATATATAAGCTATTAATAATTGTAAATATGAAATAATGTGGTTATTTGTTTTCATTACGAATTATAAAGGTACGATACTAATCCTGTTTTTGAGTATCTCTAAAGGCATGAGTATCTAGAATTGAGGGAAAGGAATAATTATGAAGTCAGGAATGAAAAAGTATAGAGAAAGCCTTGGATGGAGTAAGAATACGGCTGGACTATAAATGGAAATACCTAATTTACTGTTATTACCTCAATGGATGAATATATCACGCAGAAGTGGAAGTTGTGATGAAGTAAAAAAAAAAAAAAATGTGTTGGGTTTAACTTATGAAACTATTGATGAAAATGTAATCGGTGAATATTTGGAAGCAGTCGTAAAAAAATATATTACATTGTCTTGTTTTATAAACATTTTCTTTCAGATATTATAAGAGGAAGAAACGAGTTTTTGGATGTATTAACCCAAGAGCTAATATAGTACGATAACTAATCCTAAAAGGAGATGTAATATATACTCGTCATTGCTGGAAACTACCAGAAAGAATAACTAAGGTACAAGGAAATTAATAATTATTCTTTAATAATTACGCCAGTGTTATTTGTCGGACAAATAAATTTCATCCAAAACAGTTGTACTGGCGTAATTGTTAAAGAATAATTATTAATTTAACAAACAACTGTGGAAGAAATGGCCTACAATAATCACATAATAATAATAATTAGTTTAAGACACGGTCACCGAAAGTAAACGTTTGATAGATGCATTTGAAAGTAAAGATATACAAGTAGCTTTATTCGGGGCAGCTTTGTTGAGCTGTATCCCGAATTAAAGGTCAGGATACGTAGGTTATACCCTCTCCACTTGATACCATCAGTGGCGCAGCTAGGTCAACAAGGGCCCCGGTGCAAAAAATTTATTTTGGGTCCTCAGGCCAGATGGACGACCTTTTTTTTTTGCTTTGTGTTGCTGGTAGGGGCCCCCTGAGCTGAGAATGGGGGCCCTTAAGTTGTGCTTAGGGGCCCCTGAGTAGTGGTTGGGGGCCCCCCTGAGCATTGAGGGCCCTGAGTGCCAGTTTGCCCATGAAGCCTCGTGGGCCCTCTCAACCGCACTTGGGGGCCCCCTGAGCGTAGGGGCCCCGGTGCACTGCACCACCTAGCCCCATAGTAGCTACGCCCCTGGATACTATATAGTTTGCGTAACGAAATTTCTATATTTCACTAAAACATTGTATTTCGATTCTGATGCTTTTCGATAAAAACCAAAAGTTATATATTTCTCTAATGATATCCTGTCATTATGGTCCAAGTAATGTGGTACGGGCAGTGTATAACTACTGTCTTCAATGAATACCAAATTTCAAGAAATATTGAGGTACAAGGCGTGTAAATATTTTCTTCTATCCAAGTAATATAATCAGTTCATTACTCTCTCACGTGAGTGCAGTAACTACTCAATAAAATGCAATCTTCTTCAGACTTTTTCTTCATAACTCGGCTTGTCAGGTTTGTATGCATCTTTCCTTTTTTTCATCTTTTTTTTTGAGTAAAGATCATCGTTAGTGTACAAGCAATAAAATTTGCGAGTTCGTAAATTTGAGAAGTTGACACGGCGAAAATACTAGCTGTAGTATTATCCACAATACAGCTGATTAACGATGGGCTATATTTCATTCAGGACAAAATGTCGTAATAAGTAATGAAGAGGAAACGCAGTGCAGAACCGCGCAATTTGCACAACCGGTTTCCCACGTAATGGTATCAGTTACGCCGCTAAGCCAAGAACTCCTTTCAGCATTACAGCATTACTCACCGGCGCGGCGTCTCATATGAAGCTCAATGGTTTCGCCACAAGAATATACTGCAGCTTACACTGGTAACACAAGTTCTCTGGTCTCATCTCCGAACACAAAAAAAATACCATATAATAATGGATGCCGATTAGTAATACCTTCCGAGCGAAACAAGTTCTGAAGCAGGAATACGTATCGATACTATAAATATAAAGTTACTGGTCCACAACGGCTCGTAAAAACATTTTAGTCTATATTTACAATGTTGGTAAAGTTTGTCGAAAGGGTACAACTTGTTTCCAAAGTCTTTGTTGCAGGTTTGGACCTCTGCATAGTTGTTAAATCTCGTCACTCAGTGGTAAAAGCGTCTGAATGAGATCGAAAAATCCCTGCTTCGAACAGTGGTCTTGGTTGGAATTTCCAAAGGTCGTTCTTCAACTTTGGCGCTTTGTAATGTGGAGTAGGCTACATCTGAAAATTTCCGTGGTTCGCATTCGATGTTAAACTTTAGCCCTCCTGTTCGCGGTGGGATTTCGGGTTCGCCAGTTACGGATTTCATACCCAGTAAGAAATTCTGTCACCATGTCGATTAGATTAACTTATTGTTAAATACTATTCCATATAATCAATTCTAGACTGCCGTTATATTAAGTTAGCTATATATAGGGGAAAGGCGTTCGTAGGATACCATGTCTGAAAAAAATTCATCAACTTCGGATTAATGTCTGTTGGTTAAGAAAATGATTCGAAATCATGAAAGATATCGTTAATAACAAAGAAAACTTCAGACGACTGACTAAAACCACAAAATTTTTCACCACTTCATCCAAAAC
Organism: Vandiemenella viatica; assembly: GCA_031002005.1. Lineage (NCBI taxonomy): Eukaryota > Metazoa > Arthropoda > Insecta > Orthoptera > Morabidae > Vandiemenella > Vandiemenella viatica. The sequence goes on from CM061914.1 coordinate 124,064,830, forward strand.
CATAACGTAAGTGACAGATAAACTGGAACAGGTCATCAGCAAAGTTTTTTTTTTTTTTTTTTTTTTTTTTTTTTTTTTTTTTTTTTTTTTTTTTTTTTTTAAAAAAAGAAAAAAACATAGCATCCAAAGGGTATACTAAATCTTGTTTCTGTGTGCAGTTACCATTTAAGTAAGCTTAGCATGAGAAACACAGAAATATTAAAAAAAGCTACATCTTGCTTCGTAATTCAGATAAAAGTGCTGTTCAGCGTATGATGTGAGAGTCCTTAGGGTTTTAATTAACCGCGTAATCCTCCTGTCATGGCCTTACTAATATCTGATAATCCTGTAGGGTAAGAGATACCTACGGATTAATTTCAAATACGAACTATGAAGCTTCGTACAGTATTAAATAAGAATAATGTAAAGCTTTGCCAAAGGTGAAGATCAGTTGACATGCCTGCAAAAATTCCAGTGCAGAATGGGTTCATACCAGGGATCTTTCAGTTGGGAATAATGCAGCTTAATTTACCAAGAGCAACTACGCACCAATCTATTATGAATCGATTAATTCCTACATAACCGGCAGCAGTTCAATCAAAGAATTTAGATATTCATACATATTGCCTTTTACAGCTAACAATTCTAGCAACATCAGTTCCAACGTAGACATAATGGGCTATAACGCAAAGAATAAAATTTCCATCACCTTTGTCAAACGATTTCTTACGCACCAAAAAATAATTTTGAAAACGTCTTTATATGACTGAAACTTAAAATTTTCTGTTTCATAAGTACATTTAATAAATCAATAATAAGCAGAGATTCTAACCAGGGACTTCTAGATCCCCAAATAGATACCTTAAGGCAAGAAAGTATGGTATATTTAGTATATTAAAAATTGATGTGAAATACATTTTAATCACTGACTTTATATATGTGCCTATTTTGAAGCTACTAATATGAAACATTAATTAAGACTAGCCACATACCTGTCTGTTAAACGTGTAGTTGGTAATTTAACTACTACTGTTACGGCTATGCCTGATCGGTTTCGGTGCCTGGCGTGAACTAAGGAGAATATAGGAAGTCGTTACAAGGGACGGGAAGAATGCAAATAGAAACGCGACAGAGACATTTTATACGCAAGCAGTGTCATGTCACCGTGCTTATGAAACATTTGAATTTAATTTAATTTAATTGCAATGGAGCACACGCTCCGGTGGCAATTTCCCTACACACCCAACTTCCCCCTATCCTGCACCCACCTACATTTGCCCTCTACAAATTTTATCTTTAAATTCTTTCAAGGTTTTCGGTAAATTATTCATCATTTCTCTTGGTAACTCATTCCAATCCCTGACACCCTTACCTAAAAAGGAGAATCTTCCCACACCCTTGTGCCTGAAATCGAGTGCCAACTTGTGGTCATGGTCATCTTTTCCCTTCCATGCACTACTTTTCATACCTACGCCAATATCTTTCCATTCCTCATCGCCAGTATAAGCCCTGTACAGTCCCATGACCCTCCTCATCCTCCTGTCTTGCAACGAATCGCATTCCAGCTCCTTTATCATATCCGTCACTGATTGCATTCTGCGATATTTTCCAGAAACAAATCTAGCAGCCCTTCTTTGTATCTTCTCCAACTCCTGAATTTGATACTCAAAATGTGGGTCCCATACTGTACTATCATATTCGAGCAATGGTCTGACCAAAGTTTTGTAACCCGATTCCTTTACTTCTCTCGTGCATTCCCTCATCACTCTCTCCAACAAGTGCAGGATTTTGAAACCTTTTCCTACCACCTGTACAATGTGTCCTGCCCAGTTAATCTTGTTATCAAAAGTAATTCCAAGATATTTACACTTCAAGTCTTCAGCAAGCAATTCTTTCCCCACCTTATATTCATAATTAACCTTTTGTTTTTTATTTGTGTATCTAATGAGCTTACTCTTCTTTGCATTTATCTTCATCCCATGTTTACCAACCCAACTGGATATCCTGTCCAGATCACCCTGCAACTGTTTACAGTCCTGTATCGTTTTGATCCTTTTATACAGCATTATGTCATCTGCAAACGATCTAATTTCAGACAGTAAACAATCAACACAATTATTCATTAGAATAATGAATAGCAATGGTCCCAATACGCTACCCTGCGGCTCTCCCATTTTTACTTCCACTAGGGTTACAGGGCTATTTATAGTTTGTAGTAGCAGTCATTGGTTCGTGTTGTTTGGAAGTTATTGTCATCAATCAAAAGAATATACAACCAGCCCACAAAATGATTAATTCATTCTACCAGAACAACATAAAACTAATTTCAATGAAGTATTTCTTGCGATTCCTTAAAAGAAGAAGTTAGATTAGAAACTAGCTTGAATCGAAAAAATCCGACTTGGTGATTGAAGAAGACCTCAGCGAACAAAATTTCTTCTGAGTATCTAAAAGACGAAGTTTGAAAGATGTCCCAGTGTTAAACAGCTCACCAACTCAAATCCAGCGCTATTGCAACAATGCATGACTAGATATGAAGCTTGAGTATAGATGGTACTGTTACAAGAAAAACATCATACAGGAAATTCTACGAAAATTTTGTAATCACAAAGAAATACGCCTCTTTCGATGTATCTTACATTCGCTTATGATTAAACATATTGCGACATTTGTGATAAACTAAGGTCAAGCCAGAGATATTTTAAAAGGACCTTTGCTACCTACAGAAATCGAAGGGATAGTGACTGCAACTCCGCTAATAGCTAATATGCAGAGTCCGCGCAGAGTCATTATTAACGTGGAGTCCGGCAGATTTAAATGGCATATTGCGTGGGACAGGTCGTCGCTCCGTGTAGTGTCCTTGGCTGCACATTAGCAACACCTGCCCGCTACGTAGTGCGTGTGGCTAATGTGATGTACTGTTACCGCCATTACAGAGAGACTGCTACAGCATATGCTGACTTCTCACCTTCACTCTTTTTACAAAGAGAGAGACAGAAATTATTACATACGAGCGGTCACTACATCAAACAAGATGTTACTACAGCCTGCAAAACAATACAAAAAAACACTGCAGAAACCGAAAAGTTCATGTTGGGATTTCGGAAGTCTCTTAACCCTCCATTAGATGGGGGCAAGCTTGCTGATTGAATATGGTGTGCCGTGCAACTCTTCATGCTTTTGGATTCCAATTACAAATGTATATACCCTTTGTCTGTTAGATCAACTGATTAAATTATGCAAAACCCACAACAGGGAAGGAATTGATAGTTCTTTCACTTTGGCAGTCCCAAATACCTTCAGCCACACGCATTATTATTATAAGCAAACACTGCACTTTACTGAAACAAAACTACTTTTACCGATATGGACCGTTATTTTTTTTTCACTTTCTTATAACTATTGCTGTACTTTACACCAAATTGTTCTGTGAGGTAGTAATGAAACTATAATGGCTAGAGCGGTCGGGATGGTTGGCAAACTTCAAAATCTTGTTTTGGGCTTCTGAGACAACCTAACTACTTTCAAAACCCTTTTCTGTTTCTCGTTAGTATTTCTGCTTGTGGACAATCAGTAGGAAATATTCGGATAATTTTTAGTTGAATTTCAAGAATATTTTTTGGTTAATTCATTTATGTGTTTCAGTGTCAATTTCTGCAGCACTTTAGCATCATTTGGGAAAGAAGCATGTCATCGTACAACTGCGTAATCGCATTTAATGTTGCTCTATATGTTTAATTCACGCTTTGCAGTCTTTTCCCGGAGCCAACAATATTTGATTGCAACCTTATCGGGAGTATAGTGCATTTTCTGTGATGAACAGAAACATTTTATCCCCAGCTCTATAACCGTTTAATACTGAAGGAGATCGTCTTTGGAAAAGTAATATTTAACTAGTAACTAGCGAGAAAAATCAGAGTTTATCAGAACGATAAATTAAGTCGTACCGTGGATTATTCTGGAAAATAGGGCCAACTAATCAGAGTGAATGCAGTGGCGTAGCTAGGTCAACAAGGGCCCCGGTGTAAAAAAATTATTTTGGGGGCCCTCAGGCCAGATGGGCGACCTTTTTTTGCTTTGCTTTGTTTTGCTGGTAAGGGCCCCCTGAGCTGAGCATGGGGCCCTTGAATTGTGCTTAGGGGCCCCCTGAGCAGTGAGAGGGCCCTAAGTGAGGGGCTTCCTGTGTCTCAGGGGCCCCCTTATACGACTGTAGAGCTAAAAAAAAAAAGGTCGCCAGTTTGCCATGAAGGCTCGTGGGCCTCTGAACGGCGCTTGGGGGGCCCCCAGAGGTGAGCTTTGGGGCCCCCAGAGGTGCGCCTTGGGGCCCTCAGAGGTATGCTTTGGGCCCCCCTGAGCGTAGGGGCCCCGGTGCACTGCACCGCCTAGCCCCATAGTAGCTACGCCCTTGATGTGAATGAAATGTTTAGAAAAGAACACTTTAAACAAAGAGCTTACGAATGGTAGTTCTTCTGTCTTCTGCTACTATTGTAGCGCTTAACTGCAATCTTGCAACAATTGGACTGTACACGAGGTTGTGAATCAAACCAATGTCCCCCCAAATGCGAGGCCTGAACGTTATTGGTCACCTACCACGCTCAGTGTGAATAGAAGGAATAAGGAAATGTATTTTACTTCAGTATGTATTTATTTGATTGTATTGTAATTTCTACTTACTATTGACAAAATAATTACCCAGCAGTATAAATAATCTTATTAGATGCTCATGAAAACTTTTTACAATCATAATGAGAGAAATCAGATGGGAGTACCAAAAGAAATAGGAAATTTAGTCTATTTACTATGTTTTAAAAAATAATATTGGAAGGGTAATGACCTATCTACCTAGATTTATATGAAAGAAATTTAATGAAAATTTGTGCAGAGAAATGGCATATCGATTGCACTTGCGAAGATTGTTTTCTTTTGGTAGCCTTAGAAATGGAATTAATTAAGACTTCGAAGTGATTGCTGAAGTTCAACAATCTTCATTGATGTTTATTTACGATTCATGTCGATGTTTTATTTTTGTTTGTTTTTGGGTTATTAGAAACCACCAGCTAGAAAAAAATATCAGAAATTTAGCAAAAATTAAACCATGTATAAAAATAATTTGTATTCAGTGCTGCACAGTCACAGAATCAGGAGTCTTCTGTAAATAAAGAACAATAAAAGTTTCCCTGTTTCGTATTTTATTCGTCAGAATTTTGTAAGTAGCACTTGTTTTGCGTGCAAAATATAAATAACAGGTTTCATCAAGAATGTCTTTCCTTACAATGATACATCTTTTAACTATAAATGATACAACGAACCTGTATATTGAACAATTTGAACCAGCAATGAATTCGAAATCCTGAATTTGGCACGTGTCTTAGCTGTACTTCACCAACTAAATTTTCACTAGTGAAACGGCATGTTAAATTATTGACGGAAAACATCATTAACATTTAAATTCTTGACCATTAAACTAAAAGTTTCTTTTCGATACATCTAGGAGGATTGAAAACTTTGGAATCTATCTGATACTTCACTCGGCATGTTCTCCACGTGAGATATAGAACTAAAATAATCTCCAATAAACGGAAAGTACTATTTATAGCAAATAATTTCGGATGGAATGACAGCCATTAGACCTAAATTTCTTTTTAACAATCTTGTTTGGATGTTGGCTCCTTATCGAGGTACATTACTGCTTAAGACTACGTATACAATACTAATATTTTGTCCGTATAACGACAACAGTGGCAGCAAGCTGCTGTATTAACCAATAAAGTCATAATCTAGCCAAATCCGTTATTTATCATCTAAAATCTGCATTATGAAATAATTTAAGGGTATGCTATGGATTAACTGATCGTAAAAGAGATTTACAGCCGGTTTTGTGAACGGAAATTTGATATTCTGCCAAGCATGCAGGCTCTGTATGTATTGGAGTAACCGCATATCATTGTGAGCTGTCATCACAACAAAGCTATTGGTAGGTTCTAAACAACGGCTGTACGTTGAATATATCACTGAACATGTCCTCCAGTACATTATTCGTTTGTAAATTTAATGATGCCTTCGCGTTGTTCAAGCGAAGATTGCATCGAAAATTCTGTCAGATGTTGTAAGTGTTATAAATGAGTTAGAGAGAAAATTGATATATTAATCAGGATATTTTGTTGTTTAAAACAGATAAAAAAATTATGACAGGATTGTAGCTGGTTCAGACTGATCATAAGCGGGATAGGACCATTTCCATGTGTCGGGTTGGAATTAATATGCAAAATACATATTCGCTTAAGTTAAACTCCGTTATATGCCCTATTAATGACATTTTTTTTATCGATGCTGAAGTTTTACATTATGATAAACGTGTAGTAATACACAATTCCCTTGTGTTTGTTTCAGATTAAGCATGGAATATTTTATGTAGCTTATATTTATTTCAGTGAAGACGTTAAACTTGACTGATTCTGCTTTTGTGTGTTTGAGAGAAATAGAAAGAACGTGAGTTTTTGGGTGGTGAGCTTCTAAATTAAACACAATTAAGTTATGGGTATTAAATATTTTTTAGAGAAACCAATTATTCGGAATCACGTTATGACTGATGGAGTTGCAGCTGTGGGAATGCAAAACAATTATGAGAATCTATAGTTCCTGACCTTAATTGACGAGCAAATGCAGTGATTGAACACCCATAAAGAAGGTATATTTGTCCCTTATAGTACAGAGTCTCATTCATTACCTCAAGGGAAGTGCTTACTGCCACAATGGCTGTTGCAGCTCTACAGGACATGACTTTCACTTAAATTACACCTATTAGAATATTAAAAACTATGCAGGTTAATTGTGATGCTAGAGTACTCACCCTGACGAAAATGAGCACCTTGGTGTCTCCGATGCGGTACTTGCCCTCGGAGACTCTCACCATAGGGAACTGCACTGGACACGAACACCGCTCCACCAGGTCACGAACCTGGAACAAACAGCTCAAGTCAGGACACCCTCTGGCACTCAGGAAACGAAAGTGAATATTAAATCAGCTGGTACGACGTCCTGTGTTACCAGCACTTCATGAAAAGCCACAGTTGGTTGAACTAGGCATCTAAGTATCTCCACATCAGTTTTCATCATTAAACATCGGGCGCTAAAGAATAAAATAAAATAAAATGTATGTACGGAGAATTATTCACTAGTCGCAAAATCATTGACAGTATATGTGATATCTTTATGTATAAAATCCTAGGTATGCGTGAAACACACCATTCAGGCCATATTCACACGAAATGTCACTGAAGTGGCGCTAAAGGTTTTTATTTATATTTATAATTCATTCTGATAGGTGTGCTGAAGTATAATTACTGTATTTACATTTAGGTTATGTTGACCGCGATTGCACAGATAACGCTGTACTTGAGAAGCATTACTCACAGAAGTTTAATCAAGGGAAGATCTCTGGTTTTGTTTATCGTGGCAACCAGAATTATAGCTCCGCTAATTTAGCTTTAAAAAAACAGTTTTCTGCTTTGTAGTTGGACTTTCATAAGTGTTCGTTATACTTTTTTTCTGTTTTCTGTGATATAATTAATAAGTCGCAGTTTTGGACTATCTGCGGAGGCGCGGAGTAGTAAGTTCCGCAAGCTGATTTCGCTTGCCATCACCCACAATGTTCGGTGGTGTGTATGGCGAGCGTGGAAATTACGGCCCTGAGGACCACATCTCAGAACCAGAAATCGATGGTCAATTAACAACTAAGACGGTAATAGCAATCACGAAATTGAAGAAGTTGATCCAGCCAAGAATGTGAATAGTTTACATAGAGCTGTGATAGATGATCCTATGATCAGTAACCAAAATGTGAACATCTTGCCCACTAGTAGCTATCATCTATCGAATATCAAGACGACTAAACGTCAGGTACGGGAAAAAGAGGATGGAAGGACACCTACACGCTCAACAGAGAAAATCGCAAGAATGTTATCAGATGGTACAATAACACAACATCCAGCAGCTTTATTCAACACGACACCGGCATCCACCATCGTCAACAACCTGCAGAATCCACAGCAAAACTCAACGAACAACAATGCACCCTCAGCACCCACCGGAGGGCATCCTCCCTATTGCGTGGGAATGTTTGGCGGCCAATATGGAGAAGGCGGCGGAGTGACCTCGCCCCAGACGACCGCAGACGCTACAACAGGGGCAGCTGCTGTCGGAGCGGCTGTAGTGGAAACATCGGACGATCCCATGGGAGACTTCCAGCTTTCGAACCTCAAGACGACGAAACGGCAGATACCTGAAGAAGAGGATGGAAGGAGATCCACGCAGCAAGCAGAGAAACTTGCAAGACTATCAACAGACGTCGCAACACCACATCGTCCAGCAGCCTTCTACAACACGGAGATGACACCAACAAACCGCATTAATTTGCAGAACCAACAGCAGAACTCAATTGCCAACAGGTACGAGTCAAGTGATGGTGGTCCATACATAGTAATAGTAGAAGGAAAGGAAAAAATATTGGGCGTATTCACCCAATGGCAATAGGAAAACTCATGAGGGAGCAAGGTATCATGATTTCTCACAACTTAGTAAACATTACCAGTGTCGGGCGCAATAGAATTAAAATTGAAACCAACAGCAGAGATTCTGCAAATAACCTGGTAACTTCGGAAATATTCGCTAGACATAACTTGGAGGCCTATATCCCAAGATCAATGATACAAAAACAAGGAGTTGTGAGAAATGTAGATACCCTGCTTAGTGAAGCAGAAATTCTTTCGGTAATAGAAAGTGAATTCCAAGTATTGAATATCAGGCGGTTCACGAAAAAAAATCGATAAACTAGGGAAACAGGAAACGATACCATTACCAGTATTCGTTTTAACATTTAGAGCGCATGTCCTTCCCCAATTTGTTTACCATTCACGGCGTTAGATGTAGGGTAGAACCTTACATCCCCGCCGTCATCCAATGCTTCAAATGTTTGCGTTTCGGACACGGCAGTAATCAGTGCCGTAGTCAGGTCCGATGCAGCTTTTGCTCTGCGGACCACAACATTGATGGATGCCCTAAGACCGCTCCGCCACGTTGTGCCAACTGCACAGGACAACACTTAGCAACCGATCGGTTATGCCCCAACTACCAGAAAGCTAAGATAATTAAACAACACATGATATACAACAACGTTAGTTTTAGAGAAGCATCAGCTGCACTGGAAAATAGAGCTTACGCCAGACAGCAGCAAACCCCAGCCCTAGATTCAAGAGCAACACTGAATTCCCGCCCTTACCAACTATCTCTCACGCCCCGATTAATCAGAACCCTAACACCGGTTACCGGGAAGGAACCTATCTAGCGCTACAACATAATCCACAACAACCCGCACAACAAACGGAAAAAAACACTGTACAGCCGAACAAAAGAATCACAACCATATGCCAGCACAACAAATTTAAGCACTAAGGGAAACGAAGTGAGAATTCCCCAAAAATTGTTCTGGAGAAGTAACGGACCATACCAACCTATAACCCATAATCCGTACCCACCTCTCCCACATAGTACCTTAGTAGCACCATATAACTATCACCAAACAGGGGAACATCATCCCCCAAATACTGAAATACCACTGATAGAAAAATTGATGACTTTCATAATATCCATCACTGAGCCTAATCAGAACTAACGGCACGGTGGAACCATGTACAAGTAATCAACTCACTCCAGCAAATTGTTAATTCCTCCACTCCATGAACCCGTACAGCTAATTCAAGGCACCACAATCTCCCCCCGTTCACTACTCAACTTAACCTTCTTCAATGGAACGGAAGGTCCGTGTACCTCTAATAGGGAAAGCTTGATCATCGAGCTATGTAACAGTAAAATCGATATTGCACTATTATCTGAAACTTGGTTTCAACCACAGAAAGAAATAAACTTTAAGCATTACCAGACATATCGAAACGACCGCCCAGACGGAAAAGGAGGAGTAGGCAATCTTGATTAGACACAACATACCACCACGAACCGGTAAAGTTAGCTCCACAAACCGCCCATTCCAAGCTATTTCTATTCGATTACGCCTTAAAAACCTTGAATGCACAATTATATCTTTATACTGCCCCCCCGCGAACTATAATAAGTCGAAACGACTGGGACCATCTCTTTAAACAAACACACCCCCCCTACATTATAGCAGGCGACTCAATGCCCACAGCAGAAGCTGGGGCTGCCAACAGGACGCCCCTTTGGCTTGGACATATTACAAAAAATAGAAGAACCAAAACCTCGTCATAATAAACAATGGATCCCCAACTCTAATCCCAAGAATAGGACGGAATCCATCAGCCGTGGACTTAACACTATTGCATCCGTAGCTATGTGGCAAACTTTAACCGACAGTTTAGGATCGGACCATCTACCTATTAAAATCACGATAGGTTGCAACACCAACTTCGAGTGGAAGGGACACCCCACAAAACACTGGAACACCAGCCAAGCAAATTGGGCACTATATAAACAACACCTAGAGGAGGAAGTGAGAAACATCCCCACGGATATCTCAGGCAGGGAGGCATACAAACAGCTGATGCAAGCCATCACAACAGCTGCAGACAAATCAATACCGCTTAAAAAACGACGTAAATCTACAAGCAATCCTCCAGCAATTTGGTGGAATATGGAGTGTTCTAAAGCAGTGGCCAAAAGGAGATTAGCACTCAGAAATTATCGCAAGGAACCGACAGTAGAAAGATTCTTAACCTATAAAAGAACATGTGCATACACCAAACGAATATTGCGAACTCAGAAACGTCTCAGTTGGATACAATACTGTGAGAAACTGGGGAAAGATACAAACACTACATCCATTTGGCACCAAATAAGAAACTTGAAGAACAGGAAAACGTTCACTTCAAGCATTAAGTTAGACAACTCATGTATAGAAGCCATAGCGGAAAGAATTGCCCCCGATAGTGTCTACCATAAAAACTTTAGATTTTCACCGAACGCAGAACAACATTCGGAACACGAACTGTGTTCTCCATTCACAGTTAAAGAAGTGGAACAAAATATTAAACAGTCCTCTGACACGACACCAGGCAAAGATAGAATACATTATTCGATGTTGTATAATCTGCCGGCCAACGCCCTTCAGCTCCTAACTAAAATCTTTAACGAAATCTGGATGAAGCAACCGAGTCCCATAGAGTGGAGAACTCAGATAATTATACCAATACTAAAACCCAACAAAGATCCCAAGCAACCAGGATCGTATAGACCTATTTCCCTGATGTCGTGTGTATCCAAAACACTAGAACGCATCGTAAAAAACAGACTAGAATATTGGATGGAAAAAAACAACTTTCTAGCAACATCACAATTTGGATTCAGGAAAGGAAAAAGTACACTCGATAACTTAGCAATAATTACTACGGATATCAATATTGCATTTGCACGGAAATTTTACTTAGGGGCAATATTCATAGATATCACTTCAGCTTATGACAATGTTGTTATTAACATTCTGATGCAAAAGCTCTCCAACTTGGGAATCCCACATGAGTTTGTAGCAGGGATACACTCGCTCATATCAGAAAGAGTTATATATATTTCAAACTCAGGGGAACTGGTGGGCCCCCGTTGGGTCTACAATGGACTCCCACAAGGAGCGATATTAAGTCCTCTCCTTTATCTGATATACACTCACGACTTAGAAAAAATCTTCTCCCCAAGTATTCTAATCCTTCAATTTGCGGACGACATCGTTATATACACCATGAGTTCATTAATAGAAGACGTCTTCGAACAGTTGTTTGAAGCAATACATGCATTCATCACGTGGGCCCACCGTAACGGACTAGACATATCTTCTGAGAAATCATCCATAGTCATATTCTCAAAACGCAACATTCCCGATATGGCTCGAATACATCTAGGTCCCTTTTCATTCCCAGTACATAAACAGAGCCGATTCCTAGGAATGATATTGGATTCCCGACTAACTTGGAGAGACCATATTCAACATATAATAGCCAAATCAGACCAACGACTTAACATCCTAAGAGCAGTGGCCGGAGCGAGATGGGGATCCCACCCCAACGCACTTCTGCTCCTATACAAATCAATGATTAGATCTATCATAGACTATGGCAGCGTCTTTTACGCCAACGCCACAAAAGACGCATTGCGGAAATTAGATTCCCTGCAGCATCGCTGCCTCAGAACATGAGGAGTTTTAGGAGCATTCAAATCTACACCAACCAACGCCTTACTTGTGGAGGCAGGCGAAATGCCTCTCAACATAAGAAGACAACTACTTACAGAGAAGTTTATAATCGAAAAACTTAGCAACACCACACACCCACTAAAGGAACGGTTAGATAACCTCCAACACTGTAAACGAAATAAACAGTCTGGCGCCCAAGCAACATTCTTCTACTTAACATGTATAATACGTGGGAGGAAAAGAGCGTTAACATAACGAAGTTTTCGACACACCCGATATTCCAAGCTCCTTACCAGCTCCGAAGTCTAGACATACAAGTAAAGTATTTGGAACACACGCCGGGCACCAACGCCAACTATGCCCTGAACGCCCTGCTCGCCAGCCAAGACCTAAATTCAATCCATATATACACAGATGGATCAAAAAATAATACAGGAGAACGAGTCGGCAGCGCACTATATTGCCCCAAAACGCAGTACAAAGCCTATACTCCTTACCACCGCAAACTACAATATATTTGGCAGAAGCGGAAGCGATATTAGAAGCTATAAGATACGGCCGGACCAGAAGACCTAAGAAGGTGGTCATAATAGCCGACTCCTTGAGCGTCATCAGAAGCATAGCAGAACCAAAGTGGAATTATAGGATGGCGCCACTACTAATAGAAATACTAAATGAAATACACATAAGCAACAACATAGGCATCACAACAAGTTTAGTATGGGTTCCCTCTCATAACGGGATTAAGTTCAATGAAATCGCGGACACACTAGCCAAGAAAGCCATCTCAGATGGACAAAGAAAAGAACTATTACTACCCCCATCAGCATATGCACACGATATTAAACAGCGAGCAAGAAATAGATGGCAAACCGATTGGAACAATACGATGCACCACAAAGGATCCTTCTACGGACACATCCAACCATATATTCCTTCCAAACCCTGGTTCTACAGCTGGAAAATCAACAGACGCCACTTAATTAATATAATCAGAAGCAGATTCCACCACGGCAACTTTCCCAGCCACTTGAACCGGATAGGACTAAGAGATAGCCCCAGATGTGACTGTGCCGACCGAGCAATAGGGACATCAACCACCTGTTATTCTCCTGCAAAAAATACACCAACGATCCAAACAAAATGCTGAAGGAACTCACAAGGTGCAAGATCCCCTTCCCAACTAATTTAGCCATCCTACTCTCTTCCAACAACCACTCAATATACAGAACCATAATGTTTGTTTTTTAAAGAAGGAAATATTCAATATAAGAAAAAAGCTGATAAGCCAATCCTAGACCAATAAACTAAGTAGATACACTAACCCTTCACAAATACTACACTCTATCTAGAACATACACACTAAAGCAACACCCAATGACAATAGATACAAATATAAGTACGCAACATTATTCCCACCAAAGGATCCAAATAGATCAGGCAACCACAGGAAATATTTCACGAACTTTAGAATTGTGGTGGAAATATATGTACAAAAGCTGCCCCTGTGCTGTTGGCGTCGACTCACACTGTGCAATTGTAAAGGTAACAGAAGTAATATATTTTATAAAGAAATTGTCATAGGACTTAAGAACTATTGTAAAATAAAAGATAAGAAATTGTAATTTAACTAAACAATAAACATAAACCATTGTTAAAATTAAATGTAAAGAACCTGGCAGTATGGCCGACCAGGCCAAAAGCCAACATAATAAATAAATAAAAAAAAAGTTTACACAACTTCCGTTTTGATTTTTTTTTTTTTTTTTTTTTTTTTTTTTTTTTGAGAACCAGTATTTATTTCATCAGTTTTGTTAAATGGTATAGGTGTATTAAAAATAAAACTGAATACGTTAATATAACGTAATAAGTGTACGAAGTATTTAATTTACGTAAATATGACAGTAGCGCTGACGCGTTCGAGAGAAGATCATTTTTGTATTGCAAAGATGTTAATTATCTTTGGTTCGGATTTGACTTGAGAAAATAGGATTAGGGTATGTGGTTGTTCACTACAATTCCACATTAAGTAAATCACGTTGTGTTGTAACATGCAATTAATAACTACAGTATTTTCGTTTTTAAATAGAATTCACATTGTAAGTACTAATAAATTTTACAATTAATGAAATTCGTTACATTTAGTAGTCTACATATTTTTAATTTAAATTCAATGTAATATTTTGTCACATGCCAAATAGAAAATTTCCAGCGATCTCACGGTCAAATGGTTTCATTTTGGTACGAATTTGGAACTGAAAAATTAAAGATAAAAGTTACAAATTAGCAAACTTTTTTTTGTTGAACGCGTTCCACGCATCGTATTAGTTTCTTTGCCACGCTGGCGTTACCGGTTTAAGATGGAGGTCCGTACTTTAACAACCTCGTGAACGAAGTTGCTGGCAATATTCAAAATTTCTTTGATATTTTATGGGCGCATTAACAGCACAAATCTCAAATTCCGTTGGGACAAATTGTAAAAATTACTGACGAATGTATCGTCAAAAGAGGCTTACAGTAAACACCTACTGGTTTGTGATATTACCTGCCATTATCTCTTGGATCAAAGACGAAAATTTCTGATAACTTGTGGACGTTAAGAAAGGTTCTTTCTACGAAGGTGAAGTAGATACTTTTACCCAAAAGTGGTCAAATGCTATTTGTCAAAACAAGTATTATTTCTCTGCTACCCCTATGTCATACACCGAATCAAGTCAACATCATTAGATTTCCTCTTAATAATTCTCCTATAATGAGTTGTGTCGATTTTTATTTATTGTAAGCTAAGGCAGATTGCTATTTCTTTTTCACATAGTTCAGAGAATATATTAAGCTATTTTGATATTTACTTTGTAAACCTTGTAATGAAGTCGCGGATAGTATTGGCACAAAATGTATTGATATATTTGTTTTTCCAAACAGTTGTGATTAGCGCACAATATTTCATTAACTACCTACGCCGGATTCGAACCACTCATACTTGGCACGGGACGCTCTGCCGGGTCTGCCTCCTTGTTCATATTAAAAGAAAGTTTTTTTAAAAATAAATTGCTGTTGTTTGTTTTTGAATGAAAAGAAGAAAATCCACTTGAAACAAACGCGCTAAACCACTCTAAAATAGGCATTCGACTGTTTGTTTCAATAAGTGAAGGTTTTTATTAAAAAAAAAAATCTATACTTGTAGACAACATATTCAGTGCGGGTCGTTATAATGAATGAATAATTCTGACTGTAAAATATTTATTAATATCCCCTGTATCGCTACGGTTGCAAAGTGTAATACATAACGATAAAGAATACACTCTTGAATATTGCCGGAAACGTTTTCTTGCATTGCAATGAAAATACTTTAAACCATGATTCCTGAAGTCTAATGTGATACTTCCTGATCTTTCTGACTGATCACAGAAATAAAGTTAATCCCCCACAAACACTACATTCGACTGGGCCTTTGAAATTGTTTGTATTAATCACTAAAGCTACCCACTAATGGTATAAGTGAAAAGGGATCAGTGCTATGTTCGGGTTGGTTAAGAGCAGGGAACGATTAAGTGTTAATTGGTTGACCTACACATTGTCATAATAGTGGAGGAATACTTCGTTAGTACGAATACATTACGCTTGGTAGTTGTATGATTATGTCTGTTATCAACTCATGAAACAGCGATACATGGGAAAATAAAGAAGCACGAAATGAAACATTATAGTAGCGACTGGATTAAGGATGTGTTGTAGTTAAAAACCACGATATTTCTCTGTTTTCATCTAAACTGTAGTGCCGATAATAATTAAAGGCATAACAAAGTAGATACCCCAAGATTGAAAACCCTCAGAATTAAGCAAAACAGGCTTTGTGTGGGAGGGGATATTCTCCACTATCCCAAAACTGATACCGACCTATTGAATTTTTTTTTTAATCTGCTTAACGTCTCTCTCTAACAGCGAGGTCTTTAGAGACGGGAAAGGAAGGGGGGGGGGGGAAAGAACTGGGAAGGAATTCGGCCATGACCTTTTGAAGGAAGCTTCCCGGTATTCGCCTGGAATGATTTGGGAAACCATGGAAAATCCAAATCTGGATGCCCGGACGGGGAGTCGAACCGCCGTCCTCCCGAATGCGAGGACAGAACGCTAACCGTTACACCACCACTCTTGGTGACCTGTTGAAATTTGGATTAACTGCTTTCTTATAATGTCCTCGTCACGTTCTGCACTCTCCTTTTTCGGAAAAGTTGACACGAATTAAATTAAAAATGCCGAAATGTGGGACGCTCCGCAACGGCGAAATGTTAGCAGCACTGCAAAAATGTCACAAAAATTATCGGTACAGGGATCATATCAACCTAAACAGGTTCGTTTTGTCATAGTGATCGTAGTTAGGTTGAAATTCGGCCTGGACCAAGAGTAAAAAATTTACGGTAAATTCGTTCTGCGTCATCCATCTCAGAAACTGGGCATTTGTTTACAGGGGAAGCAATCGATTATCTCTAACTGCTTATATCGAATGTAAGATGGCGAGCCTTGTTGAACATGCATTTCGGATAAATATTTTGTTTCTGTTAATTTCACGTGACGTTTTACAACGGAGTGACGCAACAACGAATTAAACCAACATTTCAAGAGATTATCATTGATTCCGCAGCGTGCACTGCAATGTCATATTTCAGCATTTTTAATTTAATTTGTGGCGACTTTTCCGGAAAAGGAGGGTGCAGAACGTGAAGAGGACATTATAAGAAAGCAGTTAATCCAAATTTCAACAGGTCAGTACCAGTTTATGGATGGTGGAGAATATGCTCTCCCACCCCAGGCTTCTACCGCATTGTGTATTCTCTTAAAGATGCTGTCTTGTTTGTGTCAGTCGGAAGGGACTGCGGAAGTTTTAAGAAAAGCGCAGGCCCATAAAGAGCGAGATTTAAACCAACACAGTGGAAGAGAACATAGTCGTGAACACTGCGCCTTAGACTCAGATAGAGGCTGTGGAGAATAGTACCACTCCCCCTAACTCCTCGCATCCTGCAGACTCCCTGCGGAGCACTCTGGAGGTGCGAGGGAAGGCTCAGGTGGACGAGAGGCCGTAAGAAGCTTACCGCAGCTGCTCTGCACTTCAGGTCCGATGTCTGGGACGAAAAAGAAAGAGTGGAGTATCAGTTAAGCCCACCTGTGTTTCAGTTTACGAAAAACCGTACTGCAAGAGAAACAATCCTAGCGTTAACATTAATACTGCAAGGACTTATCAAGGAAAAAGTGTACGTTCATTGTGTTTGTTTATAGAGATCAAGTCTAAAATACAGGGGTAAAAAAGTAATTTATAATCTCTATACAGCCGAGCTGCTAAATTAAAAGGAATGAATCAAGAGAGACACGCGTCTGTTAAAAAGTGTTTAATTAATTTATTTATCGTATGATTATTTAATAAGGTACACAATAGGAAATGTACACACTTTGACAATAAATTTGGCCGCCGCTGAAAAATTCTATCACTCTTATTTTGCACAATCTGACATCAATGTCATCCCAGGAAGCCAGTATTGCGTTACTGTTTCTTAGGATAACATTGATGTCAGATTGTGCAAAATAAGAGTGATAGAATTTTTCAGCGGTGGCCAAATTTATTGTCAAAGTGAGTGCATATAACAAGCTTGCATATTTTCATATCTCTAGACATAATGTTTTTTAATCCAGTCAACTGCACTGATCGACGCATCATGTATTTCCGCCATTGTTCCCTTGTAGGCCCGAAGAGGACAGTCAGAAACGATGTGATTGATTGTCTGTAAGGTGGCTCCACAGTTACAATTTGCAGAATCTACCCAGCCCCATTTGTGTAATAAGTAGGCGCATCTGCCTTGTCCTGTTCGAATTCGATTGATGGTTCTCCACTGCCGCCTGGGGAGATCGAAACCTTGTAACCTTACGGAGGGGCCTCAACTAGATTTTTATTGGGTTCCCACTGAGTTGTCCACAGCTTATTGGTGTTGAAAGAGGACGCTGTAAGGTTGATTGCTGCGCGCCATGGTGGTTTTCTTGATTTCAAGCGTTGGTGTTTTGCTTGAATAATGTCTTGATGCATAGACAGTTGAGAGTTCTTCAGGATATTTTTCCAGATTTTTAAGAGAGCTTCTGATCTTCTTAGTACTTGGGGTGAGATGTTCCATAGCACTGGAAGCCATATGGTGTTCGTACTGTGAATACATCCCGTAATTATCCTCATTGCTTGATTGAGTTACACATCTATCTTCTTTGTGTGGGCACTATTGATCCAGGATGGGCAGCAGTATTCAGCAACAGAGTATGACAGAGCTAAGGCTGTGGATCTTCGAATGTGAGAACTGGCTCCCCATGAAGTACCAGCAAGCTTATGGAGAATATTATTTCTCGTTTTGACTTTGGCAGCCACGTTTGAGAGATGCTGTCCAGTGTTATACCCAGATATTTTGGTGTGACGCAATATGGCAAGAGTTGACCTCTGAATTTAACTTCTGGTTTATAGTTTGCTTGTCTGTTGCGTAAATGTTTTCTGAGGATTTAGATGGAGGCACCATTTCCTGAAGTAGTCATCTAAGTGTTTAATGAAAAATTGTAGTCTGACCCTTTTTATATTTAACTACTATGTCGAGGAAGCCATCAATGAAGTAAAAGAAAGATCTGAATATCTCGTAATATTTGAGGAATCAACATACGTATGATGTGATTTGCTTATGAAGTTGTCCTGTTAGCAGATGAATTAAAAATGACTGAACGATATGAACAAAGTTCTTGAAGAAGTTGGACTCAATACAAACTAAAACAAGATAAAAGAAATGAAATTGTTTAGGAATGATAACAACAATAACAGATTTAAAACATTAATTGTAATAGAATGAATAAAAGAATTCTGTTATTTAGAGTAAAAAAAGGTCTCAGTTGATGGTAAAAGTAATAATAGTTACAAAACCACTACAGAACTAACAAAGGGGCATCCTGTGAAATGAGATATCTTTCACTGAAACATCTACTCAGGATTCAGAAAAATCTTTCCAAAAGTGGGAGTATAGAGCAGAGTTTTATGAAAGTGAGGCATTTGAAATGTGGTTCCATAGAATGATGCTGAAATCTACTGGGTTTAGAATTTCAGCTTCTATGGCAGCGATATTTTTGTAGGCTGCAGGAAAGATATCCAACTTCACATTTACGTCTGCTGTAAACCAACTCGTTACTTGAGTCAAAGTTACATTTCAAATGATTACTTTCTATAATACTGTCAACACTATTGGCCTCCGAAGGGAACAGAAATAAAGCAACGAACGATTAATCACCAAATGGCAATTCAGCTGTCAGATCCTCTGTTCGAGCTGTTGGTTAATTCCCGAGGGTGAGAGTGGTCGAATATTGACCGCAAGCAGCGACCACATTCGCGTCCACGTAATTTCATCGACCTTTCCTGAAAGCGGTCGCTGACCCTCCTGTCAATACAGTCGCGTGCTTCAGTACTCACCGCAGAAATAGCCACACCTACAGTGCAAGGGAATCAGTTGACTAAACACGAAATAAAACAAACCTCATCGAAGGCTGAGCGGTCTGGTAGTTCAGTTGATATGGCACACACAAGGGTCCAGGGTTCGGATGTCGGGAAGACAATTTTTTTCGGGCATTGCTTTATTCATATGAGTACGCCAACAACCCCGTGGGTCGTATTCCATGTTAAACTGTACGTGCACTGGTACAGTCACGAAAGAGGCAGGATGGATGACAATACGAAACCATACGAATTTGTTTCTACAGTTTGGCTAAAATATCAAGTTTAAAGTCCCTGCCACTACCCTGAATCATGCATATGCTTAGGAGCGAATCGGGTGGCTGTACAAATAAAGTTACTGCCTGATCTTTGTGAATACCTTCGGGAAGATAGCCTCCGTAGGAAAACCACTGAATATCAAATCTAGATTGCCAGTCTGGGATTCGAACCTGCGTTCTTCCAAATGTGAGATCAGAGCGTTACCGCTCATCCACCACGCTCGTATATATAAGTACTCAAATTCACACTAATGCAGGGAGAGATATTAGAATTCTAAATGAAGCTATACGTATGTACTATGAGCTAGTATAGAAACAGAAATAAGGGATGCAAGGACAGTAGTTAACTTAAAAATAGTGTACCGGAGTGCACAAGTATTATTCATGTTATGTTTTTATGTGTTTGAGTCATGAGTGACGTTTGCACCGTATTGCCATAATTTACACAAACGGAATCTTAATCGCAGTTCAATCAACACAGCTGATGTTATGATATTAAACCGTCTTACCTAAAAAAGAAGTATATATAGGTGAAATAGAAGTATGAATCAGAGAAAAGATGCTAAGAAATTATTTTTGCTGCATTCATTTGTTATTTCTCTTATGACTGTACACTTAATAAACGAAATGAAAAAAAGCTGTGTAGCATTAAATTCGCCAATAAACTTAGTATGTCCTTACTTATTGGAAACGGATGACTCGTTTGTAGCTAAACTTAATTCCTGTGTAACACAGTCTCTGTGATGATATTTACAAGATACGCAACAGTAATAAAAACATGCACAAAAAGCTGGTTTTTAGAACATGGAATGCATTGTGTGATTGTAATAGTTGTACTTAACATTTAAAACGTCAGATTAAATAAAAATCGAAACAGTAAATAAATACGAATGAAAAAATAACACTGCGTGCAGATCATAGAGAATATCCAACTTTCTTTTGACATTTTAAAAAATTTTCGCATTATATTACATAGCATCATGGTTACAGTCACTAAAAAATCTTGTGCTAGGCAGTATATTTTTTAAGACGCGGTTAAGTTACTGATCTCTTTACCACAGATCTGAGCTACTCAAACAATGTTTAGTTTCTGTAAAAAGACCGTACAGTAACTTTTCATAGAACCGTTTGCCAGAAATTATGTACACGATAAGGGGTTCATATTTAGGTCAGTGATACTATTTGAAACAGACACTCTGCCGAATCTGGGAAGCTATCGCCGAGTTATTCACACCGGGTCGATGTAAACAAAAAATGTGCATACTCGGATGCCGATAATAGTTCTCTTGTCGGCGGCCAACTTCAGCGTAAAACATTTCCGACTGCACTTAACATGCCCGCACTCCAAAGCGCTCTTAATACGCTCCCCGATAAGCCGCTCTTAATGTCGTTTGGACTGTGACCCGCTTCGGGCGATAGCATGCGGGACCAGATGGCCTGCAACTCAATTAGAAGCGGCCGACCCGCTGCCCCGTTCAGATAGCATTCACAGCAGATGACGACTCGGCTGGGTAATCCAATCACCAGCGAGAGGACAATCCAGTCCGGCTACTGTGCAGTTCCCAGCGTGGATGCAGCATTTCTGCAGAGGACGTTCAATCTGGTATCCCCAAAGGGATGTACAGAACGGATTTAATATCGTAAAACCAAATACTGTATTATCTACAGGGTGATTCCGAGATGATGTTACAAACTTTTAGGCATGATCGAGAATGAAAAATGTATCAATTTCAGGTAAGAGCCCTCGTCTGGAAACTACCGAGTTGAAAGACATAGGCAAAAATAGTTCTGACACCCCTTACAATTACTGTTGTCGCTAAGACATACTACCCAGGTTCCTGTAACATATCCCACTTATTTGTCAAACCGTGAATAAAAAAAATTGTTTTCCATCCATCTCCTTTATGAAGAAATCATTAGGGTATGCGTGTGAATTCATTCAGGAATAACCTAATTCTCGATTATCGTAAGTGGAGTATAAACCAGATGCTACCTAATACAGGGTCACATCGATACATCTCTCCCTCCAGCCTTGATTATACTGTAATCACTATCCGAATTATCTCCCTCGCTGGAAGTGAAAATAACTACCAATAAGCATCTGAATAAAAGCTCTAGTTTAACCAGTCTTCATCAAGGTTATAGCTGGCATCTATTAAGGCTGTAAAATTTCCAAACTGATTAATTAATCAAACTCTAAGGTTAGAAAGGAATACTCTGAACAAAAACTCATAAAAATTAACTCTAAAACAACTAAATTTATTGAGGTAATACATTCCAAATATCCAGGGAATAAAATATCGATATCCTTGTTGATTAATCGTGTTTCCGAAACCTTTTCTGCATGGACCAACACAAATTTGAATCAATATTCCTGTACCGTTTTCGCGAACGCTAAGATTCTTTAAAATATTCATAATGAGATTTTGAATCTCTAGAAAAATTTGCATTCCTCTTCCCTCTTACACGTATTTCGGAAGAAGAGTTCGTGTTAAACACAATTGGCACTATTTTCCCATGACATAATGAAAGTTATCGATGCAGGTACACAAGTTGATGCAATTTTCTTGGATTTTTAGAAAGCTTTTAATCCTGTACCACACAACCGACTTTTAGCGAAGATTCGAGCATACGGTATATCGGATCAGATTTGCGATTGTATATGTGATAACTGGTCGATCACAGTATGTCGTTGTTGACGGGGAAGCCTCTTCTCAGATAGATGTTACTTCGGGCGTTCTTCAGGTAAGTGTAACAGGACCACTTCTTTTCTTAATATTTATAAACGATCTCGGTGACAACGTCAAATACTTGTTGCGATTGTTTGCCGACGATTCAGTTAGCTATAGGGAAATAAGGTGCTAGCGCGATTTGGATGCTATTTCCGATTGATGCCGTAAATGGCAGCTTGCACTTAATTGCAAAAAATGCAAGGCAATGCGAATAAGTAACAAAAAGAATCAGTTTGCTCACGAGTAAAAAAATAAACAATTCAGCTGTTGACATGGTTGATTCCCTGAAGTATCTGGGGATGGTAGTACAAAGCAATATGAAATGGGACTTGTACATATCTTCCATCGTAGGCAAAGCTAATTGTAAATTGCGAGTCATAGGTCGTATTTTGAGGAATTGTAATGCCCACACAAAGGAGATGGCGTATGAAACACTAGTGCGTCCGCATCTGGATTACTGTTGAGGAGTTTTGGATCCGTATCGCAAGGTTCTGATTGACTCAGTGGAGAGGGTGCAGAAGAGAGCCGCTCGATTCATGACTTGTTGCTACAGCCCTTATGATAGCGTAACAGAATTGATACATAGATTGGGCTGGGATCGTTTGGAAGACAGACGACGTAGTTTTCGTTTGAATTATGAGGTTTAGGATTGGTGCTTAGTACCCTCTGCCACCAACAATGTTTGTGATTTGCAGAGCATGGATGTCGATGTAGATTAACTGTAGTACATTGTAAGGCAATATCCTAATTACTCTTCTCTTTGATGCAACCTTTTAAATAACCTATAAAATTATGCTTAGATGCATGTGAAACGAAATTGAGTTTCAACAAGTAAATCAGTATTTTTCGTTTTTCTTCCAGAGAAGAAATTTCTTTTGACTCTACATTTGTAATTATAGCAGATTAATTAACCAATGGTGAGGAACTTAATCAATCAAGCTTGTAGGAACTAGAGGGTGCACGTGTCTAGTTTAAAATGAAGCTACTGAGCAACATAACATCATGTTATCCTTCTCAAACAGTTTATGTGCAAATGGCTGTTTTTTTTTTTTAATAGCATTTGGCTTTTATACTCATTCAGTCAGCATCTGTGTATCTTTTTCATTTTCCTCAATTGTTGTTGATGATCACAACACTTAATTAAAAACGTCTCTTGATCTGGGCCGGATTCGAACCGGCGACCCCCGGAACGCAAAGACAGCTTGCTGCCGGTGCAGGCTAATAATTGTATTTCGATTGATCATCGTGCAGCTTTACGGTTAAATTTTAGTTTCAAATGTGTGCTTACTTTAAAAATAGAATCAAAACAATGTAGTGTTTGCTGAACAATATTACTTCTTTTCACAGAAATCACACCAAGCGCGGTAACGCTCTGGCCTCCCATTCGGGAGGACGCGGTTTCGAATCACCGCCCAGGCATCCAGATTTGTTTTTTTCCACGATTTCCCCAAATCACTCCAGGCGAATGCCGGGATGCTTCCTTTGAAATGCCATGGCCAAATTGTTTCCCGTTCCTTGCCCCGCATAATTTCCCGCCTCTAATTACCTCGACGTCGACGAGGCGTAAAAACATAATCAAAAAAGGGCACAAAAATCAACGAACGTAATAGATCTATGATTCCTATTCCCTGAAATTTAGCTCGATTTAACTTTGAAATTTCTAAAACAATTGTTATGGGAATATGCGCTCCTGCTTGAAAACAGTGCTTGGGGTCGTGTAACACGAGACGGGGTGTGCTGATTACAAGCTATAACAATTCCCCACTCCTGTTGTCCCTGTGACGTAGGGACGGAGAATTTCGCCGTGGGCTGGACCGGGTCTCAGGTGAGGCAAGGTGCTACCCACTGCCCCGCCTGGCAATCAGAGGTTCCACCTGCTAATGACACGCCTCTTAGGCGGACACACAGCCCGGAGCCAGCCGACACCTCACGAATAATAACACCGGGCTGTGCATTGATCCCCGGGGTATACAGTCTGCGGTCGCGGCGGAATGGACGGAAGTAATTTTTAACGATTGCACAACTACTATTTACTTTCCCTTCGATGAAATCGCGGTAAGAGTTAGATTTCGTTGTAAAGGAAATGAGGTGTTAACGCGAATATTTGATAATTACAGTGACGACCAGCAATAAAACTCAAACCAGAATGTCAACATATTTCACAGTCCTACTGCACTGTTTCTTGTGTACGTCCTTTTAAAAAATTTATTTCTGTGTAAACTCCTGTTTTAACTCATTTCTGTTTCATACTAAAATGTTATATTATTTATCACAATCAACCAATAACATATTTAAACTGCTATGCATGAACGAATTATCCTACCCATTACAAGCGTAGCACTTTTAAGTATTATATTATGTCGTAGTTTAATAATAAGGTTTAATGTCAGATAAATTAATGTTTAAGACTTATATGTAAGAAAAATGCTCGTCTTATGGTTGTTATAACCGAAGGCCATTGAAATAAATAACAGAAGAGAAATACCTCAGTCTTCAGTTTAGAGTTTCAAATGTTGTCTTCAAATTTTCGTATGTTGCTTACGTAATTATTCTTGATAGAGTTGTGTAAACAATACAAGTGGAGTATTAATTAACAAATTATTAAATATGTTTTACCTGAGAGTTTAAGCTAATCTAATTTTTTATATACGAGTGTAAGGTTAAATATTGAGCGAAAGATTGTGTTGTTTTTTTTTTTAGTTTAAAAAAATCCATTTATTTTGTACGCAGTTGTTCTTTAGTTCAATGGACTTTCTCCGACGTTTCTTCAACGGATCGATTATATCCCTGGAAAGTCTGAAAAAATATTCATGCTATGACCTCATCATTTGACTCAAAACGTTGTCCAACTATAAATGTATTTAGATGTGAAAAGGGCAGAAATCGGAGGGATACAGATCTGGTAAACAGAGTGTTCCAATATCTT
Source organism: Vandiemenella viatica (assembly GCA_031002005.1). Lineage (NCBI taxonomy): Eukaryota > Metazoa > Arthropoda > Insecta > Orthoptera > Morabidae > Vandiemenella > Vandiemenella viatica. The sequence goes on from CM061914.1 coordinate 124,090,451, forward strand.
GTACTTCTGATCCCTCAGTTTTCCTAGTGCGAAAGCACCTTTATCGGCAATTGTATTGAACTAATGAAAGATGACTATTCGTATGCAATACTGGTCTCTTGTCACAAGTTTTTATATGTTTGTTACAGAAGACTTACGTACTATTTCCTAGTTATTGTTTTATATATATATATATATGTGTGTGTGTGTGTGTGTGTGTGTGCGTGCTGGAGATATGGTTGTTGAAAGTGGTCGACCTAGGGCATTTTCATGTTTCTACTAAAGACGTTGGTGTGGCTATATTTCAATTTGTAGTCACAACTACCTAGCGCAGACGACTGGTGTTTGTATGTGGTACTAGCCTCAAGTCTCCCATCGTGCTCTATGGTAACTGCCTATCGGTGAGTGCGTGATTAAAAGTGGCCGACCCTAGAGCATTTTTATATTTCGACCAAAGTGTTGTAAAAAAATATTTGGAGTCATCTAGAATTTATTAGAAGGTTCATGAATGTAATAAAATGTTCTAGAATGTTTTTGAATAATGTTTTAGAATACTACACTTGTCTCAGATTTTTAAAAACATAAATAATATACGACGCAATATATAAACCGTATAAAGGAAAACTACTTCACAGATTAGGTTGAAACTTGACGTTGGAAATTGCGATACGCGTATCAACACTACAAATAAATGCATTCAACTCCATCTCTGTGCTAGGTCTATAACTTTTCAGCTTACTCCTTGTAAGTATTAACTATTTAGGCGAATAACGGATTACATTCCACGTGTTACAATTTTTAAGGTTCATTAAGGATTCTGTGCAAAAACGGAAAATGAAAACAACCGTAAGAGAACCATCCCGGCATTCACTCTGAATGATTTCGAGAAACGGATGTTCGGATCTAAAATCAAACCGACTTTCTTTAGAATGCCATGTCGGAACGTTACCATTCTTCCAGCATACTTAGGGGGCATCCACAAATTACGTGAGATTTTGCGAAAAATTTGGGGACAGTAGAGCAAAAAAAAAAAAGGTCTCAAATTTGCGGCAAAGTCGGATTTTAGGAGGGTATTTCGTCAAAAAAGTTAGGGCGTGACCTAAAAAAAAGTTTCCAGGGCGATTTCTAGGGGGGGGTTCTCACGGACCAGATCTCACCAGAGGGGGGGGGGGGGGTTCCGCCAGATCTCACGAAATCTCACCAGGGGGAGGGGGGAGTCCAAAAATCCGGAAAAACACCTCAAGTAATTTATGGATGCCCCCTTAGGGTATTATAGGGCAATAGAAAATATATTGTTACATAGTTTTCCTTGTTGGTAGAAAGAAGGCGACTCTCCATTCTACGGAGTGCGGTGGGTGAGCGGTAACCCTCTGGACTCACATTAGGGAGGACGCGGGTTCGAATCCCACTCCGATCATTCAGATTTCCGTTTTCCACGGTTTCTCCAAATCGCACGCGAATACTGGAAGGGTTCCATCAAAAGGTCATGGTCGAATCCCTTCCCGTTCGTTGCACCCAGTAATATCTCGCCTCTAATCATCTCGGAAGTCGACGAGGCTTAAAGCCATATAAGCACTCCGTTCCCTCCCTTCCTTACCTTAAATATTTGGCAGGACTGTAAAGACCAGCAATAAAAACGAACAAAATAATAAAAAGAATATCTTTGACCATCGTTGGGAGTGACTTGAACCCCGCTTGGTTCGCGGTAATAACCAGTTTCTGGTAAATGTCACTGCAGATGGGTACTAGGAAGTTGAGTAGCGGAGAGAAGGTGGAGTGTTGCATGGGTGGTCGACCCCACAGGGGCCGCTTCGCAGGTCGTAAAGGGAGACAGAGTTGCAGCAGTCGCTAATAGTCCGCGAACTCGCCGCAGGTGAAGCTTATTTATTTTACTGCTCACGCAGCTTTCGTTTAAAACGCCTGTCCGGTTGTTTCTTCCGTAGCACGTTCACATTTTGTACTTTATTTGTCGGCATCTTTTCTCTGCGGCTGCTGGAAAATGTTAAGCGTCTCACCAGACAGTCGCGATTGCCTGCAGGATAAAATTATTGCTAATAGCAAGTGTTTTGGTCGAGCAGTTGCCACCAAAACATTACGAGAAAAAAAATATCGTGTCATCAAGTAGTTGCCCTGTTCCCTTTAAATAATATACCATTTCAAATGGGGCTCTTCTTTTACATTCTTCACTTATGGATGCAGAAAAAGTATTGTAACTAAGAAATTTCTACTTGGATCTTCACTTCCTGTACCGAAGTAATCAATTTTGATTACTTCGGTAATATCGCCTGTATGAAGGTGTGTTACTTTATAGTTTTATTTTTATTATTTACTAGATTCTCAAAGACAAACGACAAGTGTAGGCTAAACAGGCAAAGTTCTCTCGCAGCTTTTATGTTTCAAGCAACACATAAATATAATCACTAAATTTTGATAAAGAGACCGAACTGGGGTTACTGAAATGACCGATTGTGATTTTTGTGAGTGTGATTATTGGTGATGACTTTTGAAAATAGTTGACTGTGTGTGCATTTTTGAGTGAACGTGTGATTGTTAAATATAGGTATTGTTTACAAAAGTGACAAGAAATCACTTGTGTGTCGAAGTTGAATAACTGATTCGCGACTGCAGGCAGCGAATTAAGCTCGGCCACCCATCAGTTAGTGCCCAGAGGGATCGCACGGATGGGTGACGAGGAAAGGCCGCTCTGCACTTCAGCGCCATGCACGTCGAGCGCCTCATTGAACTCGTCTTTGCCAGCGGACGTTGTGACAAGTGCAACGAATCAGCAAATGGATAAGGATATCGAAATGGATGAAGATGCTATGCCAGCCGCTGTGTTCAACATTCAGCGTATACATGGTGACGTGTATGCGGTGAGCAAAGATTTAAACCCAAGAAAGCGTTCCACTACTCCACCAGAGAGGACCAACAATAAACAGCCACGCGCCGTCAACTACAGGAAGGATGAGACGCGTAAATCTTCTGGAGTCAGCCTGGCAGTGACGAAACTTGGTTCAGCCAAGAAACCAAAGAATTCCAAGGTACAAAAGAAGAAGACTATCGAAGCCGCTGACAATACTGCAGCCTCGGTCTCCGGGCGGAATGGAGTCAAAGGACGTCGTTCTCGCACCCAGAATTGGCAGCCAGACCAGGAAGGTTTCATAATGCCGAAGAAGACAGCAAAGCCCCCACCTTCATTGGACCCAGCGGCGATGGAAGTAGAAAATCGTTTCACTGCCTTGACTGTTGACGACACGCCGCGAAAGGAGACGAGATGCGACTCCATTCCACCTATAGTAGTGGAATTCGCAGAAAACTACAAGACCCTTCATGATCGGGTGGCAGATGTCATCAAGAGTCCATTCGCTGCGAAAACCGCAGGTGGCGACAAAATCAAATTCAGCATGACTACTACCGAAGACTTTGTGGCCGTCACTTCTCTCCTTCAACAGTGCAATATCCCGTACTACACTTTTCCGACCGGAGCGGTGAAACTGTTGAAGGTGGTGTTTCGTGGCATTCCCAGGACTCTGCCAACAGAGACATTGAAAGAAGAGCTGACAGAAATGGGCTACGAAGTGAGGTCTGTTGCTCAACTTCGTCGCCCCGGCAGTAACGATGTAATGCCGCTTTTCCTAGTAGTATTACCAGACCTGCCCTTAAATCGCACAATATTTGAGGTTGACAAGCTGTGCCACCTCAGAGTATCGACAGAGAAACTGCGATCGTCGGCTGGACCGCAGCAATGTTTCAATTGTCAGTTGTTTGGCCATGTGGCACGCCATTGCAAAATGCGTCCAGTTTGCGTCAAGTGTGCAGGGCAACACGACGCAAAAGACTGCCAAACGCAGAAGGGCCGTGACCCACCAATCTGTGGAAACTGCCACGGCAACCACGTTGCCAGTTGGAAAGGCTGTCCAGCCTATAAGCGAGCCCGCGATCGTCAAAGAGGAGTGGGGACAGAGGCTCCTCAGAGGCATCTACAACAGCAGTCAAACCAACAACAAATGTCGGAGATCAGTGAAATATCAAAATCAACGAAACCGAATCCACAGAAATTGAAGAAAACGAAGAAGCAGAAGGGCAAGAAACTGGCATCATCCAAAGTGCAATCAGACTTATCCTTCGCTGAAGTAACCAAAGATGTGATTCATGTTTCTCCCCCCAAACAGCCACAGCACCAAGACACTTCGACGCAGCCGGTGAAGCAAGGCCCAGTTGCAAAGTCCGAACAACCGATGGCGTTGCAGACTGTACCACCAAAGCGTCAGAAAAGACAAGGTCTACCACACCAGCATCCAGATGAAGCAGCAGAGACGAACGGGATAAACTTCGGGAGACTAGGCAATATGCTTGAGAATATACTTAGCATGATGGTCAGCCTCCTAACGCGGCTCGATAGAATGTCTTCGGACATCACAGCTGCAGTGACGTCGGCGCTTGTCAACACCACCATAACCCAGCAACACAACCATGAATAGGAGGCCTCACATTCATAGCCTCACTTTCTGTGTGTGGAATGCTAACGGCATTCATGGACAATTACTTGAGTTTCGACAATTTTTGCGGGAAGAAGATGTGGACATTTGCCTCGTCAGCGAGTCCCACTTGAAACCTTGCCTACGGGCGGCAGCACCAAACTACTGCTGCTACCGTAAAGACCGACTGACGGCCGGTGGGGGTGTTGCGCTGTACATTAAACGCGGTATTCCTCACTGTGAAGTACCTCTTCCTCCTCTTCAGCAGGTAGAGGCTGTCGCGGTTCAGGTGAAAACATCCTCAGGCGCTATCACCGTCGTCGCAGCCTACCGACCACCACGCAGAGTGCTTGAAGAAGCAGACATCGCCGCCCTTATCACACTTCCTGGTAAAATCCTGATTGGTGGAGATATGAATGCAAAGCACCAGGATTGGCATAGCAGAACTGCCAATCCGGCTGGTAACCTCTTGAGACGCCTGGCCCACTGCCACAACCTATGTGTATGGGCACCTGAAGAACCAACACATCATCCTGCAAATGGAAACCGGCCTGATGTTCTTGATATTGTTATAACAAAGGGAATCACAGGTTTTGTTTCGGCAACAACCCTTAACAGACTATCTTCGGACCACTCTCCTGTGCTACTTGAGGTCGACGTTGGAGAGTGGCAGCCAAACAATCACCCAATTCCTGATTACAAGCGGACCGACTGGGACCTGTTTAGGGAAGTCGTAGCGACTAAACTGGAAAGCGGTACAGTGGAAGGAAATGTTGAGGAGGCTCTGAGATTCTTCACCAACACCGTAAATGAAGCTACAAAAGTCGCCACACCACTTGTTCATACACGCATAGAACGTTCCTGTCAGCTTCCACCGCACCTCATTGCGCAGATCAGAAACAAAAATCGGATCGCCAAGGAGTGGAAACTAACGAGGAACCGTGCCACTCGCCGCCTCCTCAATCAACTGCAGCGAGAGCTGAAGGCAGCGTTGGTAGAACACAGAAATCGTGAGTGGTCCGCACGTGTTGCAATGCTGCGACCAAACGATGGCAGCATGTGGAACGAAACTAGGCGACTCACCCGCCGGAGGAAGCCGATACCACCACTCCACGGCAAACGTGGTCTTGTATTTCTACCGGAAGACAAGGCTAACGCGCTCGCTGACAGTTTTGAGAAAAATTTCCAGCCCGTCGATGACGACGTTGACGACCGCCACATTGTAACAGTACGTCGCCGACTGCGACGGTACATGTCAGCCAATGATGACCATGACATCATTGCGATTGAGCCGCAGGAGGTAGCTAGCTACATCGCCGGGTTGTATCCGCGAAAGGCACCTGGGCATGATCAAGTGGACAATCGAGCACTCAGAAATCTACAACCAGAAGCCATCAACTACTTGACGCGGCTCTTCAATACCATCCTGCGACATCAGACTTTCCCTAGAGCATGGAAGCATGCCATCGTGGTCGGTATTCATAAGGCTGGGAAAGATCCAATCTTTCCCCAGCATTACCGGCCAATCAGCCTGCTACCCGCGCTCAGCAAAGTGTTCGAGCGAATTCTGCTGAAGCGTATTGACACCTACATCCAGGCTGCAGGCGTCATACCCGATCATCAATTTGGGTTCCGTAGAGGGCACTCCACAACGCAGCAGTTGATGCGTGTTATAGAGGCAGCCACAAGGGCCTTCAACGAGAGAAGCTATTGTGGTTTGGTGTTGCTCGATGTCGCCTGTGCATTCGACTCAGTGTGGCATACGGGTCTGCTCTGCAAGTTGTACGAATGGGGCTTGCCTGGACCCTACGTAAAATTGATCCGCAGCTATCTGTCAAGGCGCACATTCTGCGTCAGGGTTGGTGATGCCATGTCAACACGACGGCGCATTCGTGCAGGTGTACCACAGGGTTCAGTGCTGGGACCAGTTCTTTATAACCTGTACACAGCCGACATTCCAGCACCTGTGAATGTGAAAACAGCCACGTACGCCGACGATACGGCATTCTTTACATCCAGCCGTAGCAGAGCCATCGCGACGAGACGATTGCAGGAAGCTCTTCAGCAGACGATAGCCTGGGCCAGAAGGTGGCGGATAAGTATAAACCCTGTCAAAACTCAAGCGATTATGCTGACGCGACGCCTAGGACGCCGTAGTGAGCAACTACCTCACCCGCAACTTCAGCTCAGAGGTAAAACCATTCCCTGGGCACCAACTGCTCGTTACCTTGGTGTAACACTTGACTGTAAGCTGACATGGCGAGCTCACATCAAGGACATCAGGCAAAGGGTAAGTGCTCGGCTCCATTCTCTTTACCCTATACTTAACCGGGAAAGTTCGTTGGTACCTCACCTAGGAGTTTCCATTTATTGCTCCTTGATTAGGCCGGTAATTGAATATGCTTGCCCCGTCTGGGGGTACGCTGCTAATTGCCACCTGAGAAAGTTGCAGGTGCTGCAAAACAGAACACTGAAGCGGGCACTACATCTGCCCAACCGTTTCCCCACCGTCGCAGGCCATGAGGCGTCGGGAACAGAGAAGCTCATTGACAGGTTCCGGCAACATGCCTATAAATTCTACAGAGCAGCACATCACTCTGCCAATCCACTGGTCAGTTGTCTCGGCGAATATGAAACTGCCGCTGACAAACATAGCAGGCCATTGGTGCTGACGGAGCGCTAAGGACCAACTAATAATACGCCACCAAGACGACCAATCACAAGTGAAGAGAAGACCACTCAAGAGAAGACTGAGGGAGGAAATGTCTCAGGACAACAACCCCCAACCGACCAGCTTTAATGCTGAGACTGGCGAAGATGGATAAAGAGACCATCCTGAACACTTCGAAAATGGAGTTGAGCGCATTTATTTGTAGTGTTGCGAATGGACCCTACCTGATCATGTAATACTATGATTCTCATGGTAATTGGTAAGGAGCCATACATAAATTACACAACATGAATTACATGATTTTTGGATACCCCTCCCCATCTTATCACAGGTGGTCACATTTGTATGGTTTACATATTTTGAAATTTAGAAATTATTAAATTATAACAGCACTTCCAAAATTATTTATATATTTCTATTTAAAATACTTTTTTTCGTGAATTCAACAATAAATTAAACATTTTAGAAAATTGACAAAATATAACAAATCAAACGAACGAAACAAAATTTAGTCTTCTTGTGTCCACGTACTTTGAACCCATTCCTTTATATTATTTATGACTGGTATAGCAGTCACTTCATTCTCGAATTGGATAGTATTAGAAGCATTCGATGTGTCAACATCTTCTTCTTGATCTTCAACCAACCATATAACGTCATCATCGTTATCAAACAAAGAACTTCCCTATCATAGTTGGAATTCTTTCAGGACAAATCTTCGTGATGGGCAAAACCTCTTGTTGCCTCTTATGTGATTGCTTGCGTTGCTTAGAATAAAGGATAATTAGAATAGCATCGATGTGACGGCACGAAATTTCTTATTTAGTTACATAATGATGAAGTCTAGATCGGAGTCGGTTCCCAGATTTATGTTGTTGAATACGACTGTTCATGTGCTTATTCGTGTAGGTCCTTTTGTAGCAGAATACCCATTTCTTTCAAATGAGAGTAGCTTGACTTATTTCTTCCAACATTTTGTCTATCTATTTGTATGTCTGCCAAATTTGATTAAACACGTTCTCAAAGTAGTGTTTGCTAATTCCTTTATTTGGAAACAAAAGGCGCATACGGAAATTTGACGTTCGTGAATGGAATATTCTTGTAATCACCATGGAAGCAGAAACTGCAACACATGAACTCTTCGCCCTAAATGTAATAGGTTTCCACTATTTCGTTGTATGAACAAATACTATGTTAACAGAGCCAGGGGGGTGAGGGGTAACGCTGGGACTAACATTCAGCAAGAAGTGGATTCAAATCCCTGTCCGGCACTTCAGATTTCAGTTTTCCATCGTTGCCCAAAATCACTCCAGGCGAATATTATTATTATTACTCCGCGATTCACTACAAGTGTTTGGTGGAGGGTGCATTGCACCTATCGGAAAGGATAATAGTCTGAGGGATATACAGGATATAGCAGGTGGCGATCATGGGCTATTGTGATGAACCATCCAGGTATTCGCGTGGAGTGAACCGGGAAAACCATGGAAAACCCAGATCAGGATGACCGGAGTGATTCATAGAGAGCTACTCCTATCGGATTTTCAGTTTACTCGCCAGGTAAATCCGTTCTATTCCATTCCCTAAACGCTCTTGGACAAAATGAGTACAGAAATAAATGTGTTCTGGCCCAGATTTCTCTTATGTCATTTTTTACGTTTGACAAGAACAATGTTTGAGAAGAAATTGTCAGCCTCATGACGAGCAAGCAGTTCCGCACAGATGGTTCTCCTTTTTTCTTTATGGTCTTCGGTTAGACATCGAGGGACCCAGCGGGAACAAACCTTAGAATATCACAACTGGTGAACAATTGTGACAGCACTACCAACAGAGCAAGTTGAGCACTGAGTTGTTTGGTAGTGATCCGTGGACCGTCTCGAATGAGTGTCTTCGCACGCTCCGACATTGCAGGAGTCACTACTGTGCACGGCCAGCCAGCACGCGGGAGATCAGACAGTACTGCTAGACCTTGTGGCGATGATGACACACGCTTTGCCCAACAACTCACCGTGCTAATGTCCACTGCCACATCACCGTAGACATTCTACGAGCGCCTATGAATATCTGAGATGCGCTGGTTTTCCGGCAAAAGAAACTCAATCACTGCCCATTGTTTGGAACGCACATCCGTTACAGACGCCATTTTAACAGCTGCGTATAGCGTTGTCACCTGTTGGAAGTCAATGAAACTATACGAGACGAAGCGGGAAAGTCTGAAAATGCTCCACAAAATAATGTTCGGTTTTTTCAACCAAAATTGGCCGAGAAAAAAAAAATGTTTTGCATTACTTATTGAATGACCCTCGCATTTTCGCGGTCATTACTAGATATTAATGTTGATGGTAGCAATATTTACTTGCTGTCATTCCGAAATAAGTCAGTCGTGAATTTTTCAATTAGCTTCTGTCGAGAGCAACACCTTCGGTGTTCCAGGTCTTCCAAACCTAACTCCTTCAACATCGCACTTAGGCTTTCCTCCAACTATATATACCTGTCACGAATACCAGGATGGTTTCTTCAAAAAGGCATAATCAAATTCCTTCCCGTCTCTTGTTCCCTTTACTCTCCCGGTTCTAATGTATGGTCATAAGGTCCTCAACAAAAATGATCATGTGGCTAAATCATAGAGTCCCACCTATGCTACAGAAGTTATCTTTAAAGCTGTGATTGTAATGGCGGAACTCCACCTGCAAGTGCTCGTCATCAACACTCCATGTGGGAGTAAAAGTAATTTGGCGTCGCCAAATGGGAAACACTGTATGAAGCAAATAGCTGTAGTCACGCTATTAGCCTTCACTGCTGACCAAGTTCGACGTTTTCTTCTTGCTGACGCATGAGTTACAGCGCGTGTTTATTGTCAGTCACTTGTTTTAATGAGTCTCTCGTCCTACGACTACTGCCGTTTGGTCTCGCCTATAACAGACTGAGCAACAGCTGCAATACTAGGTTTTGTTGTAATGGCGCCGAATCTCTATTCGAAGACACTGCAACAAACGACGTTATTCAACCACAAATTGTTTCTTAAATGATTGCTCCGTCGTCTGATTCTGTCCCACGTTACATCAGTCACATCAAACATAAATTTACGGAGAAAGGGAAATTGGAATCTGTTTCGTTGTAAGCTAGTAGTGAAGATACAGTGAATTGTAAATTAATCATCTAACAGAGAACAAAAAAAAATCACGAATTTTAGGGCGGTATTTATCTCAACATTAAAATACTTTACCGAGCGTGGTGGTGGACCAGTTATCGTTCTGGCCTCGCATTCGGGAGGACGGCGGTTCGAATCCCCGTTCGGGCATCCAGATTTGGGTTTTGTATGGTTTCCCCAAATCACTCCAGGTGAAAGACGGGATGCTTCATTCAAAAGGTCATAGCCGAATTCCTCCCCATTCCTTGCCCCCCATCATTTCCCGTCTCTAAAGACCTCTTTGTTAAGAGACGTTAAGCAGTTTTTTTTTTAAAAAAAACTTTAAATAAAATTTTTTACGACGTAAACATATGATTTCACGTCACCAGACATTGTACTAACGAAATGGGACCATCCATTCTTTTCCCTACACTTTTCTGATCTCTAATTTTTTACTCAAATATCACCTCTTATGGCCTCAATTATTTATTTCAATATTATAACCGTTTCTGCATCAACAGCTTTCGATTCCACTGTCTGTCAATAAAGTTATCAACAACTTAGCCTCTCAAAATGTGAAAGAACTTTCCATCATATATTTTTCCATCACTATTCAATAGCGAGTGCATACTGAACACTCAAAACGTCGAGAACAAATAAATGGAGCCCAAAATGTCATTTATTTACATTGATTAAAGATCGAAATACAGTTTTAAGTGAAAACTAAGTCACCCAAATTCTTATCGAAATTACAACAAAAATTACTAAAATCGTAGTAAGACACCACCTATAAGATTCTCCACCGACGAGCATCATGGGCATATCTATTTTTTCTTTATACTTGGCTTCTAACACGCATTTAATTAAGTTTTATTATCTTTTTTATCGATTTTCCTATCACATCAGCGAGCACATTTTATGTCTTTATCATCTTTCAGAATGTCTACTATACACTAACCTTATACTATTTGTATTTGTCTTCCTCCTGTAAGGAAAATTACTTATCCTTTTGTTTCCTGATATAGTTTCTTCTCCTTTGCTCAGTTAACAGTGATAACGCATTGAACCATTTTTTTAACACCTTTTTTATTGATAATCTTTACACCTCTCAATCCGTATCTCATATATTTTAACTACAACAGTACAGTAATGCTCGGTCTTAGCCGATTACAATACTAGGTGCTAGTTTTATTTTATTGGAAATTTCTCCACTTCTATTTTTTGTGTTCTTCCCTTCGACTGTTCTTCACATAATCGATATTTAATATGTATTCCTTGATGCTGGTCGTTTTGCATTCTCATTATTTCTTGTCACACGGTACTTTTAATGAAATACAATCTGATATTAATGATCTTTAATTTCGTTAAGACGTTGCTACAATAAATAAATCATCATCATCGGCTTTTTCCGTCTGATATGAAGTATGTTTCCAACACACGGAAATAAGGATTTCCCGTTATCTATTTGAACCTAAGTTGTTGTATGCTGCTGTGCTGTGGAGGCACATGTCGACAACTCTGATGAAAATTTTGTGACTGGTGGCTGGAAGTACCACAATGGCAAAGGTTGCTTTGTGTGTGAAGTACGTTGTCAACGCATTTCACCGAACCCGCTGGGTGATCGGCTAACATTCTAGCCTGGTATTCATGAGGTCGCGAAATCGATTCCCGGTCCCCTATCCAGATTTTGGTTCCAAAAATCATACCAGAAAAATGCCGACATATTTACTTGAAAAAACCATATTAAATTCCTTTCTGTTTCTTGCACCTAATTCTCTCCCGCCTTTAATTATCTCGAAGTCAACGAAGGCCCCGAGAGAAAAATGTCAGCGAAATCCACGTTAAATTGCATTTTATAGGTCACAGAGAAAAGGGAATGACAGTATTTCCCGTGATACTTACTAGTTCAACGTTCAAACCAAACTACGGGTTAAGACACTAGTTTCTAGAGCATTAGATAGTCCGAAAATGTATTCAATGGCTTGTTGACGGCGAGATAGTCACACCCACGTAAACACTATGGACAATGGCTTTTGTAAAGGGATTATCCTGGTATTCAACTAAAGTCATTTCGGGAAAGAACAAATAAATGTCTGATCTGGAGTACAGAGTTACTCTACTAGATAGCGCTACAGACGCTGCGAGCAGGATTCCTGCGCCACAGCGACTGCAGAGCACACGGAGCTCTCTTCATGCCCGACCACCGAAGCAACATCATTCCGCTATCTGTCATTGTGTATTGTGAGACTGAGTATAATAAACCGGATCCGTGTATCAGCTGTGTACTCGTAGTTACTCTCCACTGTCCGAGGGATATTCACAGCCTACCTTCGCTGATGAACCATCAACCTCGAACCGGGAACTCCATTCAACCCGCCCGACTCCTGATCTTTCCCGGATGGATCCGACATATAGAATCAACCTGTTCCTAAAAGTCAGGCCATGATCTGAAAAACTTTCAGCTTAGACCATAGCTGGCGATGCAAACCGAAAGCTACGATGCAGACGTGCATTTCTCTCTGACGATAAACAAATTTAACTTTCCATAACATTCAGTGAATTTGTTCTTGATTACAATATATAATTTTTTACCTTCATCTCCTCTGTGATCGAGTCCAAGAACGTTTCATACTACTCTCGTATGCTGGCACTATCTTGATTTAAGAAATTTGTGTGGTAATACTGTTTTTCAATCTCAAGAACCGAGTGGCCACTTCTATGTATATATTTTACCCGAGGTGTTGTAGAAAGTCCACAAAATGCGAGAGCAGGCGATACGTTTTCTATTGAAGTTTAATCCCCGCGAGCGAAAAGGACGGAATATCTGAAAGAGCTCCAGCTTATTACAGAGACCTCTATCGGCGTCGACTGCAGAGCAGCGAGTTTCGAACTAACGAGCAAAGATTCTATTTGAGCGCAGCTGGGAGCTCATTAACATTGTCCGCGTCCGAACTAGAGAGAACAAAGTTATGCTGCCGAGCTACAATTTGCATCTATTGAAAAATATCGGCGGTAATTATCTCACGAATTAAGGCTGAACAATCGGAGAGAGTGAACACGGAACAAGCGGTAATTAGCATAAACAGCAAGAGGAGAGGAGACACAGTTCACTCGTTAGCGAATATGTAGAGACGACCTTTGGCGAGACTTGTTAGGTCGTGGGAAGAAGGTCGAAAGGTGTACTCCTCCGTCGAACGAGCTCTCTTGTGTACTTTGCAATATCGTGCACGCCGTATTCTAACGCCAACGCCTCTGCGGCGGTCTTTGTTTAATTTAAGTGTCGGTGTGTCTCATAAAGCTGCCGCGGCAGTAGTAAAGGGTGCCGTTTATGCCAGCATAAAGGGGGAGGAAACGGGCGGTATTCATGAGCGGGAGAGGTAATACAGTCTATGTTTACGAGCGAAATCCGATTCCGCCGCGGCAGCGGAGGTGAACCAGACGGGATTGAAAGTGAAATCTGGTGTACAGACTCTTTGACAAGGTTGTAGTCTATCCTCGTTAATATTCAATTTGTATATAGAGGAAGCAATAAAGAAAGTAAAAGAAACATTTCCATGTGACATAAGTGTTCAGGAAGAAAAGTGAGTATGCTACGATTTGCTGATGACATTGTCTTGTTAGCAGAAAGGGCTGAGGATATTGAGAAACTACTGAATGGCATGAACAAAATACTGAAGGAAGATTTTGGCCTGATATAAATCAAAGCAAGACTAAAGTGATGAAATGTAGCAGAAATGATACAAATACTAGCAGAAAAATATAAAAATAGGATCCTATGCAATTGGAGAAGTAAATGAATTCTATTATTTTGGAAGCAAAATTACAACCGATGGCCGAAGCAGGAATGATGTTAAAAGCAGAATAGCACTAGCAAAAAGAGCCTTCATGTTAGTTTCAAATATTGATCTAGGAATCAGAAAAAACTTTTTAAAACTCTATGTGTGGAGCACAGCATTTAACGGCTGCGAAACATGGACTTTAGGAATACCGGAACGAAGGAAAATTGAAGCATTTGAAATGTGGTGCTGCAGAAGAATGCTGAAAATTAAGTGGACAGAAAAAGTAAGAAATGAACGAGTTTTGGAAAGAAGTTTGTGGAAAGAAGAGACAGGCTGGTAGGTCATATTTTGAGACATACTGGATTGGTTAATTTGTTAGTGGAGAGGACAGTCGAAGGTAAGAACTGTAGAGGAAGACAGAGATTAGAATATATGAAACAGATAATTGAGGACGTGGGTTCTAAGGGGTATGTAGAGATGAAGAGGTTAACACAAGATAGGAAGGGATGGAGGATTGCATCAAGCCAGTCGAAAGACTGACTTACTTCATAACAGACAATCCGTACTGGAGTATAAAACTTTCTTAATAATTTCTGCAGCTGTTTTCAAAATCTAAAGACGTAAATATCTTAGCATAACTTTTGATAGTAAACTCAATTTTGAAGGACACATTGGGCAGGTGGTAAGAGGTTTCAAAGTCCTTCATATATTGGAAAGGGTGTTGAGGAGATGTACCATGGAAGTGAAGGAATCGGCTTATAGAACACTGGTGGAATGATGTGGGACCCATATTATGGGTATCAAATTCTGAAGTTGAATGGAGCGCAAAGGAGAGCAGCTAGATGTGTTTGCGAAAATTACCACAGAATGCAATCACTAACTGAAATGCTGAAGGAGCTGGGTTGGGAGTCATCGGAAGACAGAAAACTGGCGAAGAAAGTTTCGGTTTTTTTCAGCGCTTACACATGGATGTTCTGCATGAAGGGGAAGAGAAGACCATAATAATAAGCTGGCTAATGAATTCATGTGAAAGGGAGAGGGAAAATTTTCTTCTGCAGGCAAGGTAGTCAGGGACTGGAATAAATTACGAATGGAAATAAAGGACAGCTTACCAAAAAGACTGAAGGAGTTTAAAGTTGCTATTCGTAAAGAGGCAGCTAGGTGGTGGGGGAAAAAAAAAATATCTACACATTGGAAAGTGTGAGTGTCGGGACATTGACACGAGAGCTTGTTTGCTTCAACGCAACTGAAAATTAAATTTAAAATTAAAAACGTGAGAAAAGTTTATCCATTCACAAAGGTCATTTCGGGAAAGAACAAATATATTTCGGATCTGGAGTACGGAGTTACTCTACTAGATGGCGCCACAGACGCAGCGAGCAGGATGCCAGCGCCACAGCGACTGCAGAGCGACCTATGGGTCGCAAAGGTCACAAAGTTCATGAAGTTTTACTAGACGTAGAAAGGTCAGTCATATGACTCAGTAGCAAAATAGTGTCTACTTTCGAAATATACACCCAAAATAATTTCTGCATATACAAAACCTTTAATAAACAAAAGTCCAATGTTATCTTGGTTGTCGCGTCAATTTACGAAAACCTAACGTTTCGCCATCATTTTGCTGCCTTCTTCACAGGAAGATGGCCGAAACGTTAGGTTTTCATAAATTGGCGCGATTCAACCCGGACAAGCAAGATAACATCGAAAAAGACCGCGGAAGTCTGCGCACACCCACAAAAGTCCAATGTTTGTTTGAGATAGGACAGCCATTTTTTTTTCTTCCGTGTGTTTAAGTGTTGTATGTGTTCAGATGGCTGTTGTTGAGTGTACTATTTTTGTGTTTAACTTTGAAGGAATGGAGAGAGTGAAACTCGATAGCGACCAAATTAATATTGCTATTCCTAATGACACTAGGGTCAAACCGATGGCAGACTATCATCAACAATATCGTATGCCCTCACTCCATACACATCACGACAAATTTGGAGGCTGTAAAGTAGGATTTTTCTTTTGCTTATAGCTTTACGCCTCGTCGACGTCGAGGCCATTAGAGGCGGTGGAAGGAAGGAATCACCTCGAATTATAGCTGGTTTGTTAACATCAACACCCACCCTCTAAACAGCAAATTGCAAACGGCAAATGTACCACCCTCTTACAGTTGTTCCCCTTCTAATGGCTAAAAACAGCATCATTCTAAAAATATTTCCGCTGGAAGACTTACGTGAGACTCGCTACATATCAGTACGGAAAAATGCTGAACACAGCTTTATCACGAACTTCAGTCTAAAAAAGTTGGTTCCAAACGGTCTTGAGTCAGTATGGAACGCTTAGTTGGCTACAAACCGTTTACAATTAGGAGTAATTACATGTATGAAGAAACACGGTCATGTGGTGATAAATAAATGTATCAACGAAGACCTGATTTTGGCGACAGACGATGCAGTTAAAGTAGTCAAATTTTTGTAGAGAAAAATATAACTGATACTCAAAGAAGGTAAAACTTTGGGATTAGAGATTAGCATTAGATTACGTATAAAAATAAATTAAATAAAAACAAAAGCGTTTATTCTAAAATTAATAACAGACCTAAAATTTTATAATCATCAGTGCCGTGACATAAACAAATAAATAAAAATCAGACATAAATAAAATAAAACCGGGATAAAAACGTGATTATTTGACTAAATCTTCAGTTAAAATCTTTTGAAATCGTGAGATAATTATTTGATTTGCAGTGTAAGAATAAGCGGTTATTAAATAAAGGAAGATAGCTAAATATTCCGATATGCTTATAATGATTAAATTTATTTTTTAATACGGTATACGCATAAACTTTGATGTCGATTTCCGTTACAAAATATTTAGTTGACGAAAACATAGATGTTCTGCTCTGTGATGGATCTTACCCTCGTTTCTTTGATTTAAAAATATTTATATAAGTCCATGCAGGTAAACATTCCTAATAGCAGAACTAAGTGGACAGTGTGTTCACGTTCTGTCCTGTCATGAAACAGAAACACAGAAAGCATTAACTATTGGATTCAAACTATCTACAGATGGGTAATAAGTTTTGCACTAGTAGGACCTGACCCTTGGGCGAAATCCCATTAATGAATTGTACTGCACGCCTAGAATCGCAATTTTCTTTTCATTTTTAATCTTTTGGTTTTAACAATTTTCACCATCCCGTGATTCGTCTGCGAGTATATGTGGCGGTACTCAGCTACTAAACATGGCTAAATTGCAAATATCTCCAGACATGGTATGGAATGAGGGCATTCGGCATTCTTGACTGGTATTCTCGTCTTTCGTACGGACAAGTTAAAGCAGATGGCCACAAATTGTCTTTGAGAAGCACAGACAGTAAATGTTAACGTCGCACTTGATCGTCTCAATTTTTTACTCTCGTAAACAACACGAACAACTCACTAACAAGCACTGAAATACTCTGGAACATTAAATCTCGGAAGGAAGGAAAGAGTAACTTTTAGTGCTGTTCTTATGGCATTCAAACACTTGCCGTAGGCTAGCACGTCTCTGCTCCTTTAAGGCAGGCTATTACAGCTCAGAGAAAACATTAGAATGTCAGGGAACAGCGAAAGCTGTTGCCACATTTTGGATTTTATTATGACCTTCCAGTTAACCGACTCGTAAGTCAGTATACGCGGTCTGTAAATGCAGATTTTCCCGAGGGTCCCTGTGCTATTTCCCCGACGCCATGCGGTCTGAACAGGTGGATGCGGCGTCGTTTATCTGTTGAGTGACAGCTCGTAGAGAGTAAGAGTTGACCATGCAACCAGCACAACCGGTCTCAACTGCTGGTCCTCGGCCGAAGCATGTATTCCTGCTGTCAACGGACCAGTATGCGGACTGGAAACTGCACTTTTGTTTTTTAAAATAAGTAAATAAACCTTATCGACACCGGTGTAAGCAACTGTACACAAATACGAATGGCAGAAAAAAAATGCAATTCGAAGCAATACATGCGACATTCGTTTAAATTTTGATCTTGCTATTTGTTTATTTACTACTGTCAAATGCATAAATTCCCGCAAGGAGAAGAGGTTCTGATGTTTAAAATTTATTCTCTGATCAGTTTCTAGGACCAGGTCATGACTTAAGATTTTTAAAATTCACTAAAAATTCTTTACACGAAACTTGAGAAATTACGAAATAGTTCAAACAAATAAATAATCGTTATATGTGTTTGAAAGTATGCTTGCCTTAGAAACTTCTTCAAAGGAATAAAAATTTGCGTGATTTTTAAATGTAAGTGGTATAAAAATAAAATACTTAACTTGGTCCACAACCCGAAGGTTGGTTGGATCCTCCCGAAGGAGGCATACTAAGCCATTGTGTCAAGTTAGGTCGGCCAGCTCCTTTCCTCTGGGACCTACAGTTTAACGTGGAATCCGAACCACGGAGCGCCCTGGCATAGCTCATATGATTAAACGCAACTCTCAAAATTCCTGCGCCTGTCGGGATTCGTGCCCGGGACAGGAGCAGCAAACGTTTTGAAAGCAAGCGCCTTAGTCACTGAATTACCAGAACGCTCAAAAATAGAATACAAGTGGTATAAAAATGAGTGGTAAAGTGGGATTTTACTATGGAGAAAGGTATTTTCTTATGACAACTTATAAGGTGCAATGAAGTCTTCACTGGTGAACCGCAGGATTGTGTTGTGAAGAAGACGAAGGCTAGTCGTCGAAATATCGTGTTCTCACAACACAATCCGGCGGTACACCCGTGAAGACTTCATTGCAATTATACACCGGAAAAGCCTCCGCACTTATAACGTGTAAGGTACTTATCAATAATATGCATTTTGAAAAATTTTCGGTACCCACGCACGCTTTATCTTAGAAAAATTTAATTTTGCAACATTTTAATTACGAGATAGCATTTTGGGTCGACGAAATAGGAAGCTAAGAGCTTGTGACAGACGAATATACGGCGTAGGGACTCTATTTCACTTTGAGACGTTTACTTAAAGCAACATACTGGAGATTAACATATAGGTAACATTTGAAGCTGTCTATACAAACCGAGCGTGGTGAGTGAGTGGTTAACGCTCAGGACTCGCATTCGGGAGAACGGTGGTTTGATTAACCGTCCGGGCAACCAGATTTGGGTTCTCCAAGGTTTCCACAAATCACTCTAGAAGAATGTCGGTATGCTTCCTTTAAAAGGCCATGGTCGAATTTCTTCCCGCTCCTTGTTCCCAGTTCTTTTCCCCGCCTCTAATTACCTAGATGTCGACGAGGCGTAAAGCCATAAGTAAAAAAAAAATATATCTATACAAGCTGTATTTCCAAACAACATCCTTACCTCTGTTGACGTTACAAAGAAGAAAAGTATGGGCGGCAGCAGTTCCAGCCGTGGCAGTACTCTGAAGAAGGCCAAAAAATGATGGCCGAAACGTTAGGTTTCGACAACTTGACGCGGTTCAACCCGGACAACCAAGATTAAAAAAGTAAACTCTGCCTGACCTAAAAGATTGGTTGAGCGCTTCAAAACGCAGAAGTGCCCGCTTTAAGGCGAAGGTATAGCTTGAATTCATGCCTAATATCCATCGGGATCATATTTTAGAAAAATTTACTTTTTGCCAGGAGACTCGTTTGATATTTATCCAACGGGATCATATTCTAGAAAAACTTACTTTTTGCCAGGAGACTCGTTTGATATTTATGTTGATTTGATTAAACGAAGAAGAGAAAACATGTTTAGAATCGCACGATTATTCGAAGCTGTGTCTTGCTACGGAGAAAGCTGAATGAATATTGCAACCCGACACCTTTCTTGTTAAATTATTTTACTACGTTGGAAAGGCAAAGCCAAACTAGTGTATATGGTCTCTAGAAAAAGACAGAAGCCAAAGATTTATTTTCATTCCGTGATGAGTATATATGTTTGTTTGTGCCAACTAGAACCACATTAAGCCTTCGTTTTGCTTGCATTTGCTTTGGATGTGTTAATACTAAGGTTGTTAGCCCTAGAGAACCAGCAATCTTAACGTGGTATCCGAACCACGGAAGCGTTCTGGCGTACTTCAGATTACACAGCAAGCTATGCCAGTGGTGAAATTCCAGCCGAAACACGGATTCTAACCGGGAGCCTTACGATTTCCAGTAAGGTACCTTAACCATTGAAACACGGTATATTATGGTCTATTTTGGGAGTATAAGAAGGGTACCTTTTAACCTGAGAATATATCTCAGCACCTGAGGAAGACTGCAGAGAACACAGTCGAAACGTTGTGTTTTGTTCACAGTACTCGGTGGTGAATGTGGTAACGTATCTTCTGTTCAATACGCCAGTAAAGCCTTCAGTCTCACAAACAATAAACTCTTAAAGAGCGACGTTTCTATGAGACGTTTTGTGGCGACAGACAAGGTCCATTTCGGGGTCAGCGCTCGGTACTGCAGACGAGGCGACACCCAGTCTGTGCCATGCTTCGTGACCAGGATACAGACTTCACTTGTCTCGTCTGAGTGCATCCATAAAGACGAACCCAACTGTTCCCGGAACCACTCTGCAAGTCGTGAGGCCGCCACCAACCTGCTCGCCCAACGTCTGCCAAAGACGTGCCCTCTAGTCGACCAGCACACTGGAACTTCGCTTCACGGATCTCAGTAGTATTCGAGATTACTCAACGATATACATTAAACTGACAAAGTCACCGTATGCAAGTGAAGTACCACAGGTTATAACGCTTTAGTTGTGAGGTCTGCTACTTCACCATTTCCGTCTCGGTGATCCCGAATTGGAACACTTATAATTTCTAATAGTGAATCCTTACAGGATCTGTTCCTCACATTGTTATGACATGCATTACCAATAACAATCATTTCTTTGTTGTAATATTTTCTTGCCGTTTTAGCTTCAGTCCGTTGTAAAACGTCGCATGAAATTAACAGATACAAAATATTTATCCGAAGTGCAGTTGAACAAGGCTCGCCATCTTAGAATCGAAATATAGCAGTCAGAGATAATCGATTGCTTCCGTTGTAAACAAATGCGCAGTTTCCCAGATGGATGCCGCAGAACGAATTTCCCGGAAATTTTTTCTCTTGGTCCAGGCTGAATTTCAATCTAACCACGATCACTATGACAAAACGAACCTGTTTAGGTTGATATGATCCCTGTACCGATAATTTTTGCAGTGCTGCTAACATTTCGCCGTTACGGAGCGTCCCGCATTTCGGCATTTTTAATTTAATTCGTTGCGACTTTTCGAGAAAAGGAGAGTGCAAAACGTGAAGAGGACATTATAAGGAAGCAGTTAATCCAAATTTCAACAGGTCAGTACCAGTTTTAGGATGGTGGAGAATATCCCCTCCCACCCATCATTTGCTTCTGGTTCTCATGGAAGATGGAAGTAATTTTCTCCAAGCAAAAGCAGAGATATCTTGAGTCCAGTTTTGGTTTTCTCTGTGTGTCTGAAACGATAGCTCATCCAGCGACAAAATGTTTGGGCTCATAACTGTGAAATACCACAGGACAAGTCTTCTCCAACACATTATGTGTAAGGCTGAATAGGCCGCAGAATATGAGATAAACATGCAACGACGTTGTAGCTTTTGCCAGTTATGTCAGAGATGAGAAGGTAGCGACTCGTACCATCATTATAGGTTATTTAGCTCGTTTGAGATATAATTGATGCCAGAATATAAGTCAACATATACACCAAAGATTCGACATACCCATTACTTATCACACTATTCTCGTAATAATATTGTTGTTGATTTCGATGATCCTTGACAGTTAGATTGCTATATTTTAACAACATGGTTACGTGATTATAATGAAAATATCTTCTGTTTGATGTAGCATTACTGACTCTCTCTTAAGGGAACCAAAAAAATTAAAGAAAATACAAAAACAGAATCACAAAATTAATCCAAAGAGTTTTGAAGAAAGCTCGGGGTAGCGGGAGATCAATTATAGGCATCTAAAGACATGCATGCCAAATCATAACAGCCATTCCATTAACAAAACAAATACTTTTAATTGCGCAATCATCGAAAATTATTCTTATGTATTACAAAACTGCCAAACTACACTGCCACGTTCATTGGTTTTGCACGCAAGTCTAAAGGACTTTGTTTAACCGAATTAACCCAACCGACTGCTCAAATAGCCTCACACCCTGAATCGCATCTCACCCGATGGCTGGTAATCTGACTTGCGTTCCAACTCAAAGTCCGCAATGATTGTGCTGAAGGTAAACTGCGGAACTTTATCTGCTGTTTCATAGCCCTGATCCCCTTGATAAACGTCATTTATACACCCATAAAACTGTCGGGATGTAATCCTTATTTTATGGACTTATGATTTGTTTGTGTTGAGCTTTCATTTACCACTTCTACAGGAAACATGTCCAAAATCAGTGTCACGCGATGTGTAGTGCACAGTGTTGATCAGGCATGGCTACAGAGTTAAGACGGCTAGTTCATTTGCTCCTTGTCTCTCTCTCTTTGGTTTTTTAGTCTGTAAATAACTATGATAAGTGTTGTTAAGTATAGTGCGTTTTTTGTGCCATTTATAAGGGGCGTTAAAAAAAGTGTAAAATATATTAGGAGGTGATAGCAAGCATAAAAATAAGACAAAAATGTTTATTAAACATTGGGGGGAGGGGGATCTCAAACGCATAATTTCGGAGTT
This sequence comes from Vandiemenella viatica, assembly GCA_031002005.1. NCBI lineage: Eukaryota > Metazoa > Arthropoda > Insecta > Orthoptera > Morabidae > Vandiemenella > Vandiemenella viatica. Next base: position 124,113,152 of record CM061914.1, read on the forward strand.
AATAACAGGTACGAAATGTGGCACCCCTCCACGGGAATGCATACACGTGATTATATGCAGGGAAGACGTACAGGATCAACCAAGATAGTTTCATAGAGTGTGTGATTCCTTACACTGAAGGGCTGAGGCATCCATTGCCATGGACTGGCGTAACATTGCGGACTCGTTATTACCTCTGAAAGTATGCGTTTGGGACCCAATTTTTATTAGACTTTTCTGTCTTATTTTGCCTCATACTATTACCTCATAAAATATTTTTAACTCCCTGTGTAGCTGAGAGGAATGGATGAAGGTGTCTGAAAAGGGGAGAGGATTTGATCATGATGATAACGGAGTGTTTGTGGTGGTAGACAGAAGAAAATGGAGAGGCTTGAGTGTAAAGCACATCCGGCCAGTAGCTGGAAACTCTGCTTCCTCTTCTTATCGTCGACGTCAACGTCACCGTCATCGTCGTCTTCATCGCCGTCGTCACCATCGATGTCGTCACCATCGAAGTCGTCATCATCAACTTCGTCAGTATCGACGTCGTCATCATCGACATCGTCATCATCGACGTCGTTTTTGTTGGCGTTGTTGCTGTCGTGGTTGTCGTTGCCATTGTTCTCATTGTCATCTTCGTAGTTGCTAACGTTATCGTGGTCGTTATAGTAGTAGTTGTTGTTGATGATGATGATGTTGATATATATATACGGAACGGCAGGTTCAGGCCTACTCTTCCGAAGGGGTCCTCTAAAATTTATAATCAGTATCAACAGTACCATATGTCCTCACTCCATACACACTGCGGAGAGGTTTGCGAACTAATCATAGCATTCAGTACACTATTTAGTAATAAGAACGTATTCACCAGCAGATCTGATAGACTGCTGATCACTCGCCGAATAAAGAAAATTCCTTGCATCAGTGGTTCTATAACCAGCTAACGCCCTGACGAATACCAGATGCTGTCATGATGCTCCGAATAACGAAGCGGATACCCAAAATGTACTGCATGTTCAATTTTCAATCAGAGGTAAGGGCCTTAATAACGGTTCAAGCTATATTTGTTTCCAGCCAGCCTGAAGGCAGATGGAATTTTTACCCACGAGAAGACAGCTTTCTACACGTTTATAATGTTCCAAGAAGAATACTTTTAAGATTACTTTTCCCAGTCATAAGTGCGATACTTGTCCTTGCATTTTGAGACTGTGGTTGAGTCGCCGCAGGTGTTATCACTCGTAGCGTTCAGTGGAGGTGTTCCAGCGTCTCCGGACCAGTCTCAACTTGAGCGAGGTCGGTGCCGGAACCTGATACTGCGTATCGGCGCGATCGACACGAGTATTACCCGCTAACTAAGTCTCCGTAATCCCTTACGGAGCGGCGGGGGACCACTTTCTACACTCAACTCGTCAGTCCCAGCTGTCCTGAGGTCGGCAGACTTAACCCTGTCGAATCTGACGACACCATTTCCCCGCCCTGCTTCAGTCATATTGGGCAAGCAACGTGATAAATTAAGCGGGATCCTCCAACCAGATAGCGTAGGGATAGAGCTCTAGATTCACTTGCCAAGGCTACCCTTATTTTCTAAACACACACACACACACACACACACACACATATATATATATATATATATAGGGCTGTTCTCGTTCTCCGCTTCTCCATTTCAATTATATTCCGTCCCACCAACGGTATTCCTCGAGTCCTCTGTTCGACATGCCTATTTCTACTTCTTTCTTGTAGCTTCTCAGTGGTCCTCCTCATCTCTCTTTATTGGGTGGTATCCTTCCCCAAGACTTTTTTTGGCCATATGTTATATCTCATTCGCCGGTGAGCGAACCATGGGAGACATTTCCCTTCTTTAGTGTCAATACTATTGTTTTCAACACTATTTTAGTATGGTTGTTCTAATTTTGATATACGACTGCTACATCTCCAATAGTTCATTTCAAGGCACAATAATCCATCTTTATCTCTTTCTATTATCTCTCGCGTCTCTGAACCGTAAGTACTTTACATACTGCCATATATTGTAGTTTTGGTCTTTTTTTGTAATTTTCCTGTTCCACAACAGTGAATTTAATTGACGGATCACACTTCTCCCTTGTCCTATTTTGTCGAGAACATCATGTTTTGCCATTTGAGGAAAATGTGACATCTAGGTATTTGAAACATGATCAGTGTTTGACTGTAGATGTTCCAGTGAAGAGGTCGGTGGGAAGGTCCCACTGCGATATACTCAGTATTTTCCATGTTGATGATAAGTCCAAACTTTTCAAATTCCTCTCTCAGTTTTTAGTTTTCCAGATACTTGTTAAGAAAAATATTTTCAGGGACAAGAAAAAACTTTCAGAGCATTCCAAAGCACTTAGATCTGCTGAAATCGTTTTTTTTTTTTTTTTTTTTTTTTTATTCTAATACTTTCTCTGTACTATATTGATGATACAAATAACAGCATGAAACTCCACGAGGGGAGGCAATTATGTTCGCGGTGCCAATTTCTGTTCCCACAATCTGGTCGTTGACGGGTGATTTCACAAAACTAAAGGAAACAAAAATTGTTAAAGGCCTTGGTTTCTGGCCATTCACAAATAGCTGCAAGAATGTTGATGTTGCCGCAGGAACACACTACTGTAGATATTATGACCATAGTGCAGATGGTTATTGTGTCAACATCTATAGTGGATTTACGTTCCATGAATATATGTATGTGAGAATCAATACTATCACTTGTGCATGAGCAAGTATTTTTACCAAGTAACCGATAGCAGGTGATACATTAGATTCCACGTTCCATCGGGATGAAACGAGCATTTTCATTAACAAAAGTTACGGTAAGTCAATATCATGGTGATATGTCATTATTCATTACCTCCTTAATATTACTCTTGTCTAGAGGACGTAAATATCATACAAATCATCGTCAATTCCTCCGTTACTAAGACCCATTTGTGAGATAAGCTATAATATTATTATAATACAATATAACATAAGCAGTAATATTATAAATGCGAGAGTAACTCTGTTTGTTTGTTACGTCTTCACGACTAAACGGCTAAGCCTATCTTGATGAAATTTGACAAGAAAATACTATGTACCATTAGGAAAGACATAGGATACTTTTCGAAATAAATAACATATTCTGAAAAAAAATATAAAAAAATATTGAGAATCTACAGAATGTTGACAGACAGACGGATAGCGTGTGTAAGTCTCTGTAATGTTATATCGGTCACTCAGGCTTTGTTTTTCTCGCAGTCAGTGTTTGTGTAATTTGTTCATAAATTTCATGTACAGACACAACTTATTATCCTGTATAGATGTGAATTTGCAATGCACCAGACTATTATTTTGTGTGTACCTTAAAGTTTTTTTTTTTGGCATAAATACAGATTGTCTTCTGTTTAGTATGCCTCGCAGGTTTATCTCACATCTAGGTCATAGCTGTAGAAGAATTTAAGCATCAAAATTTACTCGAACCAAAGAATCTGATGCTCTTGCTGTAGAACAGATCCAATTCTAGCAATAAAATTCAATGTCCACATGTACGAAGTCGAGGGTAAACTACATCTACTTTCGACAGATGGTTTCACTGCAGGGGATGTGACAGACTGCATAATAACCCAAAACATTGTCAATACTTACTGTACCATCTCCATGTACAACTGCAGTTATCAACAATCTCTATATATATAAAGATAAATGTATGTATGTTTGTTTGTTTATTGGTTGGATTGTTTGTTCTTCATACAAATCCACAGATTTCATCCGATTTCGGTGAAAGTTTTCACACTTATCCTTTGAAACAAGGAGAAAAGTATTGTCTACATTTGGTTGAAAAATTGTCCGTCTAAATAATACATGTTGTCTTATAATTTAGAAAAATTACTCAACGGCGATAGACAGACGCGTAGGATGTGTAGGTCTCTGTACTGTCTTTCCATATAGTGGTCTGGTAGCTCAGTACTTGAAGCATTTCCTTCCTGCTGTTTGGATTGTGGTCTCCGGTTAAAATCTCCGCGGAGGCTAAGATTTTTAAACATTGTTTTTGATCGTAAGAGTAACGCCTGGACCATCGGTTATTCGGATTAAATGTTAAACTGTAGATATCACAAATTTAGGGGTTCAATGCGAGGCAAATCGTAGGTAGTCTTGCAATGCCGTAGGTGTACACTTTCTTACGTTATAATGATCCCTCAGGGGTTGTTCGGAGTTAGTGTGTGTGTGTGTGTGTGTGTGTGTGTGATCTGCAGTAATAATACTATAAATGCGGAAGTAAGTCTCTGTCTTTTTGTTACGTTTTGACGACTAAATGGCTATTTCTATATTGATGGAATTTGACAAGAAAATTTGTTGGAAGGTCACAGGACATTTTTTCCCGTATGATTAACAGTTGTAGTCACGAAATTTTGAAGAACTTATCGAATGGTGACAGAAATATGTTGGAAATTTATTCTCTTCAAGAGACAGGTTCGGTAGAGTGATATAGTGCTGTCATATCATATTATGCCGACTCGGTGTTGTTTGGGACCAATACTTCATTACAAAGAACTTTCTAAATTCAATTCTGGCAAAGAAATTCTTAATCCACGCGTACGAAGTCGCGGGTATCAGCTAGTTTCAAATAATTGTGATGTGATAATATTTGCTACGTTCTCATACAATGCTCTAATTATTCAATATTTATCGACAAGGAAATAATTAACAAATGGTGGCATAAATGTTGAATGACGTCGAGAAAAATATGGGGACCCGTTCCCAGACAGCAAAATACCAAAACTAATATTATTCCGGTTGAAAGTTGAAGGTTTCGTTGAGCGATATTACACTGAGAATTGAGTGCGAGAATATAACTGGAAATGTCTTGACAGGACACAATTGTGTCCGCGCTATGGAGGTAATTGCTGATCCAGAAAACCTGTCGACTGGTCGGGGACAGACTGACAGCGAAAGTTGGAACTCCGCCCGCGGCGCCAGCTTGCTGAATACCACCGGGACGTCACGATCGGCGCTTTCCAGGCCGCCTGGGCGGAGGTGGCGGATCACAGTTTTCTTTTTACGATCGTCGCCGTCTATCCAGAGTCTTCCTGCTCTCTGATATTTACGTCATGGCCAATTAGGTGAGCTCCGTCGCCGTAAACTGATGACGACAGTTATGTTAAAAGGAATCCAATAAAGGGACGCCATCGTCCAAAACAGAGCTATTAAGATAAGTTACGACTCTCACATAACTCTCGAAGAGATGTCGGATTTTTTTTTTTTTACCCGATTTAATTCCCGTTTGGTGTTATCTTTGTCTTATCAGTACTGCTGTTAGGTCATTTTACACTCGTAAATCGTCTCGGTTGCCGTCAGCCTCCTATTATAGCGATGAAGACAGTCATTGCTATGTCATAATAAACTGATTGGCCACCCACCGAATCAAGCACAGTATCTGTAGTAACGAAGGACATTAATTAGGGCAGCAGAATTTACAGAAGAACGGAGGAATATAAGGCTTCCTCTGTAGTGCAAAACAGAAAAATGCTTGTCCTAAAATTAAACGACCTTCTCTCTCCAAACGTTAACCAAAAAACGTTTTGCTATATACGGTGCTGTTATAAAGGAGCTGAAAGCTCATGGACGCGGATATTTCCAGAACTAAGTCTTCGGCATCCTAATAAATTCAGACAGCAAAAAAATACACGTCCTGTATCTTAAAATCTCAGGAAGACCATGTTACTAACAATAGAAAGAAAAAACCAATCACTGAATCTTGGAACATTTTTTGACGAAAAATTGTGTTTGTTCTCTTGCAGTTTTTGCGAGACGCTACCAAAGTGTTTACTCACAAAATAGATTCTTTCGATGGCATACTTTACGAGATTACATCCATAATTCTTTAATAAAAAACTGACAATATTTAAACACTCTTTACAGTTATTTTCACAGGTCATTCATATTTTTATTTATACCTCTCCTTTTACGCTAGTCTGGTAATTTTTCTATGTACACACAGATTACCAGTATTTCATTAGAAATCAATGAAAAAATGACAGCTCACTTGTCTTATTAAAACAATAGTAAAAACTAAGCTTAAATTTTCTTCGTCCTCTTTTGAAGATTTAACCTCAGACCTGTTCCGGGGTAAGATACATTATTTCAGTGATCTCTTTAAGTTTCTCTTTGTCTTTCGTATATAATTTCAGTATATTTTTTGGCATTCTCCTCTCTTGAATTATTTGAGGGTGTTCAGTTAATTATTGTTTTGAAAACACTATCCAGCGATACACCCGTAAAGACTTCATTTTAAGCATACGCCGGGAAAGTTTCCGTTTTTAAAATTATTGTTTGTGTTGCGCAGTTATTTCATTCATTGAAAGTAAATTCAATATTTTTCTAACTTGTTCGTTAAGGGTTTTATCAGTTCTCTTATAAATTTCATTTCTATAGCTAGAATATGCTAAACACATTTATGCCTGGCATAGTGAACTGAGAAATATTTCATTATAACTAACTTCTAAGGATGAAAAACGCCTTTACAAATGTCTGGAACAAGGTAAACTTTATGTAGATGAAATTAATTTACCTCCACCGCAGTTTTTTGAAAAATATTATATTGTAACTCGATTCTAAGGATTAAAAACGCTTTTAACGATGCTTTGAATAAGGTCCACCTTTCTAAACAAAAGTAATTACTGTGTGTGTGTGTGTGTTTTTTTTTACCTTAAAGAAAAACTTTGAAGAATATCAGAAAGATTAGAGATTTTACTAGATCTATTCGGCTTCAATCCGACTTCTGTAGTCTTTCGAACTCTAGGTACAATTTTACTTCTGTCCGAAGGTTTGAGAAAAAATATTGTTAGTGCAGGTGTATGACTGAAGTATCCCACCTACTTTGCTTGGCTGCTGTTCATCTGGATAGCAATCAACATTAATCACTGTTTCTTGTGCTCATTACCGTAACGTTCCGATCAGATAGCGCGCGGCTTTCAGACACTGAGGTTTGACATTTGGGACTGTGACGGCGGTCTCACGGCGCCATACATCTTCCCGTGATGGCGCTCTTCCTACAGGCGATGCTGACAGGTGATACCTGGTCGGAACAATGAGGCAGGCAGGGCGGAGAAAACCTGCCTCGAGCAACGGACATTTCGCCAGGGGTGACCACAGTACTCCGCTATAAGGTACGCGAGGAGAAGAAACAGCCAAAATCTGAGCATACTATGATAACCGGAATAGCAACCAGTAGTTTTTCCCGGCCGCCCCATTGGTTCAATTGGCTGCGGCACCGTAGTGGGACGCTGGTTCGTGTCTTGGTGGTGGAAGTACATTTCATCATCAGGTGATGGCTGGCAGTCACCAGATTGAGAATAAAAGTCCTGGGTGAAAATTCAAAACCTGTCCGCAGTTCGTATGTAGTCTACTTCTCGTGTCGATGACAGCATCAAATACGAGGCAGTTTTCCGCCAATGCGTTGGCTTTGTCAGTAGCTGATTGGAGGTCAAATTGGGATACATTCATTCCGATTTGTGGTCAAGATAACAGATGTACCGTGGTTTCTCTCTCCCTACATGAGCATGTGGTATCTGGCTCATCTCCACAGGCATCCCCATGAGGCAAGGGTATCTTTGGAACGACCAACTCCTGTTTAGTGACTTGCATATGGGCCATGGTTGTTCAGACCCAGGTGGTAGACCCTCTTTTGGCTTGATCCACTCGATATCATACTGCACTCTCTTCTCCCAAGCCAATATTCTTTTAGTGCTTGGTGCTCCATTTAGTGGCTTTGAAGTCCGCAGGAAGCTTCATCGGGACTTTAGTCTCGATGGCGCTGGTGTATAGCCATGTAGAGGGTGTCGGACGTCTTCGTGGAGTGAGGGGATACGACACTGTTGATGGGGACGTTAAAACTGGCGGCCCACTGGTTTCTTTTGGAAGAGTAGACCTGAATTGGCTGGAAGTGGGTGTCACCCTCTCTCTTCTTTTATCACCCATCCACAACACAAATAACAATCTCACTGAACTCACATACCACCAGTCATACAAACTTCCAGTAACAGTTACGATTAATGTCACATTATGAAAGGCAAAGAGAAACCACTCCACATTTTTTCATTGCTTATGGCATTACGCCTCGTCAAAGTAAAGATCATTAGAGGTGGATGAGGACAGTGTGGTCAAGGAATGGGAAGGAGTGCGGCCATGGCATTTTAAAGGAATCATCGAACCGTTCACCTGGCGTGATTTAGGGAACTATGGAAAACCCCAATCTGGAGGGCCGAATAGGAATTCGAACCTGGGTCCTGCCGAATGAGAGGCCAGAGCATTATCGCTGAGCCACTACATTCGGTGACGGTATGGTGGCTCAGTGGTTAAGGTGTCTGTGTAGTGAACGAAAGGTCCTCGGTTCGAATCCCTGTCTCGGCAGGGATTTTTCAAAGGCCCTAACTCGACCTTCACCTCTGGCACAGTTTCCTGTGTAATGTGAAGTACACCAGCTCACTTGAATGGTTCGGTTTCCACGTTAAACTGTAGGTCTCCTCTACCCAGTAGGATTACCGGGTTAGGTTACGGCAGTTACGACAGGGGCGGCATGCGCAGCCAATAGAAATCCTGTCACCAGGTCATTACGACCACACGGAATTATTATTATTAACACATTAGGTTTGTTCATCTGGTTAAAAAGCTTCATCTCAGAATAGGATTACAGAAGTGGAATGTCATATTTATGCCACGGTTTTTTGTTGTTGTTGTTGTTGTGGTGGTTTTGGTTGTTGTGGTTGTGGTGGTGGTTGTTGTTGTTGTGGTTTTTGTGGTGGTTGTGGTTGTTGTTGTTGTTGTTGTTGTTGTTTTTGTTGTTGTTGTTTTTTCCTCTCAGAATGCTGCTCGTTTACTATTTTCAACGTATCTGGTAGCTGATAACATAATTACAACTGCTGAGTGCATCTTTTTATGTTTTCTAGACGCTGTGGACGAAATACTGAACGTTTCTCTGTCAGTCTGAATTACACGTAACTGCCGGGAGGTGTTGTGACAGTAGCCTGCCTCGTTAGCCGCGGGGCTCCTCCAATTAGCACTCTTTCATCAGGCGGCTCGTTTCCGCGTTGCGATTTAGCCGTTCCGGTTGCGCGCACGCGGTAAATCGTTTGTGTGACAGCCAGGCGCTTCGGGCCGTACCTGTAACAAACGGCCCGACTCTACGTACTGAGCTGCCAGAGGATTACGTTCCTTACTTTCAAGCAAATATCACAGCACACTGCTATGGCGTCATTATCTATTTACAGAATTAGAAAGATAATCACTTCTTTCCGCTCGCTGTGTTATTTTCGAGTTATTTGTAAAATGTGAAAGAATAAGTTAAGTGGTAATGAAACATACGGGCAGACACTGTGAGTCTGTAAGACACGAAATTTAATACAAATAAAAGTGAGTATTTTTATCTCAAACAGAAAGGAGGAGAACCAAAACAATTACCATGAAAGAAAGTGAATAATTTTAAACACCTGGCATGTATTGTGAACCAGACAAAACGACGGAGGAAAAAAAATTCGTCGTATGGTTGGACAGGAAATCCCGAAGGATTGTTCGGTTCTCAGGTGACACAGTTTTCAATTCACTGCGCAATGCCCAGTAATCTTACAGTATATAGAGGACATACAGTTTAATGTAGAATCCGAGGCACGGAAGCGTTCTGGCGTATTTTACATTACGCAACATGTGGTGCCAGAGGTGAAGGTCGGGTTGAGGGTCTTTGAATATCCTAGCTGCGACAGGGATTTGAACAGGGGACTTTTTGATCTTCAGTCTGCCGCCTTAACCACCGAGCCACCAGACCGTTCAACCATGGAGAAATAAGTGAAAGATGGAGACAGGCAGAAACATTTTAATGAATGTTACTGGCCTGATTTGGAGTAAGAATTTGCTACAAAGAGTAGGGGAATAATATAACAGGCGTACTGATTTTCTGTTCTTAACTATGCTGCAGGAATCTTTTCGGTGAAGATGAGGGATATCAGCAGACATAGGTGTATGATAGGAAATTAGTCAGTAGTGGAATAGGAGTTACAAGAATCAACAATATTAAGAATCAGAGGATTAGGCAGAATGATGAAGGAAACATTTGCAGTTCAACCGATTCGAATAACGACGGTGGGAGAAATTTTCATCATCTGATACATGACCAGTATGCGGTGAGAGTGATGATGACAAATTCCTGAACACCACATTGTGACAAAACCTCCGCCAGAGCTTATTGATGATGATTCATAGGGTCGATATGGCTTTAAATTTGGCAGCTCTCATCGGGTCTGTAGCAAGAAAACCGAAATCTGTATGGAAATTTGGCATATCTAACGTGCATCCTCTAGAATGCCAGTCTGCAAGTTTATCGCTCATTCAGCACGGTCATTAGTCAGCAATTGTACTTTTTTTTTAGCAGAACTGCTCGACACCGTTCTAGCCATATATTTACCATTAAACCATCATCCTCTACGAGTTGCTGCTCTGCACAGCCAAAGATTATACTACTTAAAACTAGCAAAAGACTATACATAGGCCTACTACTGCGGCAGTGGAATCTTTCATATTTAGCTTAAATAATAAACAGTTCACTTTTATGAATGTAGAACGATAAATGATTGGTGAGTAGCTTGACAATATCACACTCCACCAATCATTTTTATATTATTTTTTATTATTATTCTATTTCATTAATTTTATATGTTTATGAATTTTTTTATTGATGTACGTAAATTAATCTGTGTATCGTAGTGTCATACGAAGCCGTGATATCTATAATCTTTGTGTTAAGAATCTTTGACGGTGGCGCGCCTGCATTGTAGCTAGAAGTGTATGAGGGACGGAAGGTCTATATAATATGGAGAGTTTAAAGTATAATTTTTGTGTTGGTAGTTATTGCCAGAAGAATATTTAATGTTGATTTTGGTAACAGATGTAGTGAAAAATAAATCGAGTGATCTTTATTTTAGAACAGTGATTTCCATTTCATTACAACAATAATTACCATAATTTCAGCGGATCTAAATGAATTAACAGCATTTTTAATTTAAACACTAATTGATGATGAGACGGGCTTTTTCATGCATAACACGCTGCACTTCCTGTACAGTGGAAATGTTAAACCATCTATTTCTACGGGTGATTTTCGTCAGCTAATTATTCACTCTAATTAATGAAAGCTCATAAATGGCAGACATCTAGCAGGATTAATCAACAGTGCATTGTAGTGATATCTACCAATATTCACGTAGCTCTTGGTCGTTGCTCTAGTCTGAGCTTTGATATCACTATTGTCTTTATGCGTTTTCTCCGAAGTAACTGCGGGTCGGATCGTAAAGAAGGGCTCGGACGAGAGGTCTGCGGGGGCGTTGTTGAGTTCTACTTGTGCCAGGTCTGGGAATGGCATCTGAAGCACGCGGCATTTGTTTTCCTGCCACCAGCGCGAACTTGGTGGGCGTTCCTCGGGCACGTGAGACGAGTTCACAACAGCCCAAACATCGGCCGTCACCCTGCCACAGTGAATACCACTCCCGCTGCGCTCAACGCGCAGAATTCCAAAAGGACAGAGGTCAATATGAAGCGGGCGGACAAGCTCTCTACCAGGAAGATGCCTCATCTAAAACCAGTTTCGAGTTTGTGCACGTTAAAAGTATCTAATTATCCTTGGCGTTAGAACTGAAGTTGTCTGGTTCGATTTAAAGTTGTGGAATAAACTTGCATTATAAGGAATTTGACACGGATAGCGTGCAATTCCTAATAAAAAAGTTATGTAGTGTTTATTTTTTATGGGGAGAGTGAACGTTATACTTTTGATATTTTTTTTTCCCTCGTGCTTTACGCCTCGTTGACAGCGAGGTCATTAGAGGCGGGAATGGACAGGGGCAAGGAACGGAAAGGAATTCGGCCATGGCCATTTTGAAGGAAGCATCCCGACGTTCGCCTGTAGTGATTTGGGGAAATCATGGAAAACCCAAATCTGGATGCCCCGACGGGGATTCGAACCCGCGTCCTCCCGAATGCTAGGCCAGAACGCTAACCGTTCACCCACCACGCTCGGTACTTTTGATGGGAGTCGTTGTAAAAGAGTGCTATTAATTAGTTAGTCTTGTCGCAGAAGCCATGATAAAGTACTAGGAACTACGTTGACTAGTAGGCTGCAATTAATTAATTACTAATTCCGTAGACTTACAGATTTTTGTAAGGTGATTTTTTTTTCCTTGTCTTTGCACCTCATTGACGGTGATTGGGGTACAAGGGACGGGAAGGAATTCGGCCACAACCTTTTGAAGTAACCACCCCGGCATTTGCCTGGAGTGATTTGAAGAAACCATACAAAATCCAAATCTGGACGGGGATTCGAACCTGCGTCCTCCCGAATGCGAATCCACCACGCTTGGTCCATGTGATTTATAACTTATACCATAGTAAGATACTTAACTTCTCAATTGCAGGTAGTTGCCGCAATAATAACTTCGTAGATACACTTTTTACTTGACTTTTTATTCCGCCGAAATACTCATAAAACCGCACACGAACAAGAGCTCAATTTTTTCCAAAGACTTTAAGCACATTATAAATACAACTAGTATAGTGTACTGTTAACTTGCCTGCTGGCAATATCAGGAGATTAAACAGGCGGCACAGAACATTTCTTCTACAGTAAGAAGACGACAGTACTTTCTAGAGCAGTGGTTCCCAAGTGGTGGTTCCCGGAACCCTGGGTTCCGTGGAAGGGACACAAGGTTTCCGTCCAGAACTAAGTAAAATGTTCGTTGAAAAGAGTCATAGCCGCGATGTGAGAAGGCTATCATAGTTCCGCTTCCGTTAGTAACGACTTATCGATGAGAGATTGATTTTTTCAGCTTACGCTTATAAAAATGGGGATCCGCCAAAAAATGTATGATCAATTATGGTTCCGTGGCAAAAAAAATAATAATTGGGAACTGCTGTTCTAGAGGGCGGTGCAATAGCTCCAACAATAGAAATCGTACAAAAACAATTAGAACACGTATAAAATTGCTTATAATAATGAAGAAACATTTTTAGATTATATTAGGAAATATTTACAACCATTTAAAAATCAGACTGACAAAATTAAACATTTTCAAACAGTCGGAAATCATACTAAAACACTGGCTCATGAAGACAATTTACAAGAAAAATATGTAAATTCACATTTGTTTAGTGTTTATCTTTCTATTTCTCTAACCCAAAGATAAACTATGTAAAGGATTTAAAGGAAACTTAGATCTTTACCGTGTTAAATTTCGTGGCTCCTTGGTTCTTTCCGAAAAGTAGTTAGAAGGTCTTGCGCAATATAGTTCAACCTTCCTTTTTCCTACTTCATTCTCCATATGGCAATCATTATTGACTCATTTATACATTAATTATAGCGGTTCTATAAGGAGGAAAGTGATTAGGTACCGATTAGTATGACTCGTATTGGATTCTAAGTACCGCCTTAGGACAGAACACCTCTCAGATTTGCTTAGAAGACTCTTGCCGCATTGTAATACCAGTATTACGAGAATAGATTTTCTCCTATATTGTTTCATTGCTCAACAATAGCTACGGTTGTGCAGGAAGAAGAGACAAACAAATGAATAGTAAATGTCGTAGAGAGAGTCACACGGAATCAGTTATTGGATTGCACACCAAACTCAGCAAAGAGTCTCTTTCCAATCCGACCTCAAGAGTTGGTACTTGCAGCCAACTACACATTGCCTTGAATTATATATATATATATATATATATATATATATATATATATATATATATATATATATACAGGGTGTTACAAAAAGGTACGGCCAAACTTTCAGGAAACATTCCTCACACACAAACAAAGAAAATATGTCATGTGGACGCTTACTTTCCATGTTAGAGCTCATTTTAGTTTCGTTAGTATGTACTGTACTTACTCGATTCACCGCCATTTATGGGGGCATTTGAAAGCCCTTGTCTACGCAACCCCGGTACCAAATGTAGAGACTCTTCGTGCTCGTATTGTGGATGGCTGTGATACAATACTCCATTCTCCAGGGCTGTATCAGCGCATCAGGGATTCCATGCGACGGAGGGTGGATGCATGTATCTTCGCTAACGGAGGACATTTTGAACATTTCCTGTAACAAAGTGTTTGAAGTCACGCTGGTACGTTCTGTTGTTGTGTGTTTCCATTCCATGTTTAATGTGATTTGAAGAGAAGTAATAAAATGAGCTCTAACATGGAAAGTAAGCGTTTCCGGACACATGTCCACATAACATATTTTCTTTGTTTGTGTGTGAGGAATGTTTCCTGAAAATTTGGCCGTACCTTTTTGTAACACCCTGTATATATACAATGTACATGCCGTTATTGGTCCAAAAACCTAGAACTGTATTTTGGCTGCTTAAAAAATAATCTTTTGGTATCTTTTTCTGTCACTGTTGTTGTTTAACTTAAGCCAGTAAAGCTACCGAATAAAAGTTTTATCCAAATTATATAGTGATCTACCTTCACATGAACGAGACAAAGCTTTAACATAGGTTAACGCTATTTTAAAGACGCATAAATGTTTCCGGGGATTCACATTTAAAAAATCACTTCTCTCGATGTAAGAATGCTTCATTTGTAAATCTTTTGATTAATTATATTTTATTTAATTGGGCGATAAGTCACTGTAAAATTGAAAAATATTTTGCTTCTTCTGTTGGAGGCGTTCACCTTTGCACAAGCTGATTCAGTCATTAATTGACAAGTTCGGAGTATATATACTCTGAACTTTTACTGCAATTTATTTTCTTTGCTGTTTCTGCAATATATCCACTAAGTGTATTAAGAACAGAATATAAAGTACGTTCGAAAACGAGATTCGACCTAAGTAAAAGGTAACTCGACTCGAAGTTTGTGAAACAATTAACAGACAACAACAAAAACAGTAGTTCAAGGAAATGGGCATAATATTTCAACTTCAATAACCTAATGAAATTTGAATACGATTTCAGCCACTATATTATTTTGATACCAGGAATTATCAATATAAACTATTTTATCAGCCAAGTGACATTTCGGGCTCAAGTTAGAGAAGTAATTTTGAGATATAATTTTCCAAACTTCCCTTCATCTTTTCAATGGCAAAGGAGGAGAGAGCAAATGATTATTTTACCCGTGGCTACAGCACCCCATTAAAAAATTACTGCTTCATAGCCAAACAGCTGCGAAAGATTACTGTCTCGTTTCCATCCTTTCATTTAATAAATTATTCTTCATCTGTCCGAAATCAATCTCCTGCAAATGAACGGGATCATAGTGAGGTCACATTGAGTGGTTGACCCAAACACTCTAACTGTGAGCCGTAATTCAAAGATATTGTCAAAACACAGCCATAATTCATATCTGAGATTCGACTTGGCGATTATTATTTTCTCTGGAGATGACCGCCGCGGCTCTCACCGCGGATTGGCCCGCAGGCGGTGTGCGGGAAAGTGGACGTGGCCACACATACATCAGCGGGACCTCCGCCTCATGGGCAGCGACCCGTGACGGCGCGTCACGCAGCAGGTAGAGGCGCGCGTAGCCTCGCTAAATCGCGACTGTCACACACTCCGTTCCCACACGTCACACCGCCTGTGACCTGCCTACAGATGCCTGAACCCTACTCGACATACGTCACGCTCAGGAATAACTCGCATCAGGACAAACATTGTAATATCACAAAGATTCAAATCGAGGTAAAATACGAGTTTCTTAGAAATGTCCTCCAGAAAACTAGACTTGATCATATAAAAGATTGTAACAATAGATCAAAGTCAGAGTTACAGTGATCAGCCAGAACATTATGCGATAGCAGCGTCACCTGACGAGGAATGACTGCTATTCAGACACACGCACTGTGCATGTAGTATCAATGCGCGTGCTATCCGTGTTTAGAGTGGGGAAGGCGCGCGATCTATCTGAGTTTGACCGAGGGCAGATTGTGATGGCCCGGAGGCATTTCGGAAACTGCACGACTTGTCCGGTGTTCGAGGAGTGCTGTGGTGAGTGTCTTCAACAAGTGGCGAAAGCAAGGTGAAACCACGTCCAAATGTCGAAGGGTTGGGCACCCCTCAGATGTAGGACGTCGTAGGCTGGGCAGACTAGTAAAACAGGACAAGCGGCGAACTGTGGCTGAACTAACATCAGACTTAAATGCTGGACAGAGTACAAGTGTATCTGAACACACAGTCCACCAAACACTCATAGCGATGGGCCTCCGCAGCCAATGACCGATTCATGTGCCAATGTTAACACCACGACATCGGCAGCTACGATTGAAATTGGCACGTGACCATCGTCATTGGACGTTGGCGCAGTGGCAGAGCGTTGCATAGTCTGATAAATTCCGATACCTTCTTCATCATGCCTTCATTTTCAGGGGAACTGCTTCTTGACACCTGTACTGCGGGATGGATACAAGCTGGCAGCGGCTCAACTATGCTCTGAAGAACGTTCACATGATCATCCAAGCGTCCAGTGGAGTTCGTGCAAGACACCATGGCGACCAATAAGTATCGTACGATGGTTGCAGACCACTTACACCCTTTCGTGATGACCGTGTTTCCCAACGGCATTTTTCAACAAGATAATGCACCATGTCACAAGGCCAGGAGTGTGACGGAGTGGTCGAGGAACACACTGGCGAGCTTCAATTTATGTGCTGCCCTCCCCCCTCCCAAACTTGCCAGATCTGAACCCGATCGAACAATCTGGGATTTGATTGAACGTGGCGTTAGAGTTCATCGCCCTCCTCCCCGGAATTTACGGGAATTATCCAACTTGTGTGTGCAGATGTGGTACCAGCGACCTACCAAGGCCTGATTGCTTACATACCAAGACGTATTGCCGTTGTTAGCCGTGTGAACGGCGGACGTACCGGCTTTTAGGCAGGTTGTCATACATTCTGGCTGATCAGTGTAAATGAATCCATGGAAGAAAGAGTTAGCTTATCTAGACTGGTTTGGGTATGATAAAAGAATGAAGTGCACAAGACTACCGAAAGCTTATTTGGAAAAGGAATAACGAAAAAAATACCAATTGGAAGACCAAGAAGAAGATGGATAGACCAGCTGAAGGAGGATATACAGAGAAGTGGATAGAACTGGGAATCTATTATTGACAAGGTAACTTTTTGTTAGAAAGGAGAAAGTGGAAGATATATATGTAGCACCAAAACCGAAACACTGGAAGACTTGTAAACTTACCCCGGGAAACTGGAGATGAACGAATCAGAATGACACCAGTCTCTGTATCCTGCTGTTAATTGGATGCACATCATCATCAGTGTTCTGCTCTAAAGAAGTTTTTCACATGACTGCTGTCATTTCTCTACTGTCTTGTACCCTCATCTTCAGGTACACGTAATTTCCATTTCCCTTGATATCATCTGTGATCTTGTAGCTCTTTCTTCCTCACACTCTCCTTCCACAAACTTTTGCTTCCAAGTACTCCCCTCTTGAAGAGCTCTTATGACTTTAAATAGTTTCCTCCCCTAACAAACCCTTTCCAACACTTCAACATTACTCACATTTTCCATCCAACTTATCCTTTCCATTCCCCCCCACATCCACATCTCTAACGCTTCTACTAGATTTTTATCCCTTCGTCTCAATGTCCACGTTTCTGCCCCATAAACAAACAAAAACATTTGCCAAGTCTTTTCCTCCGTGGTTCATCTACTTTTCCGGTTAATAATCTCCTTAAATGTTTCCTCCGCTGCAACAGTACGAATTTTTACCTCTTGATAACATTGAATCGTATGTTCAGATGATACGGTGGAGTACCTGCAACTGGTACTGAACCAAGACTGATTTACTCTACTTCCAAGGTCACTGATCAGAAACTAGAGTTTTACCTCCCACTGATGCGTACCATCTGATCATCAAAGGCCTCTACAGCGATTAGTTTGTCCTTTTTAGGGCGCAAGCTGATTTTGGGGAAGGTTGGTGACTTTTTGGACAACCTACATGATCGGAGTCATCAATTCAATTCAACGTTCTCGAGACATGGTTGAGCTGTAGTAAGACTACACAATATGGTATGTGAACTGCAGGAGCGGCTTCACTGACAGGTTGCATAGAGGATGACACCTCAACACTCATCGTGGTGACGTCACGCAAAACGCCTCGTCCATATTTACTGTATTTGACGGACAGGTTGAGAATGACGACGTAATCGAACAATTCCGCATTTGTGACAGCTGCGGATGCAAAGGTTTCTTGATTGGGGGATTATCTCATCCTTTGTGGGTAGGAACATACCTTTGCCACTATATGGAGGATAACATAGCCGCAAAGGTAAGTGACATGTGTCTCCATTCGTAATCATTCAGTGTCCAAAACTGATTCAGGGAATCGAAAGCGATATCTACAGATTGGCAGACAAAATTGAGTGGAAACTGGTGGTCCAATTTCGCAGGTACTCGGACAGAAAACATCACACATCGTTGGCGAAGTTACATATTGAGAACAGGATTAATGTTAAATTGTTACAAGTAATTTAGCATTAATTTACTGACAAATTTCTGGGCTTTATTTTCTTACACAACAGACATGTACTTCGAGTCGGGATAAAGATTTACATTTATAGGCAAAAATATCAAAAATCTTTATGTTCATCAGTTTGATAATGCAAGTAAAATTTGGACTTTGTGAATACAAAGAGAAATGATAATAGAAGCATTTTAACTGTCGTGTTATAGTATATTGAAAATGTAGTGGTGAGATGAGGTACAAGAAGAGTAAGTGCCGGAAATGATGAAGTTCACTAATCAGATTTTGGTATGTGATACTTTTAAATGAATTCGTTGTGTGCCTATGTACGGAGGTATGGTTGGCATTTCGTTTCCTCCTTGTTGTATGCATGTAGGTGACTGTGATGTGTTGTTTTGTTGATGTAAGGATGAAAGAAGGAAAATTACGAAACCCGATGCTGACCCATTCGGCCCTATTCGTCCTAGGATACCAGTTTGATCCAAGAAATTTTGCGTTCCATTATCACTCGATTCCTACTGCAGAATGTTAAGGCTTCAACCTTGCTGTATGGTACACTAAGGATATACTCCACCTCTCCCATCTTCTGACCAAAGACCGAAGGTCAAGCAAATAGATACAGTCACATTGCGGTGATAGGGGAGGAAGTAGAGGAGTGGAGCTTTACGTGAAAGCCAGTATCCAGCAGTTACTTCGTAGTGGAGTATATGACTGACACGTTGTTGCCTGGGGCTGACCTTACACTGTGCGGTGACCCCGTGACCCCTGGCTTCCCACGGCGGACGGACCCGCCTGTCGCCGTCACGGGACGCACAGTGCTCCTCCTCCCCGGCTTTCTCCGCCGAAGAAAGCAGCGCGTGCTCAGTCGTGCGGCACGCCGACGCACGCCTCGCGGCACGCGCCCTGGCTACCGGCAACGCACCACCCAGTAACCCGCAACACTCGTCTCCAAGGTGGTCCCTGAGCGGTCCCGTCTTGGCTCGAATCATCTTCATCTTGAGCATCTTCCAACCACTGGACGGGACTGCTTGGAACATAATCCTCTCCAACGTTTCCTGTCCATCCACCACCTCTCTTCTTGCACTGTCAGCCATTATACTCCTCTTTCTATTACAACCTTTTTCACATATTTTACAAGGGGTGATCAAATGAAAAGGTACGAAACGACACGGTGGGTACAAATGTAGACTTTATTCAAAATATACACCATAGGCCTGAGCACAACGATCTCAGTGATGAACAAGACGCAGGATTCCTTGTTTCCAGAATTCCTGTGGCCGTGACGAGACCCAGTCCTTCACAGCGTCCTTGAGTACATCGTCCTAGTTGAAGCGCTTCCCTTTCAGGTGTTTTTTCAGTGGACCAAACACATGGAAATCGCAGGGTGACATGTCCGGACTGTAGGGCGAATGGTCCAACGTCCCATGTGTGTGACTCTGGAGACGTGTGGACGCACGTCATCATGGAGCAGAACCACACCCTCCGTGAGCAGCCCCGGTCTTTTGTTCTTGATGGACATGCGTAGGCGTCGGAGTGTCTCACAGTACACATCCCCCACCTTTACGCCATCCTGTCCTCATACGGACTGCCGCATCATTTGGCGCCGCTTTTGATAAGAGCCTCTGCTCTCTACTGCGCAAGCTCCGATCCCAGTCAGAGACTCCAATCGCATCTCGAGATGTCTCGCTACGTTCTCCCATGGCAGAATATGCAAATATTTAACTGTTACGTTTTACGTCGTTTCGTACCTTTTTATTTGATCACCCCTTGTACCTATCTGTCCCTCGGTTTTCCTCTGGGCCTCTTCCGTTACAGTTTCCTGTCCATCATCTTCCGTGATATCTCCTCTCTCCTCGCCACTAAAACCTAGATTTCTCTGTTCCTTGTTGTATCAGTTCCTCCCTGATCATATCCGTGATTTTATCATTCCTAATCAAGTCCCTTCTCTTTACTCTTAATGTACTCATCTGAAATTTTATTTCCGTAACTTGTATTCACCTTTTGCCCCTCTCTTTCATCACCCATTTGTCCAATCCATTCGTCAAAACTGGAATAAATTTTTACGGGCCTTAAAATTGACCACCATCTCTGGCAAAGCTTTGCTTTGCTAATGTCAAGATGTTAGGACAATCCGTGGGTCGGATGCCAAGTCAAACGGTCGGTCCCCTATACCTGGCAGTATTACTAGGATATGTAATAGGCGGCTGTAATAGAGGTGTTCTGCGCAGCCTATAAGAAAATGTCACTAGGTCATTGAGATCACTCGAAATTACTGCTTAAACGCCTAGGACAGTAGTCCCTGGAAGGAATTCGGCCATGGCCTTTTTGAAGGAAGCATCCCGGCATTCGTCTGGAGTGATTTGGGGAAACTATGGAAAACCCAAATCTGGGTGCCCGAACGGTAATTCGAACCCGCGTTCTCCCAAATGCGAGGCCAGAGCGTTAACCACTCACCCACCACGCTCGGTAGCGTCGATTTCATTACAGCCGGTACAGAATTCGGGATACGAAAGGGAAGAAATTCTGTCATGGCGTTCTCAAGGAACCGTTCCGCCATTTCGTGTAACTATTGATAGTCGAAATCTATCCGGCTGTACCGGGAATCGAAACAGCGTTCTCCGAACTATCACACTCTTCCAACAACACGGTCCCCAGCCCCAGACTACTCATTCCATAATAGGTCGACATTTGTGACAGAACACTTAAGAGCAGCCGTCCGTTTCAGGCTTCACGTGGCGACTGATTACCATGACAAGTTCACCAGAAATGGCTCTGAACGAGAGTGTTAAACTCCGGTCGCTAACCCATCTCAGCAAGGTCACAGTAGAGCCAATGATTGATAGAAAAATACCAGTGACATTTTTTGTGGCAAATGGCAGGTATCATTGTTATTAAAAGATGTTAGTAATGGATACTTTGGGTGACTTGATTCTGGAGCTTGAAATATCAGAGCATTCTATAACTTGATCCGTACGTCGAACAGGAACAATGCAACCAAATTAATAGTTTTAAAATCTAACAAATTGTTTACCTGTAAGTTATAACTTACTCGATACGCTTACGATTTTGTTTTACGGTTAGCTTGACATTGCTTCAGCGTGAAATTTCGTAAAATGAACCGCCAAGAATAGACGTCATCGTCTTTTTAAATACTTGGTATTAAAATACAAAAGCACCTTGTTACGTAAAATTTCAATACAATTTATTCTCTTACAATGATCAAACTTGATGACCTATACGAGAAAATTCACGTAATTAGTAAAAATCATTCCGGAAGTTAAAACTGGAAAGTAAACGATTTGATTGACATAGGAATGTAAAGCTGATTCAAAGCTATCATTCACGATAGTTTTTAAATTATTTAAAAATTCTTTTAACTGACATCAGGGCTTCAAATGTTGGCGGTATCGGATGGTGTAATAACTAAATCTGAGCACATCTTCTCATCACCAAGACTGCTTTTCCATGTAATCCAGTGTAACGCAAGTAGTAAAGTGTAATTACCAGAAAGCATAAAAAGTATCTTTGTTATTCCGAATACTCAGTTTACTCGAATACGCTTAAGATTTTGGTCCTCCAGAAACTAAGGCACAACTAATTAAAAGGGTTAGTAAATGAAACTGTATGGAAATTATTCTGGTATTCATCTATAAAAATAAGTGCAAGAGTCATATGTTATTCTGTAACTGTGGCTATCATTAAATCCATGAAACGGCCGGGAACGTTTCAGATAAGCGTCGTGCACAATGAATTTTAAGAAATTGTGAACGGCTCCATCGCCATAGCTCTTTGATTTAGTGACATTGCCTTCCTAAATATAGCCCCAGCTGCATCGTCATTAAATCACTTTCAGAGAAAGGACGGCGGAGACAAAAAGGAAAACACCGCTCTAACGGCGCAGGACTAGTCGTGATCTCGAGCGAAGCAATGTCATCTCTGGTCAGAGATGTAGGTTGAGGGCGTGGGAAGGCCGGGCGGACGTATTCCGCATACCGACTGCAGTGGTGCGCGGCCTTGTCAACACGGATTGTGGATCTGACTTTCACAGCTGTCACCCGCTGTTATTCACTTGTCGATCTGGTCGCCGCTGCCGCTGTTGTCTCGATGCACTCCTCCCCCGCGTCGTGTAACAATGTAACGGTCCTCGGGCCAAGGACTGAACCGGCGCACCAGCTACTCCAGTTAATTAACTCACACGCGGGCCTCACGTGACGAGACACAATTTTTTGCTGCCGCAGGTGTTTTGTGAGGTGTGATTAAAATAGACTCCACACGGGTTTGATGTATGGTACGAGATACTTTGAAGTCTGTTCTGTATACAAAAAAAGCTAGACGGAAAAATAAGAGTCTTAATGAAACTATTACAACGTTTCTCCCGCTTTCTCTGTTTTCATTCTAAAAAATTGCTTACAGAATTATCTGGCCTTATGGTACTAAAGAGAAACTAATGTATTGGCATAGTTGAATTTATGTTGCGTCATTGGAGAATCGACCAATAATCGAAAGATTCTATTTTCTCGTTCCGTTCCAGGCAAGGGGTTTTGTAAGCTTAAAAAAAACCAAACGGAAAAATAAGAGCCTTTTTTTTTTTTTTTTTTGCTGTCATCAATCTCTCGACTGGTTTGATACAATCCTCCATCCCTTCCTATCCTGTGCTAATCTCTTCATTTCTACATACCCCTTACAACCCACGTCCTCAATTATCTGCTTCATATATTCTAATCTCTGTCTTCCTCTGCAGTTATTACCTTCGACCGTTCGCTCCACTAACAAGTTAAACAATCCCGTATATCTCAAAATATGAAATATGACCTACCATCTTGCCTCTTCTTTCTGTAAGATTCTTCCACAAACCTCTTTCCTCACCAAAAACTCGTTCGTTTCGTTCTTTATCTGTCCACTTAATTTTTAGCGTCCTTCTATAACAGCCTTAATTAAATTATTAAAAAGTTTCTCCCATATATTCTGTTTTAATTCTAAAAAGTTACTTGAAAAATTATCAGTACTCGAGGCGCTAAAGAGAAACTTAGCCTTTAAAATAGTTGGATTTTTATTCTCAAGTGTTATATTTAGCTATTGGAATGTTGACCGACGATCACAACGTTCTAGTTTCTCATACCGTTCTGGGCTTGGATTTTTATAAGCTGCTTATTCGTTATTAATATCTGGAAAATACTTATTTCGGACTGCGAATCATGCTAAACCGGTTTCATGGTTCGGATTCCATGTAAACTATATATCCCGTTTACATACTGCAGTGGATTTACGGACCATATCGGATCCATCGCCTCAGCAACTAGCCTTATATCGCTCCATTTCTCCTATTTTTGAATATTTCCCTTCCACAGTTTTTTCCTGATTACACCAAGGAGCTACTTTTGGACTCTTCAGTAGCATTTTCCCTTTAAAACGTCCTCACATCGTGTGTTAGTTGACCACACAATCTTGACCTTCGTCTTCTTACTATAGCAACTGTGCGAGAAATCTGCTTAATTTATCTTACATTCCAATCCATTCATTACCTTTTTTTTATGTCGACAAAATTTTTATTCACAATCTAATTCTCAAGTACCAGTACTTTTAATTCATTTGATTAATGTTCAGAGCTCAGATTTTACAATATTTTCGACTGAATTTTGGTCTTGAACATCCTAAAGGTTAATGCGTTTCAGAATAATTTTCTCTGCCTTGTATCAAACATTTCAGCACTGTCATATAGGGCCTATACATATAAACACTTTCGTTTTCTTTATGTCTTTCTAATTGTATATATACAGGATGATCTAAAACATTTATGAATAAAACTCTGTTGCGAAGAAAAGCTGTTGTAACTTCAATGGAGAAATTTGGAACTGTATATTTAAATAAAATTATTTGACAATGACGTTGTAAATAAAATTAGTTTCATTATAGATAGAGAGGTATCAATGTAGGCTGTGTTTTATTTTTTAATAAAGCAGCTTTAAGCTACAGAACTAACAAGATGCTGTTCTATTAAAACTTCAGCAATACCTTTCAAGTTTTAAATATAATTCTCCCGATGATGGGAGAGCAAACTATGACGTCCGAAAGTTTCCTGAATATAGCACAATTATTACACACCCAAATCTGTCTCCAATACGCTACCCTTATTCGCGCTAACTATTGTATTAGAAACAAATAGTAACTTTGTATGCGTAATTTTTATTATTTCTCTCCGACAATGCTACATAATTTTTATGATTTCTTATAATAACTGGCGCTTTATGAGTCATCGACGTCGACGTCATTATAGCCCGAAGAGGAATTTTGTCTTGACCTATGAGAGAAACCGTCTGGACATTCGACTGGACTGATTTCGGAAAACCACGGAAAAATCGGAATTTGGATTGCCGAACCGGGAATCGAACCCTTTTTGTTCGTAATGCCAGGTGCGAACGTACAACAGACTCGCCTAGGTTGACGGTGACACAGTTAATTTCAAAGCTGCTAATATTATTGACTTGAGTAACTAATATTTTAATATCGAATATCATTGATGGAAAAATTGAATAAATCTAACAGAAGTGTTAAATTAGGAACAGAACATCAAAATTTATTGGCTGAAACCACATAAACTGAAGTTTGACGGGAATATTCTGTGAAAATAATGTCGTTATCGTTGGAATTAGGCAGCTGAGGTAAAGTGACAGAAATGCATTTAATAATGAGAAGGGAGTGACAGAATCTGGAAATTTCAAAATGCTTTGCAGTTTCGGAATATAGTTTTATATCTCATTTTCAAAGTGCAAAAAGTATACGAAGTAAACATGAATACTTCAAAGAAGATTTCGTTTGCGTTAGAACCTACTGTACTGGGCATTCATAGAAAGTATTTCAGTTCTAGAGAGGATTTCGATTACTCGAATACAAGTTCAAAGATACTGTAACGTTACTAGGAAGTGGAATGTTAAGATACCTTGCTATACGAGTATAACATAATTGTTAATTATGCGAATACCATTTCCTGTAACAGAATGTTAACAATGTGATAATGCCACTAATGAACACTTACAATTCTCGTGCGTGAACTCAAACAGATAAATCAAGTTTACGGTATAAGACCGTATCTCCTTGAGTTAAATGGGTTGTATCCGCGATGCTCCATAGTCTAAACTTTATCTCGGTGAGGTCCATATCGACCGATTAGAAGTTAACACAGGAGATGCTAAGCCGGCTGCCGCAGTTTCTAACCGCCCTCCTCCCCTTAATGAGAAATGAAGCGTTAAGTGCTGTCCTCAAGTTACCTGGATAGCTAGGCCCTCGCAACACAAATTTGCGGCTAACTACAGTTATAGCAAGTTCTAAAGTGCACCTCAGCAAACGTTAAACGCCATCCTGCAAGATCTCAATTTTCAGGTCCAAGTAAGTCAGTATATATTATTATAAGCTACTGCCAATCCGAAAAAATAATCTACGTAAACTCTAAACATGGTTGTTATGAATTTAATTGATGCAACAACATTACTATATGGTTGTAAATGATGTTCGTGTCTCTTTTTTTTTTTTAAAAAAAAAAAAAAAAAAAAAAAAAAAAACTCCTCACCGACATCGAGGTCATTTGATGTGGAAAGGAACTGGGGTTATGGAACGGAATGAGTTCGACAATGCCCTATTTAAGAATCCACCTCTGCAGTTTGCCTGGAGTGATTTCAGGAAAGAATTATGGACATTGACTAAACAACAAATAAAGCGGATGGAAAAAGTTGAGATAAGATTTCTACGAGCCGTAGCTGGGCATACTTTACAAGATAAGAAAAGAAGTGGAGAAATAAGAGAACAATTGAAAATTATTAATCCAAATGAGGATATAATTAGATACAGGAAGAAATGGATGGAACATATAACAAGTATGGAAGAAAGAAGAGCACCAAAGGTGCTGCTAAGTTACAAGCCGAAACGGTGAAGAAGGAATATAAGTCGACATAGAAAGAGGTGAATAGAACAAAATGTGTGAAACTGGAACAAACCATAAATTTCTTAAGCCTTGAAGATGGTGATGACGTATTTATATCACCAAGAGTATCATAAAGAGGAGATGCAAAATAGTCAAAAAGCAGGCTGGATTTTCTGTCAATGACACTGTCGTATATCATGAAAACTGAAACAGGTAAAATATGTTACTATATTTCCAACTCCTAGTTCACATTAACCCTTCTTGCTGTAGATTCAAGAAACCATTTATTTTAACCCTATCGCGACCTAATATAGTCTGAAACAATATCGAAGGGGACGAAAATGTGCTGGAAATTTTCGTAACCTATGTTACGAATATAATATTTCTTATGTTTAAGAGTTGTATATATGAATAATGTGACGTAAATTTTGTTAAGTTAGTGCAAATATCTGCCATAAAAGGAGTTTCTAATGTCTGCTTATCTTCAGTTTCAAAACACTTTGTGAGTTATCACAGCATGTAAAAGTAAAATGGAGTTTAATAAACATGGGAATTTGAACACATTCCATTAAGTATCCTGTTGTAAGTCCTGAGATTCTTGGGAGTCCATGAAATTGAGTTTGAAAGTTCCAGCTGGTTCCGACGTTTACACTGTTTTGCAAGAAATTATTATTTTAAAAGATAATAATAATTATTATCACATTTATGTTATACGTCTGATTTATTGTAAATATAAAAAATAATGTTAATGACATAAACACAATAATAATTATTATTATCCTTTTTTATATCTATAAACGTTTCTCGGGAAACAAACCGAGTAATATTATTATTGATGCACAATATTTCGGCGACATAAAACTCCGTCGCCATCTACGCACCTGTTTCCCGAGAAACGTTTATAAATAAACAACGCCGAGAAAAATTGCATTCATTTATATCATTATCTTGTAAAACATTTATATGAAGCTACGTAGTAATGGCGGAACCTTTTTAGCGATATAATTTAAGGAGAAAGAGAGAAAAGCCATCAAAATGCGGGACCATACACGAAAAGAGAAAATACCCAGAAAATAATAAAATTTTCGAACAAGGCACTTCTTCAGCTACTCAACATCCTAGTAATTTTCATCAACACAGCCATGTAAAAATTTACCTTACTGAATACGATTTTTTTTTTTAATTTTTTGGTTGTGGTAAGTGAAAGCCTTTTTCTTGATTCTTAATGTCATTATTTTTATAGTCATGAGTAATAAGAAAATGGCTACGACCACTCCAAAGATCGAATTTGTCACCCAATTCATATAATCTTGGCAAAATTGCTACAGTCCGATAGTTTGGACTAGAATCTCGCCGTCTACACGTTAATGAAGCATTATAGAACTGTGTTGCTGCTAAAGCATTCAACGGGTGTTGTCCATATGAGGGGTAAACATTTAACATACAAACATAGCCACGTTAGTGGAAGTCAGCGAACCACAACCGATGTTGAGAGGCAGGAAAACCGCTATACCGGAGAACATGGCGGCATTGTCTGCGCCGCCAGAAACACTTTGTGCGTGCCGTCGTGCCGCACGCACAGTGCGTGAGGCTTTGTGCGTTTGTCGCCTCGGGCATCTCACAGCGGTGACTCTCACCACGGCGTGGGAAGGACCGAAGAATCAGAGATCACAGGAACGACTTATTGTCAGCATCACTCACTAAAAAGTCATAGTAAGCTCTAAGCTAGTTGAGTTAAAAATAACCTAGTTTCATCGAAAACTGTTGAAGCGGCCTCTTATATTTAAAACGTAACTCCCAGTGCTTTGCCGTCGTGAAAATTATTGCTGTAATCGGGCTATCCTTTCTCTCAATACAGTAGTAAGCATACGAATCGTATCTGAATTACGAGTAGACTTTGCTGTTGAAACCATAAAAGTAAGACCAGGGAACTTGGAAAATATCTGATAAACCATTACAATATCAACGCATTGTTAGTGCGGAAATAACCAGATAAATTAGTTTTAATAATCTGACTAGTTTTTATGTAGCTAATATTACGGAAATGGCAAAAATTCATTTAGGTGACGTCAACAGGTAATTATTTATGTAAATACTTAAATTATACTGCAGTTAGTGTGGTTATAGGCCAAGTAGGTAACACCGACTTTCATTGAACTTGGGTGATCATTGAACTCTTCAGATAAATGTTTTAACTTACTGTATACATTTATTTACGTTTACAACATAGGGTAATTATCTACGGTTAATGTTGTGAATGCTTGAAACTACTTTCGCTTCTAGCGTATCAGGATTGTTCTCTACAAAAATAGGTGAGAGCGCCTGTAGTTAGGCAACTATGATATCTTACTTGTTACGCGTGTAGAAGCAATTTCAGGCGTTTGAGCCTGCAGCTATGAGTTCCAATGGAAGTCGTCTGTTGCAAAAACCAGTTTCATTGATTACTCTAACACTACAACACTGAAATCACTTATATAAGCTTTTCTCAAACTTTCTCAAACCGACGACCAGTAAAATGTCAAAAATAATTCTACAAACCACTAACTTCTATGAGCCTAATCATTTTTTTTACCAATGTGTATGTTATTAACCAAAACTATGAATTTTTATAGGCACTTATGGCGGCCCATTAAGACCCACAAGTACGATAAGGCCAGCTGAAAAAGTTTTTTTTTTTTTTTTTATAACAGCAACAATGTACTTATATCCTCATATCTCGGAAATAACAGAATTTTGCCTGGTCGTTGAAACATTCATGCCTTTTAGAAAGTTTGATTTATGGGCTTATCCTTTCTTATAGCTTTAACAGTCCGAGTATTACATGCATTTTCTGTGAACAATTTACTTTTTATGATACCTATAATTCAAATAGAATTAAATTTTTAATATTTTGCCTGCGAACCTCAGGTTCGGAAATACTGCCGTATGAGTGAGAGGAGCAAGAAGAAAATAATTAACAGAATATCAAGCGTCTCAGGAATAAAGAATATTTTTCACCATTTATATTCTGATGTTGTTTGTACATAATAGCAGTGAATGAGAAATATTACAGTTCTCTCAATTCTGATATTACTTCTAGGTAAGAAGCAGGAATTAATGCATTTGCAGCCCATATGATAAAACAGCAGATAAAGTTAAACAACACCTAAAGGGTATTTGCCTTTCAAGCAGAAAAGATGCTAAGATGAATTTCAAGGGCAAGAAAAATAAAGTATATATTTTTTAATTAAACAGAGATCCATTGGAAAAGTCTAACATAATGAAGAGCTGCAGGTCTTCTAATGAAAGCCAGCGCTCTAAATTCCTTTTCCTATATTATTGTATACCTTTATTATTACTATATATATTGTGCCTAACAGCTGGTTCGATCAAGTAAGACAAGACATGGAAAATCTTCAGATAAAAAATACACAACTGGGTAGTCATTCCAGAAATCAAAGCCAAGAAGACCGGCGCAACTTGGACAGAAGAGAGAAAACTAGCCTTCAGTTAACTGATCCAGGAATACTGGATTGGCAAAAGAATTTCAGACAGAAAATGATTAAGTTATAGGTATATTTTCATAAAATATTATTCGAGCACGATGAATATTTACTTTTTTTTAGCTAGTAGTGAAGAGTTGTTGTAAGGCGTTATCATTATAGATATATTTACATAAAATATTATTCGAGCACGATGAATGTTTACTTTTTTTGCTATTAGTCAAGATTGTTGTAAGGCGTGATAATTATAGATTTATTTGCATAAAATATTATTCGAGCACGATGAATGTTTACATTTTTTGGCAGTAGTCAAGATTGTTGTAAGGTCCCTTGTTTCGAGTTTTATAGATCGATGCAGCATGTGAAATACTCCTATGCTGGAGTACAAATTCGAACCAGTGACTCGCACAGCTGGTTTAACCCACTACATGGCCTCGTTCTACCGGCTGGGTTGCCTCAAGTTGCAGTAAAATATTCGGCGCCGCCATGCCGAGGTGTACAGTTATCGACTGCGCTAAGGCTTGTGTGAGCTAACAATGTTGCCGATATGTAAATATCCTCACTTTACAAGTCATGGACAGGACGAAACTCGCACGAGAGGGCAACGTTCGGCCGCAGACCTGGCCTGTGCCCAACAGTAATGAGCTGTGCCAGACCGTTCCGTTGGCTGCGGCACCGTGATGGTGCCCCGCGTTGCCACGTAATTATCAGGTTCGAATCTGCGTGGTGACAGAAATTTTTACCATCACGACTTGCTCGGCCGGGTAAGAGAGTTGATGGTGCGCAGTTCCTAATCACCATATCGTGCACCAAAGTCCTGGGTTAAATCCGATGAGGGTGGTATATGACACTGTTGATGGTTATTCGGAAACTTTCTAGAGACCTTCACATTACACAGCAAGCTGTGCCAGAGGTGTAGGTCGGGTTTACGGGGCTATGAAAATCCTCACTGACACAGGTATTCAATGTGTGGACCGTTCCATCTCCAGTCAGGCACCTTAACCACTGAGTCACTAGGGAACTCGTTCTTCTTTAAACAGATGTTAAAAAATTAGACGATTTATGAAGTATTAAATAAAGATTCTGAAAGTACTGTCAGCACGAAGCAGTTTGTGAAATAATCGGACAAGCAAAAGATGTAGGTTTGCGATCCCTTTTTTTTCACTTATGGCTTTACGCCTCGTCGACAGCTAAGGTCATTAGAGGTGGGATGAGTCTGTGGATAAGGAACGGGAAGGAATTCGGCCATGGCCTTTGTGAAGGAAGCATACCGGCATTCGCCTAGAGTAATTTGGGGACACTTTTTTTTTTGGAACTGCTTTACGTCTCTTTTTAACATCGAGGTCTTTAGAGACGGGAAAGGATGGGGGGCAAGGATGGGGGGCAAGGAATGGGAAGGAATTCGGCCATGGCCTTTTGAAGGAAGCATCCCGGCATTTGCCTGGAGTGATTTGGGGAAACCATGGAAAACCCAAATCTGGATGCCCGGACGGGGATTCGAACCGCCGTCCTCCCGAATGCGAGGCGAGAACGCTAACCGTTACACCGCCCCGCTCGGTTTGGGGAAACCATGGAAAACCCAAATCTGGATGTTCGGAAGGGGATTCGAACCGCCGTCCTTCCGAATGCGAGGCGAGAACGCTAACCGCTCACCCACCACGCTTGGTCCCATTTTGTGCTCTGTGGCTGTGGCTAACGTGATAGTAGAAAAAATGGAGCAGGTAGCTGAAGATGTAGGTTTTATACGTGATGTAGCGATGAAGATATTAACTCTGTATCGAAAGTGATGAGGGGCTGTATTTAACTAATAAAGAAACCACTGACAAAAAGGGAATAGATTAGTGAAAAATGTTAAACAGCGACAAGAGCAGACTCTATCGCTCTTTGCGTCGTAATTGTGAGGGAATGGAAATGCAGAGACATGTTGAGCATCCCTTGTGGTTGTGAACTACACAGTGCAAGCAGTCGGAGGCGCCGTGTTAGCGTGCTTAGCGTGACATTGCATGCCGACGCCACTGTGCATCATCGACCCGCGTGCTTTGGCGCCGCGCACTACGGATTCCACTACCCTGCAGTGGCCGCAGAGCTACTCGTCTTCTAACAACAATTCACACGAAATATCTGTCACATTCACGATCGCAGTTCTTTCATATGTTTCCCAGGTTGTTTCGAATGTTATAAGGGATGTAAGAGAACGATGAGAGACGTGTATCAGTTAAAAAAGGATGTGAGACAAAGTTGTAGTCTATCCCATTTAATATTCAACTTTTATGAAGAGGAAGCAATGGCGTGAATGTTCAAAAGAAAAAAAAGTCAGTATGCTACGATTTGCTGATAACATTTTCTCACTAGCACTACAGACTGAGGTTACTGAGAAGTTACTAAATGGCATGAATAAAATACTGAATGAAGATTGTAGAATAAATATAAACCAAATAAAGCGATGAAATTTAGTAGAAATAGTAGGAATAATAGTATATTAAATATAAAAATAGGATCGGATGCAATAGAACTAAGAGAATTCTGTTACTTAGGACGTAGAATTGATGAATGAAACAGGAATGATGTCTAAAGCAGAATAGCACCAGCGAAAAGAACGTTTTTTTTGTTTAAAAAAAAACAAAAAAAAACAAAAAACAGGAATCTTTTAGTTTCAAATATTGATCTAGGTGTAAGAAAAATTTATTTAAAAAAATATGAAAAAACTTTACGTGTGAAGTACAGCACTTAATGACAGAGAAGCATGGACTTTAGGAATACCAGAAAAAAAAGGAAAATTGAAGAATTTGAAATGTGGTGGGTGCTATAAAAGGATGCTGAAAGAAGTTAACGGATAAAGTATAAAATGAACGTGTTTTTTAAATGGGTGAGGAAAGAAGTTTGTGGAAGAATCTTACAGAAATAAGAGACAGAATGGTGCGTCACATTTTAAGACATTCGGGAAGGTAAGAACTGTGGAAATATACAAAGATTATAATACACGAAGCAAGTAATTGAAGCGGTTGGTTGTAAATGGTACGGTGAGATGAAGAGATCAGCGCAAGATAGGAGGGAATGGAGGATTGCATCAAACTAGTCAACAGCCTGATGACATTAAAAAAAAACTGGATATAAAATAATAGTTAACATAAAATTGTATATTGGCCGATCAGGAGGCAATCGAAGTTCTTGATAGATCTGATAGAAACATTTATTTTAAATCTTTTAAAGTATGTTTCTGACTGAAAAATTATGCGTGAATCATTTATGTGACCCAAGAATTTTGGGCTACCACGAATTCTAGTTTCTAACTGACGGCAACCGTATTGGAGAAATTAACTGCGGTCCTTCCCCTACGAATAGAATTATTTGTAAGTGTGTGAAAGTATTACTGATTACGCAGAAGACTGTGATGTGTGCGAGTGTTGTTTGTAATATAATCTAGTTTTCCATTTAACTTCTATGCTACTACTTCTTTATTTCTCAGTTTTTCCTAGTTGGGTGCATTTGAAAATATCCACCCGCTTACTATTATGAGGTAAGTAGGTTAAAAAAACTGTATATAAACCACTTTGATTTAACAGGTAGCGTTTTCAAATGGAGATGCTTCCACAACTAAACTTGTTCACAGGAATAGCAGTTGTAGCTTGCAGTAATTCACAAAAAAAATGATCAACTCCGGGTTTAAAATGTATGCAGTAATTTCTCTTGCAGCGTAGATAGTCTCTACAGTCACTTTGTTAAATTAATTATTGTGCAGTCAGGTTGACAGACGTCATTCTGAGTTACCTCGCTTAGCCACTGACGTTTCAAGGGCAGGGCAGATCGCTCATGCATACGGGTAACGAGCGAGGACAGAGTACAGCTATTCAAGGGTAGTGGACAGTAGGCAAAGTATTCCTTCAGTGTAGTATCAAAATATAGTTCCTCTGTTTATTGATAACAAAAACAATTCAAATTAAATAATCTTTCGAGGTGTTTGGAATTGAAAATTAGTAGCAAAATCTTCCCTTGAGAAGATGGTGTCGTAGAGATATAACGTTTCGACAGCTGTCTCTGCCGGCATCATCAGGTGTCAATTAACTTCCAGATCTTACAATGTTGCTGTGACTGCCTACGCTTGCTTCATAACACGCCTCTTTAAAAGGAGCGCAAACACTAGGCTCCTTACAACGCCTGCTGCCAGGATAGTTTTAAATCTCGTACAGTTGTCACCAAGAACTTATGAGACCACCGTAGTTAAGATTCACTGGCATGGAAGTCTAGGGTATTATGAGAGCTGAAATAGTTGCTGTAATAATTTAATGCTGGCGAGTATAGTAAATGTGTTGGTAATTTAACGACCTCCCGTTCTGTACGTTCCAGGCCGACAATTTTTCAGAGCCCCGTTGTAAGACTTGACCAGTATCGAAGTTGTGACTCTGTGCTCGTTACTGTGCGATACGATGGTCGTAGCGAGTGTCAATTATTTAGCCGGGCGAGCACTGTGAGTTGCGTGGAGGTCGTTATCCGCGCGAGCTATGCAAGCCGCGGCGCCGCTCATGAAATTTGCATTAGCGGGCCTGCCAGATAATCTCCTCTTCTTATTGGTCGCCTCTGAATTATCCACGGCGACTGGGACGCTTGCCAACAGGGCCCCACGCACGCCGCATGATTGAATCACATTCAGAAGCGTCAGATTTATCACTAACTCCTCTGCTGCAGGCAGAGATGGAGCGAGTGCTGTTTGCCTTCCATTCTTCTCCTCAAAGGCTCTTCGTCGGAAAGATCCGTATTTGCTGGAAGACAGGTCCTGTACCTCCTCCACAGACCTTCCAATATGGATTTCCCCCATTCATCTTTAACTACGTTTCTGTACTACTCTGTCCAAAGATATCGTCCTCTATCCTAGCTGGTGTTGACGATTATTCTAAGCCGTAATATACACTACATAATAAAATTCTAGATGAATTGGGCAGTGGTAAAATACGAACGTGGAAATAAAGAATTGTGATAGTCGTTTGAACTTTGCCACACACGTTCCCAAGGGCATGTCTTTCGACACAAGTGTACATGAAAGTCAAATGAAACGAATCTTACATGTGGTGCATCATGAAAGTTGCTTTACGGTACAACTTCAACAGTATGGAACCACCATTTTCAGTCATAATATCTACACTCAAAAGCAATGAATATAAAATCGCTGGAAAGTTTCGGTCAAAACAGAACCGAAAGAAAAGACACGTACTTTATTACAGCAGAAGACGCCAGGAATTTAGTTTTCATTGATAACGTAACCTCACCTGATTTTGGGATAGCAATATACTGTCGTCATGGTTGGGTTGTAATGCATCCATGACAAGAATGAATAATTAAAATAAAGTAGAGCGCTGATACTGTCTTTAGCGTGAACATACGATTCGAAATGGCGGTTTTGTACTATTAAAATGACACCGTATCGAAAATTTCCTATGGCATTACATCTCTGTTACGTAAATTTTGGTTTAATGTATACTTTATCTCGAAAGGTAGGAGTTGAGGAACATGTATGACAAATTTTAAACGATTAGCACTATTCATTCTCAACGCGTTCTTATTTTAGCGTCACAAAAAATTGTGTCTGTTCATGAAATTTGTATAGAAAAAGAATGATTGCAATGTACACTGCCCATGATAGAGATACCAAACATAGAATTTGAAATGTTTGTCCGTTCGTCTGTCGGTATGTTAGTTATCACTATACACATATTTATCAATGATACAGAGATTAAATCCGTAGGTTTTTTTTTTTTTTTTTTTTTTTTTAAATTGCAGTTTCTTCTAGCATCCGCAGCTAACGCAACTAGTTAAAAAAATGAAACAGCACACAGTTTTGGCTTGTATCATCCGTTAACACATAGGTTATTTTACATATAGATTAATACCATATTTAGTCAATATTACAAAGGCCAAAACCATGAAGTTTGGAAATTTTGCATATCCTTTTAATATTGTTTGGCACAGACTTTCTCGCAGTCGAAATATTTTTGAGCTCTATATATTCAATTATGTCGGCTTTGACTTCCATATTCATTTCAAATTGAAGAGTACAAATTGAAATCGTTGTTCGTTTCATAAACTCTCCTAAAGTAGACAATTTTATACAGTTGACGGAGCTAAACGATGCGTAAAAAGGTGTTTTGAAACATGTGGTCGCATCCCAAATTAAGAAGAGGAATAAATCCAAGGGAAATGGAGAAACAGGGCTGATCCTCAAATTTTTTACGACCCAGCCAACTTTTCTTCGATACTTTTCTATGAATTACAAGCACAAGTAATAAATTACGTGTGACGCAGTCGTGAGCACATTTAGTATCAAATAAATTTGTAAAAAGTTTCGGGAAGCTGCAGAGTGTGGTAGTTAGACAGTGATCGTGAATTTTTCCGTTTTGCATTTTGGCGCTAGCATTGCTTCACCTTAGGACTGTTGATATTTTTTAAAATATCGGATTTTCGATATATCGATATTTAAAAGGGTATCAATATCGGCTGTCAATATATCGGAAAAAAGTATCGACAGTTTCATAAAATCAAACCTAAAAATAAGGTTGTCCACTAATAAATAAACTCGTGATGTTGTTCTTAATCAGGTTTTCACTTTACAATGGTTTTTCTAGATGATAATGATTGTTGATTTTTTTTAATTTAACCATTATGTGTGTCATAATTTTCATAAAAATTAATTAAATTTATGAAACTCCAAAGAAGTTCGAGACAAATCTTATTTTGTGTATTTTTAAGACTGATAAGCAATACAGCTGTGGCATTTAATTAGGTAGAAGTTTAGCTATCATAGCTATAGCCAATTTACATAACTTTTTTCATAAGATTTTTTTGTGGTATTTCATTTAGTTTTGTATGTTTATAACTTATTCTGAGCTGTCTTACTTTTCTTGCTCTCTAATTAGCAACTATTTGCTATTTATACTTCCCACTATTTCTGCTAACACACTGGAGTTCCCTGGACAGTGGTCATGCTCATTTCAAACAATGGTCTCGAGTTCGATTCGTGCTGGGCGAGCGATACCTTTCCTTCACTGTTGTAATCATCTGAGTAAACTTGGTACTTAAAACTTCCAAATTAATTATAGAAACGTAGTATGGTTTACTTAAGCTTGCTGATCTCTATGTGTAACAGAAATTTGAGGGACAAAGTGTCATTCAGAGCAAACGAAAAATAATAATATTTTTTAAAAAAAATATCGATGCCGATATCCAGATTTAGTCCTAAAAAATATCACTCATAAATATGGATATTTTCAAAAAATAATATCGATATATTATCAACAGTCCTACTTCACCTACGGGCGAAGACGACTATATTTCAGGTAGGGTAGAGCTATAGGAGCCGAATCACAAATATTTTAATAATAACATTTTTGTAACCAGTACCTGAACAGGTGTGATGCAGTCCTGCATGTCTTCCTACCTTCCTCTAATCTCTTCAACTCATCGTACGCCTTACAACCTGTGTCCTCAGTTATCTGCTTCATTCCAGCCCCTGTCTTTCTCTACAGCTCCTTTCTTCGATTACTCCCTCCAACAACAAGTTGACCAGTTCCTTATAACTTAAAATGAGGCTAACCATCTGGTCACTTCTTTCTGTGATACACCCTCAAAAATTGCTTTCTTCGCTTATAATTTCCAAAACACCTTCATTTCGTACATTACCTGTTCACTTCTATAATTAAAATTATCTTCATTTAATTTACGGATAACGTATTTTTATCGCATTATTATTAGTTCACTTGGTGTGTGTGTGGGGGGGGGGGGGAGGGGGCGCAAGGACTTAAAGACCATCTGAACTGATCAACACATCCGTTAATTGTGCTGTTTGTGCAAAGTCTAATTTTCGAGACAAAAAGCAGATGTTATCTCTCAATTCTACATAGCCACTTAACTCCATAAAGACCATAATTAGGATTAGCGCTCCGCCAAACCACCAATTTTTTCTGAAATAACTGATGGAGATTATTTTGTGAAAGAAAGTTTTGTATCTTTTTTCGCGGCTGAAAGAATCTGAAAATTTAAGGTTAAACCGCTACCTTACCTTCAGAATAGAGTTTCACGTGAGGTATGGATGCCAATTTTTCACTTACCTGAAAGAAAAAAGAAAAGATATTTGAATATAAACCTGCAACAAATCAGCAAGTAGTTAAATAAAACCATAAAAAATCACGTAAACCTTAGACAAACTAATTTATACATTAGTATTATACATGCAAATTGTTATTTTTAAGGCCTTATAGCCAGAGGTTATAGTAATAAGTTTACTGACTCATGTATTTTTTTAAAGAAATATCATAATCATTCATTAAAAGGAACAGGATTTACGTGAATTGATTCACATTATACGTAATTTTCTTATGTAGAGTTTTTCAGAATTAACTTCTTTGCAGATTTGCTGGCGTCAACCAACTCGCGGAACCTCAGTCTTTAAGTGAAAGCGATCTGCTTTGTATCTCGCAGATCTTCGTAATAGCTGTAATGTATCACGATTGGTTCTGGCATTTAGCTTCAGACACGAACAACCCGGGGTAACGAAAACGAAAGCCTGCTTCCTCGAAGCCTCCCTCTCCATCCCCTCACTACTATGTCTTGTACAATCTATGATTCGATAGTCAATTCCGTCGGCTAACGTGTCGAACGTTATCTCAGTTTCGATATATCGAACAAATAGCTTCGCCCACAACATATTTATGACGTTCGATTCAATTTCGTCTATAAATTATTGTAACATTTATAACAAGTACAAGTAAACAAAGACAGATCTGCAATTATTTCTAATTGCGACAGGAATATATAAAGAGGGGGTCCACAAAACTTCGATCGTGAATGAGCTTACAAATTCAAACCATCAAGGAACATTTTTTCTTCAAGGTATTTTCACCTAAATTCAATAGGAAAATGAATTGCAATTTCATTATCTAGTCTGCAATGTTTATAAAAAATTCAAATAATCAAACGAATAACGTCATTATAATGATATTTTATTTCTTGTTTCACTCTGGTTCTTATACTTAAATCGTAGCACATGACGTAACCAGAGACGGTCTGTAAGTTGGTTTAGCTGAACCGTTTTCTCATGATATGCTGATGTCATGACAAGTGTTTTTCTGCCTAAAGTTAAGATGCCACTGTAATCTATATCGGTCTCTGAAATTCACCTTTCTGAACTAAAGTCTTTATTAAAAACATCTAACGAAAATGTAGCTGAAATATTGCCTTATAGTTACACACTTTCAGAAAAGATTTATATCAATAGAAAAATTTATGTAAAATAAAACTTGTTCATAGAGTCACCTGGTGGCTCAGTGGTTAAAGCGTTTGACTGAAGATCGAAGGTCCCCGGTTCGAATTCTTGTTTCGGCAGGGATTTTAACAATCCCTTACCCCCACCATCACCTCTGGCACAGCTTGTTGTGTAATATGAAGTACGCCAGAACGCTTCCGCTATAGGTCCCCTGTAGATCTAACAACCATAGTTGTAACAGGAATGTGTAAACATCTAAAGCAAATTCGAGTCAAAACGAAGGCTAAAAAAACATAATCCTAGAAGGCCGTAACGAACATACATAAAAAACATTCTGATTTGAGCATGGCATTATAAAAGAGTAAAACAGTATAATAAGAAATTCGTAGATAGGACCGATTTTTTAGTTGAAATAATTATTTATTTTATCATTATTGTTGAAAGCTTCAATTGATGAGTCAGAGAAATTGCTTCAGAATTATTTGTTAAAACGGTGAGCCGAAATAGTAATAAAATTTCACAATATGACGTTGGAAAAGAGGAAAATACCCCTTCTACCCAATAAAATTATAATTTTTAGAAATATAATGATGGAAATGGTGTCGGATTATGTATCCACGCTCCTATTTACATGTGTAGTTTTTTTTTCTCCCCTCGGTTTTGGCTAAATTGCTTACCGAACAAAGAGTTTAGAAAAATCAGTTTTCCCATAGTTTTTCAGATATCAACCAAGTCTAATGTACTGATAGTTCGTTCAGAGATGCCATTTTACCTAGCTTTTCTACGATATTTTCCTGATTTCAAGATTTCATAAAAGTTCAGTGTTATGCTAAACAACGCACAGTGTGTGTTTACTGTAGTGACGGGAAAATAAAGCTGATAGAAACCTAATTCACATTATTATGCAACTTCCTTCATTCAGTCTCTGGCTAGTGCTTGCAGACCAAAGTGCTGTTTGCAGTTCTTTTCGCGAGAGCATTTATTTGCTTCTGAACCTTGTGCCGACAGTAAAAAGTTATTGCCTTATTAGCAGCCGAACCGGTCTGCGATCGGCCGATGCCGGACACAATAAGAAGTTGCTAAAAACATGGCGACTCGATCGTCTGGACCGAGTGCCAACTCGTAAATCAGCTGGGATCTAACCCGCTGCAGCAACAGATAACAGCCTGCATTCTGCATTACGTGAAGAACACACACTGACACAAGTATCTTGTGCATCCCACTGGAAATTGAATAAAATCCAAACAGCCAAAATAGACAGCACTGCTCTGTTTTGTGAGCAGGTTTTCATATCTATTCTTCTTCTTCCCAGATAATCATTTCGCTTTCACAGGTTGGTAATATACTACTAAGTCCTCAATCATTTGCTTCACATTCACTAACCACTAACATCCTCTACAATTCTCCTGTCAAATGTTACCTCTACCACGAAATTAAACAATCCCACATATCATAAAATGTAAATTAACATTCTGCTTCTTGTTCTTGCAACATCCTTTCTCCACCCATAATGTCAGAACGTCTCATTTCGATTTTTACATCCACACATAATGTTCACCATCCTTCTACAGTAACACCTTTCAAGTGGTTCGATTTTTCGTCTGTTACCTATTTCTGAAATATTCAGCCTTTACGTGAATGAATCAATTTGTTCAGTACATAAATTTTGAGCCTATTACGTGATGCAAATATCCTTTTCAATCTTTCAAAGAAAAATGGTAATCACCAATTTACCTTGCCCCATGCCAACTATATATTAAATTCACACTGATTAAAGTATCGAAATTGAACAGGGCAGCCAAATTTTGCAGTATCGTAAAAAAATTATATCTAGCTATAAATTGGAAAGAATGATGCAAAGCTATTAACAGATGCATAATCGTACGTTAAATAAATTCTAGAATTAAACTATTCACATAAAGTTATCACACAGTTTCCCCACGTTTACGCTTATGGCTTTATGAATGGTCTTCCACATAGAGGTGATTAGAGGTAAGAAATGGCCGGGGACAAGGAACGGGAAGAAATCCTGCATGATCTTTTGAAGGAACCATCTAGGTATTCGCCTGTAGCGATTTCGAGAAGCCGTTAGAAACAGAAATCTTGATGACTGGACGAGGATTCAAACACGAGTCCTCCTGAATGCGAAGACAGAGCATCAGCTCTCAATCCCAGTTTACTTGTAGTCATTAATAATGACTACAAATATCTATAAAAATCAGGATTGTATATACCACTTGCATCCACCACTTCTGCATCTTTTGGAGAACACCGATATTGTGATTCACCACAAACCTCTACTTCCATGGTGCCACCATTGGCACA
The DNA here is from genome assembly GCA_031002005.1 of Vandiemenella viatica. Lineage (NCBI taxonomy): Eukaryota > Metazoa > Arthropoda > Insecta > Orthoptera > Morabidae > Vandiemenella > Vandiemenella viatica. Next base: position 124,154,613 of record CM061914.1, read on the forward strand.
AAAAAAAAATATGTACCGTTCTCCAACACATTTCGAGATGTCTATATTTAATACTTACCACATTGCTGATAAGATTGTTTAAAGCAGTTTTTCATAACCACTTTTTTCTATCCGACGATTTATTTTCCAGTTTATACCCTTGTAACGTTTATTATACTGGAGAACTTGGTTGCGCTACACATTCACATTTACCCGCTACGTGCAGAGAACAGTAATCTCGACTTTCTTAGAGCCTACATCACGATCTCAGAGCAATAATATATTTCACTCCGTTGTTCATATAGATCTCTTCACATAGACGCACAGGGCATGGATGCGATATATTTCTTAGTAGATCATTTTTAGCTGCAATCTTCAATAAAATACAGTAATCCAAATTTCCCCCGTCATGAAACGTGTATGAATATCAATTGCTGATAAGTTTTTTTCCTACTTTAACTGACTAAATTATGAGATCGAAAATAGGTTACATGCCCGCTGAATATGTTTCCAACGTCAAATAAAACACAGTGCCTAATTCAAATTTTATTTTTGGTTTATAAAAGCAATCAAAACTAATTAATTAATTAATAAAACATTAGTACACATGATCACAAAGATTATAGAATACAAGTGTTCTGTTTGTTTCTACTTCAGGCGAATACGTACCTGTAAAAGCAATACTTCACATTCTGTATACCTATGAAAATTAATTATGCATTGTTTGAATAAGGAAAGTGAAATGGTTTCGTTGAATTACATCTCGCTGAGTTCTGCTGTGAACTGTCGTTGCTTTATACCCGGTCTCACTTTCCGCCTTGGAGGCAGGCCACCCCGACCTACACACACCCGTCTTCTCCACTCCTAGGGGAGACTCGGCACAACTTTGTGAGCCCCGAGGGAGCTGGAAGTTTGAAGCTAGCGAGCTGGCTAGCTACTAGGTTGTGAAACGGGAGCAACCGCAGTATTTTTCGCGTCTAGCTGGGATAGGGGGCCAGGTCTACGTACGTTCTACTTTTCACCGCAGAACTCATCTTTTCACCTGTTTTCAAATTACGATAACCGTTTCATTCTAATTGGAGTAAACAAGAAAATCCGGGATAAACCTGCGTTTTTTTTCTGCTGGAAGAGATTATTCACAGTAATGTGATGGCGGTCAACAAAAAGCATTAGTAACATAAAGGAAGCCTAAACATTAATAATCCGCCTATTTTTGTTCAAAGAAACCGTTGTAAATTAAAATATACATGCCGAAACAGGTTTCTTTCTTCAGAAAAATTTAATAACATAAATTCTGTGACAAACTCCGACTTAAATGGAAGATTGTAACTTATATCTACTATAAACTAACTGAGATTATGGTAAATGTCGATTTAGAAGGATACTAATAACATTATACTACTTAGGTTGCACCATCACTGAATCGTGCGAGAACGGGCCACGGTAGAGGCACAAGTGGGAAATATAGAGAATCCTTCTTGTGCCTGTGGTAACCACCAGTAAGCTATCCACCACATCGCCATGGAATGACCTCTGAGGAGATTCAGTGGAACTATCCAGCTGATTGATGAAACAACCACAGAAGCAATTGAATTGTCTGTAAAAACTGTTATGTATCATTTCATCATTTTGTTTTTGAATATAATTACTATTTTTGTATGTTTGTACCATACCAAATAAAATAAGTAAACACTAAACACGATCAAATAGTTTGGTGCACTAGTGAGTTAACGTGGATATTGGGAGGATGCACATTGGGTTTTTTTGGGGGCAATTTTAGACATAATCATCTGAATTCCTGATTGGTTCTATTTTGTATTATTAAAAAGGGCGCACCACGGGGTAAAGGAGAATGAAAAAGCTTATTCAACAAAAGACTTATACCAAATGATTTGGTATAAGTCGTATCGGGTGACAACTAAATACAGTTTGTATCTATTGCAGGAGGAATGTGTGTTATCTCTGCACATAGTACTAAATCCTAATTTCGACTTCAACTCATAAAATTAATTAAACCTTTGGTTTTGAAGTCTTGAGAAAGTCCAGTGATTATAGATGCTTGATTCAAAATTTTAGTAAACATAAATTCAGTGTTTTCATTGTTCATAGTTTCCTCTTATTATATTGTGTCTATTACCCATTGTAGTTCTGTGTTAAAAGTATATTCATGCTCAATCTATGAGATAAATAAATGAACAGGTGGTCCATGCAATTCCGGTTTGACAAGAAACACGATTTTAAGGTATTAATAAAACGAAAATTACACAATGTTTGACCATTAACTCGTATCTGTAATTGGTTCATTTACTAATGCATTCTTTATTAAAATTGTTGGTGATAATCTTTTACTACAACTGGTGGTAGGATCTGAATGAGAATGACTGAGAAGCATATGTATATTAATGTCAAATTTATGACTGTTGTAAAGGTATTTTCTTAAAATGAAGACATTTACTCCACCTTCTTCTATCCTCAAGGTATGTACGTGTTACAAAATATAACCAGATACTAACAAATATGTTTAGTAGAAACTAACCAGGCCTATTAAATTCCATTGAATCCATTCTGTTCGAGACCTGTGAGATGATGGAATAACTGCCTTGATAACATAACTCTACGCCAAACTGAGAGACAAACAGTTTAATCTTACAAGTCTTGCATGAGAATATTAGATTCTAGTAGCAATACATGGTCGTACTTTACATTGTATAGCTCCGCCTTACGCTACATTCATTCTTTCATTATTAGAACCGCGCTGTTTGATCTGAATCATTTTAAATTATACATCCCTGACATGCATGGTTCCGTGACCGAAGGCATTACTATTTGCGTGTGTTGGCTGGCTTCAGATACTGTTGATACATTGCTACAAAGTTGTATGTACTGTAAGGTATCACCCAGGCATCATTCAGCCAGAGTGAAAGCTGTGTGTTGCGACTAGCGACTTCGCAGGTCCAACATCAGTACCCGCCCTGGAGTACGCACGCACTTTGCAATTTCCTCGCAAACGACCTCCGTTCTTATATAACATTACGGCGGCCGGCCTTGATGGGAAAAGAAATGCACGCCCGTACCGTTCGCCCGATGTTAATCTGCCTTTGCTGGAATGTCAGAGCTGTTCCATTCTTAGAACGTGCCGTTTATCGTGGAGCGGTTGTTCACAGCGCTAATCAAACAACTACTCATGCCGTCTTTACGGAGAAACGTATTAAGGGCGGGATCTCGATTAAAGTCTTAACTCCGGTGAGTGGTACTTACTGCTAAATGAGAAATCATCCGTAAGCCGAGGACACTTAATTAAGATTCCCAGAAAGGGCATTCAATTAAGCAGTGCTTAGCATTTGACTCAACTGTTATTTCCGTCTAACTGCTCCAACCGCGATCTTAAGTATGTCCACTTTTTTGTTTCTACTTCATTAAAAACGGAGCAGGAGTTGCTGCACGTTTTCCATATCTTTCGAATTAGCTCTGTGAAGCTGTGTTTTACATAAAGGTGTTTTCATTATTTCAAACGTGACAGGCATTTCGATCAATGTAACCGGAGAAATAAAATTCTGATTGACAAGGAGCTTAGCATCATTATATTGGTTATTGAATTACTACTTGAATCATAACTAAAATTCTCGGTACTTGAAATACACACTTGAAATGTATTTCACAAGAAAGCAAATGACATTGGTATCTCATTTCTGTTGATGATAGTCCTTGATTACTGTAATCTTAATTAATAAATTATATCACAGTCTTTTTTCAGGCCGATTGCAGATAGCGCAAATGCTTTGTGATAAGTAATCGAGTTTGGAAGTTATTATATCAGCAAAAAAGTAACTTGAATGACTCAAAATTTCGTTTAAACGATGAATCATCTTATTTCTCTCACACATTTTGCAACAAGACTCATCACGTCATTGTTCTAAGTTGCGGAAATGACAAAGATTAATGTATGTTCCCCAGTTTCAAGATTCAAAATCACTATGTTTCTTGTCCCGCGAAATGAAAGCGTTTTGTATGATTTTATCGTACGGCAGTGTGTTTCGCTTACACTAAAGGGACCGAGCTTGGTGGGTCAACGGTTAACGTTCTGGCTTTGTATTTGGGAGGACGTAGGTTCGAATACCCGTCAGGCCATCCAGATTTTCATGTTTTCCCCAAATGAATCCAGGTGAATGCCGGTATGGTTTCCTTCAAAATGCCACGGCCGAATTCCTTCCAGTTCCTTTCCCGCCTCTACATCGACGAAGTTTTTTTACCCTACCCACCCCTATTCAAAGAAATAAAATCTTACCGCCCCCTTTTTCAGAAAAAAAAACATACCGACTCCCCTTTTTGTGATAAAAAATAACGTGATCCATATTGATCCAACTTTTTTGACGCACATTTTGAAACACTGATTTGATGGCACCCCTCTACGGTGAAGTGTACAGTATCACATATGTAGAAAAACAAGGACATATTTCTAAATTTACTTTATCCAAAAATATAAATAATATTGAAGTATTGTTCACAGTCAGATTAAAAAATATTTATTGCGATGAAATATTAATAGAGGGCTGAGCTTAGTGTATTTTTTAAATTTTTGCTGCCTTATTTCTCATCAGCAATTTTAAATCACCATATTCCACTATTTAAAACCTGTTTCTTTTCTTAGCTAATAAATTTTTCAACACCCTAAATTCTCTTTTGGCTATATATGATCATCGGAATGCAACTAACTTATTTGATGAGCCCTTTAAGCCGGATATAATGCTGGTAAGCTAAGCAAGGAGGCACCGCTTTGTCCTCAACGGCCCCTGAAAGTTAGCCTAGACCAGAAACACCCCCCGTGATCTCTTCAAGGCCCAGCGCTGCACAGTACCGTCCCCATTGGGAACCATTGGCTTAAACCTTAGCTAAAATACAACAAGCAATATTTATCAGTGAACGTTAAATCAGAGATCTTCGATAAGTGGGAAATGTAGTTTTTATCTTCCCCACATACTGCATTCTGTTTGGACTTATCCGATAGCTTTTGCCAGTCAATTTTCTCTTATGATATTTCATTTGGCAGATAATTCAAATTAATGGATGATGACTTTAGGAAATGATACAAATAAACAAGAAAGTTTAGTGTGTATTTAAACTCCCTGTTAGGGCCATGTTGTAGGGAAAAAACTTTCTTTATCTAATCTATCAGAACCATTATCTGGTAATGTCAGTGGATAGAGACAGCAGTGTAGTTTCCTTTTGTCAGACTGGTGAGAATTAAGTCGCGAGGCCGGTTCACAGGGTCCGACTGTCGTGACAGAGAGGTGACGCCGGACTTATTAAAGCGCCGGTCGCTTCAATTTGTCGGCCTGTCTCACTTCCGGCGACACGGGATCGCAGTTAGACCTACCACGCTCACAGCGTATTTTTAGCACTTGAGTCGATTCCCTGCGGGATTTTCGCTGAGCTCATCGGGTATCGGATTCTGAAAATGTTAAAATACACCAAATCTAACTTTGTAAATGGTAGGAAATGTAACTCACCCAACAGAACATGGCTTTATTAACAACAGCAAAAACGCTGTGGCTTCGCATTTGGTAGGACACGTGTTCGAATCCCCATCCGGACATCCAAATTTGGGTTTTCCATGGTTTCCTCAAATTAGGGATGGTTCCTTCAAAAGGTCATTACCGAATCTCTTCCCATACTCTGCTACCAGACCTTTCCCACCTCTAATGACGTCGACGTCGACAAGGCTTAAAGCGATAAAAAAAAGAAAACAGTCCAAAATCAATCTCTAGAATACGACTGAAACTAATTGGAAAAGCACCTGGAAGAGTCATTTACATGTTAGTTGAAATGTGTGTTACGTTTAATTTCTCACCTATAATACCAAGTCACTTCAGGTCATCTCACACATAACGGAATTGTTTTTCATAATTGGGAATATCTACCTCCTCGACTCAGGCGATATGATTCCGAACTCCGTCGATATTCTCTCAGGCAGGTGAAGCAACAATAGCCCTTCATTTAAAAAAAAAAAAAAAAAAAAAAAAAAAAAAAAAAAAAAAAAAGCGGTAAAATTCCTTTTATTAGTTATTCCAGTGAACGTATGCAGACCAATAGAAGATTTAGGAACATTCAGTAAGCAGTTTTACAGAATCAAGAAATAAAGTCAGATTCAATAATGCTTCTTCTTTTATTTGAAGTGTCAATAAATGAATTATTTTCTATTTTGGTTCGAAATATTAGGTACCCAAACTACGTTTCTGTGATTCTATACATATGTTGTGTATAAATGGTCAGGGCATCTCCTAGTGAAACTCACTAAAGCCTGCTTCTCATGAGATTGGGCTGTGCAAATTTGATAAAAGTTGGTGCCAGTATACACAAAGTAAACAAGTTAGAATTTGTTTTAAATTGTTTGAATAAAGAATTAAAATTTGCACTAAATATAAACGAAATAAATACAAAAGTGGTGGAATATATCAGATCTGCTATATGATAGTTATAATTGTAAATTAATTATAAAATAGGAGAAGTAAGTCAATTCTGTTACTTATAAAGCAGACCTATAGTTACCACTTATGCCGGAAGCAAGAATGCAGTCAAAAGCAGAATAACACTAGCAAAAACAGCCTGTGTAAAAAAGAGAAATCTTTTAATTTTAAATATTGATTTGAGATTCAGAAACAACTTTTGGAAGCTCTATCTGTTGAGCACAGTAATTTATGAAAGCGAAACCTTCGAAAAAAAAATGAAGGAAAATTGAAGCATTTGCAAGCATCGAAGCATTTGAAATGTGGTGCTATAGAAGGATGCTGAATATTGACTGGATGGATAAAGTAAAGAATGAACGTGTTTTTTAAATGATGAGAAAGTAAAAGAAGTTTGTAGAAGAGTGTTAAAGAAAAAAGAGACGGGATAGTGTGACACATTTTAAGACACGCGGGATTAATTTGTTAGTGGAGGGAACAGTCAAAGGCAAGAACTACAGAGGAAGACAGAAATTAGAATATACGAAGCAGACATGTGAAGACGTAGATTGTAAGGGGTATGTTGAGATGAAGAGGTTAGCGCAAGATAGGAAGGGATTGAGGACTGCGTCAAACCAGTCGAGAGACTGACGATAGCTAATTGCTTAAATCTGTCTTCCTGTACATCAACCTTCTACATGGGCGCGCACAGGGTTAGCTGTTTCTAGCTTCACTGGTGTAACGAGTTTTCATTATTCGGTCCCTGCACTGCAAGGCGCGAGAGGTGGACACGCTCGATTCCTAATCATCAGATTGTGTACAAAACGCTTCGATTAAACCATAAGCCTCTCACCGAGTGTGGTGGGTAATCGGTAACACTCTGGCTTCGCATTCGGAACGACGTGGGTTCGAATCTCTGTCCAACCATTCAGATTTAGATTTTCCATGGTTTCCCGAAAACTCTACATGTAAACGCCGGTAAGGTTCCTTCAAATGTGCAGATTTCCTTCCCGTTCCTTTACCGCCGTTCTTTGCCGCCTGTAATGACAGCGAAGTCGACGAAGCCTACAGCCATAAGGAAAAAAAATATAATCCTCTTACATATGCAGTGGGGGCACACGACATTGGTGTTGCTGATTCGTCAGTGAGACATGTACATTAAACTAGTCGCCACTCGTTAGTATCGCTGGAAGAGTAAGCCTGAATCCTATCCTCCGTTTATCAGTCATAATACAAACAAAACACGATATATATTGTTTCTAAAACGTCAGGAAGTGTGCAATATCACTATTATTCACGGCAATCAGGGTGAAATTCCTGTCCGGCCACTCTGACTGTGGCTTTCCTTAGTTTTCCGGAGTCATGCACAGGTGGACGTCGGGATGGTTCCTTACACAGGTCACGGCCGACATGCTTCCCATTCCATCCCTTTAGTTTTAAAAGATTTCTCGAGACCCTCAAGCCTTTCTCCCAAGCTTCACCTGGGAGAAATAAAAAAAAATCCATCATTTTACCTTTTTACTTAACCAAAATCAGTAAATGATTAAGTTACCCGCTTTGGTAACATCATTATTTAAGAAAGGAATTTTTGGAAATTCAATCCGTGAAGGTCAAAATTATGAAGAACAATAAAGGACGGGGGTATACGATAGTTCAGCGTCAAGCTGCTAGGTTTCACTGTAGTCAAGAATGAGTGATCCATCCCGCTAGATAGCAGCACCACATTTCACAGAGATAGTGATAAACCGTGTGTGTTTTCTGGAGTCAGGATTTTTGTTTCTGTCAGTGAAATATTCATCATTTCTAATTTTTTCGTAAGAAGATGTAATTTTTTGCAACATACCTATTCAGTCAATAAACAATTGTTACTAATGAGCCGATTCTTCTTTCATCCTACTATTAAACACCAACCTCGCTGTTAATTGTATACCATTCGTCAATTTTTTTCCTTGGGCCACCTACTTACACTGAAAACGCATAGCATCACTGTCATCTACACATAAAGTAAACAAGATTCGACGGGACAGTTGAACTTTGCACACTAGTCGCCTACTCCCTGATACGTGGTACAGTAAACACGTGAAATCACATTTTGTAACTGTCTCCTTTGTCACATTTGACTCCGTGCAGGAGTGAGTAGCAGCGCGTTTGTGGATGCTGCGTTGCATGGCCTGGCGACAGACTTATCAACTCTCGTGCCGAATGCACTTAGTCACACGTCGGCTGTGACGTCAGCAGCTTCGCGGAACAGCGCAGCGGCCGTCACATCGTGTAAAGTATCGCAGCTTTCTTCGCCGATTCGGGGAAACGTCTGCAGTTTCGAAAGGTGGCGCTGTGATAACCGCTTTACTGCCTCGCTGCCGCTCTGAGGTAGCGCAATAACCTACGTTTTATGGGGCATGACAGATCGGCAGAGTTCACGCTGGTTGTAGTAATATCTTTGCCAATAGCGGAAACCTGCAGAGTTAACAATACAGTTCTTGTAACTAAATATTGAATACATATATATCATAGCCACACAAAATACAAGGCAGAAATGATAAATTAATATATTTTTTTAATCTCTGCAATGTTGGCTTATTTTGAAATTAACGTTTTCCTGCTGCCTAGCCCGCGCGTTCTTTGGCGTGAGTAATTATGCGTATGACCTTCGTTTTGCTTCTAGTAGCAAAGCATAATTGTTTGTAATGCAGTATCTTTGTTAGCTTAACCGTAAATTAAATTACACAATTTCGTTGGAGTACTAATTTTGGTTTGACTAAAGTCTCCTGTGTATTCAAATTTTCCGAAAACTGATGCAATAAATAACCAAAGTTATGAAGTTAAAAAAAATCTTACAGGGTTGTTCAAAAAGGAGCCAAATCTGAATTAATGTATTTCTCATAAACTATAAAAAATACAATTACGTGCCACACATTACTGGATAGAGCAAGGTTTAAAGTTTGAAACCCCCATATATTAGTTCCATTCACTGCCGCTAACGGCGCTGTGATCTGTTTACGCGAAAATGGCGACACCACAGCAGATGTCGTTTCGTTTGCTACAAAATGCAAGAAGTAAATCCATTGTTGTTGTGCAGCGTATATTCCGTGGTAAGTTCAATAATGTGCTACGTCGTTATAAACAGATTTACGACTGGGAGAAAACACAAAACTAATTCTTCTGTGGCGTCGCCATTTTCATGCAAACAGACAACAGCGCCGTTGGTGGCAGCGAATGGAACTAATAGGCGGGGGTTACAAACTTTGAACCTGTCTTTATCCAGAGATGAATGGCTCGAATTTGTATCTTTTATAATTTGTGAGAAATAAAAATACAAAATATGCTCCTTCTTTTTGAATAATCCTACGAGTATATTAACCGATTCCAGAGGGTGGAGTGTTTCCCTGATTGTAGAGTGATCTTTGGCCGGTAACTCGTAACGGTGTGATCTGCGGCGCCTGTCTGTTCTCTGATCACATAGAGTCGTAAGATATACTGCAGATTTTAAGCTACTTTATAAGCTTTCAAGCTGTGAAAACTCCTTCAAAAGTTCAGAGGTTTTAACGTGATGCGTGGACAAAGGGACAGATAGACGAAACTCGTTAATATAGGAGATGTTATGGTAGAATATTTTTCTGGTCACCACATCTTTGACTCCCAATGCTTCGATCCTCATTGAATGTCCTAACTTAAGGAAATGTTTCTAACTTATGGGTATGCCCAGCTAAAACCACACGATAAAAACTAATTACACCCTTTCTGTTACATGTTGATAAATGACAAATAAATAAGGAATCAACACTTCTGAAATATGAATCTAAGCGACGATAAACGGCAACAAGGTGCATCATCGTCTAAATTTATAATTTAGTGGGCCTTCAAAAAGGTGTGCCGTATTTCGGAAACTCAGTGAGCAAGCTTCTTTTGTAGTTATAATACTTGACCTCGTTCTACGAATGTCCGCTTCCTATTGAAGCATGAGCTCACGCAGTCCTTCATCGTTTGCTAGATACACAGTTTACTCGTAGCTAATCTCGCAGCCTGCAGTTTGTGGTGAGCGCACAGTGGATTCGCCGACCCAGTTCTGCCTTGGGCGCCCAGCTGTCTGGCGACGGGAGAGCACGTGCGGTGGTCACGGGGCGTTATCAGCCTCACAGACAGCTTTCTTCAGCTGCTCTCCATCTGCCGCCTCAAGTGTCCACGCTTTCACACCCTGCCGCTTCTCATTGGTTACACAGCCGTGCACTACTTTTCACGAGACCTGTCCAGTCGGAGACGAGAGGAATCTTCAAGCCATAAGCACTCAAATGTTCAGGTTCATTTGAATTTACAAGAGAAAAATGAGCATACCACAGTAATCTTAGTTTAATGATCCGATGTCATCATCATCATGAGCTAGTTTCATCATTAAACTACGTGGCGTCTTAAAGTCATGGGTTCAGGTAGGGCCTGAGCCGTCTTCTTCAGGTTGAACGATCTTGGGCGATCCTCTTCCAGTTAACTCCGACAACCCTGCGTATGTCCTTGTCCCATCGGTCTGGTGGTCTTCCTCTTGGTCTGGGGTGATCTCTTGGGCTCCACTCTAACACTGTTTTTGTCCACCTCTGGTATTTTCTCCGCGCAGTATGGCTGGCCCATTACCACTTCAAGAATGCTGTCTGTGACCTTTATGATTGACCTAATGTCAGTTGCTCTTTTGTTGTCTTTTCTCGTTAAGCCTAGCATTGACCTCTCCATAGCTCTTTGGGCAGTCCATAGTTTACCTTTTATAAATTCAGGTCTCACAGTCGTATGTCAGCACAGGAAGAATGCATTGGTCATAGACCATTTACTTTAGATTTGTGGGCATTATAGATTTCAGGATAATAGAATGTTTCCCAAATGCTTGACACCCCAGCTTGATTCGACGGAAAATTTCGGGTCTTATATCACTTCTCATATTTACAAGCTGCCCAAGATAAATATACTCACTGACATTTTATAAAGATTCATTATCTAGTTGTACACTACTCTATGTGACCCATTTGCTAAACATAATTTTTGTTTTTGATAGATTCACTCTTAGACCAGCTGCTTTACACTCAGAGGCGAGGTCGGTAACCAAGGTTTGGAGTTCGTCAAGCTCATTAGCAACAAGCGCAATGCCATCAGCAAATCTCAAGTTGGTAAGCCTTCTGCCATTGATTCTAACTCCCTTTTCCGTTCATTATAGCTTTGACATTGCCATCCCCAAGACAGTTGAAAATAATTTTGGAGAGATAGGATCACCTTGCTAACACCTCTTTCGATGCGGAACGCAATGTTTCGTAATGCCTAGATATTTAAATACCAAGTCTTCAACAGACAATTCTTTCCCAACCTTATAATCATAATCAACCTTTAATATTTTATCTGTTTATCTAATAAGCTGACTCTTCTTTGCATTTATCTTCATCCCATGTTTACCAACCCAACTCTACTATAACCCCCTTTCGGCTATAAAGACAACATTTTCCCCTCCAGATTTTAATTGAAAAATGTCAAGAGATATGCCTGACCCCGACACTCCCCTTACGAATCGATGTGAAACATAAAATACATTTAAGATTTTTTTTATGTAAGGGTTAAGGTCTTCGCGGTTTATGTAATGATAGCCAGGAGATTATTGTGGAGAAGGAATTATTGTGGCATTTACTTAGATTGAATTAGAAAAACCATGATAATATGAAATCTGTATGGCCGTACCGAGGATCGAATCCTCCTGAATGCCAGGTCAAACGTTACCACTTGCTTAAATAGGATGGGGAATTAATAAAAAACATTTACTTACAAGAATATTTTTTTAGTGTATGGCTTTTACTGCCTGGAGACCGGTGCAGGTAGTTCTGCTCGTCATGGTGAAGGAGTTTTAGCCCCTCGTCTGCCGCCTCTGTCGAGAGAATTTATCCTAATGATGGAGCAGATGTGCTGCCATCTCCCTGCGAAACGCTTAACTTCTGACCTGTATGATAAGTGTATTTTTGTTTATGAAATGTGTAGAATATGAAGCGGAGATTGGGGCGGTCCTAACGTTTACGTAGGTGAATCAGGGAAACCGTATAAAACAGCTCGTACGTCGGAGACCCAACGTATCTCTCAAATCCAGTGTTATGGCGCTTTAACGAGAGAGAACATTATTCGCATGTATCAAAAGGAATGGAAAACGGTGATCAGACGTGAATGTTATCTGGATCAACTTACTCTCGTAGGATCGGTAGTAAAAAATATTAAATAAAAAAAAAATTGTTGGCGCTTACTTTTGATTAAACGTCTTTAATGCAGTGATTGTATGGATGGGAGTCAAGTCTTCGAACAAAAACCTGAAGAAGCTGAGGCAAATTCAGACAGAGGTTTCCCTCAGAGAAGGTAGCGACGGAGAAAGACTTTTTTTTGGAGGGTGCTCGATGCGGCGTAAGCGGTGAAGTAGTGCGTTCTAAAGGCCGCCGATTCTATTGTCGGCGGGGAACACAAAGGGTGCACCAGAGAGGGTAACGCATCCTACGAGCGGGGTTCTTAGGAGATGAGCTCTCGCTCGGGGCAGCCAACAAATAGCGCTTGATTCTTCTGCTGCGGGCTCTCGACGCTAAAACAAAGAAATCCCAAGAGTATTCTACTGCTTTATTTCGTGCAGTTTCTTCCAAGTTTCATTCCGCTTTACTCCCAGCTTTTAGGAAACGTATCTCGAGTCCGCCAGGAAACACGGAGCTCATCGTGTCCTTAACGTTTACTCATTACTTCGGTGTAACGTTTAAGGTACGCAAGGATAAATAATTAATACAATTTTCTCGGATGATTAGCCGAGTAACCAGAAGATGGTGAGAGAGATTTCGATCGTCGAAATATGTAAACACCTTTTTACTCGGCTAGTCACCCGAGAACGTGATATTATTCCTCAACGCTGAGAACAACTCAGTTCGTAAGGATGAAAACATTTAAATTCATGATAACGGGTTAACGTCGACAAAAGAAGCTGTGTTTGAATCTAAATCTACAGAATAATTATTTAAATATGTATCATAAAAATCGAAGACACTTTACGTGTTTTTATGACAGTTTTTGAGACATAATGCGACATTCACATTGCATACTTATTTCCCTCCTATACCTTCTAATTTTTCTTCTATGGGAACATATTTTTCTTTCCAAGGGATCTCAGACATATTATTTCGGCCTGGGATGTGCTTTCTACTCCTTTCAGTAACTGTAATGTTGAGCTACATTACACATTGTACAAAGGCCACACTATAGAAATTACCATCGCTAATATATAACATCGCCAAATTAACTTCAATAACGTTATGTGTAAACACTGTTGCAATACGCCAGAGATCAGCTGATGCATTCTTAAAACCTGTACTGAATCATGCTGTTCTGAATGCCTGATAAAAATCTGAAATTTTGGTGGACATAAACAACAAATATTTTTCTTTCACTTAGTATTTCCTTATCGTACGGTTAAATTTTAATATTCTATTACTGTACTTCAATGCATGCACTTCCCCGAATATTAATGTTAACTGGTTGATCGAATGGCCTTATTATATGTCTTTGATTAATTTAAAAAAAAAAAAAACAACAACTGCTTTACGTCTCTCAACAGCGAGGTATTTAGAGACGGGAAAGGATGGGGGGCAAGGAATGAGAAGGAATTCGGCCATTGCCTTTTTAAGGAAGCATCCCGGCATTTACCTGGAGTGATTTGCGAAACCATGGAAAACCCAAATCTGGATGCCCGGACGGGGATTCGAACCGCCGTCCTCCCGAATGCGAGGCCAGAACGCTATCCGTTACACCACCACTCTCGGTCGGAGGTTTCAATTTGTTTTACTTTTTAAAGAATTTTCGTAATTTTCGCAATATCCTAGCTGAGTTGTGAATTCTGGTTGCTATTCTTAAACAAACTACATACCCCTTGTCCCAATTTTCCACTAAAATTTTCCATCCTGCAGAAATTCTTCCTGGCATAATGCTTCATACATCTTGATCCTGAATTTTTATGATTTTCCTTGGTCAATATCGATAGAAACTAATAACAGATTTCAACATGCTATATATCTGACCTAAGAGGCATTTATGTACTGATTACCGTAGTAATGCAAATGTTAGTACGTATGTAAATTCATACATATTTATGTAAAGGATTAGGTAAATTTTGATTTATAATTATTGTGACGGATAAGAGTTACAGAGTTTTTTTTTTTTATTCAACGAAAACGACCTGTAAAATCTAATAGGGTCCACCATGTTACAAGACATTAGGATAAATTCAGATATTAACCATTTAAATCATTGAAATAATACAAAGGCCCAGTTAGCTCATTCTCCTGCAATAAGAAAGTGTAACTTAGTTTTAAATTACTGATTAAAATGTCACATACTTACGTTATTTGCAATTGACGCGTCCAACTGCTATATTATGGACGAGTTAGTGAAGGAGGTTGCGAAGCTGAAGGTGCTACATAAAAAAAAGTTAAATAAGGGAGCGTGTATAAACCACGTAGCTCCATTTTGGCCTCCTGTGAACCCCCTCCCCCCCCCCCCACGTGGCCCTACGAGGCTTTTGCTCTACCCCCCCCCCCACACGTACCCTTTTTATTCCAGAAGACATTTAGTACTGTAGTACTGATTTCTCTTGTCAGACTATTGTAAATTACATACGGAGATAATTAACTGAGGGTAATAAATATTCACATGCTGTTGTGAGTTCTATTCCTCATTTTAACTGTGAAAAATGTTATGAAAGGAAAGCTACGTGGTCTGGCTCGGAACCCTCCCTCCCCCCACGTAGCCCAGCTTAGCCTCCCAGCCAACCCCTCCCCCTCCTGGACCGAGCCACGTAGTTTGTGGACTGTCCCTAACCCCCAGCGCAAACTAATGACAAAAGAATAACATTTTGTGTTAGGGTTTGGGATCACGAAGTGAGTAAACGTATCCGTTGATCTGATTCTCTCCAGCCGTTAGGCAGCGCTTCAGCAGATAAAAGCTCTTCTCTCCGTGCATTGTGTTCGATGGCTCGCACAATCGAGTAGCTCGTCCGTTTGCTGATTGGCTTCGAGTATCGATCGCAGCGCTCCACATTGACGGTGGTCGGAGAACGAATTAACAACGAGGCCAAATAACCGCTCGGATAGTTGTCAGTAGTGTGAAGTTAACTGTGACTGTAAACTGCAGTAACTGATTATCATCTACACTGAGTTAGGGAGATGTATGCTGCTAACATATACCTCATTAGATTAACGACTTAATTAATCCATTCTACACGTACATCCACGAATGGATATAACGCGAAAATACGAGCATACAGTCAAATTATGTATGCATCTTGAATTAATATTCTGTGTGACTTACATATAGGTTATATTGTAGCGGTGTGATCGTTTGATGTGATCGTGAAAGATTTTTGGGAGTGTTTCATAATGAATAAATTTGAGATGCAGTCTTTAACAGTACATCGCCACCAAACTGTTTATGACGAATGCAGTGAAATATAATTTTTCGTTTGAGATCTTAACAAATGTGGTATGAACTGAACAGTTTTGTAAGTGAAAATTACCACTAGTACCGTATCTTTAAAAATAACTTCGAGCAGGTACTATCACATGAAAATATGGCCGAATTGTTGATTTATTTTGACCTAAAACATGCAGAATAGTCTAATCACTCAGAATTATCCGCAAAGCGACTGAGTTTAGATCAACTCATGCTAAAGTATGACATGAAATCATAATAAATGTAAATTTATATATCTTCGCATAAAATGGATTTTGTAGCCTTGATTTAATTTACTGACACCCCTTTCGCTATGAAGCCCAATCCCAATTAACACGATTAAGAGAAAACGTTGTTAATGCAAATGGGGTGCCGTTTAACTTCTCGTATTAATTTGATATGTTCATGGCAGCTAAGTTTCTCATTTGTTTTAATGAAAAGAAATTTGATATTCTTTGCTTCTAGGATAACGTTCTGTCATTTACTTTTAAATGGTTCTTCACACCGTTCTTTGTTTCTAAAATTATTAACTGTGTTTATCAAAATTAAAATTTCATGAATTTCTCTTCAGCAAAATTACTACTCCATTGAGTACTTCGCAGTTTCTAGTTAAATATTGTTTCATGGCATCACTAAATAAAAGGTTTCAATTTTGGTTGGATATATTTGCAGGAAGAACGCCGACGTATAACAAAAATAGAAACATGCCTAATCGTCCTTCTTTGTATGTTAAAAGCTTCAGTATCTCCTCGTTGTAGTTAATGGAACTAAAGACTTCGGAATAGGCATCGCAAACATCGCATTAAAACGAGGTATTAACATTTTTCAAACGTAAATTTATTTTTGGGTATTATTAAGACACAACTCAATGAGCAAAATTATGAATGTCTTTGGGGGACGAGATTCTTTGAAAGTCTGAGACGAAGATTTAAACCAGTGAAATGGAAAACGGGGATGATTTTAGGGAAGGAGCTCTTTCCTGTATTTACGGAACCCTTGCGACAGACAGCTTCTTTGGAATTACTCATAACGAGGCAGTCCATACAGCTCAAGAACTTCAAACAGCCGAGCAGCAAAGCCTCAAACAGACAATACACATCAAAACTTTATATACCTTAATGGATTAATTCCGCACTCTGTCAAACAAAGCAACCTTTTTGAGGGGGAAAAGAGGCGAAGTGAACAGGAAAGAGAGTGGCGCTTTCAGCTGTGCGGCGTCTGTGCTATCAAACTTCCACCTTAGTGGGCGTGCTAAATGAACGAGGAGGATCAGCAGAAGGGAAGCGAGCTGGCGGTCAGGAACCTTGAGCGTGCGGTGGAGAGGAGCGCTGCCGTCTATCCAGAGATAAGCGAACCTACCGGAAGAAGACGGTGCTAATAACAGGGGACCTTCCTGCTGTGGAGAGTGGAACAGCCGTCGCCTCTGTTGCGGGCAGACTTCTAAGGAACCCTTTGTGTGGTTGCGTTGTCATAGCGACGGAACAGCGTCAGATAAGTCGTATCTCACAAGTGAGTTTAATGATGCACTCAGCAAAAATATCATCCCACCTTCCAAACGGTTGTGAGTTTAATATTTCCAACTTATCTATACTTGTACATCTATAAAAATGGACGTTTTCTTTATACAAATCTATAGTTTATATCCGATCTCGATGAAACATTGCATACGTATACTTTATAACAATAGAAAAATACTTTTTGCATTTGGTTTGCAAAACTTCAACCATTTTGGAATTTATCAGACCTGTTTATGCAGCCACACTATAAATAAATAAAATAAACAGGGTATTATCATTTTGAGATTCTTGCAGGATGTTTTGATTAACTTTTATTTCGGATCGGTATGATGCACAATTTTTCAATCCAAATAAGAATGATATTCGAGTAAGAGCGTTTCGAGAAAATATTTAGACCGTACAAATAGGTGTGATTTTAAGTCCAATAACCTTTATATAACAGGTATGTTTGGGACAGAAAAATGTATACTTTCATAAAATTTAATTTCTATTGGTCTCAACTTTATTTATTTTTTTCGTAGTGTTTTTTTTTTTATATTACCAAACAATTAATTCTTTTCTCTTATCCCATGGAAAATGTGTTTTATAAGTGAAGTTCTTAACTGCGAGTGATATTTTTGCCACAACGAACATATGTGGCAATAGGATGTACTTAGTGCAAAATAATAAATGGTACATACGAGGAAGATTTTTAAATTAGCACTATTTATGCACATTTGTAATCTTTTAGAATCAGAGTAGATGCCAGAACCCTCAATGCTGAACAAAAGTATTTTATGTTTTTATAATATTTACTAACAGTTGCAGCAGGGCTTTTTTAGTGCTTAGCTTTAATTTATTCTCACGTTTGACTGATTGAGCTGAGAAAATTGCGTTCAAATAGTGGAAAGATTCCATGTTGATATGTATATCTTAATGATACCGCTCTTTCAACGATCAATTAAATCACACCACTATGTCTTAAAACTCTTGTCTATCTTAAATGTGTTTGTGGTTCATATAATCAAAACAGATGTCATTTAGCCTTCAGAAACCTCAAAATGCAAATAAAAGTACTCATGACAGCTACTGGAAGCTCTTCAGTATGGTTTTTGCTTATGGCTTTACGCCTCGTCGACGTCGTGGTTATTAGAGGCGGAAAACGACTCGGGGTAAGGAACAGGGGAAATTCGGCCATGGCATTTTGGAGGAACCATCCCAGTATTTACCTGGATTGATTTGGTGAAACCGTAAAAAACTCAAATCTGTATAGTCGAAGGATGATTCGACCCCGCGTCCTGTGGAATGTGAGGCAAGAGCGTCGTCGCTCATCCACCACACCCGGTCATGCAATTGGAAACGTCGTAAGACAGTTAATGGGGCAATATTTATCACCAGACACAAAGCCAAGCCCGGACAATCCCACCAAAAATGTGATCACAAGTGCAGGGCAAACGCAGACGTCAACCCTGTTCAAACACAGCACAATGCAGGTCTCTGTTCGGACGAAGCCCATTTAGTCTAAGGAGAGGACTTGCATTATTTGCGGAGCAGATGAGAGGACCACCGGAGCAGAAGGTTCCCTTTAACTGGGAGGGGGCCCAGGACGAAGAGGATCCAAATTGCCTGTAAGGCTCTCCAAACCCCGCCTCACTCCTGCAAATTTCTCAACGGTTTTCGCAGCTAATTATGGGGTTCATCAGTAGGGATAACATTAAAATTTTAATGAGTAATTTATCAGACTTGATCCATATTTAAATTAATGGAGAGTAATTTGTTAAAATCTTATTAGGTTGTGAATTTCAGATTTTAGCAATAAAAGGAAAGAATAGCGTGAAAGAAGTAAGAAAGACAGTTTATAAATAATTTCCTAAATTAACACACAGTCCTCATACAAGAAGTTATTACTCAAATTCTGCAATTGGCTTTCAATTCAATTTAATTGAGATTATGCAGATAGAGATAGTAATTGGATTCTAAATTACACTACAAGCAATATTCGTTGGATTGCCTTTTGATGACAAGTTCTGCGTAGAATCTAATGCGATTAGTTGTTTTCTATCTACTTTATCCTTTGTATTTCTGTTGTTCTATGTAAGCATCTGGATCTTTTTTTTTTTAAAAAAACTTTTACACAGCTTTATTGGTGAGCGGAAAATTTTCTCCGGCGTCTATAGGTAGTAATCTGATTTAGCTTACAAAAATAACATCGGAACGAGAGCGGCGTTAGATTCAAATCCAGGAGGACCATTAAGAAAAATTCTTTAACTGTTCAGAAATCAAAACTAGTGTTCTCGCAGTGCAGTGTGAATCGGGGATTTTATACCTGTATTCTTGATGGAAATGACTTTAGGCATGTTCATCACGAAATAATTAATAAATGCCAAACAAACCTTATGAGAGATAAAGGGTGTGTTAAACGCCTTTCATAAAAGACATTGCAAACTGAGGACCGGCAACTAATAGTTGGTAACAAAGGTTAAAATAGTTTAAATAAAATTTTGGTACTTTAACCAATTCTATAAGTTATCTGAGCTAATTTATATTTCCGAAAAGTTTTTTTTTTTGCAAGTGGAGATATTGTGATCGTTGCTAGGATCCGAATATTGATATTTGCATGCTGTGATTTCAAAAACGAATAAATCTCATTAGCTGGAGTTCAGTGCCTCATTACATCGAATGGAGAAAACTATCTTAGCACGCAAAATATATTCAATTTTTTTTTAAAAACTGCTTTACGTCTCTTTTTAACATCGAGGTCTTTAGAGACGGGAAAGGATGGGGGCAAGGATGGGGGCAAGGAATGGGAAGAAATTCGGCCATGGCCTTTTGAAGGAAGCATCCCAGCATTTGCCTGGAGTGATTTGGGGAAACCATGGAAAACCCAAATCTGGATGCCCGGACGGGGATTCGAACCGCCGTCCTCCCGAATGCGAGGCGAGAACGCTAACCGTTACACCGCCCCACTCGGTAAATATATTCAAACAACGAAATATCTAAGCCTTAGAATCTCTAAATATACGGCTTTAGGGAAGCAGTTATTTTTTGTTCAATTTTATAATAACTTATCCAAGAGAAAACGAACGCATTGAAACGATGAACATCTCTTCATTAGTGACTGTTTCATGGTGCATTGTATGTATCTGATAGTCAGCATGGTTGCAAGCTGCTTCGAGGAGTGACACGCTCGTCACTTTGACGGGCGCGGCACAGTGAAAGCTGCAGTGTGAGGTAAACACGACCACGCCGAGCGGTGACGTCACTTACTGCACCTCTTGATAGAGGGAAGGGAGCAATTAAAAACTCGCGGGCCGGGCGGCCAAGGGGAATGTCAACACCACACCCATCACTCGACCACATCACAGTAGACCACCCACGATGCCGCTAAAACCATCGCCGGAAGAGGTGCATGTACTCCACAACGAAAGTAACGCCAACCAAGGTCTGCATTTGTGCGCCGGCGTAAGATAAAAAACCATCGACTATCAATCAGTACATCGGAGCGATTTCAAGACGCGTTCTTGGAAGTTAGCCTCCATGTTATGCGCTACAACTCAGTCGTTGGGGCTATTCGCATTGCCAGAGTTGTTCGAACAACTCCGAGCTAAATTTTCTATATAACTCCCTCGTCTGCACTAATAGGACTTCCAGGGAAACCACTGGCTACAGGCTGGATCCTTACCCTCCGCTCCATAAAGTGAGGCATTACTAGAACGAATGACTGCGATGCGGACGATTGGAACTCCTACCTCCGATAAAGCCGAGGATTTTTCTTCGAAGCTGATCTTCCGGAAACGGCTCCTATGGAGCAGTCAGTCTGCTGTACAGTGATTACTGGAGAGGAAACTTCATGTGAAGCGAAAGAACAACCAAAGTGAGTCTCTGAGCAAATCATCTCCCCATGGTGTAGCAAAGATCAAGGATGGGAATATGGAGCTCTATATCCGCGAATCCCAACCAATATGCTTACTGTCTTTGAAAGAGGACCACCTTGGCCCTGTTTTATATAGGGTTCAAGTATTTTTTTATTTATTTTTTGCTGTGCTCTGCTACGATATTGGTTATGCTCCACTCCTTTCTGTAGGACTTTAAATCTACATTCTAATCCGCTGTGCTAAGCCTTCCCAATCGGCCTCCATTCTGCTGAACTTCAAGGTCCTTATAATGGACTGAACCCATTTCGTAAGGGAGCGTCCATAAATTACGTGAGATGAAATGGGGGAGGGCTACTGCGAAATCTATCTTACCAATGGGGAGGGGGGCCAACGGAAATCTCAAGTGAGGTTTTGGATATTTATTTTGGACTGTAGAGCTAAAAAAAAGTCTACAAATCATGCGAAAAGTCAATTTTAGGGAGGTATTTCGTCGAAAAGTGGGCTTGTAACCGGCTATGGAAGGGTGAGATCTAGAAAAAAAGTCTCAAAAAGTTACGAGAGCCATTTCTAGGGAAGGGGGGTCTCTCTCGGACCAGTTCTCACCAGAGGAGGGGGGGGAGGTCTCTCGGACCGGATCTCACGAAGTCTCACCAGAGCGGGGGAGGGGGGGCGGAAATCCGGTAAAACACCTCACATAATTTATGGATGCCCCCTAAGGTTATAGCCACTCACTTATTTAATAGACGTACTATTTACTGTTTGTGCATGGTACCGCCTTTTTTTTTTACTTATTAGCTTCGGCATAGTGTTGAGAATAACTTGTGAAGAATGCACTATAACAACTGACTTTTTTTTCTTTTACTTATGGGATTACTCCTCGTCGACGTCGAGGTCATTAGAGGCGGGATTGGACTGGGAACAAGGAACGGGAAGGAATTCGGCCATGGCCTTTTGAAGGAAGTATCCCGGTATTCGCCTGGAGTGATTTGGGGAAACCGTGGAAAACCCAAATCTGGATACCCCGATGCGGAATTGAACCGGTGTCCTCCCGAATGCGAGGCCAGAACGTTAACCGTTCACCCACCACGCTCGGTATAACAGTTGAAATATGTTGGCTGTATATCATATTTCGAGCTTCCGGATTCAGCTACTGTGTAGTTGCTGACTATAGTGCGCTCCACGAACGATGGCGGCCCAGTTTAGCGAGGTTCTGCGCAGGTACGTCATCACTCTGCCAGTAGCCAATCGAATTCAGTAGCAATCCAGCGCTTGTCGTGGTTACACGAGTGTCGAATTCGAAGTTTTTGTGTAGTGGGCCGTGAGTATTGCTATAATTTCTATATTAAATAATGGAAGACGAACAGCATAGGCAAAGCAGAGAACAAATTTTTAAAGTTTATACATATTTTAAGCGCGAGGCAGACGCTGGAGCGCCAACCCACGACGTTGCCAAAGCTCAAGAGAGGACTGCTGAAGCGTGTGGTGTTAGCCTTAGAACTGTGCAACGAATAGTTAAGGAGAGTAAATCTTCATTACAGGCAAGTGGGAGCGTGCTTTTGAAGTCACCAGGTAAACATCACAGACGCCAAAAGCCTGTGACAGGTTTAGATGACTTTAATAAAGACGTTCTCAGGCGCAAGATACACGACATGTATGCCGCAGGAAAATTTCCTACTGCGAAAAATCTGACAGTAATAATGCGCGAATCTATAGGGTTCGAGGGAAGTAAGGGGTCCATGTTACGTATTTTAAATAATATGGGTTTCAAATACGCGAAATGTAACGATGGGAGGAAATTTCTTATGGAACGTTCAGATATCGCTGCTGCAAGGTCCATGTTCCTGAGAAAAATGCATGAAATAAGGCAACAAGAAGGAAATACTGAAATTTATTACTTGGATGAGACTTGGGTAAACCAGAATCACACGAAAAGTACTTGTTGGACATTGAATGATAGTTTAGGGGGCCTGAAAGTTCCGACTGGTAAAGGTGCCCGTTTAATCATTTGCCATGCTGGATCTGCTGCATCTGGTTTCATTCCTGAAAGTAAATTAGTTTTTAGGTCCAAACATAGCAGTAACAGTGATTATCATTGTGAAATGAATGCTGCAACATTTAGTCAGTGGTTCAAAAACCAGTTCCTACCATATTTAGCCCCACATTCCATAATTGTAATGGATAATGCAAGTTATCACTCGGTTGTAAGGGAAAAAAGCACCAAGTAGCAACAGTAAGAAGGCTGATATAGTTGAATGGCTCTCCATAAATTCAGTTCCACACTCTGCTTCTCAGACTCGTGCAGAATTATTACAATTAGTTCAAATGTACCGTCCACGCGAGAAGAAATATGAACTTGATGCTATCGCTCAAGAACACGGTCACAGGGTTTTGCGTCTGCCACCGTATCACTGTCAGTACAATCCTATCGAGCTTGTGTGGGCACAGGTTAAGCGATTTGTGGCAGAAAGAAACTGTACTTTCAAAATCGCCGATACAGAAAAGTTAGTTCATGCCGCTATTGAAACTGTGACTGTAAAATCATGGGCAGACTGTGTTCGACACGCGGAAAATCTTCAAGAAGAAGACTTCAAGAGGGAGAGTTTTATAGATAATGCCTTGGAGCGATTTATTATCAACCTACGAGATTCTGGATCAGATACTGATACGAGTGATGAAGCTCAAGGCACAGAATAAATACAGGTATGACAGTGCACTTTTGCTTGTTATAAATCATGACGGTATCAGGATACGAATGTATCTTACTTAACGCAATTTAACTGTGTCTGTTTTCACTTGTTATTTTTCTAAACAAAATCTAAGCAATGACATACGTTTGATATATTTGAAGTGCTTTGTATTCGTTTATTGAAGGTTGTTCACTGTTTTAACAATTGGAACATAATTGTTCGCTGCGGCTGAAACATTCTGTCATTCTTGTCTCTCTTTAGAGTATTATCATGTAAAGGGTTGCTAAAACTCATATTATTATTATTATTATTATTATTATTATTATTATTATTATTATTATTATTATCATTATATAGAAGTATTAGTAAGAGTAGCGCAATTACTAAGCTTTCTTCCCCACCCTACGTCGCTCGTGTCCGGCTGGAAACATGGCAACGTCACATACCGTGTGCCATTACTATTTCTATCTCTCTCTGCGCGGGAGGCCATTGTTCGTGGAGCGCACTATACAGACTGGGCAACCAATGCTAAGATCACAAAGAAAAGTGCTGAAAGATCACTCAGCGTAGTATGAAATGGGTATCCTCTACAGTAAAGTGACCGAAGAACACTACTCACCCCTCCACCTGTACGTAGAGCCGAAGACATCGGAGAGGTGTGAAGCACTGACTTCGAGACTCTATGTCCATATGTTTTGCTCCAAAATTAGGAGCAGACACTAGTTATAAATAAAAGATAAAGGCTCGCTTGGTCGTAATGACGTGGTTACAGGATTTTTATTGGCTGCGCATCCGCCACTATCGTAGCCGCCCTAACCTAACCTGTTAATCCTACCGGGTGTATGGGACCTACAGGTTAACGTGGAATCCTAACCATGGAAGCGTTCTGGCATTTTTCACATTACACAGCATGCTGTTCCAAAGGTGAATAGCAGGTTAAAGGCCTTTGAAATCACCGCCGAGACAGGGATTCGAATTGGGGTCTCCAGTCAGACGCCTTAACCACTGAGCCACCAGACCACTAGTTATAAGTAAAAAAATATATTGTTACTTTCGTTTGTACATGTGTTACTGTTCAATTAGAATTAAAATGTATATGTTATGATTGTTTCCAACAATTTACTTGTGTTGCCCAAGAGATTCAAAAATTTAGAAGAGACATTAACCTTATAAGTTTTCAAACATTTATTTCCGTGTAAAAATATTTTTTAAAAATATTTTTTATAAAAAAGAAAAATTTATAAGCCGAGTCAAGGTGATTTAAAAAAACATGTATATATCAAACACGTCAGGCCTCATAATAAAAAGTAAATAAGCTACCATACTTAAGACAAAATTCTCAGTGGCATAAAATTTCGATAAGTGCACAAAAGCATAAGGAAAGATTAACACTTTAATACAGCTGACACTCTAGTAGGGGGTGAGCCATTTCACGCTATTTCTCGGCATCATATTGTCAAAGTGATTCTTGTTTGAATCTGCTACTGGCTTCCTGAACACCACGGTTATAATTTGAACAGGGCCGCAGTAGATCCTTTGCATTACTGTGAACAAACTCTACTATAGTCCAACCCAGACGAATCCATTAAGAATAAACGTACATGAAGATGATGAAGTTGAAGATGATAATCGTCTCCACACCTCTACGTGAGCAACGAGTACATTAGACTATACTTTGAAAAGTAGGATAAAGATCTGTGCACAACGAGTATTTTCACTTTTTACGACCATTCAAGAAGTAACGTTTTTTACTTACCTTCCCACCAAAATTTCAGAACGTCAAACGGAGTTTCAACTTACCTGAAACAAAAGAGAAATTTATTGTTAGACAAAATTTAATTAAATCAGGAAAAAAATAGAATATCCACAAAGAAATTAAACATGTGGAAATCTTGCTTGCACATAGAGATAAAATTTTAACAGAATTTTTTTATTTTTTTTAGATCTGTATGGCTACAGTAATAATGTTAAACCGATAGATTTAATGAAAAAAATGATTAGCGTTAGTCAAGAATATAACCAAATCTTACTTGAAATTACAGAAATTCTTGTCTATCATTGAAAAATATGTTACGTAATTTCCCTACATTATTAACAAGCTAATTAACTTCTGTTGTTCTTTTAATTATTGCAAGCTTAACTGGGACTGTGCTTTAAATAACGGTCAGAGATTCTGATAACCCATCTTTTAATTAGCACGTCACGTATCCATATTCATAACAATTCATATTCCTGAGAATTCAGTATATCAAATCATGTGACTGCTAAAGAATCATTATTATTGTATAGTTCTTTGAATGCAACGCTGTAACTCTACGTGTCTCAGCTTATGAAATAATGGTAGTGTCAAGCTCATCATGGTTCGAATAGAATGATTGTAGGTACCATAAGCTACGAAACGTATTGTTAAAAAACTTCTACCGGTATAGTTATTGGTCACACTTTAATTTTCATAATCATTGTTTATAAAACTCCAGCCAAGCTTCCAGTACCTAGCTGGTTCAACTCATTTTGTAAACATTGTCAGAACAACGATTAAATTGAAAACAGTTAGCTCTGATTTATTAAGGCCAAAGAAGATTCCATACCTATAGCAGTTTGTGAAAAGAATTAACAATTCACCGAGCGGGGCGGTGTAACGGTTAGCGTTCTCGCCTCGCATTCGGGAGGACGGTGGTTCGAATCCCCGTCCGGGCATCCAGATTTGGGTTTTCCATGGTTTCCCCAAATCACTCCAGGCAAATGCCGGGATGCTTCCTTCAAAAGGCCATGGCCGAATTCCTTCCCATTCCTTGCCCAAAATCCTTGCCCCACATCCTTTCCCGTCTCTAAAGACCTCGATGTTAAAAAGAGACGTAAAGCAGTTACAAAAAAAAAAAAAAAATAACAATTCAGCTAGCTAGTATGAATATAATGGTAATGGAGATAACCGTAAATAAACCCCTTCCGTTCGATCGATGTTAAGTGTATCATTTTGAAACTTGGAGAATCCTGTGTTTGAGATTTTTTTTTCAACACACATTCTGATTAAAAATGATAATTTAACGTTATAATAGAAAGGAGTGAGTTTAAAGTTGATAGTTGGAAACGTGTCATTAACATGTATATATAGATAAGAAACAAATAGTTTCTGTTGTTGTAAAAATGATAAATGACAATTGATATACTAAATCAAATCTGATGTATAAGCCTGCATAATGTTGCGACCGACATTGGTTTCATAATGACGAGCAGCAAAATTCATAGCAAATTAAGTGATGGAAAAGTTTATTTTTTACAGCTTCAGCAACAGGTATGAAAAGCAATAGTTAAAAGTTAATTATTATAATAATGTTATAAACATATTTGCTAACTCGATATGAATTTTAATTTTTTGTAGATTTGAAAAAAAAAATTTATGACAGCTATATTGTATTAAAGTAGATCAGATTTAAGCATTGGCATTTCTCTGTATGTTTTTACTTCCACTTGTACTTCTTTACGTAAATAAAAAATGTTAAGTATGGGAACGCATTGTTAGACATTCAATATTTTAGTGATAAAATCCTTTTTGAAACATTTTTTCTATGGAAAATCCTTTTTCGGTGTCTGAATAGAGAGAGAGAGAGAGTCGATTGTGTGTCAGTGTACAAGTTATCAGAACACAATTTTATTTTGTGTGGTTCAAAATCAATATATTTTAATGCAAAAAGAGGTAGGCTGTCAAAATTATATCTTGACAACTACGAAAATTCTCCTATAACCAGTGAAAAAGTTCTTGAAGGAACTACCATTGCATTTCCATCTCTGATTATCAAGTTATCTGGTTATTAAGACTTGAAAAAATTTGTCCCCTTTTCTACTTACAATTCCTACGAGTGGTTTTGTATCCTCGTGTGGCAATAACGAAAACCTAAGTTTCTTCGTGGTTTGTGAACATTAGCAGCCGTTCTTACTACGATAACTGTAACAGACCATCTCGGACATCTCGTTCCATTCTAAAGTTTGTTTTATTCATGCAGTTCTGTTTCTTGGTCATGATGGTTCATGTAAGTATTAACGACGTCCACATTTGTGTAGCTGCCCGTACAGGAAAGTGCCGTCGATTTCAAATAAGATAGGTAATCTGTCTTACACATGATTGTAACGAACTGAAATTTCTTCGCGAGCTCAAATCGCCCAACAAAAATTCTACTTGCCGTTTTGTGTATTTAATCGGTGTGAATTTTGTGACCTAGTGGGCCCGAATTTCGTCTAATTGCCGTGAATCGCATGGCCTGACTGTTGAATAGTGTTTATTGTGTCATTTATTTTAGTCGGGATCCAGCCCTCGTAGCAGCTGTGGACGTGAATGGCCACTTGGAAGGAATCAGGCGGCTGTGGAGTGTCGTACAGGAGCTATTAAGTGTTGGTTCAGGCAGCGTGGTATGCCCGCAGAGCCCCGCCCCCTTCCTCCTGTACCGATCGATGCGACGCGCCGTCCGGGCTGCCTGCCACGCAGGGGCAGATCAATAGGGACTCAGACAACAGGCTCTAGGGCCCAACTGCAGGTACGCTCAAACCATCGCATTACCATGGCACTCACGTATTTTCTGACTAAGAGATAACCCTATTTTTCTCTGTCAGTAGATATAACCAGCATGGAACCGTGAATGAAAAATTATAGGTGGCAAAGTAATCGCTCTTCAAACACTGACTAAGGCAAAGCTTCTACCATTGTTACAGTCGTCTTCTTTGCATTCTGTGTAAAAGATTAATGTGACAGTAAACAGATCACCATCTGTGAAAATTCCAGGCGTCATTTAATTTTTTTTATGTCAAAACGCTTATAAATTAGGAGGAGTGTTACTATAAAATAATAATAAATACAGCAACTCGGAGAGATGAAGTCAGTAAACATGAATTTCATTTAAGCACCATAATTATGATTATAACGGCTATCCCATTCTCCGGAAGTTTCTATTTCCTGCCTTTAATTAATATTAATAGACGAGTACGGCTCACCATTTTACTCATTTCTTCATAGCAAATTTTACTGTTAAACTGCTTCCAGTTTTGCCGCAGTGAGACAGAAAGATTGACACGAAACTGCAGATGATTTATTTTTTTTTTAAATTTCAGTTGAAGAAAAATACTAAACGCTGCTCGTATTCATACCCCAAGAAAACGTAGTTAAATATGAACTTTACTGTTCTAAAATTCTAGCAAAACTCTGTCACATATTATCGATACGACAACACTTAATCACCATCTCTTTGCAACATGAACTGTAACAATCAAATGAAATCATCAATTCATTACGAATTTTCAGACTTCCGCGGCCGTATTTCTTAATATCTTTTTGCAAACAAAATAGTATTTCTGACGAAGGCTGCAGCATTAATTCGATAAGAATTACAAAAATTTCTGTGTTAAAAGTTTTGATCTAAAGTTATCATTGTAAGAATTTCATCAACTCTTATCTGTATTTTCAAATCTCTTCCACGATTATAATCTTAGAACTCGCGTAATTTTTAACATCGAAGAGATAATCTTATCTAAAAATGTACGGACAGGAAAAACTAAGTCGACAGAATTATCTACGTCTGCCAAGATCAATTTATTTCACGGATT
Source organism: Vandiemenella viatica (assembly GCA_031002005.1). Lineage (NCBI taxonomy): Eukaryota > Metazoa > Arthropoda > Insecta > Orthoptera > Morabidae > Vandiemenella > Vandiemenella viatica. The sequence continues at coordinate 124,184,171 of CM061914.1, forward strand.
ACTGAAGCTTTATAAGTTTCAGAAATAGGCTTATAGTTTACACTGGTTTACGCATCTGATCTCTGTAACACAAATCCAAAGATATTGCTTGGTTGTGATTAGTACGGAGATTCTGAATAGTCTCTTGTCATTCTACTCGTATTACTTGTAAGAAGGCGGAATATTTACCATTCGAATGCTTGATGTTTCTCACACAAATATATTTGTTCCTCAACAGAAAATGACATTTCTAGTCCATTAATTGATTTTGTTAAATAGATATCTCATGATGTTCGATGGTTGGTGAGTTCAGAAAACTGATACTCATGTATGCTATTTTTTTTATATATACAATTAAGTTTTTGCTGCAATTTTACTGTCTGTTATCTTTGCAATGTAAGTGTAGAAAAAGGTAATAATACCAGAAGTTAATATTGAAGCTTTGATTCTGCGACCCTGCTGCGGTAACTTCGTTTTTCTTTGAAAGACTTCGAGCTGGAATCTGATTCTCGCGAAGGAGTGTGGCTCATAGGTACGAGAATCTTTAACGAAAATTAATGGTATTGAGTTATTACGATTCCTCCTAAAAGAAAAGGAGCCTAATAGATTGAAGATTAAGTGATAGCTGCTGAGCTTCGGGTAATATTCGATTAATTCATTGATGATTTAGAAGGACGGAAGCAATGAATCTGAGAGATTTAAACGTTTGTGTGCAGGAATAATATCTTCGCCAGAAATTTTAAATGGGCTAAAATAAATGTATAAAACTGTCCAAAGCGAAATTCTGTCTGGATGGTTTACTTCAGGATTACAATAGTCAACATTCACGACCACCTTTTCTGGCTAGCTGTTTAATTAAGTATGAGCGACTCAAATATATTGGCTTCTTGGTTAGTTTTAATATTTAACCCAACTAAAAACGTGATATTTCTAATAACGTTAATACAGCTTTAATTCAATTATTTAGATTATTTTTCATCTGTAGTCAGAAATAATGAGTCTTACGAAATATCTGTATGAAAACAGTACAAACTTCAACCTATTTCTCGTTAAAGTTGGCTGTGATTTATGTTGTGCATCGAGGAAAATAATCATAGACAAATGAAAGACAACCACTTATCATAAAAATTAGTGTAGATTATAGAACTATTTTCATTAGTGGTGGACACTAAATCTTTATAAATTCATCATACATAGTTTTAGGTTAAATGGAGTACTTATATTCTGTATTGTAAATAAATAATAAATATTATAATTATTGACGAAACGTCGGTCAGTTACATAAATTATCACAACATGCGAGGGTTAACAGAGGAGACAGTTTGAAATTTTTCGAGAACTATATGACCATGTTGTCCCTTATATCTTGTTTTAAAAAGAATCGTTGCGGTGATCATATGATTAAACAGAAACCCAGTAACACCATGCAACGAGTATGACAGTATGCTTAGTAAAAATGCCCTTCAATTTTTTGCTGTGTGTAAAACATAAATGCATTGATTTTTAAGAGTGGATACTTATACATGACATTTCTAAAATCTAAATAATGTAAGAGAAGTGAAGAGTGGTTTTTACTGTACGATTTTATTTTTCTGATAACTTTTGCTAAAGTTGAACGGTGGAGTGGCAACTGCATTTATACTTTCTGCTCCATAAAATTAGTGGTCTCTGACGTTAAAACATATAGATCCTTGATATACAAGTATATCTCTACGATTATTTTATCGTCTAATTTGATCTAAGGAAGATTATGTAATAATATCTGCTTCTGTGAAACTAATGTGTCAGCTTCTAAGATTGGTGGAAAATAATGGATAATCTCGGTGGTTGACTGAACGGGCGAGAAAATCTTCTTAGAAACAACACAAAGTATGACTAAAGATTTCAGTTCTGTCTTCCGACGATGCTGTTCGATACACAGAAAGTCTTCATTGTTTTCATCATGAAGCTATTTTGCTGTAATCAAAGTGTCATTACACCGCTGACCAAAGATAAAATGTTAAAAATATCCTGCTATTGTAGTTTCTGCTAGGCAGGAACTTAAGCTGACCAAATGTATTTGCTACCATTAATTTTCTTCATGCCTTAAAAACAGTTATTTTAATTAACACATAATTAATACCAATACTTTCCGTTTACACGGTGATAATTGTTAGATCAGTATCAAATTTCTGACGGATTCCTTATTTGTTTTATTTCGAACTAACAAAGTACAAACGTTAACTGTCAAGACTTAGGCGAAACTTCAGAATGCAACGTACAGTACTGCGGTAACATTACACGAGAACTATAGTTTCTACAGTCCGTATTGGCATAGATAAGATAACCGCTCTCTCTGTGGGGTTAAGTGGGCTATAACGTCAATTATGCGGCGAGTTGAGCTCGCGGCGAGGCACGCAGCTTGAAAGAGAACGCGCGTAGTATTGACCAAGCACTCGAGTGAGAGGCGCCGATCACCGAGAAAGGAACTGCACTTCCAAGTCGCCCCGGCCGCACCTGCAGTACATTCTGTCACCTACATGGGAGCGTCCACAAACTACGTGGCTCGGTCCAAGGGGGGGGGGAAGGGGGGGCTGGAAGGCTACGCTGGGTTTCGTGGGGGATGGGTGGTTTCCGAGCCAGACCACGTAGCTTTCCTTTCAGAACATTTTTCACAGTTAAAATGAGGAACAGAACTCACAACAGCGTGTGAATATTTATTTTCCTCAGTTAATTATCTGTGTATGTAATTTACAATCGTCTGACAAGAGAAAACAGTAAAAACTGTCTTCTGGAATCAAAAGGGAAAAAAGCTACGTGCTACGTTGGGAGGAGGGGGGGGATAGCGGCAAAAGCCACGTAGGGCTACGTGGGGAGGGAGTGGGGGGTTTACAGGAGGCCAAAATGGAGCTACGTGGTTTATGCACGCTCCCCAGGTCCTGTGGTCCTGGTTCTCCCAGGATTTGATTGTTAGTTTGCATCTACTATTTAACGAAACAACTTATGTTTAATTTATATAACTAATGTATCAGCGAAACGAATCTTGAAGAACAATAAAGTTTTCGACGTGAAAACGTCTTTAAAATCGACTTCAGCTGGAAGGAGGTAATCCCGTCAAAATGAGTAAAAATTGACTAAATCCAATAAAAAATCAATACACGAGGTCAATGCTACAGCAAAAATGCATGAAACATTAGATTTGGACAAGATATAAACAAAAGGAAGACATAGACCATGAATAGCGAAAATGATGGCAACAAAAACAAAATAAACGTTAACTTAGGGATAGATATAAACAAAATGAGCGGTCTGGTAGCTCAGTGGTTAAGGCGCTTGCTTGCAAGAAGTTCGTTGCAAGAGCAGGAATTTTCAAGAATTGTGTTTGATCATATGAACTATGCCAGGTCACTCCGTGGTTCGGATTCCACGTTAAACTGTAGGTCCCAGAGGAAAGGAACTGGCCGTCCTACCTCTGACACAATGGCTTAGTATGCCTCCTTCTGGAGGATCCAACCAACCTTCGGGTTGTGGACTAAGTTATTTTTTTTATATAAACAAAATATAAACATGGATCATGAAATGCAGTACAAATGATGATAGAGAAAAAGATAAAACAGGAGTAAGAGAATTCAGTTACTCAACAAGTAAAAACGAATGACTAAGTCGAAAACAGATTAGCGTCACCAAAACGGTTTCGAGAGTAGAATTCTGTTAGTATCAAAATTTCGTATAGGACTCGAAAGAATTTTGCCCAAACTGTATGCAGAACTGGAGCGGCCTGGTGGTTCAGTGGTTAAGGCGTCTTGCTGGAGAGCGAATGGTCGCCGGTTCGAATCCCTGTGTCGGTGGAGACTTTTATTTGATCTAAACCCAACCTTCACCTTTGGCACAGATGGCTGTGTAACGTAAAGGACACCAGAAAAATTCCCTGGTTCGGATTACTCACAAAATTGTATGTCCGCTTTACCCGGTGGGATTACTGGGTCATGTACGGACGGAAGGATACTATCCACCCTAGCTCCAATGCCCGAAAGACAAGTAGGAATGCTAAAGCAATTCAGATACGGAATTACTCAACGAAGCAAAAAGCTAAATATGAAAATAAAATTTCTGATTTGCTGTGTGAGCAGAAAGGTTTGTGAAAGAGGCTTCCAGAGAGATTTTACGAATCAACTTTTAACAGATGGAGGAATAAAAGGATAGAAATTAAGATTAGGGAAAGAATTTTTTTTAGTGCTTTAGCTGGAGGTCGTTAAAACCAAGATGGGCCTGCGGAATAGGTAAATTCGTCATGATTGAACTTTCCTCACATTTTCCGGTATTGACTTTGGGAAATCTTAAAAATAAAATCTGGATTGGAGGCCTGGATATTGAGCTCACGTTCTCTGGAATGCATTTCACAGTGATTCGGCTACACGAATCATCAATACAGCTGGTACGTAATATGTGTGAGTCTAGATCAGAAGACATGAAAGATTTAATCAAACCAGTCATGAAACCTATGACTTTAAAATAATGTCATATCCGTAAAGAATGCAACAGAAATATCAAAAAATAATTTTATTTATTAAATGATATTCCTTTTTAGGATTGAATCAAGGACAATATAAAAACTGTTAGAGCATTGGTAAAAGCAATTTCCCTAAACATTTGTGTATCACACATTGACCTGGCCTTTAGCAAGAGTTTTCTGAGACTGCACATAAGAACCAATTCCTGGACTTAAGAACGCCAAAGTGAAGAAGTATAGAATAATTTAAAATGTGATGCTTTAGCTGGGGTTGCTACCGAGCGTGGTGGTGTAACGGTTAGCGTTCTGGCCTCGCTTTCGGGAGGACGGCAGTTCGAATCCCTGTCCGGTCATCCAGATTTGGGTTTTCCATGGTTTCCCAAATCACTCCAGGCAAATGCCTGGATGCTTCCTTCAAAAGGCCATGGCCGAATTCCTTCCCATTCCTTGCCCCCCCCCCCCATCTTTTCCCGTCTCCAAAGACCTCGCTATTAAGAACAGTTAAAAAAAAAAAAACCTGGGGTTGAAAACTGGTTGTTCGATCAGTCACGGAATGAAAACTTTTGTTAATGATCGATCAAGTAAGGAGACATTTTAGTGAATGTTAAGGGTATAATTGATATAAAATTTTTGCGAATATTGCGACGCTGTTAGTCAGTAGTCTGTGAGATATTTGTTAGAATCGACTCTGTGTTCCTGATGACAGACGGAGTTGGAGAAGCAGAACAATGCGGGTAGTTACTCACAGCGGATCGTACGAAGGCCTCCCTCCCGCCTCCCATGGCGGGGGCATTCTTAAACGCCCCTGGGAGCTTTAATTGCGGCGAGACTCATCATTCTCGCAGAACGTGTTATTAGAACAGCAACGTGGTGTATCGGGGGGAAAAAATCGGTAATTACGACTCCTGCTGAACAATAAGCGTTCCCGCGCGAGGGATGAGCGAACAGCTCCCACGAACTTTGGCCCCGAGTGGCGATACTACGAGAGGCGTTCATTCCCACAGCACAACAAGGCCCGTATGTCACTGGGCTGCTCCCATCACGTCCCATCTACTGTGCGAACACACGGAGCGATACGGAGGAACCGACTGATTTCCTCGAAGGTTTTCTGTGATCACGTTAAATGAACTAATGAGAACATTAGTCATGTTTCTTGTACAGAAACAGATCACAAAAAGAGGTTTCTAAGTTTTTTTATAACACCATCATCATATAATAAAAAACAAGGACCTACCACAATCCACAATTAGTTAGTTTCCTCGATCATAGGTTGGGATGCCGATTATTCTAAGTCTGAAATCATAAATTTGTCTGTAGAAGATGGTAGCATCCAGATTTTCGTGAAATTCCACGATTCGTAGTTTGCTGCTAGCGTTCATGACTATAGCCGATGCTGAGAACTTTTCGGAAGAGGTAATAAAAGAGAGCTTCTTGTCTACTAATGTGAATAAAACTCTATCTGATTGTTACGTTTTCACGACTAGACGGTTAAACCGATTTACAATGGAATACTACGTATCATTAGGAATGACACAGGATACTTTCTGTCGGGATGAATGACATATTTTGTAATGAAATTTTGAAAACTGACCGAAGATAGACAGACGGATAGCGTGAGTAAGTCTCCAGCGGTTACTCAGGCTTTATTTCTCTCGATGTCAGTTTGTGGATGATCTACACTAAAGCAATTTCACCCCCCCCCCCCCTCTCTCTCTCGGAGCTCTTTGGGACATCTTTTACGTAACTTTCTGCTATATATATACAATTTTCTTGGAATAAAATTCTGAGCCCTCGCGTACAAAGTCGTGGGTAACAGATATTACAATTATATATATGACCAATTCTTCAGTATATGTTCTCCTCGGGTTCGCATTTACAATATCCATACCAGTTACATTACCGGTGCATTCCACATACAGCATATTACTTTTCACCAAACGCCAATAATAGTCTGATTTCAAATATTTTACATAGGTAAGTACTGAATCGTGTGATTTCCATTTCATTATAATCTATAACATATAAAGTTACATCAAATATTGTCTTTCAAAGCTGGGCAGTTCATTTATCATTGTTTAATAACTCTATTCCTCGAAATTCGTCCTTTCTTTCTTTTTCTTTTGTTAACTGAGTATAATAGTATCGATCTGTAAGAGAAACGCAAGTAAATTCCTTTCGGATATTAAATTTCATTTCGTATACAGGAGCTTAAATTAAAGTTCCATGGAGAGATCATGTTACCTACTGCAGTTTCACTGTAAAAAATTTGGCATTAACTTTTCTTCTGGTTGAATTCAAGCATTATTACTATCATTTAACATCAATATGTCTTTTTTTTTTTTTTTTTTTTTGCTTATGGCTTTACCCCTCGTCGACTTCGAGGTCATTAGAGGTGGGAGGAAAGGATTGGGGACAAGGAACAGAAAGGAATTTGGCCATTGATTTTTGAAGGAAGCAATGCGGCATTTGGCTGGAGTGATTTGGGGAAACCATGTAAAACCCAAACCTGGATACCCGGACGGGTATTCGAACCGGGGTCGTCCAGAATGCGAAGCCAGAGTGTTAACCGCTCACCTACATCGTTTTCGGTAACATCAATTCAATTCTGGTAGTATACAGATGACAATACGTACATAAGTATTTAAAATATTAGTTTAATACTTCATTACTTGCAAACTAACAAGCCAATAATGTAATTATAACAATTAGAACCTTTTAATTATTTCTTGATTTGCGCAAAGGAATTACACTACCATTCTTCCATCACTCAGCTGGCGTTGTGTTACAGATTTTGAAACAACTGAATACTTTAAATTCCCTGTTGAACAATATGAAAACAAATATGCAATGTGACTGACGTTTCGAGTATAGTCATGATATGTCTTCAGGCTCCATCTCTTCACACAGATCTCTCTTCAGCTACGATGGAGGCACTTTGCTGGCTTATCAAATTCTGCGGTCTGTCAAATATTTCCCTTTCCTCGACCGCAGCGGAACTCTATCACGAAGTCGATCTATCGAACTCGAGCAGAATCTGCAGCAGCCATCGGTCGAGATTGGTCACGTCGCGTTCTCACAAGGCAGTTCGCACAGACGAACCTTATCGGAAAAGAATAATCGCCGTCAAAATCGCGCACTGTGCAATAAATACGGTGCTGAGGATGAATGGGTCGCATAAGAAACTGTCACACTTGCGGAACATCAGTTTTAAGCGGCAGGAGAAATACTTGTATCACTATGGACACTTATTCAGATCAACGAGAATTCGGAGTAACAAACTGAATAAAAAATAGTAATAATTTTTCAGAGCTTATAATTTTTTGTGGATTGTAATTACTAGTAAATTACTGTTTTATGTCACTGAAACGATCATACACGGAAGAAACACTAGAGAACATGAACTTGTTTATATATCTGATCATTAGAGTTTGGATCTTTAAAACAAAACAAAAAACCAAAAACTAAAAATAAATAAATAATAATAATAATTGGAGAAATATGCGTGCAAATGTGACCTTAAAAACCGGTAAATACGACCTAAAAATTACAAAATATGACCAAACATTTAAATTTAGTACACATCAAAATATGCTCAGATATTTTAAATATTTATTTTGACATCACTTTAATTTCACATAATTTACAGAAAATAACTCTGTATTAAAATATTCCTCTCGAAATTCCTTTATGTAAGTTCGTACTTCACCATAAACTGCCATCACTCACAAAATACTTGAGTTAGTACTCAGCCTTCAGCATATTCATACAATGTTTTCTGTAACCAACGTTCACAAAGTATGCATACTAGTGCCGCACAGGGGACATACTAATTCCAAACGTGTTAATTATTACAATCGCCACTTACTATGCACGTTAATACACACATGACAAGTACAAAATTACGAAATGCTGTCACCTTTATCTCTGCGCTATTTATTTTTTTTAATGGAAGCTGTTTTGAGAATGACAATGAGAAAACGTATAATGGATTTAGTAACTTGCTAACCATGTTAAGAACGGTTTAGTTCAACATTTTTCACACTGTTGTTTCATACAGTAAAAATATATAAGATTTATTTTGTGATATGAGTAAAATATCTGAGTGAGGTTAAGGTTGAAGCATATACGTAATCACATTGTAATCTAAGATCTGGTATTAAGGTACCTACTATATTTTACAGTTTTTAATACAGTCATCCGTTCTAATTTGGGAAGTAATATCCATTTAGCTACAAAAAGCGAAATATGGAATAAATTATGCCACCCTCTCTGCAGTACAAACCGCGTTTATCCGTCAAAAACAGGTTTTGTTAAGCAACTGCTTCATAAAAATAACGACCTTCCTCCGATTTCAGCGGTTTAATGTTCCTTTCTAAAGTAATCCAGCAAGTGTACTTATGAAAATTGCCCCAGATGCATAACTCAATTAAGTAATCAATGCGAAGCTTGGCAAATTAACCAAATTTACCATACCCAATGAGGATACACGAACAGTAATGTGCTATATTAGAAACCCGATACTTCCAGATATCACTTGTTAACCGAAAAAACATGCATGCATAAAATATCATCTAAAACGTTCTAGAACAAACAAATTGTTAGTGCGGTTTGCTATCAATCTTTTTTACTAATATATTCGTACAATTTCACAGTCCAAAAATAAAAAAAAATACTCATGAAGACGTTTTGACTAAGTAACTATTATGCAAATATAAAACTGATCATAAATATGTGACGATTCTGATATCAGTGGAATCATTTCTTTTACATTACATTGATTGTTTTATAAACCGTATATTTTCTGTCCCACTATACTAAACTTTTTTATTCGCGGAAACTGCGTAATACTTGACCATGTCATTTCTCCCTATTTACAAGAACAAAATAGAAAATCGGCGCGAAATTTTTCGGCTGCGTTTATGTCAGCTTTGCTATTTGATTAATTAATTAAGACACATTAAATTTTTCTCGCAGATAATTTCTTCGTCGGAACGTTATAGCATATCTTACTCTGCTCAAGAGTCACAACAAGTTACGTGACATGTGTTGTGGCATCCAGCCAGGGGTGTCCAGATATTCCTTACGCATCTTATCGGAAAACTGCTTCTACAATGACAGCAGTACTGAAGAAAGTCTTGTAATAAAATTCCAGGCACTGGAATAAACAAATTTGTCGAATCTAAGACTCAAAATTCTATATAACGGTATGAGTAAGTTTTTTTTTTTTTTTTTTGTAGTGATTTATTCGTCGTTGACTTTGAAGTAATCACTGGCGTGAATGGTGCAAGGAAGGGGAAGGAACTCCGCCATGACATTTTGAAACTACGACCACAGCAGTCATTGGAATAATTTCAGGAAACCATGGAAAATCAGGATGGGCGGACGGTGATTTGTACCTGTGTCCTGCCAAATCCAATTCTGGGTAAAGCTATTAATAAAGAAAATCTTCAGCATTTCAAAAGGGTGTGATAAAGATGTTGAAAGTAAGCAATCAGATAACAAATAAATTGAAATGTTTTGTGAATTGTGGGTGAAGAAAATGGTTGGAATAGACAAAATGACGGTACACATAATAAGACAGACCAGACTGTATGATTTGTCAAAGTAACAGTTGAAGAATCTTGGAGTAAACTATTGATGATGTAGCTGTACTGTTTGTGGAGACAGAGATAGTAGTTCACACTAAGATTGGATTGCCTTTGTCTTTTATTTTTTGCACTATATCATGTAGGTGGTACAGTTACCTCACCTCTCTATTTTTTCTTCTTCTCCACTCTTCCACTGTTTAACTGAACAAAACATTTGTCTCAGAATCCTATTTTAGAAAGTTATTAACTTATTTTCTGTTTCTTTCGTCGAAGTCCATAGTTCGGCACCATACGGTACTATTGGCTATATAACAGACCCATATATATTGAATTTTGATGTTACTGACAATAATATGGACTTTTGAAAAACTGCACCTGTTTCCTGCCTTTGTCCTTGTCAAAATCTCCTTTTCCATTATGTTCCTCTCGTTCATCAGCCCTCCTAGGAATTTAAAATCTTCTGCTTTTTCTAAAACTGCTCCATTCATATGTAACATAATCATGAGAATACTGACAAAAAAATTTCTACATCTACATATATACTCTGCAATTCACAAAATTGTGGGTGGCAGAGGGTGCTCAGCACCAAAGCTAATCTCTTTGTTGTGCATTCCATTCCCTAATGGTACCAGGGAAAAAAGAATTCATATAAGAATCAGTGTGGCACCTTATTTCTCTGATCTTATCTTTCCTGTCATTACGGCTCAAATAGGTTGGTGGAAGAAGTATTTCACTACACTCGTAAGTGAAAGTGGGAGTACACATGTTTACCAATAAGTTTAAACGATACGTGTGTCGTCTATCTACCAGAGACTCCCAGCCTAGTCTACTAACCAGTTCTGTGACGCTTTCATAAGGACTGTAGCCAGTGGTCACGAATCGAGCGGCTCTTCTCTGTACTTTCTCTATACTTTCAATCAACCCCTTACGAAACGGATCCCAAATCGCAAAACAATAGTCCAATTGTGGACGCACAAGATATTTGTACGCTATTTCCTTTGTTTGTTCATTACAATTTTTCAAGATTCGACCTATGAATCGCAGCCTAGAATTAGCTCTACCTACTAAAGAATTAATGTGTATGTCCAATTTCATGTTCCTTTGCACTGTTACTCCCAAATATTTCATAGAATCGACCAAATCAATAACTGAATTGTTTAACTCGTATTTCTGAACAATTGGATTCTTTTTGTTAGTTATGCTCATTGTCTTACACTTTTTACAATTTAGTGTAAGTTGCCACTCAGCGCACCAAGCCAAAATAACATCCAGATTACGCTGAATTTCTAACCAATCGGCCATATTCCTTACTTCCCTATAAATAACCGCATCATCAGCAAACAATTTAAAAATGCTTTTCACTTTGTCTCCGAGATCGTTTATAAAAATTAAGAAAAGAAGTGGTCCTATTACACTTCCTTGAGGTACACCCGACGTAACATCTAGATTAGAAGAACTTTCTCCTTCAACGACGACATACTGTGACCGACCAGTTAGAAAATCCTTAATCCATTCACAAAGCTGATCAGATATACCGTACGATAATGTTATTGACGATATTCTGCCCGTAATTTCCTTATTTCGTAATAAAAACGCGTGAAAATCCTGGTATTCGTTCAGAATTTAGGAGTTGAAACTACACATACACCTCAGTCGTTATGAATGTTAGATTGCCGGGCTTCCGATACACGGCTTGACAGCTAACCCCAGTGCAACGAGCCGAACTCCTGAGTAACATTGGCACGGAAGCTGTTCCAGGGTGCTTCTCTCTGAACAGCATACACAGAACTCCGCAGTAAATTCACAGAACTGTTCACTCACGGCCAAATGCGTTCCCACCGCGCTGTTAGCACTCGTTAAGGTCTGGCCACGTGCGTTCGTGTGAGTTCACGCATAGAGGACGTGCCCTCCAACGGTGTTTGCACGCCGTGTTTACAAACGGTTCGTCCAGGCCACGTCTGCTTTCACCAGGCGGTTCGGCTGCTGGAAGCTACGGCAGTGCTATACACCTATGGCTTTGCGGCTCGTGCTTATTCGTATTAGAGCTGGGAACCGATTGTTTTCTGATAAGGCCTCGTTTACACGATGCGAGTTGACTGGGACGACAGTTGGCCGAACCGTCGATGGTGGGGTAAGAGAGTGGACTAGCATGCTAGTAATAATTAGAAGACAGTGTACTGTCCACTGTAAAGGACAGTTCTCTACTCCTACATTGTGATCATGTTGAAAATAGTATGTCCATATTACAGAAAGGAATTAACATCATAGCTAATTTGTTGAATATAATGTTGAATGATATCAAGAATAATAAAATAAAACGTAGAAAAACGTTAAAAGAGTGGATATTAAAAAGAAATGCTTTAAATGCCTCAGCGAAAATATAGAGTTGCATCATTTAAGACTAACTGTATTTCAATTTGAAGAGCTATTGCGAATATTTAAAAAATGACACCGCTATGAAACAATTTTTTGATAGCAGAGTCTCTAAAATCCTTGTTCTTGTAATTTTTATTCTTAAAATTCCACGGAATTTCCTCACTTTCACCCAGTTCTAAAGATTTTAATGCCTATGCTTCACTCCGCTTACGCGACTTGTTAGTTGTCGCCATCTTGATTGTTGAACTCGCACGCCAAAAGTTGGTCGTGAACCGAGTCCACTATCCTCAGTCAACTGTCTTGTCTTGTACCTGTTGACACGAGGAGAGTGGACTATCCAGTGCTGCGCGCGCACCAAGACAGTACACTCGTTCCAGTCAACTCGCACCGTGTAAACGGGGCATAATGGGCCCACTTTTTAATCATAATCAACCTTTAGCTTTTTAACTGCGTACTTAATAAGCTGACTCATCTTTGCATTTATCTTGACCCCTTGTAGACTTACCCAGCTAGATATCATGTCTAAAATGATCTAGACAGGATATCTAGCTGGGTGAGTCAACATGGGATGAAGATAAATGCAATGAAGAGTCAGATTATTACGTACACAGATAAAAAGCTAAAGGCTGATTATCATTACCAAATGGGGAAGGAATTGCTTATTGAAGATTCGAAAAGTAAATACCTTGCCATAACATTTGATAACAAACTTAACTGGACACATTGGACAGGTAGTAGGTAAAGTATTCAAAATACTTCACCTGTTCGAAAGAGTTATTCGAGGGTGTACCAGAGAAGTAAGGGAATTGGGTTACAAACCTTTTGTCATACCATTGCTTGAATATAGCAGTATAGTATAGGACCCACATTTTGGGTATCAAATACAGTAGTTGGAACGGGTGCAGAGAAGAGCTGCTAGATTTTTCTTTGGAAAATACCACAGTGCACAATCAGTAACTAATATGGTAAAGGAGCTGGAATGGATTCATTGGAAGACAGGAGGAGAGTGAAGAGAGTTGTACAAATTTACAAGGAATGTGTTGGTGATGAGGCGTGGAAATATATATAAGAGTGGTGCGTGGAAGGGTAATCATCACCATGAACACAAGCTGGCACTCGATTTCAGGCACAAGGTTGTGAGAAGATTTTCTTTCGTAGGTAAGGGGGTCAGGGATTGGATTTTGTTTTAATTATTGCTTTACCCCTCGTCGACGTCGAGGTCATTAGATGCGGGATGTGACTGGGGAAAGGAATGGAAAGGAATTCGACCATGGCCTCTTGAAGGAAGCATACCGGCATTGGCCTGGAGTGATTAGGGGAACCACGGAAAACCCAAATCTGGATGCCCGGACGGGGATTCGAACCGGCGTCCCACCGAATGTGAGGCCAGAGCTTATTAACCACTGGGACTGGAATATGTTCTAATGAAAAATGATGAATAATTTATCAAAAAAATACTGAAGGCATTTAAAGTTCAAATTAGTAGAGGCAAAAGTAGAAAAGAGAGGAGAAAAATGGGTGTTTGGAGAAATTGCCACCGGAGCGTGCGCAATTATAACATCTGTGTAGGAACCATCCCACATTGAACTGAAATCTAATCCTGGGATCGAGCCAGCGTCCTCCCGAATGCCGTGCTCTAAAGCCAACAATCACCCACAACATTGATTTTTCGGTATTGGATATCGAACAACCAGAATCATTAACAATCCAATAATAATATGCAGCGAGTAAATGATGAAGTGATGCGCAAACGGCAAAACGTTCTGGACGTCCAGGCTAAAAATCTCAAGAATGTAGGGAATTTTTTCTACATGCTGAAAAATACACTCAAACTGCTATCAAATACATACGGTTGGAAATTTATCCTCAGGAAATGAACCTATAGGAGAGATAGTGGAAGTTCCTCAGCTACATCTCACTACATATGCTTCAATGATCATGACGTACGTACACTACATTTGATTCACTATAGTGATAATCAGAAATCGGTTATGGAAGCAACAAATTCTGAAAATTTATTTTTCTGACTGGTATTTGAGCCTAACTCCTTCGGAACGCATTATCTACGTTTGAGGATGTAAACGTGTTTTCTATGTGTTGCTAAAAATGTTGCGTATGGAACACAAGGAACGAAAGCATAGGAAAAATCAACGCATTTTGATCCTTCTTATAGCGAAGACAGGTATCGTAACTTAAACCTCAGTGAAATACATCCCCGTTCAGTTTAGGAGCCATTTAGAAATTGTTAGTCCAACCAGAATATTGGCTGCATGCTTCATGGGAAGCATATTAAGTCAGGAGGCCAGAGGTATGACGATTTTTAGTCGTTTCAGTAGCCACTGAGAACAAAACAGTAGCATACAATACCAATTTAGTGTGGTCGTGAACCTGGCGATCAAAACGCTAGAAAGCTGCAAGATCCGAGATGACGTCACCGCCAAAAAGGTTTTCTTTTTTTCATCATCTACCGTTTCGTACAAGCCCCAAAATAAATACTAACTACACCAGCTTACTGTTTTACTTCGACTGGTCGAAAAACTGGGTGGAAATTTGAACTGTAGAAATGCCCCAGGAAGACAACTTTTAACGCCAATGGAAGCTTTATAATTTTTTTAATAATTACTGTTACTATTATGAAGTTTTACGGGAATTAGATTACACACACACAGTCTCATTTACTTCGACTTTGAAAATTAAGATGTAGTAAATATGTAGCGCAACCACATTAATTCTACGTATGCAATATTCTGAATCTAACTTATTCTTCAGCCGTGAAAAGAGACACAAAGACACTATGTATTCGTTTATCCCTGAAATATCAAATAAAGTATGTAGATAGCGCATTCTTTAAATGAATTAAAACTAATACACGCCTCCAAGCGTAGAAACATGCATACGCAAGCCTTTAATATTCCTGTATTAAAAACGTAATACTAAAGAAAAATGTTTATCTTTTCACTTTGATCATTTCAGAGTGGGCTCCCCATTAAGATCTGTGTAAAAGCGCTGCGTGTTATTAAACCAGAAGCAGATTTTAATGCACAACTTGAAATACTTTTTCTTTTTAAATTACTGGAATATAGACCTTAAATAAGAGCTGTATTAATCTTCGTGTTAATTAACTTTAATGAACAGGGTGGAGACTTGGAGCGCGCTTGGGAAACAGTGCGATAAGAGGGACAGAGGCTTACGGCGAAGTATAAGGAAAGACAGCATTTACTCTTTAGCTGAAAGCACCGTGAGGTAAGCTCCTTTAGCTCCTCATCAACTTTTATATCTTTCAGTCGCAACAGCCTGAATTAGCATTACTTATTCAGCAAATTGAATAAATGAATATTGATGAACAAGGGAAAAGTGTGCAATATTCATAGCCTAATGGTTTTACTATTCCTTTTTTTACAATTTAACTTCACTTTTATTGGAAGTCATATGTAAATCTTTTTTAAAAAAATAAAAAATAAAAAAAAGGTTGGCAGTATTGGAGACTGTCGACAAAAGTGAAAATTTAAAACTATGAATCCATACAAGCAACACGTCATACTTACAGCTACAGATATACGAAATATTAATAGTGAACTTGTTACAGGGTTTCTATTGGCTGCGTATTCTGTCTCTGTCTTAGCCACCTTAACATAACCCGGTAATCCTACAGGGACATGAGATCTACAGTTTAATATGGAATCACATCCACGAAAGCGTTCTAGGGTACTTCATATTGATAAGCAAGCTGTACAATCGGGGGAGGTTGGATTAAGCGTATATGTAAATCCTCGTCAAGCCAGTGATTCGAACCGCGACCATTCGTTCCATAGTCAGACACATTAACCACAAAACCGCCAGACTGCTACAGGTATACAGTACTGCTAACGTTACCATGTCCGTAACACGGACTCCTAAGATATTACCCATCCAAAAATCGTCCAATCGCCTAAAGAAGTTTTCACTTCAAAAACTAAAAATCCAACTTAATCCACAACCAGTGGCGTAGCTAAGTCAACAAGGGCCCCGGTGCAAAAAATTTATTTTGGGCCCTCAGGCCAGACGGGCGACCTTTTTTTGCTTTGTGTGCTGGTAGGGGCCCCCTGAACTGAGGATGGGGGTCCTTGAATTGTTCTTTAGGGCCCCCCCTGAGCACAGCGAGGCCCTTAGTGAGGGACTCCTATGTTCTCAGGGGCCCCTTAGACGACGGTAGAGCTTAAAAAAAAAAAGTCGCCAGTTTGCCGTGAAGGCTCGTGGGCCCTCTAAACTGCGCTTGAGGGCCCCTAGAGGTGCGCTTAGGGGCCCCTTGAGGTATGCTTAGGGGTCCCTGAGCGTGAGGGCCCCGGTGCACTGCACCGCCTAGCCCCATAGTAGCTACGCCCCTGTCCACAACCCGAAGTGGAATCTTCCCTAAGGAGATGTACCAAGCTATTGTGTCACCGGCAGGAATGCCATTTTATTTCCTCAAGGACCTACAGTATAACGTGGAATCAGAACCACGGAAGGTCTCGGAGTAGCTCATATAATCAAATACAACTCCTAAAAATTCCTACTCACCACGGGATTTGATCCGTCGACCAGAGGAGAAACTTTCTGAAGTAAGAGCTCTGACCGCTGAGTTACAGACCGCTTTGTTTTGAAGTATATGTGTACTATCAAAACTGGATAACAGACTGTGGGTTTGTATGAACAAGGTTGACAGAAATTAAGGGGAGAGAGGGGGGGGGAAGGCGTGACTTTCAATTCCCCTTACCGTTTCCGTCGATTGCTAGATAGTAATCCTTTCATGCAAGTAGCTTTCCAGTTCTGAGTCATCTTCATGCGAAAACAACACTCTCGTACAATGCTCGACCTTCAGCGAATCTTTTTCTTCTATCTCGATTCTCTAAGGATAAAATTAGCCTCGCATTACCATCTGTGAGAAATTTCACGTAGTAATTAGTGTCTACAGTTTCCTTCTGCGATTAAATTTTCCATTTCATTTACATACTGATGATTCTGTGATTCATAATCATTGAGTAAAGAAGATTACTTTCTACAGAGTTCAGTGATGAAAACTTTTTGATAGCTAAGACAATTCGAATCATTTTAGTGACAGCGAGTGAATTTTCCTCTAATGATTTTGATCAAACACTCGAAGATTTATGAAAAGTCCAAAACTGGAGTTCATCATGAAAGACAGCAAGAGTAACTGACGTCAGATCAGTAACAATTGTTCAAGACATCTTGGAGGAAACATCTTTAAACGACTTTGTCCTATCCGTGATCGTCGGAGAAAAAATGATATGGACAGAAATGGTTTTGTAGTGGAGACCAAGAAGTCGTCAAGATGAAACCTGATGGACCAATGGGACAAAGGTAGGCACACATAAGAGTTTATTGCCCTGTACTCATTACACTAAACGAATTCACGGAAGGAAAACCTAGAACCGCACAACGAGCTGTCGAAAGGTCAGTGTTATGTTTCACGAGAAAAGACAAGAAGAGAACAACCGACGTTAGATCAGTAACAGGGACTAAAAATATCTTGGAGAAGACAGCCTTCTTGAAGTGGCAGTATCATATTTCTCGGAGGAGATATGATCAAAAACAGTGTTAAAGTGGAGCACAGAAGATCAACATAGACCAAAAGGAACATCGTCAGACAATGGGACAATGCAACATACGCAGAGTTGTTGGAGTTAACTAGCAGAGAATCATCCAAGATCGTTCAATCTCAAGAAGACTTCTCAAGCTCTACTTGAACTCATACAGTAACTCTAAACGATCACTTTATTTAATTATTGAACTGGCTGATGGTGATGCTGACTCATATCATAGCAGACTAGCTTTTTCCCGCTGTTTTTGTCTATAGTTTTTCTTCTAAACGATGTATTGTAGTATCTTTGTATGCTTTAAAGTAAATCAAATTCAACAAATCGTTATACTAACTGGAGTATTTATGTTTGAGGTGGCTGTTTTATTAACAGTTTTCGTGTATTCTAAATTTCTATATTTCAGCAAACTAAAGAAATAAATAACCAAAGTTACCTCGTCAATATATATATAATAATAATAATCATAATCGTAATATTGACAGAATCCAAAGGGTGTAGTATTGAATTGTATTGTTGTGTGATCTTTGGTGGGTTTCTTGTAAAGGAGTATACATTGAGACCAGAAGGTTTAAAACTGTTAAAACCTCATCCAGTCTGCTTAGGCAGTTTTTTCGAGATGAACTCAGTCCACTTACAGATTTATAATACTACTAAAGTAAAGTCGATTACACGGGCATCGTGCGTGTCTATTGACAAATTTTTAAGGCGCGTACCAATAACCACCCCATAATTCATCATAAAAAAATACTTTTCTACCTTTTTCCCCCACATTTTTTCGCTACTTTTTTCACAACAGCCAATGGGAGGTAAATAAAACACACAATGATTAAGATTCACAGCGAGAAAATGAACAACGCATCTCTTCCTCGTATGGTAATGTTTTTCTTATCTCTGACCTTTGTTTTTGAGTTACTTGCACGAAGCTCATTAACAAGACGGAAATTTTTATTATGTTTTGACTTGCTTATAGTAATTGCTATTGGGAATAGATCGTAAACGTCGACTGGTGTTCTCCTTACATGAATTATGCATTTGATCGTTTTTTATAAATAAATAGCAACGTGTAGATTTAAACAAACGTTGCATAGTAATTTTTTTATCTCTCTCCTCGCCTTATAATTTTTTATTTCTATTCTTCGTATTTTTGTACAGTTACTTAAAGAACAGACAATTGCCTTTCTGCTGGAATCGCGGTTACACTTCCTTCTAACAGTTTTAGTGCAAATAAAATCAAATTCAATTATTTATTTGAAATTTACACTCCCTTTTAACAATATAAGCAAAAATAAAGTTGATTCAGTTGTTTATTTGAAATTTCCAGGTAAGCCAAGCACCACTGTGGTGACCGCTAGTGGAACTAACACTTCGGGCATCATCGGACTCACCGAAGTTTGACGAGCTATTGTAGTCGCGTCCAGTCTCTAGGCTCAACGTATTTTATTTAAGTGTATAGATTGAGAAGACTTTGTGTACCATTACGAATAATCAGTTTCCAAAAAAAGAAACTTTTGTGTCATCGAGATTTGAATCCCACCTAATATCTTCGTTTTTGGGGAAATACGTTCTCTGTTAGGTGGTTCGTAATACGAAGGCAATACGGCTTAAGAAAGGAGTTCGCTACACAATTAGAACTGTAAGTGCAGCTGTAACAGGCGCAGTCATCAATCAGGGTAAGGTCTGCCGAACGAGAAGATACGAGCGCACCGGAGCCGTATCGCCTGGCAATATCGGCGCTAAAACAAATCGGCTGGCGCAACTCATTGTTTTCGCAATGCAGAGTAATTTCCTTATTGCTCACCGCCGCGGGCACGGCTCAGATTTTCGGAGAAAAGCTCTGCAAAACTACAGTACTGGTGGCAATGAACTGTGCGCTACCTGTTACAAGGTGTTGCGTAACGTACTCCCAGATAGCCTACTTGCTCTGTACCTGCCCGACTTCGAGCCCCTAACACTCAGAGAAAGTTGAGGCGGACGGAGATGTAATGAAATTAGATCATAGCGTTTCGGTTCGATGCTTATTGGTTCCAACGAATCTTATACACCTCGTGTTTTTATAGTTATGAGACTGGTACCGGAATCTTGGAATTAGTGCCGCAGTACTTCCCATAGAATTCGTTCTTTCACATCCACCAACTGCTCTGATTATACACGAGGTCTTACTTAACTTCTCTTCCTGCTTACAGTTTCCCATCATCAATTTTTTTGGTCATTAGCGTAACGAGTAGGTCCCGCCTTTATCGTAGCTTGAAATTCTCACGCGTTCTATTATTATGTGTATAATTCGTTGTGTTGACAAACGTCGTCATATAACATTATCTCAGGATCCGTTATGTGATGTCTTCTTCCTTGTATTCTTTCTACACGATTCTTGTCAGTAAAATATTGAATACAGACAAACAGGTTTAATATCTAGTTCCATGAATAATACTGGCTCTTGGATGTCCGGTAACGTTCGGTCTTAGGTTTAAGTCTATCGTCACTCAACTATGATTTTCTAGAATTCTTCCTGATGTATTGCTTTCCTAATTTAGATATTTTCCGATTCTTTGAACTTTACCAGTGAGTTTACTAGCCAGCAATCTCCAAACAACTTACGAGCTGATTTCAACACACTGCTTAATAAAAGCATAGAATTCCACAGCTTCTTTACCTCTCCATCCACTTATTCTAAATCGTTAATTTTAAACGTAATAACACAGTTGCATTACAACGATTATGATTTGTTTGATGACTTAAAATCGAGGTGTTTTAGAAGTATTCCATCTACCAGATATAGCAAACACATGATGAGGTTTTCCATCTTTCATTAGAGACTACTTATGACACCTTTTCTTGGATACTTCAGCTATAACATTAACTATCGTTTTTGTATATTCAATTTTTATTAAATTTTGTCTTTTTTTTATAAAAATGTAATTGTAATGAGTAAACTTTTCTTAGGTCGTAGTATAATTCAATTGTTTTTAGTATCAAATCATTCTTCGTTAACAATTTTAAAAGCTGTAATCGGTTAGCTAATATTAACTAACAATCAGGAAGCGTTATCAGAGTAGAATTTGTATAGTTTCAAGTGTAGTTCAATGACTAAGGATTATAATATTTTCTGATAAAGTCTGTTTGCATAATTCGTAAAGCTACTTCAGTGAAAAAGGCTGTGTAAAAATTCCCGTTTCTTCCGTTTCATAACAGTCTGACAACCGAAAGTGTAGTTACTGAATTACAACATAAACCAAATAAACATAAAAGTTTTAGTAACGGTTCTGTTTGCCTCTGTATTCTGCAAATATTTATGACTTCTTCTGAAAAAGCAAAACATTAACTTAAATGATGATACTGGGAGCACAGGGTCAAATTCCTTCTGTTGAATTTTTTTTTTTTTTTATCTGCTTAACGTCTCTCTAACAGCGAGGTTTTTAGAGACGGGAAAGGATGGGGGCAAGGAATAGGAAGGAATTCAGCCATGGCCATTTGAAGGAAGCATCCCGGGATTTGCCTGGAGTGATTTGGGAAACCATGGAAAACCCAAATCTGGATGGCCGGACGGGGATTCTAACCACCGTCCTCCCGAATGCGAGGCGAGAACGCTAACCGTTGCACCACCACGCTCGGTTTGAATTTGGTATTATGATTTCTTGAATCATATTCGGCTATAAGGGAGCAGATATCTATTTCATAATCCGATAGTTATAAAAACGTTTAATTTCTGATGAAAAATGCTGAGAACTTCAGCAAGAACAACTCACCCCTTGTCTACACTATGGTTTGATGCTTCGTACTGCCAATATATCATCTTCACTACAGACAGGAACCTCAGAGCTAGGTCTTGCCGGTGAGATAAAATACTATAGTTCCGGTTTAAGAGAATCCATCCTTCTCACATAATGCCCGAAGCGGTGGGTCGGATTAATGGTAAAAATAAGCAGTAAGCGTGTAGAGAGAAGTATTAGAAAGGACGAGTAACAAACCCTATCCCCTAATACTCACGAAGAACTTTTAAGTTGGTTTACCTACATTAACGAGATACTGCTGCAACCGATGGAACAAAGCAATGTAAAACAAGAAAACTTGGAAATTTTAATTTTTATTATGAATCTGAGCGCCTCAAAAATTATTGTTGGTTACAACTTACTCCAACACGGAGAGTGTCGAATATTATTTAACAGATTTTAATAGTTTTACTCTCTAGAGCTAATAAATATATCCTGTGAAGTCTTATTTAGTGAGTAAAAAAAGTCTTGCCGTGTTACAATTTCCGCTCATGTGCTACTTGCTATAAAGCATTCATTGCAGATGAGAATACTTCGTCCAGGAATGAATAAGGCGGCCATCAATAATGTTGAAGGTCACTTGTTTACTCGCCCTCAGCATTTTATGAATAAAGACATCAATATTAAAAAAACTGTCTTCTTCCTTGTATTCTTTCTGTCAAACCTTGACATCTGAGATCGACGTGAATTATAGAAATGAATTCTGGTCGGGAGAAGACCAGGAATAAATTTCGACAACTGTTAACATTATTACTATGATGGGAATTCGTGTTTTTTTTTTTTCCACAGACTGTTCATTATGGTGTCATTGTGAATACACCTATACCTTGGTCGATAGTATTTATCGTAGAAGCAAAATCGCTTTCTGCGCCAAGAATACTGAATAAATACAGAATTTATCAAGAAATTGCTTTTTTTTTGTGTTCCCAATGAACTTCAATTGCATGCAGACTCAGTGTTTGAAGCGCAGAAACACGTTTTCTAAAAGTGAATGACGATGGATTTAATAAATCTACGAAAGAAAAATGCAGTTTTAGCATAAATAATAAAGCTACTTTGAGTACTACACAATTTTCCTGAACTGTCAGCAGTGTCGAGATTCACGTCGATTTGATCACGGTTGAAATAAACGATTCAGACGGAAATTTTTTTTGTAAATTTTAATATAATTGCACATGATAAAAAATCGTGCTTATGCGATTGAGGTAAGAAACATGAACAAAAAGTGTGTTAAAGATTCGAACCTAAGCAGGGTGTACTGGAAACGGCCAAAAGCTTTGAACAATAGGTATTACACATACATACCTGTGACATATCAAAATCCCACAAATCATTTGAAAATATATGTAATCCGCGATTGATGGACTTACAACGTAATTTACTCTTCAGTTTATTCAATACCGCGATAAAAAAAATGGAAAATTTAATTAAATTGTAAAAAGAAAGCCATTGCTTGAAACATTGGCGGTGTAAGTATACTATAGCGAAATGAATGAGATCGTTGAATATGAGTGGTATTCAAGGTTAAAACTGGATTACGATTTGCAAGTCGAATCTTAAAAACCTGAAACGGATGTACTCGTACAAAAGTTAACCTGCATAGTAGACTATGTTAGTGCTGTATACGTTAGATCTGTTTCCCAGGCGCCTACGGCCACACCTTTTCTTCTTACAGCTTCCTGCATCCGAGGTGATTTGACATAAAGACGACATAACTAGATGCGATGTGAAGCACAGCCCCAAGTTTTGTATGTAAATCGGAGAGTTGGATAGCTGGCATTTCCGTTTAAAGGCCGTACAGCCGTTGGTAATCGATATACTTGTAAAGTCAGAGAGGTTGCCCAGTTGTCTTGTTCTGTGCCTCTGGCTACGCGGGACCGACTAACATAAAGACTGTTGGCCGTAGCGTGGAGGTAATAAGCTTCGCGTGGAGCGAGCAGCGGGAATTATGGAGCCCCAATTAGGACTTGAAAGGAGGACTGACAGATCACCGCGCCAGCCTCCAACGATTGAATCGTACATCACCAAATATGGCGTAAATTGCTTCAAAATTATATCAGCTTTTTTGTGTAAGCTCGTGTGGTCTCAATGCACGCAGCCTTGAACACATTACGTTATGTTAATTCAGTTCCCTCGAGCGAAGCAGCTTAGTTGATTTACCCCACTTCTACAGCACCAGGTCAGTAAGTCTTTTTGAGCCTCAGAAATAAGATGTATATTAGCGATATAGTTTCGTGGCCTCATGCGACAGGACTGGTAGATTAGAACCGCAGTCAAGTAGAGAACAAATGATAAATCTTCACCGAGCGTGGTGGGTGAGCGGTTAACGCTCTGGCCTCGCATTCGAGAGGACGCGGGTTCGAATCCCCGTCTAGGCATCAGATTTGGGTTTTCCATGGTTTCCACAAGTCACTCCAGGCGAATGCTGGTATGCTTCCTTCAAAAGACCACGGCAGGATTTCTTTCAATTCCTTGTACCCAGTCTTTTCCCGCCTCTAAGGACCTCGGTGTTGACGAGGGTAAAGCCATAAGTTAAAAAAAGACAAATCTTCGACATTTATACTCCATGTAAGAAGTATCAGGATTCTTATAAAATTCATTGCTAGCATACTTTGTATAGTGCTAATTATCTGCGTATCATGAATTTTAAACCTAGCGTGGTGGGTGAACGGTTAACGTTCTGGCCTCGCATTCGGGAGTAAGCGGGTTCGAATTCCCGCCCGGACATTCAGATTTGGGTTTTCCATGGTTTCCCCAAATCACTCCAGGTGAATTCAAAGATTCTTCCTTCAAAAGACCATGCCCAAATTCCTTCCCATTCTTTGTCCCCAGTCCCTTCCCGCCTCTAATGACCTCGGTGTCGACGAGGCGTAAAGCCATAAGTAAAATAATAATAATAATCATAATAATAATAATCTTCTAAATTTGTACTCCATGTAAGAAGTTTCTGGATTCTTATAAAATGTATTTTAGCATATTTTGTATAGTGGTAGCTCTCTGCGCATCATGGATTCTAAGTGCCCATAGGTTAAATAATATATCTAACAGCATTCTTGTTATTGGAAGGTATATCACTATATTCGTTTAGCAACACAAATCTAAAAAATCTGAATTCAACAGTTAAATTTGTTCCAGGCACTGAATTGAAACATTTGTTGACATTTCCTCACAGTAAGGTGAAAACATACAATACCCGTAAGTAGCTATGCGAAACCTATTTCAATACCCGTAAGTAGCTATGCAAAACCTATTTTTGTGGTCTTAATAGACGTTGATAATGACCTTCGTTGTATGTATCTGACTAATGCAGTTCTTCGAGAATAATATATATATTTTTTTTTAAATCCTTTGAACTTTGCTCTGGCTGTTACACGTAACTTGGTTTTTTTTTTTTTTCAATTACATAACAGTGCAGTACTGCATATAGTTTCCATTAACAGTTCACTGCCTTTCTTTCAAGCATTCAGTATTCCCTGTTCATATTTCTTGATGAGGGGCCAGATCATTGCGTAATAGCGTGTATCATCGAATTTCTCAACTTTTTGTTTATTGGCATAACCATTTCAGTCGAATTAATTCATTTTAGAAACTTCTATTCCAAGCAAAGTAAGTAATTGTTGTCATCTGTTTTATAAATACTGCAATATCTCATTTTTATATCCGTAATATTTGTACAAGAAAACTCAGTTACGTACCTTAGCATTCACCTAGACGATCAGATGTTCTACTTCTACAGAATTCGCACTCTCATTGTGCACCTCTCTCTACGCCCAAGCATAAAATCGTAAAACTAAATCGGTCGGATTTTACTTTACATACAGCCATGCATACTGCTTTTTTACCCATCCTCAGTAATCGATAACTCCATTAAACTTTGCTGTTAGAAATTACAAGTGTAACTAGATCCCCGAAAAAAAATCCGCAACATGATGAGCACTACCATTAAGTAGCTCGCTTCTTTCCAATACCTAAGGAATATGGAGTATTGGAAGCCACAACTTTTAATAACGGGTTAAACAGTTTATAGTCAAGGCACAGTCTTGTCTTTGGGGTTGGAATCTTCCTTCAAACATAGATATAATCACAAATGATCAAAGGCAAGTCAATGAAAACTCATTATTTATCAACACTAAAAGGATCCACCGGAAATGCAATGTTTGAAAATTGTATTACCTTCAAAGATTTTAAACTACCTAGTAAATTTCATGGGATGTGGAAATGAATTTGTGCATCACAGGCTGTCAGTTGTTTCGACGGAATACGTTGTTGGTTCGAAGTGAATTGCCCGTTGTTTGACATTAGTCCGTTAGGAAGAGATCCAGGAAACAATTAGCTATTAAATGGATCCTCTTTGCTTTGGGACTAGAAATTAATTGTAAATAATCAACGGCATTTGTGTGTATTAGACAATAGGAAATAACTCACACTTCGGCTCACAGGATGTCCAGGGTAAATGTAATCTTCCAACAATAGAATTGAAAGAATGCATCGAATTAATTGTGAGAGTAACGGTGGTAAGATGTGAACCAACAAGTCTTCATGACATTTCTCTTGTTGGAGGCTCCTCTGCTGTACAGAGTATAAAGCTTGGTTCGCCTTAATCCTGAGCGACACGCACAGTGCAGTAGCGGTGACGCCTGTAAGCAGAAAGGCTCGCCTGAGTCAGTGGAATACTGCTCTGATTTAGGCGCTGACTCGCAACTCCGACAAGTGGACAAACGAATGCGTCATTATGAGAGAACACCAGCCTCAACTGGGGTCACAGAGCTGCGGCATCCCAGTAGACTCGTCAGAACAGCAAGAAATAGCAGACATTCTTCCAAACAGAGTTCTGGAGCTGCACCAGTCTATTCTATACATTATTCCTTGTACAAACGATAAATAAATTTACTGAAAGTCATAATGGAAAATAGGAAAATTATACGCAAAATATCGTGTCAGATAAATTATGGATGGAATTCAGTTGATTAATATCTGCTCTAAAAATCAAGCGTGGTGCATGAGTGGTATACGCTGTTACCTTGCCTTCGGGGGGACGCCGGTTCGAATACCTGTCCGTGTATCCAGATTTGGGTTTTCCATAGCTTCCCCAAATCACTCCAGAAGAATGTAGGGATGCTTCCTTCAAAAGGCCATGGCCGAATTTCTTCCCGTTCCTTGTTCCCAGTCCTTTCCCGCCTCTAATGACCTCGACGTCGACGAGGCGTAAAGCCATAAGCAAAAAAAAATGCACTAAAATAGTTTTCGCAATGTAAGGACTAGTTATTTCATATCAGACAGGTATAAAAGCTTCGAGCACGTCTTGTTTCTTGATATTATTTTTGCGCAAGCAGTTCACTTATTTCGTCGTAAGTAAGTACTTCATTAGTGCTTCAGATATATATTAAACATTAGAGCCCTCCCAGTTTTTGGACATTTATCGAATTTGCAATTATGAATTTCATAAGAGTGGGGAATTTTATGACATTACTTATTTCACCAAACGTAAGAGTAATGCCTATCTGTTAAATAAAAATTTATTACATTTTGTGGATGAATAAAAAAGGATTTATAATTAAGTAATGTGCTTCATATCTTTTGAACCAGCAGAAATTCATTCTGTTAAATAGAATATGTCCACTTTGCCATTGCAAGGAAGCTAATGCTTTAATAAATAAAAAAAACTCATTTTTGTATTAAGTATAAATTTGAGCTGCTGTATTTTTCATAGGAACAGTTATTGCATACATAAAACTCCCTCAATGTGACCTTATCTTCCATTTTAAGTATCTCATTTTTAAATTATGAGGTTAGAAACTATAACCGGAAACCACTAGAGCTGTGAAAATTATATCGTAATAAACATTATTGTCTGAAATCCCTTGACAACTATTGTATACCGATTCATCATAATCACAAAATAAGTGCATGTATACGTATGTAAACATAGCTCTGGTAACAAGAAAAATACACAGATTCGACGTAAAGAACAATATTATGAACTGCTTTCTATGATCGTCGTATGCTCTGACTAAGTGAAGCGTATTTCACTGTGCATTAGGATCTAAGAACCCTACACAATACACAAATATAGCAGAATGGAGAGGACAGAAAATGTCAGATGAAGTTTGACAGAGTTCTTATGTCAGTGGTATTTGTGTTAAGGATAAAAAAAATAAAAATCTGCCTAAGACACCCCGACAAAATATCTTCCCGAACGTTATTAAAAAATCGCTAAACCCTAAAAACTGGTGTTACGTGTTTAAAATGCTGTCGCGTTAGTGTTGTTATACACGGAGTAAATTTGTTCTTGTTGTCTGAGGTGCGAAGCAAGCTCGTACAGCTGTCCTCTGTTTTGTATCTAATGTTACGTCGACAGAGTTGCCTACCTCGCCCCTGCCACGTGTCCCAGTGATAAACGTTTGATGCGGTCATCGCACTCAGCCGAACAATGGCTGAATAATGCACACTATCGATAACGCCATGCCGTCACACTAACCACAAAGCAGGTCGCATACTGAACTATACTCTCACATTCACGGAAATTGTAATTTTAAAATTAGTATTTTTATTTGATCAGCAAGTTCTAGAATGACAATTACAGTTACAGTAATGCATCTTTGTCCTAATTAGAGTGAAATATCAGCATCGAGAATACGATATCTTTCATCGTTATTATAAAATATTCAGTAATAATTTAATGAAAAATCAATATTCCTCAAGAAGACTTAAAAATATAACGTTTGTTTTTTATTCTAAACAGACTTATCTATGAAACACTAATCACAAAATAGTAAATACGAAATCGACACTTCTAGATGAAATCATCTGTAATTTTATGGCATACATAAAGTTTAAGGCTTATTACTTTCTCCTTAAAAAAGAAATAAAAAAAGAAATACATCAATTAAAAAAAATTATTTCGAGATTTTAAGTAATTTATTTTTTAAGTGCTCCAGTAACCTTTTATTAATTCTTTATAGTGTGGTTACCATTAGTGCCTGTATATTTACCGTGCCTGTGTCTTTGTCTATGATAGTTCATTCTTGTGAGTGCTGTTTGTATAACCACAGAAAAAATATTTGCCCGACATGTCATATTAGACATCTAACCAATGCAAAGATTGATGGAAAATAGCTGGAAAAAAATGTATAGGTTTGTATTGACCGTGATAAACAGACGATAATAATCCTCTTGTCACGAAATTATACAGTCAACAGGTGTTACTCATGTTTCCCAGTCGATAATAATGTCATATTGGCAGAGGATTTAATTTAATGGTCCATTGATTTAATTCTGAACATGTCACGTAATAATTCTACCTGCGTATCACGTAGATACGACAATTAAGCAGTTTACGTCAGTAAAATCAACTACGCAAACAATTTTCATGACAGATAAGCAAATGGGAATTGCGCTGGATAAAAAGAAATGTGCTATGCCGATACTTTCTGAAGAAGATGTAAATACTAAAAACACAACGTACAACAATAAGATGCAGATGTTACTATGCTGAATATTTATACCTGGGTGTAACTGTTCCAGTATATATAAGTACGAAGTCTTTCTCGGCGTTGAGAATGTATGAAATGCTCTCGGATGATTAGCCGAGTCAAGAATGCGTTGTCACACGATATTTCGGCAACTAAATTCATTGTCGCCATCTTGACTCGGCTGTTTCAGTATACTTTTAATTTGTGTTAGTGACGTCATATAGAGGCTGTCTATGATGATTGCAGTAGTTTTTGTTAAACAGGGAGAGATTGCCTTTAGCACGCACAGGGAGGAAATTTCATAACCAATGCCAGTGAGTCAATAATAACGCTCTGGCTTTGCTTCCGGAAGTATACGAGTTCGAATTCAGGTTCCGCCAACCAGATATTGGCTTTCCATTTTTTTTCCCGAAATCACTTCAGGTTAATTCTAGGATGGTTCTTGCAAAATAACGTAGAAAAATTCCTTCTAGTTCCTTATCCCCTCTCCTCTCATACCTGTAAAAACGTCAAAATCGACGCCGTGCAAAGCACAAAGGAGAAAAAGAAGAAATTTGATGAACTAAAGGAAGTGATGGAAAGTTAGAAATGTAGTAGTCATCTGGCGAACTGTCCTCTTTTGAATGTGGATCCCGGTAGATTGAGTCAACTTCGAACTGTCCCTGCTTATTTCTGGAATTAATAAGTCCGTCGTAAACTAATTGCTTTATCGACTTAATTGGACTTCACATTCAACAAAGGTACGGCGTGTTAAGGGTGGTTTGGCCGTATAACCCCCTCTATATTATTATTATTATTATATTAGTAAATAAATACACCGTCCTGAACACACACGTTAAATTTAATACTAATGTCAATCAACCACGACATTACACATCTACTTCTTATATTAGTCTGTTAAATTATCATCGCTTGCGCAGTCTATCAACATTTGTCTCGTTCGATCAGCGCCGACTGCTAAACCAGAGATACTTTATATGCATTATTACAGACTACACTAATACCACCCCGATCGCTACAACACACTAATATCTGTGGAAACCCGAGATGCACATTTGATTACAAACCTTTATACAATTAACAATAAAAACAACAGTAATAACATAATCATAATGAAAAATAACTATATCAGTAGCAAACAATTTTTTTTTTTTAGAAAAGGGAAGGGGGGAGGGAAGGAGCGGTGGTAACAAATATCAAATACTGAGCACCGACAAATTTATTGAACAAACTAGTTATGTTCTGTGAGCTGGCTGTAACAACGTTAAAAGCAATTTTACTTACTTGTAGGTCCACCTTAGAATATTATGGGTCGTAATGTGGACTGCAATCAACCTGCCACAGCCTATTACACGGAAAAACTATTTTTATGCAAAGTACAGATCTCGGTCGGCGGTGGAGTTGGTCGCGGGGCGAAGTGGATGTCTCATAATGAGGCATCGATCGTTCCGGCACTGGATTCATTAAGCTAGCACAGCGCGGGCGTCCAAGTCGTAGCCGAAGGCACATTCTGGATGACGTACCCCGACCAGCCACAATACTCAACCAGGAGGCCATCCTAAATGCATTCCTCGAACGATTTCCTATCAGATTATGTTGGTATTGTCACGACTGCATAAGATTTTTGTATTTCAGTGTTTCTGTTATTGACCGTTCCAATACCACAAAATTGTTCTCCGTGAAAGAATAAACCGCCACAAGAATAACAATGCAACATAAGATTGATATGACACCTTGTTCAGTGTGTTATCAGACTGCTAACAAAACTTTCTTCAATGGGACACTGTTTTAGACATATTGTTTACAGTGTATTAATTCTTCAACATAGGTCTTGGCATTCATCCGACAAGGGAACATTATAGTGCAGTAGACTCAATAAAATTATATGTACAGTACTTTCTCAAAGCGTTAATGATAGCCTGAAACAATTTTGTCTACTGAGACAAATCATCACAGGAAGTGTGCTATTTTCCGATTCCAGCTAAGCGCCCAAAAGCATATTAAAAGTTCTTAGAGAGACGCCTTGTTGGAAAAAGTGGACCAGGTACAAACCTTCGGCCTATCGTACAAACGGAAGTTGCGACGGTTTTTAGGTAGTTTGCCACATTCACCTTGGTGAATACCGGTCTGTTTCCCTCTCTCCTTCTCAAAATCTACACAGCTAATATGGTTTGCAGATAGGTGGCTAAATTGACAACCCTCCTTTTAAATTACATGTCCTTAGTCAGCCCATTTCGAAGCATATTACCATTATTATTATTATTTGTTATCGCTTTACGCCTAGTTGACGCAATATTATTAGTGGCTAGAAAGGAATGATGACAAGAAATGGGTGGGAATTGGGCCGTGGTCTTCTGAAGGAAGCATCCCGGCATTCACCTGGAGTGATTTGGAGAAACCTGGAAAACCCAAATCTGGATGCCCGGATGGGGATTCGAACCGGCGTTCTCCCTAATACGAGACAAGAACTTTACCACTCACCCACCGCGCTCCTTGAAAGCACCATTAAACAAAAATAAATACACTGTAATCTCTATCGTGATTTTACAATAATGGAACTTCAGCAATCCATAAATGGCTGTAATTAACTAACTGTAAATGTTGGCGATAGGAAAAGACTGCGGTTATGAAATGACATAAATGAAGGGAAATAACCATAAACCGTACTACTAGGATGGTATTTGTTATATGAATGTGTATGTAAATTGCTGTTTCCCAGACTCAGACTTTTGAAAGGCTAAATTAGTGCTAGTTGAGTTCCATACCTCCTTTTTACCCTCGGCGTTAGATATGTGGGTGGAAAGGCCAGTATTACACCCAAGATGGTTAAATTTACAAAGATTTTCCTATCCTGTGCTCAATGACCATCGCGGTAAATGGGACTGATGTTCGTTCTGGACATTCCGCTTCGAAAAAAAGATCGGCAATTGAAACTTAGTCGTCCAGTGAACAATCAGCCGCTCCGCCGCGGGTCTATGTAAAGGACGATAGAAAATAGCTGCAGCCCGCCACCCCGCTGCGCTGTGCAGGTGTAGGGTGTCCACTTGGCAGGAGTCCTGCGGTGTCCTGCGCTGTTATATTTAGCACTGCTGGAACGACGGTCGCATGCCACGCGTCCTATTCGCCCCGAGAGGTTGGCAACCTTCGAGTTATTCCTGACGACCAACACGTGGACTGACTTAGCTCTGCGAACTCACAAAGGTAACTTTCAGCCTCCTCTTCCCCCAGCCACTAAGCATCTAAAGGTGTTAATAAAGTAAATAAAGTTTCGTTCAAGGACTCCAAAGCGGCAGTGCCGCAACTGCGGTGTTTCCATTAAACTTTCACAGAGACCTAAACACGAGTTCGCATGTGAAACTGACGTTAATTTCCAGAATACTGGGTAGGAAATTTCAAGTTTAAAGAGGAAACTTCTCATTTTAAGTGGAAATGATGAGCTAATTCGCTAATTGTATGTAACTTTAAACAGAGACTCTGCAAGAACATCGCACATGTTTTAAGAACTCTTTTATCGTAAGTTCATACCACTAATTATTCAGTATACAAGGTCGTTTCACAAAGAGGCCATTAATCAAAACTTTTATTAAGTGTAAATTGTTTTCAATATAGTTCCTCTTCAAAGTAGCCAGCATAAAACTACATACATACTGCAGCGTCTCCTTCACGTTTAAAACGAGAGAGCAAACAGGCAAAACTTCTCTTTAGAAATTTCCGTAATCTTTCACGAAAAACTTTACTAAATTGATTTTATCTTGATCAGAATCCATGAGGAATAATTGTTTGTTTTGTAACTGAATGCTCGCAGAAATTCGGCACTTAATGTATTACGTCACTCAAGTGAATAGAAAAACTATTTAGGTTTGTGTAGTGTTGTTGTATGTCGTATTGAAGAGGAGCTTGCAAACGTTCAAGATGTTCCAGTGCAAAAAACACGACAAACGAAATCGTCTGAGACGAAGCAAACGTGAAATAGATTCACATGTAAATAACATTAATTTCCACTGCACATCATATTGTTCCCATAATTATATGTAAATGACAAAATGTTCAAATATCATAGAGATGGCACTGAAGGAACTTTAAAAATGATGTGCACGGCGGAAAAAAATTCAATAAACTTCAATCACATTTTTATGCAAATTTTTAGTTGCAATTGTGGAAATAGCCCATACCATCCTGTTGTTAACTATTTAGTGACTGACTGAAATGTTGTTCCAGGCAGTTTTTCCACAATTACTTAGTTTTAATTGTTACTGAAGAATGTTATTGCGATTGTTTTTACTGTATATTGCCGTACGCGTTTCGTGTTTCATCGAGGCATCGTTAGCTACGAATTATTTAGATTGACGTTATCAAAGTTATTATTATAATTCTTACCGAGCGTGATGGTGTAGCGGCTAGCGTTCTGGCCTCGCATTCGGGAGGACGGCGGTTCGAATCCCCGTCCGGGTATCCAGATTTGGGTTTTCTATGGTTTCCCAAATCACTCCAGGCAAAAACCCGGGATGCTTCCTTCAAAAGGCCATGGCCGAATTCCTTCCCATTCCTTGCCCCCCATCCTTTCCCCGTCTCTAAAGACCTTGCTGTTAAGAGACATTAAGCAGTTAAAAAAATAATTATAATTATTGGCTGATGACACTTTAACGCATATGAAACGCGTGCGGCAATAAACAAATAAAAACAGTTACATTGGCATTCTTTATTAATGACTAGTTATTTAATGATTGTTTCTGGCGTTTTTCATCTGGAATTACAGTATAATCTTCCTTTCAAAGAACCTTCACGGAAGGGTGTGAGTAATATCTTAGTCTCGAACAATTTTTTTCTTTTACTTGCGGCTCGTTGACGTCGTTGTCATTAGAGACGGGATGGGACGGAGGACAATGAAAGGGAAGGAATTTGGCCATGGTCTTTTGAAGGAAGCATCACGGTACGAACTGAACATTTTCGCCTCTCAGAGGATTCGTTATACGTTTGAGGCACAACAGTGCATATTTTAAAAAAATTGTTCTAACAATTGTATCATGCTCATGTAATTGTGGGACATTACTGACGACGGCACAAGACAATCATAACAATTAATTAAAAACACCCATGCTATACTCGAACCGGCGACCCCAACAATGCGGCACAACAGAGCTTATTTACAATATACACAACGCTTTTCAGTTCAATCTTGTTAAACTTATTAACACAGTAAAGGGTCATGATTTGACTCCCCTGTATTCTCTTACGTAATTCTAATCTGACTCTGGTATCGAGTGTGTACCACTAATTCATTTGGTGGGTAATGAAACGAGACGGAAAACGAAAGTTAGAGGTTGCAGCGAGGGCCAAATTAAACAGGACAGTGGCGGCGTCCGTTTCATTACGGCCGATCAGACGACCATTCCAGAGATTTCGGAAGCCGCGCCATTAATCGCTGTAGAAGCATTCCAGTGTCTCCGCCTCTAAATTCGCCAGACGACAACGCCGTATCTCTGCCGCCTCTTAGTCAAATGAGGTCATTCGCTTCTGGCCTCACACAGCAGTTAAAAGCTCCTGAACTTAACCGAACCGAGTTGAAACTAAAATCATCCCAACGCAGCTGACGTGTACTGTACATCTACACTAATATTATAAATCCAAAAGTAACTCCGTCTCTCTGTGTGTTTGTTACCTTCTCATAGCTAAACCTCTAAACGGATTTTAGCGAAATTTGACGAGGGAATACCATGTACCATTAGGAAAGTCATAGGATACTTTTTTTCGGGATAAATAAAATATTTTGTCATCAAATTTTGAAAATTGAACAGTGACAATCAGACGATAGCGTATGTAAGTCCTTGTTATGTTATATCGGTCACTTAGGCTTCATTCTTCTTGCAGTCAGTTTATGTATGAACACCTTTTAGGTAACTTACAACTTTCTATATCCAATTCTAGCAATAAAATTCTAAGTTCACGCTTTCGAAGTCACGGGTAACAGCTAATTGGCTATAAGTTCGAAATGTTTCTGATTTAAAGCGTGACACAACTGGACGATTATCATTGGTTTTCGTCGACCGAGCCTTGTGGGCTAATCTCCCGAGTGAGAGACCATAGAGTTAGGAAGCGTCCACAAACTACGTAGCTCCATTTTGGCCTCTTGTGTAACCCCTCTCCCCCCCCCCACGTAACCCGACGTGGTTTTTGCCTCTACCCTCCCCCCACGTTCGCGTGGCACATAGCCTTTTTTCCCTATTGATTCCAGAAGACATTTTGTACTGTTTTCCCTTGTCGCACTATTGTAAATTACATATTGAGATAATTAAACGACGGAAATAAATATTCACATACTTTTGTGTATTCTGTACCGCATTTTAAATGTGACAAATAATATGAATGGAAAGCTACGTGGCTTGGTTCGGAAATCCCTCTTCCCCTACGTAGTACAGGGTAGCTTTCCAGCCAAATCT
Organism: Vandiemenella viatica; assembly: GCA_031002005.1. NCBI lineage: Eukaryota > Metazoa > Arthropoda > Insecta > Orthoptera > Morabidae > Vandiemenella > Vandiemenella viatica. Next base: position 124,219,855 of record CM061914.1, read on the forward strand.
TTCCTCCCCCTAGACCGAGCTCCCTTACCGCTCTCCAACCTCGCTAGGCCTTTTTTTCCAAATAAGTGCAATAAATCAAAAAATTGGGGGGGGGGGAGAGTAAAGTGGCTGGAACCAAAATCACCATTAATTCGGCCATGGCCTTTTTGAAGGAAGCATCCCAACATTTGCCTGGAGTGATTTGGGGAAAATATGGAAACCCCAAATCTGGATGCCCGGACGGGGATTCGAACCGGCGTCCTCCCGAATGCGAGGCCAAAGCGTTAACCTCTCACCCACCACACTCGGTTTTAAAAGTAGTTTTGAAACCGAACTAAAGTAAATTTGAGAAACCTGATTTTATGATCATGGTAATGTATTTAACGTCTGTACACATTAATATTACTGACATTGTATAAAGGTAAGTATCAATAAAGTACCAAAAATTGGTTTTACACGGAACTCATCCCTTGTTCCTCATAATACTGCCCTCGTCACTTCCAGGTACTGACCAGTCTAGGAACTGTGTTTACCGAAAGTTAGCTCACGAAAGCGTAAAATTCCGAACAATTCACCGAGACGGCTATAAAGTGATTAGTGCTGGGAATTTCAATTAGCGATCTCCGATGGAGAGGCTGTTCGTTAGCGAATCAATTTCATGGAGATCGGGGTGGATGGAGAGTGCGGCGGCAGCCTCGACCTCTCTGGACCGCCGTAACGAAGAGGCTTCCAGGGGCCCTAATGAACTGCCCGCCGGGTCCGGCCCTAACGAAGTGAAGGACACAAGAGGCGGTCTCCTTTGACCACACAGCACCAACTGACTCTAGCATCTATCTACCACCTCAGCAGATTCTATAAAAACGTGCCTGGCAGGAGCAGTAGAGCATTTAGATTTTATTGTAATTGTGAGGAACTAGTGAACCGTTTATTATTATTAAAAAAACCATCTGGCAATCACTAGGGACAGCAAACAGAATTGAAAATTTAAAACTATTAATATCATACGCATAACACGTCATACTTACATACTATATATTATTATTATTAAAGCTTTATCAATCTCTGTTTCAGGATGCAGCCTCTTTAAGCCAATGAGCTATATAATACAATTTAATTCTAAGTAGTTTTGTTGCAGTTCTCTCCAGGCTGATCGATCTTGAGCAACCCTCTTCTAGTTCACGCCTGTAACTCGACGCATGCTGACCCCGGCAGCGTAGGGGTAGCGTACTTGCTTCGCGTTGCAGGGGTCGCCGGTTCGATTCCAGCCAAGGGCATGGGTGGTTTTAATTAAATGTTGTGTTTGTCTTGTGTCGTCCTTACAGAATATAATCACACTGAAATGAAATGTCTACATTGTAAGAGAAACACACACGTTGAGTTGGCTGTGTGGCTAACATGGCCAAATGCCATTTTAAAAAAAAAAAAAAAAAAAAAAAAAAAAAAAAAAAAAAAACAACTCGACGTATGTTTTTATCTCAGCGATCCGGGAGTATTCCTCTAGCTCCAGTACTGCAGTAGTCCCATCTGTCATCTCTTTTGCGAACAATTGCCATTTTTGGGCCATGACTCTTTTTAAGATGTCTGTCACTTTGGTTATTGAACATATGTGCACGGCCCTTTTCCTGTCTCTTCTTGTAAAGCCTAGTATTGCTCTTTCCATACTTCTCTGGGTAGTTCTCCGGTTTTGCTTCGTGTGACTATTTAGGGTACAAGTCTGGCAGGCGTATGTGAGGACTGGTAATACACATTGCTCAAATACCTGTTTTTTAAGATTTATTGGCATGTTAGATTTAAAAACTATGGAATTTCTTCCGTATGCTCTCCAGCCAAGCTTTATGCGTCTGTAGATCTCAGGCTTTGAGTCGCCATTCATGTTGATCAGTTGGCCAAGGTAGACGTATCAAACTATTGTGTCAGAGGGTAGAAGATTGATTCCTTTCTTCAGGGGCCTGCACTTTAACGTGGAATTAGATCCACGGAACTTTTCACCGTAGCTCATATAATCAAATACAACTCATAAACATTCCTACTCACTGCGGGGTTTCAACCCCCGACCGGAGAAGAACTTCCGGAAATTATTCCCTCAACCGCCGAGTTACCAGACCGCCTTGTTTTGAAGTATACGTGTGTTAACAGCTATGGAAATCGGATAAAAACTGTGGATTTGTATGAACAACAGAAATTAAGGTGAGGGGGCAATGGAGGAGAGGGTTTAGGTTTATGCAAATCAAACATAAACAGCGTTTTTTCTAATTGTTTTAAAGAATACGTGTGCAAAGTGCCATCAAAATCAGATAAAAACTGTTTGGACAAAGATTTTGCTAAAAGCGTCCAAAGAGCATATCACACGTGCAACAGATGGCGTGATGGTGACGCGCGTAACAGGTGGCATCTTGGTTATGGTGATGACACGATCTCACAGATTTACTCCAGTAAAAACATCGCGTAACGCACCTATAGAAATTTTCACTTCTAGAAAAGGGGGCGTAAAGATCTGATGTCCATTAAAATCTCGAAAGCTTGTTAGAAACGACGTGAACTTTGAATGCATCCACCTCGTAGCCAAAATCTCTAAGGCATAGTGACTGTGACGCTTAACATGAAAGTTAAGTGGAACTATAGTCCGTTGAATTAAAATCAGTCTGGTCTATCCCCACTCCATTGCCATTACTCCTAAATGCGAAGCGGAAATTACTACACTCCCCCTAGGATACCCCTTTCAACTAGGAGAGGTAGGGTACAGATCCATTAGGCAGAAAGGTGATGGTATACAATTTCAAAAAAAAAAAAACCAATAATGTACCCTTGGCTCGTACTGAATTCCATACCTATCCACTAAGCACAAAAGACACTATTGATAATGATTTGTTCATCTGATAACTTCTTCCGTCTTCCGTAAAAGATTTCACACGTTACTTTCTTTTATGCTGACACACAAAACTGTCGACTCACAACATTGTGATCTGACATACTAGCTGGTTCCGCCAAATATACGCGGAGTCTGGATTTTGTAGGAGACGATGCTTCGTAAATGGTGGAAGCTGTTTTCCCTTTGCAAGCTGGAAGGCCCTGGCCGAAAGGGCAGTATTCAACAGCCGTGTCTCTTCGGTTCGCGAAATGGGCTAAAACTGCTCCTCGAACTGTTACTGAAGCAGCGTAACCGAAATAAAATTTGGTGCGACATTAGCTCGATGAACCTAGCTGTAAAATTCTGCACGACTTTTCGTCTTATGATCCAATTCTCGTCTACATTTTTAAAAGTTCTAGTGAATTTTTATAATTGGACTGAATGGTCAGGACCCACTCCTGTCACTTCGACAGGGGAGGGGGGGTAGCAGGGCAGGGGGGGGTACTTGGCTACGAACGCGGATCTCTGGGTGAGAGAAAAGGGGAGGAAAGTTTGTAGACGAGCAACGGGACACACCTAACACCTAAGCAAGCACTGGAACGAAAGTGGCTGTTTCCTCCTGAACAGACGCAATTTCGAGTGCTCAACCATATGCATCCAGTTGTATTCACCAATACCTGAGAGGAGCAACGCAATCTGGCTGTCCTATTTGTCTACATCAGCTATTGCAAGCCATGAAATTCTTTCCTAGAACGTCAGTGTTCTTACCCATTCAACCCCCTTCTTAACGGATACCGGGATTTTTCTCATTTGGAGAGATCGTATTGTTGACCTTCACGTCTCCATTCTATTGCAGAGGTGTTGGAAGGTAATGTAGAGCTCTATTTCTAGCATCCTCTGGACACGAATAACCTGTTTATGAGTGAGTCTTACCACCTATATGATCCCAGCCATTAAATGTCTCCTGTTTCCTCTAAGAAAAAACTAGAAGCAGGATATGTCAACTGTGGCTCTAATATCTCTGACTTTGCTGCCTCTTTCATCGCGACAGTGATATGTCTTTAAGTTGTCAGTCAGACCTTGACGCGCAGAAACAGAAAATATATAATCGTGGTCCCAGATCTGTCAAGTAACTCTGTTAGCACGAGAACGCCTACCCCAATTTTTAGCACAGTGAGCTGTGGTGCGTTGACCTGCTAGTAGCAGTCATTCCGCGTCTTTGGTTGTGTTTCTCAGAAGACGATGTGACCTTCCCAAATGCTTAACAACACTGGAAATATCCCAAGCATAAAGCCGTCATGTCCCTCCTACCATCTTGTCACCGGTGTTGAGTCAGCAAAGGTCGTTTTTGTTCCCAGCAGTGGAAACAGAAAAGATAAAAAGCGTTAGCAGCAAAACGTGAGCAATTTGCGTAAAGCGCCTTCTCAGCGCAGAAGAAATCCGCGTGTTCTTGAAAGCCGTGCACTTTGCAACGACTGCTCGTTTTTGCTTCGTCTCGGCAACCTTTCTCAAGGCCGCCGTCTTTTGTTTGTGTTGAAATAACAGTGTATAAATGCACACCCATCGAAGTTGCTTTTCTTGCTTTCACAGCTGTTAGGAAACACTTATTGCTTATTTTGTGTCTGAGCCTTCTGCTAAATGCGTAGTAAAATAAGTTTTTTTGAAAATATTTAACGGCACATGATTCCTTTCTTTTCAGACGTCATAAATTGAAAGTGTTTAGAAAGTTAACAAACGAAATCAGAAGTACTTTAAAAAACATTTGCATGTTTAAAAATTAAACTTATTTATTGAATCAAAATCTGTGGTACAGTTACGGATTAAAGGTATGAAATATTGACAGCATAGACTCGCTGTTGTATGAAAGAATTACCTCAAAAACATCTTGAGATTTTGATAACTGGTATATAAATATAGAAAAAAGTTTGTGTTCAATATTACAACAGCCACAATCGGGTGTTCTGGGTGCAGCCCTTAAAGTTATTTTTGCTCACATTGACATTGTTCATATTTCTGGAGTTAGAAGAGTAATAAATATAAAAAAATATTGGAGGTACACAGAAGAAACAACTTTTAATTCTGTAACCCAACTATTTTCTAGTTCTCTAAACGAAATTAAGCTAAACTTTTAAAAAAATGTTAAATTGCTTTAAAAATATTTTTTTTAGAAAATAGAAATAGTCTTCATTTTTTTCGTAGACTAATTAATGACATTTGCAGAATAGTAACCGTTTGTCTAGCAACATACCCGCAAAATTTTCATTGAAAACGCACTGTAGAAAAATCTCAGTTTCTTCATGTTTTTGTAAACCGTTCACTGTTCTAATCAATCATTAGACATGATAGTAACTTAAACCGTAAGAGAAAACAGAATAGGATCAAAAGGCTTCCGTTAAAAGAATCCAGTGACATTCTGGAATACTGAGAAATTTCTTTTGATTATGGCTGCATCGTCGAGATTATTAGAGACAGGAATGGACTTGTTTGAAAGATTTCCATTGTCAACGATAGGTATCAAGATTCTTTTGGAATCGATGCAGTGATAGACAGTATCCAAAAAAATTCTGTTAGAAATGATTAGTTTTAGTTGATGAACAACTCTAACTCTATTGGAGTTCGGTACTGAATCTACATCCACATCTATACTCTGAAATTCACAAATTGTGGGTGGCAGAGGGATCTTTTCACCAAAACTAACGCTGACTATTCCAATCCCGAAAAGCACGAGGGAAGAAAGAATCCGTACAGCATCAGTACGGCACCCAATTTCTTTACTTTTATCTGTCCTTTCATTGCGACGAAATAGGCTGCTGAGAAGTATTTCATCTCACTCATAAATGGAAAGAGTTGTTCGCATTTTTGTTAGTAAACTGAAACGAAACCGACGTAGTCTGTCTGCCAGCTAATCCCTGACACAACCTGCGTGACAGTTTCTATGACACTTTCGTAGGCGGTCACGAATCGAGCGGCTCTTCGCTGTATTTTCTCTATACTGTAACGATTCGCTAAGCTCCCCGTTACATATCACTTTTTATTGTGTATAAAGTAAAGGAATAGAATATTTTTCCATTTCTTGGGATGTCTGTATGTTCGAAAGATGCACATTGAAAGGATAAGAGGCAAGGATTTTACGCTTCAGTGAAGGGCAGACGGGCTGGCGCCTTTTGGGCAGAATGTTAAGAGGATTAGGGATTTCTTCGGGCAACCGGTATACAGAATTCCTTCCTCCCGAAGGAGGCATCGGCTCGCGAAGATTGCCGAAACTTAACGTGGCGAAGAGAAACTACAGATTCACATGACCTCAGATGGTCAGCCAATCACAGGGGACATAGTACTAAGATTCGGGGAATTTTATGTTCTATGTCGTCTTCGAGCCACAAGAGGCGGAGTCAGAGTTTACCTCCGTGGCGGCAGAAAAAGACGAGACACTTCCTTCCTGACTTTCCTCCAGTTGGGAGGCCAGCCAGGATCATTCCATTCCGGAGCCCAGACAAGTCACTGGTGACTTGGGGTCCATGTGTGCTGAGCTGACTTGTGTCCTGGAGACCATCTGAGGCGCATTTCTTACTTGCGACTTGCCGCGTACTGCTGGCGTGGCCAGTTACGACGATCGACTGGGTGGTCATCTCCGCCCAGCGCTACCTGCCGTGGAACGGTAATGTGTTTCTACGAAGCCATTCAGCCTGCAACTCTCCGTGAAACTGTACCCTTAAGCGCATCTGAGATAAAGATCCTTGCTCTCATCTGATAAACCACTGAGCTAGACTGTGTAACTGTCGAATGCAGGTTAATCATTCGTGGCGTCCCAACCTATTAAAATTCATTACTGTTTGCCATCATCATAACTGGTAACATACTTTGTATTAGAATAATTGTGAGATTTTTAAAGTACAACTATACTTGTTTGCTTGCATTTAAAGGGCTCATTGTACGTCTGAGCGTTGCTTAGAAAATTGCACAACCTCTTGTTTAATAACGTAATGGTAAATACGCTCAGATTTGTAGATGCCATTGTAAAAATCTTTATTAAAATGTCTTTTTGTGACAGTTTTCAAATCCTAGAATCATCCAATTCTCATTTGAATAATTTACCTTTTGATATTCATTTATAGTATCCTGTATAGCGTAAAGATATTAAGAATTAATTAATAATTCCCCCCCCCCCTGGCGATACGCTACAATACTGTCAATCAATCCCTTGCGATACAGATCCCAAACGGCACAACAGTAGTCCAAATGCGGTCCCACGAGAGTCAATCAATACTGCAAAAGGAAGTTGAGAAGTGAAAGAAGAATGGACAGAATTAATCTGCAAGACGAAATAGTGCATAATCACTGCCATCTGGAACCGTCGGCTGCACTACATTCTCCACCACATAAAAAAAAAAGGTTGGACGGCGGGACAAAGTGAATTTCCACGGCCAATTCTGATGATGAATCGTCCCGGACGAGCCGGCGGCGAACGCCAACCAATAAATCTGGCGCATGCGCACGAACTGCCGCCGACAGCCTTGGGAAAATCCATTTTATCCACTCCATTAAGGTAATCACCTCCGGCGACAGTCGAGTTTCCCTCAGACTTCATTACGTCAAAATAAGACCAAATTCAGTTAAATAGATTACGGAGGCTTCAATTCAGTTCAGCAGAAACCAGCCACCTGAAATGTACTATACGTTGAAAGTGTAGTATTTTTCAACTCAAAAAGATTTACATTGCTAGTTAGAGTGGAGACGTGCAGTATAAGCATTTTATATAAAACATACCTGTACTGTCATATAATTAATAAGAAAATCTAGTACTAAGAACATGGATGTAGCAGTTAGTTAAAACAATTAATAACACCAGAAAACTGTTCTTTTGACTTTATTTCAGAAACTACGTATTTACATCAAGACGTGCGAACAACATGCTTTTTATTTTATTTCTAAGATCTGCTATCCATGCCATACTAGTTGGCTCCTAAATCCGTAAACCAACTATGTGTCAGGTAAAATCTGTCATATTGTTCCACAATAAACTATGTTTAGTGGGCCATTAGGCAGGTACTGGGTGATAAATATGTCTCTTGCTTGGTCTGACAGGATAACAAGGATCCATTTGTGGGTAATTAGTAATTTTTTAAAGCAATTGTGCAGATTGTAGGTAAGCAAGATAAGTAACTATACCCGCTTTGCACGGAATAATTTAAAGAAATATTTAAAAACCAATATGTACACGGCCAGACTGTAGTTCTGTTTTTATTTATCTTACTTTTGCTCAGGGCTATACGCCTATTCGGCGTCAATATTGTCAAAGATTGGAGAGAAGTTTGAACAAGGAAATGGAAGGAATTGGGGCATTGCCGTTTGAAGGAACTACCGCCATATTCGCCAGTAGTGATTTTGGGAATCTGGATAGCTAGACGGGGATTCGAACCAACATCCTACCGAACAGCAGTCCCGAGCGTTAGCGCTCACCCACCACGCTCGGTCTGTCGATCAAATGTTAACGCTCCCAGATGCTTGGTTCGAATGTTACAGTCCACTCAACAGGCTTGGAGTACCTGCAGTAGCATCTGGACGAAGTGTCAGAGACGACATAAATTTTTCTGAAAAAAGAATCGGTAACGGTGACGGCAATGTTCCGATACTGATCTGGATATTTCTAAGAACGAACACGGTAAATGACTTGGATTGAGACAGGAATACTGGCAAAGAGAGTGTGCGGTGTGTTTAAGAGACACGTTTACGATAATGTCTGTCGAGATATTGCACCAAGAATCAGGAGGAGAATGTGTAAGGGTCGAAATGATGACGACAACAATAAGTAGTTGACATCGATCAGTAGGAATTGCAAGGGTTTCCTTGTAAGAGGATAAAAGGTTGGTTCCGGCGTTCCTGAGAACCTGGGTTCGACCCCTGTCCGGATAGCCAATTATCTGTTTTCCATCATTTCCCGAAATCACTCCAAAAGATGGCATTTGGTTCCTTCAAAAGACTATGGCTTAAATCCATCCCGTCTTTTCTTATTCCCCTAACCTCTCTTGACTATAACGGTTTCGACGTAGACGAGTCGTAAAGCCATAACAAAAAAAAACCAAAAACAACATCGGCGGTCTTTGGGGACTGCTGACAGAAATGAAAACTTAAAACTATGAATATCATACGCCCATCACGTCATACTAAAGCCGCGTTCCCACGATCTGTTGTAACGAAGGCGAGACGGGTCGGGACGAGACGAATACTCGACCACACGCCATGGGAACAGGGCCGCCTCTGCTAGCTGGGACGAGACGAAGCTACCCACTCTGAGTCGGTAAACATCACAGGCGTGTGTAGCGGTGCGCTGTTGCCATCGGTTTGCAGCAGCCCTGCGCACCCCTGCTGTTGCTGTAAAGTGCTCTGTGCTAAACGACACTAGGCAACGTGGTGCGGAGGTGGCGGTGAGGTAAGCTAGGGCTAACCTGCGGCGCGCGCTCGTCCCTACACTTCGGCTAATGAGGTCCCGTCCCGTCTCGCCTTCGTTACAAGAGATCGTGGGAACGCGGCTTTATAGGTACAGATATACCATTAACATTAGCATGTCGGTGACGAGAACTCACTAGATTTTACTAATCCAAAAATCGCCCTACGTGCCTAGAGAAGTTTTCACTTCAAAAACTAAAAATCTAACTTATTCCACAACCCTGAAGTTCGTTGAATCTTCCCGAAAGAGATGTAGCAAGCTATTGTGTCAGAGGCAAGAAGGCTAATTCCTTTCATCAGGGGCCTACAGTTTAACGTGGAATCAGAACCACAGAACGTCCCGGCGTAGCTCATATAATCAAATAAAACTCCTGAAAATTCATATTCACCACGTGATTTGATCCCACGACCGGAGAAAGAAACTTTCGGAAGTAAGCGCATTAACCACTGAGCTACCAGACCACCTTGTTTAGAAGTAAGTAATATCAAAATTGGATAAAAACTATGGGTTTGCATAAGGACCATCTGAAAAATTACTTTCACTCCTGTCCAAGCGCAACACGTCATGCTTATAGCTACAGATATACTGCTATTACACCATGTTGGTGACGCGAATTCATAAGATTTTACGCATCCAAAAAGCGTCCGACGCGCATATTATACCGGTGACACGCCATGTCGGTGGCGCGAATTCATAGATTTACCTCCATCCAACAGCCCGCCTATAGAAGTTTTCACTTCATTTTCAATTCATTCCAAACAACATCGCCAAATTCCTTGCCCTGTTCTTCTCCCGCTTCGTATGTTGTCGATCAGTCGTCATAGATGGAAGGCCTACACATAAGCAACGAATGTAGAAATACGAACGTAATTACCGAGCGTGGTGGGTGAGTGGTTAACGCTCCGGCCTCGCATTCGGGAGGACGGCGGTTCGAATCCCCGTCCGGGCATCCTGATTTGGGTTTTTCATGGCTTCCCCAAATCACTCCATGCTTCCTACAAAATGCATGGCCGAATTCCTGCCCGTTCCTGGTCTCCAGCCCCATCCCGCTTCTAATGACGTCGACAAAAAAAAAAACGAACGTAATTAAGGACAAATTTCATACTGAGTAATGTCTGCACAGTAGACACGAATAAGGGGGCATCCATTAATCACGTGTGATGAAATGGGGGGGGTCGACAGAGATCTCACGTCATGTTTTTAATTCCTGGAAGAGCAGTGGAGCTAAAAAAAATAAGTCTACATAATACGCAAATCCTGACGATAGTGGAGGGGGGGGGGGGGCAGATCTAAGTGCCCATCAGAACAGAAAAGCTAAAAAGAAAATAAAAGGTCTCCCAAAACCTACGAGGTTGTCACGTGGTGTGAGGGGGAGGGGGGTGGAGAGGGTCCGGTGAGATATCACCAAATCACATCACGGGGGGAGGTGTCCGATTTCCGAAAAAATACCCCACGTAATGAATGGACGCCCCCTGGTCTGTTGGCACGTGCTGTGCGACCCGGAAGTTGCGGGCTCTTCAGAGCGGCCCCACGCAGGTAGCAAACAAGCGGCCTGCTTCGCGCGTGACTCAGTACAAGAGCTGCTAATTAGCAGCGGGCGAGCTTAGCGTACGCCACAAAACAGTTGCACCCAGGGGGGAGTCTTAAGACTGCTCAATACAGGATCAGACAACCACACAAAACCCCACAGTGACAATAGCGTCACCGTCTCTTGACTACTGTGGCGTTTCAAGTTCACCGCTTCTGAGCCGACTGAAAGATGGTGTGTCGCCGTTTAAAGGACGACTTTTACGGTCAGTGGGACTGCCTCCGTTTGTGTTACCACAAGTAACGGGCCTGGAGGTACGGTTTGAGTGAAAGAGTCAGCACAAGGCAGTCAGAGATGTGCTCCTAACGGCTGAGACAAATATGGACACTCTGTTCAGCATCCGTCAACCAAGACGGATGGAATGAATTATGACGAAACAGCATTTAGTGTTCAATGGATAAAGGATTTTCTCAAAGGTCGGTCGCAGTATGTCGTCGTTGAAGGAGAAAGTTCTTCTAATCTAGATGTTACATCGGGGGTACCTCAAGGAAGTGTAATAGGACCACTTCTTTTCTTAATTTTTATAAACGATCTCGGAGACAAAGTGAAAAGCCTTTTTAGATTGTTTGCTGATGATGCGGTTATTTATAGGGAAGTAAGGAATTTGGCCAATTGCTTAAAAATTCAGCGTGATCTGGATATTATTTTGACATGGTACGCTGAGTGGCAATTTACGCTAAATTGAAAAAAGTGCAAGACAATGAGCATAACTAAACAAAAAGAATCCAATTGTTCAGAAATACGAGTTAAACAATTCAGTTATTGATATGGTCGATTCTATGAAACATTTGGGAGTAACAGTACAAAGGAACATGAAATGTGACTTACACATTAATTCGTTAGTAGGTAGAGCTAATTCTAGGCTGCGATTCATAGGTCGAATATTGAAAAATTGTAATGAACAAACAAAGGAGATAGCGTACAAATCTCTTGTGTGTCCACATTTGGACTATTGTTTCGTAAGGGGTTGATCGAAAGTATAGAGAAAGTACAGAGAAGAGCCGCTCGATTCGTGACCGCTTGCTACAGTCATTATGAAAGCGTCACAGAACTGATTAGTATACTAGGCTGGGAGTCTCTGGTAGATAGACGACGCACGTTTCATTTAAACTTATTGGTAAACATGTGTACTCCCACTTTCACTCACGAGTGTAGTGAAATACTTCGTCCACCAACCTATTTGAGCCGGAATGACAGGAAAGATAAGAGTAGAAAAATAAGGTGCCGCAATGATTCTTATATGAATTCTATTTTCCCTCGCACCATTAGGGATTGGAATGCACAGCAAAGAGATTAGCTTTGGTGCTGAGCACCCTCTGCCACCCACAATTTTGTAAATTGCAGAGTATATATGTAGATGTAGATATACGGTGAATAATTCCATCACCACAAGTGAAAAGTGTGAGACAGCCATTTAATCTTTGTATCTTTTCCTGGCTGTGGTGTGAATAAATCACTTTCATGTAGTAAAAAAGCGCCAGCAGTCATTGCAAAGAAAGAATATACTACATATATCCGGAAGAAATAACGTGTAGAGGAGAATCAGGTAATATGGAATAGTCTGGTAATATGGAATACCGAGGTTTCTCCTCTGCCGAATGCTGCTGTATAGTGGAAGTACCATCAACTGCTGCTCAAAACTCCTATGATGTTTTGTTATGGAGCTGAACTGTGTTTGCTGGCCAACAAAGTTTGTTTTTCCACTTTCGTGAATTTTTGCTGATAAGTTTTCTAAAATAAATAAAAAAAATTAGATTTATTTTGTTGATCGCTAGTCATAGTATAATGTGCACTAAAAGAGTGATGGTTTGTTATATTCTCTTTTCTGGCTAGAATCTTTTTTTTTGTAATATCATCAAGCCTATTTTGTCCAAGATGACGATTCGGGTAATATGAGATACTTAGCATTCCACAAAACCAGACATGAAACTGTGGTATTTCATACAACCCGAAAAATAATTACTGAGTTGAAATACATTTTTAATCAAATATAAGTGTAGGTAATACTATTTTTGTTAATATTGACAAAATAATAAAATAACAATTGAGAAAGTAAATATTTCTGAATTAATTCATTAATTATGTTTTGTTTTCAGAACAGCCGAAAAAGAAAGAAGCGAAAGCTATTGAGTCAGACAAAGATGATGATGATGTTGACTAAAAAGTATCATTAGATCCGTTTTTCTCAACTTCTGATAGTTTACGTTATTTGAAACCTTCTATTCCATATTACCCGCCAAACGACATTTTTTTTTAAAAAACTAAATTTTACTAATTAAAAAAAATCTGTTTTGACAGCTTTCTATTAGATATATATTATCACAAGAAGTTGAAGGTTGTATTGGTTTTAGTTTCAGGTTTCAAATTATTTTCAGTATTGTTTTATGCAACAAAGCATAAATGGTATTCCATATTACCCGATCCTCCTCTAGTTCCAATGATGTAAAAGTTTGTTATGAACCTCCCTGATACTAGTAGAAGGAACGTTATACAAAATTTTGGAGATGTACCTGGGGAACCAATTCGTGCCAAAGAAGTTCTGTAATGTTGAGGTCGGCGCTCTTGGGGGGGGGGGGGGGGAGGGGGGCAGTCCAATCATTGAACATTGTGTCGGGACACCAATGCATAGCAGCCCTTGAAACATGGTACACGACATCCTTGAAGTATTGTCAATTTCGTAAAAACACCACGATGTTGGCAACATTTCATTATCCAGGATGTTAGTATAGGCCTATAGGATCGGATGCAACAAGAGAAGTAAGAGAATTCTGTTACTTGGGAAGTAAAATTACAACCGATTGCCGAAGCAGGAATGATGTTAAAAGCAGAAAAGCACTAGCAAAAAGAGCCTTCATGAAAAAGAGAAACCTTTTAGTTTCAAATATTGATCTAAGAAGTAGAAAGAACTTTTTAAAACTCTATGTGTGGAGCACAGCACTTTTTGGTAGCGAAACATGGACTTTAGGAATACCGGAAATAAAGAAAATTGAAGCAATTGAAATGTGGTGCTACAGAAAAATACTGAAAATTAAGTGGACAGACAAAGTAGGAAATGAACGAGTTTTGGAAATGGTGGGTGAGAAAAGAAGTTTGTGGAAGAAGCTTACAGAAAGAAGAGACAGGCTGGTAGGTCATATTTTGAGACATGCTGGATTGGTTAATTTGTTAGTGGAGGGAACAGTCGAAGGTAAGAACTGTAGAGGAAGACAGAGATTAGAATATATGAAGCAGATAATTGAGGACGTGGGCTGTATGGGGGTATGTAGAAATGAAGAGGTTAGCACAGGATAGGAAAGGATTGCATCAAACCAGTCGAAAGACTGACGACAGCAAAAAAAAAGTATAGGCCTATGTGATCATTTTACCATGCACAAACACTAGCGGTCCTACGGTGAAAGTCGTGGAACAGCGCCTCAACTTCACTATTCTATCACCGAATTTCTTAGTAGGCACTCCGGATAATTTAAATCTTGACTCATCATTTCACAGAACCGATTTATAGTGCTCCAGTGCTCGGTTAGGTTAGTCCAAACACCACCCAAATCGCCGAACTTTATTGCTTATCGTGATGTGGCTGGTGCTCGTGCACAGATGCTCTTCTGAAATATCCATGTCGTTGGGTCTATACGCATGTTCGAATGGAAAACTATACTCCTCTTGCTGCATACAACTCCTGTCTGATGGTCTCCATGGGTTATGTCCTATTTTGACAGTTTTATGTTTCAGGGTACTGCGATATCTGTCGATCAAAATTTTAGGTCGCCAAGAACGTGCATGATTGAAACAATCCACATCAATATCATCTTTTTTGTCCGCGTTGAACCGCGTCAATTCAGAAAACGTTACGTTTCGGCCATCCCTTTGTGGCCTTCTTCAGAAGACTGAAGCCCACAATATGATGACCGAAACGTTAGATTTTCATAAATTGACAACCAAGATGACACCGACAACGACCGTGGAAGTCTGCGCACCCAATCCACATCAATCTTCCATTTACACAGGACAAATGTAACTGTTGATTTGGGCCTGTTAATCTTCCCGGCAATCGTCCGAATAGAAAGCCCACTGAGATGACAGAAGTCAGATAGCTCTGTACATCTGGTCAACTGGTTTTACACCGTCCCGCAGCATATGTTGGCCTCACAAGATAAACGACCTAGTAAATAACCTCTCTTCACAGGTGTCCAATCACTTTTCGATAGATAGTGTATATACGATTGTCTGTGAGTGTGCATCCACTGTTTCGTTCGCTGTCTGCCAGATGACAGTTGGCTGACCGCACTGGCACACCGCGTGGCGTCTGTCGGCGACGCGTGCCGAGTGCCATTGTTAGGCGTCGCGGCGCCGGCGGTCGGCGTCGGAGAGGGTAGGGGAGGGGAGACCACTGTGCTAATGAGACCGCCTAGTGGCGGGCAGAGGTATGGAGTGACAGGACATGTCAGCAGGCTGTACAAAGCAGAGTGGCCACGAGAGCACCGCACAGGACTCTCTCTCTCTTCAACAAAGGACCTTCCTTGGAGCATCCATCAGTTTTTTTTTTTCGTTCAAAGATATTTTTAATATTTTTTTAAGATGTTTCAACTTTGCTATCTGTGATTGATTGAGAAGTGCTAGTGCGAGATTGATTTGTTAATAGGCAATGATATTGAGGTATAATAATAATTCCGTGGGGTCGTAATCAAATGGTGACAGGTTTTCTATTAGCTGGGTATCCTGCCTTAACCTCATCCGGAAATTCTATCGGATAAAGGGGACCTACAGTCTAACGTGGAATCCGGACCACGGCATACTTCACCTTACACAGCAAGCTGTGCTAGAGGTGAAGGTAGGGTTAAGGGATGAAAATCCTCGCCGAGACAGGGATTCGAACTGGGGACCTTTCGATCTCCAGTCAGACGACTTAACCGCTGAGCCACCAAATCACTCATATTGTGGTGATATATACCGATTGCAAGTGTAGCCTACTGTCAAGCAAAGTGACACAATCCAGCTATGCACGGAACATTAATAAAAGCAAAAGCTACACGGTAAAGAACGATGGACCTGTGCTATTTCTATATTATATGCGTACGCGTGCACGCTAGAGGTGTCTTCCCACAACCCGTGTATTTGCCCGCCGCGCTGTCCAACTATTAACAGAGGGCCGCGGGAACGGACCGAATGACAAGCGCTCAAGGCCCCGAAATAAGAGAACAGACAAAAACATTGCCGAAATGACGCTACCTCACCTGAGTTACCTGGCTAATATAGGGACCAGACATTGTTCGGTTTTTTAGTACACGCTGTTTTTACTGTACAATTTATAAACAAAACTCGTGGTACAGTCACAATGGCAAACTCGGACGTCTCGAGTGAACCTGGACCAATATTAATACGTGGGTACTATACCTGTCATAAGTACATTTTACATTATATACTTTATTTTATTCTACAGTTATTTCGTTCAGCTATTCTCTTCTCTAACTAACCAATCATGCATGACATAAAACATCATGCCCCGTCCAAAATCTGTGTGTCATTAATTCGACGGTCATTTCCGGAACATGTTCTGTTTATATTCTTTCCATCAACTTTTAACAGCCATGTACAGTTCCCAATTCTAAATGCTTCATCATTACTGGTTTCTTATACTCTTAAAGTTACAAAGGGAGTTACGTTATGACCATACAACTTCTGATCAGTAGAGAAATTTAGGATATTAAAAGATGTAACCTTCTGAAACAGTTATTTCTTCTATCACATTGTGCTGGTGATATCACTTATCTTTCAGTGATATCTTGAAACAACACTTTTTAAACAACAGATCTCTCTTACTTCCCCCAGATCCTTTGTTCTTATACACAGGCAATCATTTCGTGTACTTCATTACTATGGTGTTTCGTTATTCTCACTTAGTTCAACTGCCGTGTCCAATCTTTTGTTCCTGAAATTCAGTAAGTTATGTATTGCCATACTCTTAAAAACAAAAATATGAGAAAGTTTATTCATGCTGATTAGTTCTCCATGAGCCTTTATACTGCATTCAGAGTGTGAACTTAATTTACAGACCAAAATTCACTAGTGTCATTTTCTACGGTCTAATGATTATTAAGACTGGGCATTCAAGAATCGTTTATGTTGAATTGTGCCAAAAATTTGCATTTCCACTAATTTTTAGGCGTGGGCGTTCCAGTCTGTAGGTTTTTGTTGCCTCCGTGTAAGGCTCAGTTCTGTTTTTACTCTCAGGATTATCTGACGTCGAAATCCGTGTGAATAAAGCGAGATGCGATTATCGCTCATTAGGTCGAATCGTTCACTCCTTCAGAGATCGTGTCCTGATAAGGAAGAATCCTTTTTCCAGCCGCCACGGCAGGTCACGAAACTTTCTCCTAGTTAATAAAACTCCGCGCTGCGAAAACCAGCGCGCAGACTCGCACCACGGCGCAACCCTCGCTTTCAAACAGATATCGATCTATCGCAGCGCAATAGTCTAAACATGGATCGAATAAAATAAACGTGTTCACCGGCCTGGCTGTTTACGTATGAATGATAAAACATTTCTCGCTGAGGGAAGGTGAAAGCAACGCACTTAGGACCAATCACAGGGTAATGGCAGCGTTTTGCCTCTGATCTGCGACATCTGTATTTCGATTCGTGAGACTTGAACAGTCGATATAACCCGTAATGCTTCTCTTTTCACACGACTACAGATTTCACCTCTGCTAGAAAGCCAGTAAGTATGTTGATCATGCTCAACATATTGTGAAGGTAATCGTAGATATATTGTATAAGCAAGTAAAAATAATCAGTTTTTTTTCCGAGCCTCAAAAGAACATTAATGCGTTTCGATACATCGAACTTGAAGCTGAGATTATGTTTCGAGTTGCACATTAGTCTTAAGTCGACAGTAAAGCGAAGGAAGTGTGAATAGACATGTATACGCAAGCTGTGTTATAGTAACGTCCTGCTACCAAACAGTCTAATATTTGTCGTATTGAAAAATTAGTTTTAAGTTTTTTATCGATAACAAGGAGATTTCTTCTTATGATGTAGAATATATCAGTTTTAGCTACAGTCACTTAATTTCGGAATGTAGGTGTAATGTATTAGTTGCTAGTAACTTTTTAGACTAGGGGGTCTTTGCTAATTTTACGGAAGCTAAGAGGTTTTGAGGTCGTATATTGCCCTAAATTTTTGAACCTTTCAAAACTGTTTTAAAAAAGAAGTTCCAATAGACAATCATTTTCTGGAATGTTCTGTTGCTTCGGTACGGATGGAGAAAAATCAGTTTTCATTTCATTACATTCCACAAAATTTCAAATCGTAGAAACAGGTTTAATATTTTGATTACTTCTCTTCTTCCCTACTTTTTGTTTCAAAAAGTAATTACATATGTATGTTGAAAGTGATCTATGGAAAGTTGGAAGTAAGCAAATCAGTTATGTCGATCGCCTCTCTCTCTCTCTCTCTCTCTCTCTCTCTCTCTCTATATATATATATATATATATATATATATATATATATATATATATATGAAGAATTTTTCATAGTTTTATCGTTACATGACAGTGATCGTAAATAACTACAAAATTTTACGTGACGCCTAGCGACATGACAGTGAGTTGAATTTAATCTGCAGAAACTCGGTAGTCTGTGATGTAGCTAAGTTGTCAGAAGGCTTTTCTCAAGGCGCAGTAGTGAAGTTGACAAACTTTCTTATAGGTCAACAGAAAAGATGTAAATGCATCAGCCAATATGTAAACCACTCCTATATTAATGTTTATGCCCCGAGCGACATCACACATTCGATCAGAATTCTACGGGACGCTAAAAAGGATGCAATTAAGCCAGCCTGTTAGTGTGAAATTGTTCTTTTGAGGAGGAAACCTGGGGTCCAAAACGTTATAAATATTTCCCGCCACCAGTATCTTCAACTTTCCTGTTGAAAGCCGCTACGCAATACCCATTCTTATTCTGACCGACGGTAATTGATCTTATTCCATAAATCGTGGATTCTAAATCAACAGTCCAAGTCAACATCTAACCGATAAAACCACATATGTAAATTATGTTTGAATATTGTAGTATACTAAAAAAAGTACAATTATTCTCAGTTGATAGTGAACTGAGATTTTAATTGGTTTTCATTTTTAAAGCTATTCTTTGCGTACATGGAATTGGGCTTTGTAGCGTTATGAGGTCACTTTGAACCTACTCCCACCTTTAAGATTTGTGTCTGTGAGAACTCTTGAAAATAACCATCACCGAATAGCTCCTCTCTCCAGCAGTGCTACATCAAATGAAAGGCAGCGAAAAGTGTTCTGAACCGCAGATAAACACAGTTCTGAAAATAACAGAATCGCTTTCTTGATGGTAGAGGTCGATGCACAACCGACATCAGAGATTTCTAACAAGAATATATCCGACGCTCGAAAATCGGCAGTAACGAACTGCGCAGGTTACTCGAATCGTTAGTTTTAGAATCAAAAAGAAGTTTCCTACGTTTTTTTCCTCGCCTCTTAAACATGTCAGTAGGCGTCTTTTAAAATTGATTAACGAGCACACATAAAGCACGGTAGTTTGACGTGTAATGTTTTGCTTGTCTCTAATTAACGAGTATTGTGTTCAAGCAATCAGAAATTCATTTGAAAAAATTATATGGTATGGATATCTCGTACATCCCAACAGCGTCGTCATAGTGATCAATGTCGCCGATTTCTGTTGCAGTTTTTCAGTGCTCTACTATGATAAATATCTTATTGAACTGGCTGTGAATGGAACAGCAGAGCTGTGAGCTGCGAATCAACTTCACAGGTCTATACAGCGTACCGAGGGAACTGCTTTGTGGGTGAGTGCTAATGCTCTGGCCTCGCATTCGGGAGGACGTGAATTCGAATCCCAGATTTCGGTTTTCCATGTTTTCCAGAAATCAATCCAGCGAATTGCCGAGATAGTTCCTTCAAAAGGCCATGGCACAGTTCTTTCCCATCTATAATGATCTCTACGTTGACGAGGCGTGAAGCCCTAAGCAAAAAAAAAGATGTAGACCCTATATAAAATTAATGTTTGTTTGCCTGTTTGTTCGCTTCTTTGCGTTCCTATACCATGCACACGATTACGATGAAACTTGGGTGAATTGTTTTGTGTGCACCTCCGAAAGTTTATGACAAAAATCAACAACAAAAACCCCACGCCCCTCTGCATCATCACCCCATTCGGGAAAGTTTACACGTTCAACTGATCATTTTGTTGCAAATATCTCAAAAACGGTAGGGAAATCGACCAAAATGCATTGTGATATTCCGAAAGTCAATAACATTTTCTGTCAAGCAGCGTTGAACCGATTCAGATCTGATAGTTGCTGATCAAGAAATTCAAACTTGAAATTAAAAAATTGTTTTAAATTTGGTGTGGTGTCACGTCTACAGTTTTTATCCAATATAGAAGGTACGTTTTGCACATATCCTTTGAAATAAGTGGAAAAATAATGTTTTCTTTTAGTTTACAAAACTGTATACGCTCTCCTCCTTAACCCTTCTTCAGACAAATTTACAAGTGCAACATTACGTTTTTCGGATATACAGGGTGATTCACGAAGATATGCAAATATTCTAATATGTTATTCTACAAGTAAAGCTAAACAAAAACGTTCATATACACATAGGTCCACAAATGTTTAGTTATGGAGTTATGGCTGATAAAAGATTTTGCCTGAAATTTAGCAATCTCGCTAATATGAAGCCATCGTAAAACTGTACGAGGTTACAGTAAAGCACGATTTCCATTTATTTTGTTGTTATTGATCTGGTGAATGTAATAAAACAAGTCCCAGACGTGTTTGATGCAGCAGTTTTCCAGAAATTCTAGAGAAGCAAAGAAATAATTTGGGAATAAATTTGTAATTTATTAACTACTTGTTCCAGTTTTTAAAAAAAAATGTCAGACATTTGCAACACAAGTTGTAGAGAATTTAATTTTGGAAAATGATGGTAATAAAGTTAATCTCTGGAATTTCTGGAAAACTACTGCAGAACCAAGTCTGGGACTTGTTTTATTACATTCACCAGATCAATAACAACAGAATAAATGGAAATCGTGCTTTACTGTAACCTCGTACAGTTTTGCGATGGCTTCATATTAGCGAGGTTGCTAAATATCAGGCAAAATCTTTTATTAGCTGTAACTCCGTAACTAAACATTTGCGGACCTATGTTTATACGAACGGTTTTCTTTAGTTTTACTTGTAGAATAAAATATTTGCATATCTTCGTGAATCACGCTGTATATCTCGACACGGCAGAGAATGTTACGTCAATCCGATCAAACAGGATAAAACATCAGCACTTTCATATACAGCCCCCGAGCAACGCTGGGTAGTCCGTTAGTGAATAAATAAATAAAAAAGCTTTTGCGTTACGTCTTCCAGTGGCACCGCTCCCTGTTCTAATAAGGATCAATCAGATAGCAACTTCACTCGTCATGGTGAGGCAAGAGATGATCGATAACGGTCGAGCAGAAACTATTAGCCAGCCGAATCGAACAGCGAACTGCTTAATCATCACACACGAGATGCGGATTGCGTTACTCGAGTTCGCAGGAGACGATCTCACGAAGCAAACGCAGCAAAGTAATTAATAATTAACAACGTCGTTATACCTGTATACTTGCATTCACCAGTATTACGACTGCATTGTATATTTAAGTTATATGACGTTGAAATATAGCATCTGTGACTACTGCGATATGATGAAGAAACGAGAAACAAAACAGATTCTTATTCACTTTAGCACCGAGCGTGATGGGTGAGTAGTAACCCTCTGAACTCGAATTTTGGAGGACGAGGATTCAAGTCTCCATCCTCCATCCAGATTTCGGTTTTTCATGGTTCCCCAAAATCAATACAGGCGAATGCCAGCATGGTTCTTTTAAAAACGCCATGGCCGATTTTCTTAACCGTTCCTTGTTCCCAGTCCTTTCCAACCTGGAATGACCTTGATGTCGACGAAGTGTAAAGTCATAAAACATTCGCTCTTGGGAATATTTAGAGAGAGTCGTCATTCCCAGGTACAGAGAAATTATTACTGTCACATGAAAACCAGAAACAACAATCTCTGCAAGGAAGCGAAAAACTGAGTACAGATCCAGATTGCAAACTTTTATTGTTATCAGTAAACAAAAACACTACGAATCAATTAAAAGAAATGTCGGAACGCCCTTAGCAGATCTTATGAAAAGATATTCATCTTTGCTTTTGTTTAAGATTGGATAGTTTAAACAGTGGAAATTTTATTGCAGCAAATAAGTTTTCGTTGAAATCGTTGTTTAGACGTTTTGACATCTAGCTTATTATAATCCACACTAATGTGATACAATTGATAAATACGTAGTAAATTTACAACCTGTAAAAAATTTCGACTTCAGTGACCCATCTGAGCTATAAGCTTCAAAGATAAACATTTAACAATTTACTGTGTGAGGAAATATAGTTGATTATCTAATACGAATAATAATAATTTTATAGCACCAGTCAGTGTCACTTATGGCTACATTTACTGTATAAGGCAGGTGTTTATAATCACTTAGTTTTCTAATTTCAATGTCTAATCTGTTTCAGTGACAGGAAGTTATTTTCGAAACACGTATTCAAACCTTATTTTTTGTTTAAGGTCTGCTGTTGTGCTTCAAGTGTATCCCGTTTAAAATGACTGACCTTCATACTTGAAGTCCGGGTAACGCCAGACTGACGTAGCATGTAACTATACGTCCTAGCAGCAAGATTAGACCTATCCAAACCGCGTGATGTTGGTTTTTGGGCTCCACGTATCGTTCACTTCGAAGTAATTGGATTAATTTGGAAAAGTCTGAACGAAATCACCCTTGCTCTTATTTTAAGTAACTGTGCTGGAATTTGTACCATTCGTCAATCGATTTCATGGAAGAAAAACAAAATAATTTGACCGGAATTAGATTCAATTTCCTGCAGCATGAGATTTCAACGACTATGCTGTTACGCCATCTCGCTCGCTGAAAAAAAAATTAAGTCTACAACCGACCATATTTTCAAATCTTATCGATTAGAAGTTACAAATGGGATAAAAAAAGACCACTGTCTTACAATAGGACTCAAACAGGGAAGAAAAATAAATATCCCAAGGCTATGGCTAGTGGAATTCCGTGTTTTAAGTTGATATAATGTAACGACAAGCTAATAACTCTTTGCAAATTATGCCAATTATGCGATGTCCTTGCTGTGACATTCTCCTCACTGCAGTAACAGTCACGGCAAATTGCCTGCGCGGCTGGATATATCTGAAGAGAAGGTATTTCCTTGAGCTTCGTAATGTTAACGTGTTTAAAATGGTTGGAGAGGACTGCTCTACCCGACCGGAATAATTTCCATCTGAGCAGTGAAATTTTAATCTGTGGACTCAGACCATGACTTGCAGAACAAATAGACGTGTTGCGCTTTCCATCGGGAATACTGTCACGAACTTCGAATAACATATCACGATCATTATTATTTTCTTCACTTTTTGCTTAGGGATTTTCGCCTTGTCGAAATCGGGGTTATTAGAGGCGGAGATTATTTTTCCGGTGACGCAAAGCATTCATGTTTGATGTTGCTTTGATCTATAGCCGATTTAGACCAACGCAGAAAAGTAGAAAGTCCCTATTACCAAACGAATGGTGAGTTGATGTTCATCAATTTGGCTGTGGGTTTTTTTAAAGCTCCATTTAGTATCTACATTTTTGCGATTATAAGGAGTCACTCGTCTAATAGGCGATTCGCTTATTTCTTAAAGAACTTCAAGACACTGAAATACTTGAGCAATTATATGGTGTGTATTGGTGGAAGATATAACGATCTTACTACTAAATATCCTTCAGTTTTTCGAAATAATTAATCGACGACATAACAATAGTTTACGACACATGTTATCAAATTTTAAGGGTTTCTATATTTCGATATATGCCCCCCTTCTTGTTCAGTCCGTAGTTAAGGTGCGTATTTTCCTATAGTTTATCTCGTACTTCAAAATAACTTGCTTGGAGATGGTAGCAAGTAAGTGGTATCAAAACTGCCGTCGGACTGCACTGGGAGAAGAGAGGCTAAAGTTTCTGCAGCTGCGGCGGTCGACCCCACAGAAATGTTGTGGCAGATAAGAGCCAACGAGCTGGCAGCCTCTACATCGCAGAGGGCGTCCGTCTCGAGCCACAGGCATCAAGATGATGTGACGGCCCTCGAGAAGCCCATATCTCGGTTCGCCGAGCGCGGAGAATAGCCACGCAGCTGCGCGTAAACCACCTCTAAAGGTCAAGGGGAATCGCTGCACTTCACATATGCAGACTACCTTACAGCTCCAAGTGCTACTACTACTATCATACCGAAAGGGACGTAGTTTAGTTTCAATCATCACCTTGACGTTTCCGGTCAATGCAGACGTAACTGTTCAGTTTTAATTACGATTATGATTTTGTAAATTAGTGGAACAAATGAACAGTGTTCAAGAGATCAATCGACCGATGGGATAAGGACATAGGCAGGGTTGTTGGAGTTAACTGGCAGAGGATCCTCCAAGATCGTTCAACCTTGAGAAGACTCAAGCTCTACCTGAACTCATAAAATTAAGATGCCACATTATTTGATGATTTAACTGGCTGATGATAATGACGACGACGACCAGGGGCGGATCCAGGATTTTGGTTTGGGGGGGGGCGGCTTGGCTTGAGCGAATTTCGGTTCAGAGTGCTTGGCTTCAGTGAATTTTCGTTTTGGGGGGGCTTGAGCCCCCTAGCCCCGCCCCCCCCTAGATCTGCCCCTGACGACGACGATGATGATAACTTTTTAATTTCTAGATTAGATAATAATAAGAAACTAGCATATTTTAATTCTATCTATAATAAGTAGCTGGAAAATTTTCCTGAATTACGATGTAATAGTTTCGTCTCAAATCCTCAAAATAACTCGTATCGAAAACAAAACGATTACTGGTAGTATGCCGAATCGTTGTATCTGGTTCCTCCGCTATTTCATATCCGCTGTCTCTCCGAGTCTGCTCTGCTTCTCTGCTCTGCCGTGTGCGGCGCCACTGAGCTCCACTCAGCAGGCTTGTCAGAGGCAGTTAGCTCTGCAAGATGAACCCGGAGATACCGGCTTCGGGATAAGTCCCTAGAACTGCGGCACAACTTCTGGCCGAGCCGTCAACAGGCAAGCCGCCTGTGCGGCAGGAATCCGACAAGAGACAGAAGGGCTGCCAAACTTGCCACTCCAAAGTAGGAACGACTGGAGGAAAGTGCAGCTCCCAGCCATTAGCGAAATCTCCAGCACGGCATAAGGGAATACCTTCACGTACATCACTGCCATCAAGTGCTAGCTAGTTCATAAATGATTTACTTTCTTCAAACACAATACCATAGGAAAAAAGGTGCACTGCAGAATTTCAATTCCGAATTTTTAGATCTTTAGGTTTCCGCTCATCCCGAAGCCTAATTTGCCTGTTTTCGGCATAGTGTCTTCAAGCAGGGGCGGATCCAAGGGGGGGGGGCTAGCTCAAGCCCCCCCCAAAAGTATCTAGGTCCATCTCCGACATTGTAATTTTGGATCCACTGGAGGCAAGCCCCCCGACCAAAATCCGCTCAAGCCGAGCCCCCCCCCCCCAAACCAAAGTCCTCTGAAGCTCCTCCCAAACCAAAATCCTGGATCCGCCCCTGTCTTCAAGTGACAGATTTGTGTTAGAACCACAATCTGAGTTCAAATTGTCAAATCAATGATGAATTTCATAATTATCTGCGCAGTCGTCATCTATTGATCTTATTAGATTATGAGATCATTAGATTTTGAGATAACTACTTGTATTCTACCCAATTTTTTTCAGCTCCTTCCATGCTGTATTTCCCTGGAACGTATTCTGATGAAATGTAACAGATCCTACGCATCTGACTGTTAGATACGAATATTAGACATAGTTTGTTTATCAATGTGAACAGAGAAGCTGTAGTAAAATAGTAACGTTTCGTATTTGTGAACTTCCAACAAAACTCACTAATAGTTATGTTTATTTCATGCTGAAAGTGAAAGTTTTCTCGTGTTTTTTGCGGTTAGATATACGATTTCATTAAATAGGCATTTGGAAAGTATCTTAAACATTACGAGCTGCACCGTCTGAAAGGGAAATCAGAAAAAAATCTTCTTGTTTGGCCACAGACTAGATCTATACTTTGTCTATGTTCTAATGATAAATTTAAGTTCCATAAGACTCATATATTTTCCCAGAGAGATACAATAAAATATTGGTGAAAGAATTAAGAGTGTGGAAGGAAAAAGGTGACCATGAACACAAGCTAGCATAAAGGCATAGAGAAGAAGAAAAAATATTTTTTTTGTAGGTAAGAGAAAACGCAGAAAGAATTTAAAATTAAAATTCGTAAACTACGAATGTAGGTGGGTACAAGAAAGGCGAAATAATGGAAATTTAGGAAAATTGCCACCGAAGCGTGCGCTCCATCGCAATTAAATTAATTGACCTAGGATTGAGAAAAACTTTCTAAAACCATACCTATGGAAGACAGCACTTCATGCAAGTGAAACTTGGAATTAACAATACCGGAAATAATTAAAAGTGAAGCATTTGTACGTACATTTTCAGTACAAAATGAATGCATTTTTCAAATGATGGATAAGAAAAGTGGTTTGTGAAGTGTCTGACGGAAAAGGAGACATTTTAAGGAATGCCGGGATTCATTAGTACATGGAACAGTAGAAGAAACGATTGATAGAGGAGACAAAAATTAGAAATAGCTAACAAAGCAGGTTTGCAAATCTCAGTGAAAAAAACTAAATTCATTACAAACATTAAAGATTCTCCAAAATTTTTAATGACACATATTGGTCGAATTGAAAAGGTAAGGAGATAAGCGAGATAATTGAAGAAAATTGATTAGAAAAGTTTGCAATAGAAGAAAGAATACGCAAAATGGAAAGAGCGTATGGTTTTACTAAGAATTTTTACAACAAAAAGTGCCTGTCTAAAAGTCTTAAAATAAGACACTACAATACAGTGGTGAAGGAATGTCTCGATGCAAGTGGATGTCTGGTATTAAATTATAAACTGGATAAGCTTGAAGTATTGGAAAGAAGAATTATAAGAACATTTTTTGGTCCGTTGAAAAATACAGTACAATGGAAGTTAAGAACGAATGAGGAAATAAATCATAACATTGAAAAAGTAATGGAATCAATCCGAAAAAGGAGAATGATATTTTTTGCACACATCTATAGCATGGATGACACCAGGCGAACAAAAAAAAATAAAAAATAAAAAAAATTCAACTATTTTTGGGAGAAAAAATCAACTATAACCT
The DNA here is from genome assembly GCA_031002005.1 of Vandiemenella viatica. Taxonomy (NCBI): domain Eukaryota; kingdom Metazoa; phylum Arthropoda; class Insecta; order Orthoptera; family Morabidae; genus Vandiemenella; species Vandiemenella viatica. Next base: position 124,247,056 of record CM061914.1, read on the forward strand.
GGATTCAAGAGATTAAGAAAGATTTGAAACGAAATATTATCAGTGAACAGGGCGCTATGGAAAGAGAAAATTTTCGAAAACATATTTCGAATATGGCAGGATTCCAAGGTAGAGAGGAGAAGAAAACGGGTGCAATGGTGTGAAGAGAGAAAGAGTAAACACAGTACAATAATGAAGGAGTACTGGAAAGGAAGAAAGATAAAACAACAGGAGAGGAATTGAAATTGTCACATGGTCCCTAGCTGCCCATAATGAAAAGAAGATGAAGTAGATAAATGATGACGTGGTTCTAATGGCCATGTTGACATGAAGAGATTAACTCAGTATATGAAGATATGGAGGATTGCATCGCACAGCTCAGAAACCGATGACCGAAAAAAGCCACCATCCTCGCTCCAGACCGCTAGTTTTTCAGGCTACACACTCATTTTATAAACTCATCTTTAATCCACCATCCTACAACTTCCAATTATTAAAACGCCAGCTGTTGAATTTCCAAGTTTTCCAATTCGCTGCACGCACCGTTGCCGGCGCTAATGCGCAGAATAACAGTGAGCACTGCGAATCTCTGCACTCACAGCGTAACGAACTCAATTTGGAGTTCCCATCGCGGCACTCAGCACCCGCGCATCGATCGTAACTCCGTTAGCCGCTTCACCGGGACAGCTTTTAAAAACTGTCGCCCACCAATTAGGCGAGTGGCAAGCCGCAAGCCCTCCCCTAACAGGCGGCCGAGTGTGCAGCGAGGTGAATCCTGATGCCATTATTTCACTCCGTGTACATCAATAGCTAGTCTCCCGTATTCAGAATGCCATTTAAACAACACTGCAGATCGTTTTATCCCGCTTTTATAATGGGTTTTCAGATCCCCACTAGCTTGTTTCCTGTACCGCAGTTGTACGTTTATATACGGTTCTCGTATTAGTTCACTGGCTATAGGCTATGCCACCCAATTTTGCTCTGTCCATGCAAAGTTAAATAAAAAAAAAAAAAAAATAAAAAAAATACTTCCGTTCTCAAAAAATTACCGCTTCCCGTAATAACCAGACCACAAAATTTAATTTAAAACACCCATACCCGTGGCTGAATTCGAACCGGTGTCTTTCTGAATGTGATGCAAGCTCTGAATCCCCTATAATGCCGACACAGGTCATCTAAAGTTCTTCTCCCAGTTGCCTCTTCCACTTTCAAGGTCTCTTTATTCTATAACTACATCTTCCACACGCTTTTATCATTCTATATCCTCCATCCCTTCCTTCTGTTTCGGAAGTGATATTTGCGAAATGCTCTTCAAATGACCATATCAACGTGACATTCGATGCTCTCTCCCAAACCATCCAGCACTTATCTCTATGATAATTCTCTTCTATGCCTCTTATTGTTTCTATTATTATTAAATTTCCTACAACCCTGCACCTTTCTTTAGTAATTTCATAATTTCATTCATGTTGGAAGCCTCCACTATACAAATAGTTGGAAAGACATAACTGGATTTCTACACTATCATTTTGGCAAACTTTTATTCCATACTCTACGTTAAATATCTTGCTACAATTTCCTCGTTCTTGCAACCTGTTGGTTATCTTACTCTTCGATCTACCTTCAGAGTATCAGGCAAGTATCTAAACCTTACCAAAACATTTGATAGTACCCAATATCCTTTAATTTCAATCTATAGGTAATTACTTTTCGATTGGCAGTTCATTCTTTTGAACATTCTCGAAGCTTCTCTACTTCTTCTAGCCCTATCATCATACAGTACACGCACAACATTTCGATGAGGATGACAAGATGGGATTAGTGAAAACAGAGTTCCACATTTCCTTCCATGTCCTAACAGGTACATCCGGGTAAAAAAAAGAAAAAGAAAGGTATTTCAACTCTAAATTCTACCACTAATTAGCTTGAAACGGAGATAAAATAGTGTCAGCGAAGAAATTAAATACTGTACTGCTCTTCAAGAAGCATAAAGTAGTAGTCATTCGATTTATACGGATTTCAAAGAATAATTTCCCAGAATTTCATTTTTTTATATATATAATCACAAATTCATGAGATCATAGAATGTTAGAAAATACCCATAGTACATCAGTTCATCTAGACAATGTTTTGAAATACCTATACATTGATTATTGTTTAACACCACTTGCTGTCAAACAGTATTAACCGATGATTCAGGATATTAAATTACCATAGACAAATTCTTCTTCAATTTTGAGGTCTGGGAATAGTAAGTTCTTAAGCAGCAATAATGAAATTTCAAAGTCTGTAAGTAGTAGCTATTTGACGTATAAATATGTTTGTCATCTACTATATAATCATCTATTATATAACCAAGCATAGAGCTTAGACATATTAATTCACCTATTATTTTCCAGAACTAGCTGGAAAAAAAAAAATAAACGAATCAAACTTAACCATACATCACAGAATACAACAAAAAGTTTGGCAGTGAATAGAATCGACAAAACGCTAAAATTCTTCGAATTTAAGATATTACCACGTTTATGAAAGTTTTTCAAACCACAATTTTTTTTCAGCTGTTTTATTGGAACGATGCGTGTTGTAACCATATACAGTACAATACCATACAAATGTTTGCACTGTCGACGTTATTGTATGGAAACGTCGAAATATTGAGAATTAAGAAAACTTCGAGTCATCTACTTTCGGAGAACGGGGTCTATTTTTCATCTCATTAGAAGGTTTAGTTTACTAATACAATAACCAATTTCAGTATGAAAATAAGAGAGGTGCAGTTATAAAGCACCTACCGAACCAAGTCCAAATAAATCTCGCATTACTGGAGTGTAATACAAAAAGTGGGTTTTAAGTACGCATAAAAAATATGCAGATTGATTATCAGGTTTCTTACAGTGAATGCCCCGTGTGGTACAGAAAAATAATAACAATAAAATCTATTACGCAACGCGCGCTATGCTTCCCTGGGCACGTATTCATTAGCACACAGCTCTCCCCGATGAGTCTTTGATGGTCATAAATCACGAACCTCGACGAAGAAAAACGAATCACAAAGCCGATCCTCTGCAAGTTGGCCCGCCTCACCGTGACGTATGCGCCAACATTCCAGCGCGCCCGAACAGCGACGACTTCCAACTGGAGGCGCGCTCGCTGTGCCTAATGGAATTGTCGCCAGGCGCTAAGGCCCGCTAACGCTCTAATCAAATATACGGGCACACACTGGATAACACTGTGTTAATAAGCTTCGAGACGTCTTCATTGCCTGGTGATACTCGTGGGACTAATCAATAGAATTAACAAAAACTAGATGATCCATGCAAAGATATCGCAAATAAAATACTAGTAGCAGGGTAACCAATCTCAGCATCTTTCGATTTCTGTTCAATATGCGAGATTAGGCGTGAATTTTGATTAAAGTTAAACGGTTTCTGGCATTTGGAAATTCAGAGTTCCTTGCTCTAACCAAAGAAAAGCTGCTTAACTAACATCAGTAGGGTTACTGGAACCGAAATTCTAAGAGATGACGTTAGAGCAGTTTCCGAAAACCGAGCGGGGCGGTGTAACGGTTAGCGTTCTCGCCTCGCATTCGGGAGGACGGCGGTTCGAATCCCCGTCCGGGCATCCAGATTTGGGTTTTCCATGGTTTCCCAAATCACTCCAGGCAAATGCCGGGATGCTTCCTTCAAAAGGCCATGGCCGTATTCCTTCCCATTCCTTGCCCCCATCCTTTCCCATCTCTAAAGACCTCGCTGTTGAGAGACGTAAAGCAGTTTAAAAAAAAAAAGTTTCCGAAATACAAGGATTGCTTGATTTTTTTTTGATTTTTTTTTTTTTTTTTGATTTTTTTTTTTTTTGTAAAATCTCGTTTTTGCAGGGAAGACGCCTATTTAGATAAACTTGAAAAGCAAAACTTTATCTAAACATGAAATTTCATCAAAATCGTTAGAGCCGTTTCCAATATATATACGTATATAAGAATTGCTCGTTTAAAAATATAAGATGAATACCGTAGCGGAATACAACTAAGCTGATCAAAACTCACACAGTCTATCCATATCTCTGTAATATATCATCTTCGAAATGAATTTGAATGAAGTTAGAATTATTACGTGATTGTATAGAAAATTACTTATGAACAACTTCACGTATCTGAATTATCATCATGATGGGCTACCCGTTATTGACCCATATTTCAGATGCAAAATCGACTTGTGCTTCGGCAGAAGATGCTGACTCCCTTGAAGAAGGCTGTATAGAAGCCGTTTGCATGTCTCATGACTATGGATGTGTGTTGGGACCTGCTTTGAGATCAGAGCTGCGAGCGGAAATACATCTTCCTAGTCAACTTCCTCCACGTTATACCATAAAACAGTTCGTTGCCAAAATTGCGAACGATAATAAGATACTGCAGTGGTACAATTAGTTTAGTAACTGATTTTCATATTAATTTGTTAGCAGGTCTGATGGCATAGATGGCTAAGGCACGTGACATGACAACGAGATGTATCCGGTTCGAATACCGGTTTCAGCTTGATTTTTACGGGCCTTAAAACTGACCTTCAACTCAGGCAAGTTTTAACATGAAGTTCCTAGGACGCTACGTTTTTTTTGGATTCCACAGTAAGCTTTAGTTTCCCTTCTCCCGGTAGAAAAATCCGTATACATCACTACGACATCGCGAAATTGTTATTACTATCGTAATTTGATACCAAACAACTTATACTATTCATGTAATCAGTAGAATTTTACTAATCTTCTCTCTCTTTTTATATCGCTTTCCCAAATTTATTTCCGATGGTAGAAAACGCCAAAATTGAACAAAATTTACCTCTAATGCATTCTAGAAAGAAATTACGATATCAGACAGCAGATACTACAGTCAAGATTCTAACCTTCGTATACTCCACATAATAAAAGCTGGAAACTACATTGCGAAAGCAGATTTTTGTCGTTTACTTTATATCTCCATTGCTTGAGCAGCTGATAATGTGAAATCTGAAAAGTCTTACCTACACTGGGCGTGGTTGGTGAGAGATAACGCTCTGGCATTGCATTCGGGAGGCACGGGTTTGAATTCCCAACCAGCCATCCGGATTGGGGTTTTTGGATTTCCACTCCAGGCAATGGAGCCTTCAAAATGCCGTGGCCGAATGGCTTTCCGTTCTTTGCGCTCAGTTCCCAGTCCTTTTCCCTCTTCTAATGATCTCGACATCGACGAGGTGTAAGCCCGTAAGCAAATAAATAAATAAATCTTACATAAACTACAATTCCAGAATTCACATCTCTTAATTTTTTAAAAAAAATACCTCAACTAATGGTATAACCATGTTTTAGATCGTAGTATTTACAAGTTCAAATCCAGTGACTCCACAACATTACAGAAAACAATTTATTACAAATCAAATATTAGCCTGACCTGAAAATGTTGGTTAGTGTGAACGTAACTTTTTTTTCCCTTTCTGACTAAATCTCCTAGTGTTATTTTAAACACTAGCATTATCAAAGTACAGTTTAGGTAGTGCGATGGTGCCAGTTTGTTAAAGTTGGTACCACTGTGCGGTTGCGACCCTTAGGCGGGAGCAGTTAAGTCGACACGCTGGACCGACAACGATAAAAACGAGTAGCCAACGCGAAAACACAAAAAACAAACAGAGCAGTGCAAACAAACAGCCGGCATAACGGGTGACGTTCAGATTTGGCCTCCAGGTAAGGAAGAAGTGCTAAATGCATGTAAAATGAAAGTTAAAAACCCAGAATAAGGAATTAAGGGAAAAGACACTATATGTTTCAACAAAATAACTGCTCTGAAGATGAACAAAACTTTACTAGCATAGTTAAAAGTATTCTTTAGAAAACGTTCTGTCTTAGCGAAAATTAAAAAAATATACGGTTGAACTAATGACAACCAAAGATTTGAAGATATATGAATAAGAAAAAATGGTAATAGAGTGTTCAAAACTGCATCAGTGTCTGCTTCTAACATTTATGTCTAGAACACAACAAACCAAATTATCAACAGGGGGGAACGAAAAAGTACTTCACTGATCCTTAAACAGAATTTAATTATCAGAGATAAGTTTTAAGATCGCGCACAAGCCTTGAATTTCACACCACTGACAACTGTAATATAGGAAACAGTGCCTAATCCATACAGATTCTTAAACTTTTTTGGAACAGGGTCATGTAAGAACACTAGAATTTCGATTTGTGATCGGTAACACTCGGGTTTGGTATTCGGGGAAAAGCGGGTTCAAATCCCCGTCCAGCCTTCCTGATTTCGGGATTCCATAGTTTCCTGAAATCACTCCAGGTGAATATCCGAATGGTTTTTTCAAAAGGTCATGGCCAAATTCCTTCCCCTAATGATCTCTACGTCAACTAGGCGAAGAAATAATAACAAAATAAATAGCTAAACGCACCATACTGAAATATACTTAATTACTAAGCGATGTTTATTGGAAGTTTTTCTTACGTACTGCACAGTTACTGTCCACCAATAATAAAATATATACTTATGCGATTTAAAGCAATTGCTAGTAAAGATCGTTCGTGCCATATACGCCAGGTAACATTTTTAAAATCATCCTTGGGCCATGTAAAAACATTCAGATCTAGTCTACAGTATACGTTTTGTTCATTACTTACTTTGGGGGTATGGATTCGAGTTTATGTTTTTAAAATGCAATTATTTCAAGTGAATCTGAGCTGTTAACAAATAATTAGTAAATCAGATTAATCAAGGTTTGTTTATAAGTAATTAAGAACATTTGATCATTATGTCTACCTTTATTCGTTCCTTATTTCCTGAGTTCGAAATTAATACGGCAGACATATATAAAAAAAAATGTGCTTGCTCTATCGTAATGTTTTACGTTACTAGTTTAATTGCCACGAAAATATGAACCGACAAAAATTATTTTCGAGTGTTGATGCTACAAACATTCAAGCTTATGGGCTGTGTTTAAATTTGTGAATTCTGTCACATCAGCCCAAAGATGCAATCTGTGACGGATATGATAAAGGAGCTGAAATGGGATTCATTGCAAGACAGGGGGAGGATGAGGAGGGTCATGCTAGTGTACAGGGCGTATACTGGCGACGAGGCATGGAAAGATATTGTAATAGGTATGAAAAGTAGTGCATGGAACGGAAAAGATGACCATGATCACAAGCTGGCACTCGATTTCACGCACAAGGGTGTGGGAAGATTCTCTTTTTTAGGTAAGGGTGACAGGGATTGGAATGAGTTACCAAGAGAAATGATGAATAATTTATCGAAAACGTTGAAAGAATTTAAAGATAAAATTTGTAGAGGGCAAATGTAGTTGGGTGCAGGATAGGGGGAAGATGGGTGTGTAGGGAAATTGCCACCGGAGCCTGTGCTCCATTGTAATTAAATTAAATTAAAGATATTGGTTCTACTGTTCACATAAGGAAACTCGAAAGTAGTAATTTAGCTGTACCGTTTATAAGTTGCAAAAACTGTTTTACAGACATTCCACGGAATATTCTAGTTCTAAACTATATTTCTTTGTTAATCGATGACACGCAAAGAAGGTTGTAGAAGAGTGTACCGCCGGATTGTGTTGTGAAAACGCGATATTTCGACTGCTCTGTCGTCTTCCTCAAATGAGGAAACATCTGTATAGATTGGCTGACCGACAGGTATTAAACACGGAGTTAGTCGTCGACATATCGAGTTTTCACAACACAACCCGGCGGTACACCCGTGAAGACTTCATGGCAATCATACGACGCGAGTTTCTCCATTCTCACAGTCGAAGACATATTTCAGATTCAGAATACCAGACTGGGAAGTTAGTCGTCTCGATTACGTAGTTCTTTGCGCTCGCCCACTTGGCGGGTTAGATTGAGTGGACGCCAATTCGACGCGGCGTCTCGACTCTGGAGTTTTTTAGACGGCTGTCAGCGACTGTCGAGTGGAAGACATTATCGCCCGTCCTAAAAATACATCCCGAGTGTGACCCGAAGCAGTCGTCCGACCCCACAGCGGCAGACGATAGCTGCAGCCATCTCCCAGAAAGCCTTAATTAAGTTGAAACGGAAATACCAGAGATATCAAAAGACAGGCGTTTATTGCCAGCAAGCAATTATTGCTACCGACCCAGACAAAAAAAAGACCATTCGTACCGGTGGAAAGGAAGTGAATGGGTGTAACGTGCGCGATTCAAAGTTCTTCTAACTCTTTCTACAAGCTTGATGAAACAACGAAAATTTAACAGTCCATATTTTATAATTTACAGACTCCTGAACTCCGACTAAGATTATTCAATGTTGTATTATTTTAAAGGTTTATTTAACATAGGTTTAAGAGAATTGTGCGCTAAAGCATGTCTTCAGTCTTCTTTCTTGGTTATCCTCTCAGGAAGGTGGAATTTTTTAGACAATTTCAGGGATATCAGGGATATAGTTTCTGTGATTTTTCGTCTTATGAGAAACATCAAAACCGCGAATTCTTGTGACACTATTTTCTGCTGCATACTTCATCAGTGATGACAGAGTTAAGCAATATCAGAAACCCCGATAATTAACAAGGTCTGCCAATAGCCTTCCCTCGATCGTTGGCATAGAGGTCATAACTAAGGGAGGATTGAGTGCAAGGTTCTATGGCCTCTTGAAGGAACAATATCGTCATTCACTGGAATGATTACAGAAAATTGTGTAAAACCGAAATTTGGTGACTGCACCGGGAATCGACCCTTGTTCTCCCGAATGTCAGACCCAGGCATTAACCTTTCACTAACCGGAATTTAATCGTTAACATGTTGCCAATTAGTAATAAACATCATGAAAGGATTAAGTTTATACAGTACAGAAAAAAAAAGATTCAGAAACAACAGTACGAGACTCAATAATAACGAAAATGTACGAGTTTGAAATACAGTTTGCTAAAAGTAGAATCAGAGTAGGGAAAATAGTAATACGTAACAATAAAATTATTGAAAATAAAGTTTCGAAAACAGGTTCTACGAAAATTGTAAACGTAAGCTTTAATCTGTTTTATTTATTGTTATTTCGTCTGTTAATCTAAATAGGCAAAAGTGTTGCAAGTACTCAGTAACAAGCTTTAGCAACAAGCTGAAAGTGACTAAGAGTAATAATTTACTTATAATAGTTTAAAACAAACGTACGTAGTGTTGTACATTTATAACGTGGTTTTAAAATTGCAAATTTTGTCTACCCAATGCATCTCTTCGTATCTTTCTATTAAGTACCACCTATGTAATATCTCCAAGAAAGCAGACAGAAGAAGAGATTGTGGAATCCTTAAGACACGCTGTGTACATACCTGTTCATAGACAAAAGATTCAAGACTACAATTCTTTACCAGCTCTAGCGTCTAAACTATCAAAATTTGAATGCATGAAATTATTAATAATATACTAAGCATAATTTAGGAGTTTATACAATGTTAAAGTAAAACTAACTTTGTCCACAACCCGAACGTTGGTTTGATCCTCCAAAACGAGGCATACTATGGCATTGTGTCAGAGGTAGAACGGCCAGTTTCATTCCTCTAGGACCTACAGTTTAAAGTGAAATCCAAACCGCGGAACGTCGTGGCGTAGCTCACATGATGAAACATTTAAAATTTCCTTTCTCCACCGGAACCCAAAGTTTTGAACGCAAGAACCTTAACCACTGAGCTTCCAGACAAATACAATTAGTCAAATTGTTTACTTAATTCCTCCTCGAAGAAGAAATAATAGTAGGTTTCGTAGTAAGTAATCGAAAGCGGAAATTTGTACGCATTGGCTTCTGCTAGATTCTATGACCAACAATTGTTAAGATATACAGACAAGATAAACGCCAAACTTTGTAGTTCTAAACTTGACATCGGTAAAGCAAAAATAATTTCTTAAATACAACTGAACTGTAGGTCCCCGTAATCGGACGCGGCCAGTCGTGAGTTCGAGCCCGCTGAGTCAGGGGTTTGAGCAACCTCTCGCTCGCCGTGGTCGATATCTGTTCCGATGTTGGTCATGGGAACTGGTCCTCGAGGCGTTTGCCATTCAGACGAGGCACTTTGGCCGGACAGGTTTCTCGGGGCTGAAGGCTGGGAGAGCCGCTGACGCAACTGGTTGGCTGGTGAGTCACCAGAGCCAGACGGAGCTACCAACACTACCGCTCAGTCTCCGACTTAGTGAACAGTAGAATGCGAGTATACGAGCATAGTATCATGTCCATCCCAGTGCCCTGATTAGGAACAAGATTGTCAAAGTCATATAATAGTAACAACATACAATTCAAATTCATGAATTCTTTTTTATTCGCCTCGGCGTCAAGGTCATAAGAGGAATCTGGCAATGACCTTTTGAAGGAACCATCACGGCATTCAGCGGAAGTGAATTCGGTGAACCATGAAATGGCCGGAAGGGAATTTCTACTAGCAACTTCCCACGCCAAGCGCGATCATTACCAATCACCCACCGGGCACTGTGATATTCATCTCGTAAAAAGGAATATTTACTTCAATTTTTTTATATATCAAAATTATTTATATCCAACTGCATTCCTCCAGAAGTCATTTTATATATTTATTACTTATTTTGAACTTCAGTTAATAGCTGCAACAGTTGTCAAAACCGCCAATCTTAGATCGCAGACTTCCCCTCATTTTTTAGTAAGATTTACACCAAGACCTAATTATTTTTAGTGACTGTATTTGCGTACATGTTAGATGACTAATTCTTTTTTGTGTTTAACATGAAGATCATTTAAGGCAGTATCTAGTTTACTTCCCCACCTGCCCCTAAAAAGAATGAAAGCCCAGAAATCTGATCGTGAATTGTATGGAGAAAAAAATGCATATTATTTCAGTTTTTGGTAAATATTGTCTTGACTCAGAATCGTTCCGGATCTTCTCCAAAATTCATCTTTTAATCTTCTTCATACTACACTTGGCATCTTTCAGGATCTAAGCATCTGCCGTTCTTAAAATGTAATCTTCTACAATTAGCTGGATAAAATACAAAGTGCCGCATAAATCATTTTTAATAACAAAAACAAAAGGTAATTCCAATTCCAACAACACAAGCGCAAATGTAAAATGTAATATCTGTTGGCGAAAGGGTAGAGAAAGTTGTTCCATTTTTTCCAGGGGTGCAATCATGGAGGCTCCGACTACATTTATAAAGACTATCGCAGATACCCAGTATTACAGGTTACTCGTCACTTAAGCTGTGCTTGGTACTCCACCTGAAGATTGGTTGGACCCTTCAGAAATTCCTTTCCTTCTTACCAGACTCAACCGCGTAATCCCACCGGATTAAGGGGACCTACAGTTTAACGTGGAATCCGAACCACGGAAGCTTTCTGGGGTACTTCACATTATGCAACAAGCTGTGATAGATGTGATAGTAGAGTTAAGGCCTACTCCTCATTTATTAATATGATAAAAGAAAGGTACAGGATATTCCCTCTAGAGCCTCACGATCAACGTACATGAGGGATCGAAGAGGGGAGAATCTTTGGGATATAGTTCCTTATTCTCCTCCATTGAGCTCAGTACTATAGATAAAGTAGTCACAGCCGTTGCCACACTACGAATCCCGTTACTGCAAGTAATTTCGTTTATAGTACTCATTTGACAGTAGGCTGCCAGGGTTCGATTCAGATTTTCAGCTGCTTTGTCTAGGAAGGAAAACTCACGCCCAACCTAGAAGTCAGTATTATCACAGACTAAGCTACGTGACGGTATAAATAGTTAACGACTCATCCAATAAATGAGTTTTTTTTTTTTTCTTGATCTTGATTCTTGTATCGCAGATCTCCTACCTTCTGCTTGGTAAGTGATGGTTACACCTCCTCTATTCCTGTCCAAATAAAACAGCCGGGGATGGCGAGCAGTCTGTCGCGTGAGCCATTGTCATCACCTCGCCGTGGTTTACGGCGGGTGTGGAAGGGTGATGATGAGAAAGACGCCCGAGTGAGTAATACTGATTAGTCCGGGAGGACCATTGTGCCCGCTCGCTGGCGGTGACACCCAGACGGCACAATAACCGGGGGTCCGCCTTCTGTTCCCGACGGGGGCAAAGTAAAGCTCACTCAGCCGCGTCGGCTTTCATCTGTCTGGCAGTTCTCAGTCTCTTCCACATATGGCCACAAAACGGACAGGGGACACAGTATAAAGTCTACAGTTGTACCATGTGGTCGGAGGGTGTCAACACACACCATACTGAACCACGACGTCGATCCTAGTTCAAATATCAAGGCGGATCGAAATAAAGATACTTTTATGGCGTTTTTTTATTTTGAAAAATAATTTATAATAGAATCTTGAGCATAGCTGCGTTACAGTAAGGGTAAAACTCGTATTTGGTGTAATAATAGCCAACCAGTTGCTTAAAATTTTCATTTATTGATCTTAACTGCAGTTTCGACAAATATAAGCTTGTCTTCTTCACAAGTACATTTATGGGTTCATAGAGCGATGCAGGTTCGCACTAAAATGACAGAAGTTGTATATTGCATCCCTATATGAACCCATAAATGTACTTCTGAAGAAAACAAGCTTATTATTTGACGAAACTGCAGTTAAGATCAATAAATGAAAATTTTAAGCAGCTGGTGGGCTATTATAATACCGAATATAATTAATAATGATGGGCGGGAGAAGATGTTCAAAATTTAAAAAAAAATTAGGTCTACAATATCGAGATAGAAGAATATTTTATAACCTATATAAGAATCAAGTGCCTCTAATACAAATAGAAAATGACGAGAGACATGTATTGGTTAAAAAGAGAGTGAGGCAAGGTTGTAGTCTACAGCCATTAATATTTAACTTGTGTGTAGAGGAAACAATAAAGGAAGTACAAGAAAAATATTGATGTAGCATAAGTTTTCAAGGAGAAACATATACTAATAACACTTTCCTGCTAGCAGACCAGACTGTGGATTTTGAGAAGTTAATGAGTGGCGTGAAGAAAATACTAAAGGAAGGTTTTCGACTAAATGTAAACCAAAGCCAGACGTGATAAAATGTAGCAGAAATGATAGCAGTAATAGTAAATTAAATACAAAAATAGGATTAAATGCAATTGGAGAAGTAAGTGAATTCCGTTACTTAGAAAGTAAAATTACAACTAATGGCCAAAGCAGGAATGGTGTTAAAAGCAGAATAGCACCGGAGAAAAGAGCCTTCATGTAGAAAAGGACTTTTTAGTTACAAATAATGTTTTTGAGGTAAGAAATAATTTTTTAAACCTCTATGTGTGGAGCACAGCACTTTGTGTCAGCAAAGCATGTGCTTTAGGAATACCAGAAAGAAGGAAAATTGAAGCATTTGAAATGTGATGCTATAGAAGGATGCTGAAAATTAAGTGGACATATAAAGTACGAAATGAACCTGTTTTAGAAATGGTGGGTGAGGAAAGAAGTTTGTAGAAGAGTCTTAGAGAAAGAAGAGAGAGGATGATAGTTTGCATTTTAATTTGTTAGTGGAGGGAACAGTCAGAGGGAATAACTGTAAAGGAAGCCAGGGATTAGAACATATGAAGCAGATAATTGAGGACGTGGGTAGTAAGGAGTATGTTGAGATGAAGAGGTTAGAGCAAGATAGGAAGAGATGGAGGATTCTATCAAACCAGTAGAGTAATTTAAAAAAAATGGGGGGGGGGGGGAGTGCTGAACACGTGATAGATTGTTCTTGAAGTATCGGATATGTTGGTCCAGCGGTTCGGCTCGCCTGCTAAGAGTCGATATTTCGAATCCGGCTTGGTAAGTCGGTAATTTTAGTAATGTGCTGTATTTCTCTTGAGTCTCCTTACTTTAGTATACATTGAAAGCGTGAATTAATTGTATACACACTAGCGACAAGCAGCTGATTAAATGTCATAAAACCTGAATACCACTTCATCAACAACAACAAAAAATCTCAATCTAATCTGAACTTCATTTTACTTCTCGTAATCCTTTCTTCATTTAGGCACTGCATGTGATGACCTGCATAATAACTGCTATTTTTTTGTGCAATGCGCAATTTTTGGAAGGAGCACACGTGAACAAATTTACGCATTTTCTGTTAAGTAATACACAACTGTTAATAACAGTTACTACTCCGGCAAAAATCTTAATGGGAAACCGTTAATTCTTAAGAGATTCTGTGTGCATCGACTGATGTCATATTTCGTGACAAGAGGCCTTTAAAAGACTCGTTGCTGGAACCTGTACGGTAATGCTTGTACGTAATTTTTTTTTTTAAATTTAAGTATCTTCCTTCACTTATACACGAACACGTCCGTGGATTGCTAACGTTGTCGAAGGTTTCGTAAAGAGTTGAACATTTTTAAACAATATATTCGCAATTTATCGACATAAATTTAAATCATAATTAATGATGAAATTGAAACTGTTTAAACAACAAGGTTTACAGATGTGAGGTCGAGCTGCCTTGAGATCCAATTAATTAGTCACAGTTACCTAAACTGTATTTTTGACAATTGTCAATTACGTAGAGACATTCAAGAGTTTGTTTGTCAGAGGTTATCCATGTAGTAGTCATCCATTCGATAAAAACTCCTGTGCTAACATTATCAATGTATTTGTCCCTTGAAAATAAAATGATTTTACCTCCAGTTTCCATTCATAGTTAAATTTTAGCCCACTCTGTTCTCTATAAAGAGCTGGATCAGCAAAAAATAATATACCATTCCCCTCAGTTCATCTGTTCTGTCATTTGCGGTTTAAATGTGACTGTGGGAGATGTTTTTTTAAAAAAAAAAAAAAAAAAAAAAAATTCAAGTATATGCTAATTGACATCACTACGAATACAACTGGGAATCGTTGATAAGGAAATCGGAACAAGAACTTTATAAATCAAGCATCCCATCCATCACTTGGATTAATTTCCGGAAATGATTGATAGCCAAAATGTTGATGATTGGACCTGAACTCGAACCTGTATTAGAACGCTACTCTTCACCCACTCGCTCGGGTGTTTTTGGAAGAAGTAATTCACCATATTCAATTATAACTGTAGACGATAGCATATCATTAACATAATAGCCGTTGTAATTACTTCATCTGCCTCTCAGGCTATCTCGAACAAACGTGAGATGTTTGACTGCTTTTCTAAGCAACTGCTGCATATCAGAAAACATGAAATACACTATCTTCCATTTAATGCTGTAGATTATCTTTTCCTTTTTTCCTATCATCAGTCTCTCAACCGGTTCGATGAAGTGTCCACCTCCTGCTAACTTCCCCTCAAGAAGCCCATTACAACCTAAGTCATCAGTTATTTCTCCATTTATTTTATTCTAATCTTTATCTCCCTCTACAGTTCCTTCCTTTGACTGTTCCATCAAAAACAAAATTATCTCCCGGGGGTATTACATGCCAAAAAAAATATATGTTTAATATTTTTTATCCCAATTTCATCACGCTTCTTTGATTTTTCACATATATGCAAGAACAAAGCACTTTTGTTGTCCGCCGCTTCACGTTTTTTCGAGTCCCGATAGTTGAACGAACATTATCGTTCAGGACAGAGCAGGAAAGGTTGTGTTACACGTTTCGTAATCGTCAGATAGTGTAACAAACATCTGGATTAAATCTGAAGCGTATGGATGGAAAATAGACGCCAGTGATTTATTTGTCGGATAGGGACGTTAAACATAGCGGACCCCCATGGAGTTTTTCGGAAGAGTAGCGATGAATGGGCAAGCACGGTCTCACCCCTTCACATCCCAAACAGCACACTACACCTAACCCACATACCTTAACAATCATTCACAATTACAAAGAATTTCACACTAGAAAAGGAATGGAAAACCAGCTCAGATTCAACAAGTTGTCATGGATGGTTATAGGCTTGCATAGTCGCTTACGCCAGTATTCCTGGTACGACACAGTTTTACCTTTGTTTGGTTGGATCCCCCCAGAGGCATAGTGAGTCACTGTGCCAGAGGTAGGACGGTCAGTTCCTTCCCTCTGGAACCTACAGCTTAACGTGGATCCAAACCACGTAGCGACTTGGCCTGCATTATATGAAAAAAGCCACACAAGTATTAGAACCCAGGACCATCAGTTTAGTAGGCGAGCAAATTAACTGAGCTACCAGACCATTTGGCACGGTTAGACATTACATTAATGATCTCACTGAACCTGGAAGCAGCTCACATCCCAGCTCTGCTATATGACGCAACTTTTAGGTTACTAAATTCACCAGAAAAATGTGCTGGGATCTATTACTATTACTCCGCGATTCACTAAAAGTGTGGCAGAGGGTGCATTGCACCTATCCGAAAGGGTAATAGTTTGGAAGGGAATTCGGGATATGGCAGGAGGAGCCCATGGGCTATTGTGAGGAACCATCCCAGCATTCGCGTGGAGTGATCTGGGAAAACCATGGAAAACCAGATCAGGATGGCCAGAGAGCTTTATCGAAAGCTACTCCTGTCGGATTTTAAGTTTACTCGCCTGGTAAATTCTTTCTATTCCATTCCCTAATTGCTCTTGGAAAAAAATGAATACAGAAAAGAATCGGTTCTGGCCCTGATTTCTCTTATCTTATTTTCACGGTCATTCCGAGATACGAATGTTGCTGGTAGTAATATTTGTTTGCTGTCATTCTGAAATATCTCAGTCGTGAATTTTTCAATTAGCTTCCGTCGAGAGCAACGCCTTTGGTATTCCAGGTCTTCCCAGCCTTACTCCTTCTACATCGCACTTACGCTTTCGTCTTGTAACAAAGCGCAGTCTTCCTGGGTTTTGATTTCACGATAAATAATAGCATCATCGGCAAAAAATCTTTTCATCCCCCTTATTATGTCACACAAATCATTAATGTATTTGAGAAACAACAGAGGGTCTATCACGCTTCCATGGGGAACCCCGGACCTCACCTCGATAAACGATTAACTCTCACCGTCGAGAACTACAAACTGTGTTCTGCCCTTCAGAAAGTCTGCAACCCAGTTGCATATTTATCTAGATATGCTGTAGCCACGAAGTTTCCTAAGTAACCTAGTGTGAGGCACAGTGTCGAAAGCTTCTATAAACTCTAATACAGGGCGTTCGCCGGAAAACGCTACCCTCCCAGTCTGTTGCCGTCGGCAACTTGCTCGGTCAGTCGTGCCAGCAGTTTCCGCCACACGGCACCGTGAATCACCGCACTGTTTAACACCTCCGCTGCCCCAACAGTGCAGTGCAGTGACCCTTACATTGTTAAGAACGGTTTCTTTGCATTGTAGATAGTTTGTGACTTCAGTCTCTTATTAATCAGTGTTGTGAATAAACGTTTCTTTGCGGTTTGGCTGGTTTGGGGATTCATACTCTTATTAATCTGTACCGTGTTTGAGTGTGAGTAAAATTATGGTACGTTACAGTTTGCAACAAAGAATATTTCTCTACGATACATATGTGAAGAAGAAGTCGTTTAAAAAGTGTCGCAGTAAATTTCGTCGCGAATTTCCTGGCGCTTTACTGCCAGCTAAATCAACAATTCTGCGTCTGGTTAAAAAAGTAAGAGAAACGGGTTCATTTTTTAACAAAAAGAGACTGTCGGTCAACCGTATTCTCACAGAGGAGAAAATTGACGATATCGCTTTTCGACTAGAACAGTCACCCAAAAAATCATTAAGTCAGTTAGGGCAGCGTGTGTCTCGAAATATGTTCAGAAGATGTGAAATGTGCATTACACAAGAGGGTCAACACTTCCAGCATCTTTTATAAGGTAAGCTAATGAATTACGTCACATTTAAATGCTTAGCACATACAAGTTTATGAAGTTTATGAAGCGTAATTATTATGAAATAGTCCGCGGCCGACGGTCGAACAATGCCGGAAACTGACCGCTCGCTCGCCGGGAGCAGTTTCTTCCTTGT
Source organism: Vandiemenella viatica (assembly GCA_031002005.1). Taxonomy (NCBI): domain Eukaryota; kingdom Metazoa; phylum Arthropoda; class Insecta; order Orthoptera; family Morabidae; genus Vandiemenella; species Vandiemenella viatica. The sequence continues at coordinate 124,264,890 of CM061914.1, forward strand.
AGCGCTAACATTGGGTTGCGTTTCCCGGCGAACGCCCTGTAGAACTATATCAACCTGGGATTGCCCATCTATAATACGGCACAAGTCGTGAATTAAAAGTACAAGTTGATCGAACATATGATCCGGCGGAAATTTCCACGCATACTTATTTACCAATTTATTACTTTTTATTGCTCGGTTTCTTAGTTTTTGCCTTGCATTCGCTGTGTGAAATTTCCCTACCTATCTACTTTTACCCTTTATGAATTTTAATTTGAAATTCTTTCACAGTTTTTGATAAACTGTTCAGCAAGAATGTTGCAAACGTAAGCCTGTTTTGTAGCGCTAAGGAGCGTAAAAATCCAATCTGGATAACTGTGTCGTGAAACCTACACAACGTTTCTCTCCCCGCCTTTGCTGCGAACGAGAGGTCCTTGCACCATCTCCCTCTGCGATTAAAATAAACAGGCGGACGCTTTCTAACCAATCTGGAGGACGCCTGGCTGGTCGACTAAATGACAATCTGCCGGCAGATGACTTGCGGTCTCTGAACACCCACACGCCTCGGACCAGCGCACCTGATGAAAGCGCCGAATATTCAGTTTCTCAGGGAGTGTGGTCTCCGGGAAAGCGGGCGAAAACTAATTTGTGGGAGACGCGGTCGGAACTAATTGCCGCGGAAGAAGAAGAAGAAGAGGCGGTTGGGTAACAGGAGCTACCGGCTTTAACACGTCCGTATTACGGGACACGGAAAGCGCGTCCACGGTTCAAACGCCACGCTGTAGCAGGGTACAAAGGACTGGAAAGGCAAAACGTTGGCTGGTGACTAGGCCGCCATACTCCACTGAATGAGGTGCATAATCCTTTCTGGCCTCGCATTCGGGAGGACGCGGGTTCGGAAGTTCCAAAGTGCATCTTTTTATGTACCGCATCAAGATGAGGAACTGAAATTGTTTAAGTAGTAAAACTCATTTAAGTGTACACACTCACTTAAGGACTTACAACAGAGCTCGTTTTAAGTTTCGTAGCCAAAACGGAAGCCATACAATTACTTTATGCATGTCCAAATGTCACAAACTCGCAATTCCGCTGCCTTCCATCGTTTCTGATGATACATCACAGTAAAATTTGTTTTATTAATAGAAAAACACTCAAAAAATCAGTATTCTTTCCCCAAAAATTACATCGAGTAATCTTCAGAACATACGATTATATTTAAGCTGTGCATTTCGCGACATATAAATCTCAAAATAATTACAGTTACATTCGGCTATCTCCTCATTGTAGTTTTCTACAATAAGACATTAAAACAAAACAAAAACAAAAAACCCTTGACGGATATTGATCTGGGTAAAATACGTTAACCAGTTTTTTCAGATCTTTACATGATTCTATTGCCAACAGACTTGATTTTACGGTCTCTAGAAAGATGATTAAATAGATAAGGTAGTTTATTATGAAACATTTAATCTTCAATTCGGAAGTAGTGTAGTGTTCGTATGAAAGCTTCAGCAAGACATGAACGTGGTCGTAATGTAAATGCTACACAGGTATACAATAAGCATGCCTGACAAGTACTTTTCCAGTTTTTTTTCCATAGAGTACACTTGTTTTTTTTTCTTTTTTTTTGCTAGGGCTTTACGAATCGTCGACGGCGTGGTCATTAGAGGCAGGATGGGATGGGGGACAAGGAACGGGAAGGAATTCGCCTATGGACTTTTGAAGGAAGCATCCCGGCATTCGTCTGGAGTGATTTGGGGAAACCATGGAAAACCCAAATCTGGATGCCCGAACGGGGATTCGAACCCGCGTCCTCCCGAATGCGAGGCCAGAGCTTTATCCGCTCACCCACCACGCTCGGTGCTCAAATATCGCCTGCGTTTGCGTTATGGATGAGAGAAGTAAAGTCATCCCGTAAACCTTCTTCTTGCAGCAAGAGCGACTGCTAACCCAGCTAGTGGCGAACTTGGCTCTCGGAATTTACTGGTTACCCGAAATCATCTCCAAGGGCCGCAGAAACTGTTCAGAGAATCAACGCGCCAGGAATACCAACCTCGGCGCCGCGGCGCGCCGCTCCTGTATTAATGGCGCCAAGTTGACGGCGGGAACTGTTGAGAAGGTATTCGCGACGGCGCGCGGCAAATTGTCGGCTGGCGGAAATTCCAGACAATAAATGCAGGAATGCCATTGGTTCCCAGAACGGCAACGGAAGCTACGGCCTCAGGCAATTCACCGAAGTCTTCGCTGAAAAGTGCTTACATAATTTGAGCTGCTGGCTTGTAACTTCTTACGCGGATTTACTTTTCATTCATAACCACCGCCGTCAAACTGTAACTTCATTACTAGTCACGTCTTTCCTGCTTCGTAATCGTCTCGTTTTAATTATAATGGTAGGTTTACAACCTTACGAAATTCGTTGAAAATCGTATTCCTATTGTTTAAAACCGCTGATACTAAAATATCGCTTCATGGCATATTAGTTACAGCAAAAAAGACTCTGTTAAATTGATTTAATCTGTTGTTCCTTTTTTGCATAGCAAACCACTTTTAACAGAGATGAGTCAGGTTCAAAAACGCTGCACTCTTTCAAAATAGAACCGTGTGCCGCAAAAGGATAGGATTGTAGTGATAGAAACCATAAGCCAACACTGAAGAAATAAATATCAAAATTAGTAACTTCTTGCACGTTTGTGTTTATATAAACGCCTCTTCCAACAATGTGTAATGACATCAGTAAAACGTAATTGCTGAAAAAAGTCTCGATAACAAGGGTATTACGCCCCACATTGGAGGACGTGCAACAATTCTTAACAAAGAGAATGTTACGAAGGATTCCCACACTTACAATGTACAGGCAAACCATCTATAATTATCAAGTCTATTATGTCCCAAGTGTTTTGAATAAATTGGTCTGTTCTTTACTCCACATTACACCTTTCTAGTGGTGTCCGACTCCATTTAAATAACAAAACGAAAATATAAAATAAAGATTGTGTTCCTACGTTTATACTAAGGATCTTTGCAGACAAGATCGTCTTTATGAAGCTAAATAGTCTGTATCAGCTTGCAGTTACTTTAGGGACCTGACGGCTAAAGATAATTGATAGAAAATATATACTTAGAACAATGGCTGAGCGTGATGGGTCTCGTGTTCAAATCCCCGTCGAGCCATCCAGATTTCGGTTTTCCATTATTTCCCGAAACCGCTCCACGCAAATTTCTGGATGGTTCCTCCAAAAGGCCATGGCCGAATTCCTTCCCGCTCCTGGCTACAGTCTTTTCCCGTCTCTACAGACCTCGACTTTGATCACACGTAAAACAGATATGATAAAGGAGCTGGAATGGGATTCATTGCAAGACAGGAGGAGGGTGATGGGAGTGTACAGGGCGTATACTGGCACTCGATTTCAGGCACAAGGGTGTGGGAAGATTCTCTTTTTTAGGTAAGGGTGTCAGGGATTGGAATGAGTTACCAAGAGAAATGATGAATAATTTACCGAAAACGTTGAAATAATTTAAAGATAAAATTTGTAGAGGGCACATGTAGGTGGGTGCAGGATGGGGGGGGGGGGTATGGGGGTGTAGGGAAATTGCCACCGGATTAATTTGCAATTAAATTAAATTAAAAAAACTAAAACACTCAATATCACTTATAACCTGTTTTTATTCCAGGCAGGAACTATAATGCTTATCTCGAGCATACTTAACTATTGAACAATTTATTTCAGTGAAGGGAATGTTTATTGCTGATATATATAACAAGAATTATATCTTTACTTGGAGAAAATGTATAGTTTTCACTACTCAAATCTGTTTGATGGCTTAATAAATCAAATAGTTTACCATACAAGATTTTTGTTGGCCTGTTTATTTGTTTCTCTGGACAACACGCCCAGTGGCGTAGCTAGGTCAACAAGGGCCCCGGTGCAAAAAAATTATTTTGGGCCCTCAGCCCAGACGAGCGACGTTTTTTTTTGCTTTGTGTGCTGGTAGGGACCCCCTGAACTGAGGATGGGGGCCCTTGAATTGTTCTTTTGGGGCCCCCGAGCAGTGGTTGGGGCCGCCCCTGAGCAGCGAGGGCCCTTAGTGTGGGGGGCCCCTTTGACGACGGCAGAGCTAAAAAAAAAAAAAAAAGGTCGCCAGTTTGCAGTTTGCCGTGAAGGCTTATGGGCCCTCTAAATTGCGCTTGAGGGCCCCTAGAGGTGCGCGCTTAGGGGCCCCTTGAGGTATGCTTGGGGGCCCCCTGAGCGTGAGGGCCCCGGTGCACTGCACCGCCTAGCCCCATAGTAGCTACGCCCCTGAACACGCCTCAACGGCAGGAGAATAATTCTTGCAGATTTTTACGTATTTACAGAAGAGATGTCGTCAGTTGGTAGTACCAATAACCAGCGAGTGTAAGTAATAATGCATTTCTTATTTGCCAAATGCCTCGCCATCTATATTAGTGATGGTAAAACCCAAAACCTTGTGGGTCAAAAAGCTATCTAGCAATGTTTATTCTTTTTTTCTTGTGTTTTATGCCTTCTCAATGTCAGGGCCGTCAGAGACGGGAAATTGTTGGAGGACAAGAACCTAAATTCGGCCATGATCTTTTGTGGAAACCAATCCGGTATTTTCCTGAAGTGATTTCTGGAAATCACGGAATACTGGAATCTGGATAGCTGGACGAGGATCTGAAGATGCACCCTCCCGTATGCGAAGCCAGAGCGAGATTCATCCCACCAGGAATTTCCTTCAGTAAATCAGTGGGGTATTCTTTTTCCAATGCACTTTATCTGGTTGATTACAAATATAAACTTCATTCGCTACCTCGTAAAAACACCGAGTTTAACAAATTCTTATCAACCAGGATATCGAGAAGAGTGGTAGCAGAAGCTATTTGATTTATAAATTCGTTTTATATGACAACATTTCCATCATGTTATTAAAATTTCGTATTGTGGTGATAGTGGTTGGGTATCGTTGATGTGGCGTTTACCTGTAGAGTAATAAATGCCTCTCTCCACAGTGGTAGTCATTCCGATTCTCAACGCTTTCAACAAGCTCATTTGGAAGGCCGCCTCCAGCGTACAAAGTACTCACCATTTCGTCGAGGCTCTTGAGGTCGTTGGTGACGATCTGCGGCATCGGTCCCATGGGCACGTCGAAATCGTCGTCGTCGTCGCTGTCGGCGCTTTCCGTCGCGACGCTGTTGGCTCTCTGGAGGGCACGCTGCTCTGCTGCCATCTCGCGGTCGATCTCTCGTTCGAACCGCACCAACATCGGCGCCGCCATGCCCAGTCTGCAAGGTAACACAAAAGCAGGCTGGGTTACTACCAGAGACCACACGGAAAAACAGTAAATATCGACAACAAATTCTGCCGCATATGGTTAAAAGCAACAACCCAGTCGACAACCAATTAGCTGCTTGTCTCCCTCTTTGGAAACGAGGGAGAAGGGATGGCTTTATAGCTTTTGGGTCAGTATTCTAAAAAAAATAATTACTAATTGAACCAACTGAGTATCGCTATGTGTGGACTTGTTTCTGGGGAGAAAAGTGAGTTCATTTCAGAGTTTACAGAAATCACCTAAGTGATCGAGTCAGATGTGAACCCAGTCTCTTCTTGTTGCTTAGTGCTTAACAATTCGTCAGTGCCGACGCCAATATCCCTATCATTAGAAAAGGGAAGGGATTTGGGACAAGGATCGTGACGAAAATCAGCCATAGCTTTTCAGATTAACCGTTCTAGAATTCACAAAAGAAAATTGAAATCAGAAATGCGTTCAAAACTGTCCCGCTGGGCTCGGTCCAATGATCATCACGTTTCTCGTAGGCGGTCGTTTCTTCAACCTTAACAGTGTGCATTTTCAAGTCCGTTAATATGACAGAGATTGACTGACCGATCGCTTTCTTCTAATAGTCTAGTCTATTTGAATGAACATTGCCATGAATACAAGTCTAGTGGCATGGATGTAGTCCAAACAAAAGAAACTGAAATCCCGTGTGCTTTAGTTTCACAAACAAATAGACAGATAAAGTGTGGTCGCATATTTTGTCTGCCCTAGTTTTCTATCTAGTAGGGAAATATATGAAATTTAATCGAGACGTTTACGGATTATCCACATCCAACCTACCTGTTGGCGACCATCTCTAATTACAAAAATTCAGAGTGATCCACCTCGATGATACAGCTACAATCATATATTCCCACAGAAAATGGATAATATTAACCAATAGGATGAGTGGTATGTTTGGTATCAGCATTCTGCCAACCTTGAGGAGCCGTTAAAAGAAAGTCCTCGGAAGAAAGGTAAATTCAAAAATACAGTGTCAAACAGAAATCACACTCAAATCTACAACAGGCTTAAATTGCCGATCAGTTACCTGCTGAAACGTTTGGAAATTTCAAAATTATCTTTGAACTCATTTAATATTATTATATCCATGTTGGGTTTTATTCACCGTCTAGTGCAGCTAACAAATGAAAAAACTTTGTTATGGCATATGCGTTTCGGTTTATTAGACCATCATCAGTGCCCTAGAACAAGTTATGTACAATTTTTGATGTGCAGCATAATGTTTATCTAAATGAAGGTATAAATTTTGTTATTAAATATTATTATAGCTTATTTTACTTACAGTTTTTCTATATTACATTAGTGTATGGAATTGTTCCATATCAGTTTCTCCCCTTGAGGTTTCTCACTCACTGAACAATTTTCAATAAGAAAACATAATTTGCACACGTGTGATTTTGAAAATAACTTCTGGAACAAGCTTAGTTGTTGTTATTCTTCTTGAGGTTATTCACCAACTGACCATTTTGTTATGAAAAGCATATTTATACACGTATTTACACAATGTAGCTTTTAAACAGACTTTTGTTATTGTTTATGGTTTCTTCTCAAAGATGCTAACTGTCTATGGCTTATGTATTTCCAACCTAATTTGCTTACTGAAGTTAAGTTTTATCTTTGCTGTAAATATGCTTTTCATAACAAAATGGTCAGTTGGTGAATAACCTCAAGAAGAATAACAACAACTAAGCTTGTTCCAGAAGTTATTTTCAAAATCAGACGTGTGCAAATTATGTTTTCTTATTGAAAATTGTTCAGTGAGTGAGGAACCTCAAGGGGAGAAACTGATATGGAACAATTCCATACACTAATGTAATATAGAAAAACTGTAAGTAAAATAAGCTATAATAATATTTAATAACAAAATTTATACCTTCATTTAGATAAACATTATGCTGCACATCAAAAATTGTACATAACTTGTTCTAGGGCACTGATGATGGTCTAATAAACCGAAACGCATAGGCCATAACAAAGGTTTTTCATTTGTTAGCTGCACTAGACGGTGCATAAAACCCAACGTTAGTATAGCAGCTAAGGATATTGACCTAAGTATTCAAAATATTATTATATCCGTTCATGGTGGTTGAATAAATTTAGTAATGTTCTTATAGAAATAAAAGAAAACTGGTCAAGCGGCTTGCTTTCAAAATTTAGCGTGTGAGATTCAAATACCGGCTATGCCACGAATTTTTTAAAGAGTTCTGCTTGCTAATGTGATAAACACTACAGATTAAAAATGTGTGGCAACTTAAACTTTGCCCCCAGATCGCAAGACCACCTGAACTTAGTTTACTTTTACCAATAACATGCTTCACGGACTGTCACTTCTTGCTTCCATTATGGTGTTAGCGGTAATATTACGGAGAAAAATTCTTCTTGGAGGTTGTGCATTCTGCTGATAAGTTGTCTTTCTCATAAGTAAGATACATTATCAGTTGAACAGTATCGCATTTAACTCCATGTTGGTAGCATCAATGTGTCCATATTTAGTTTATAACTTTGGCTTCAAAACAATTACCAGTTTCTTAACGTACTTAAAATTATGACCTATCTAGCTGTTACCCGCGTGTAGATTTAGAATTTTAAGGCTAAATTTTGGTATAGAAACCTGTACCCGCGACTTCGAACGTGTAGATTTAGAATTTTCTTAATAGAATTGGAGAAATTGGATATAGAAACCTGTAAGTCAAGCAAAAGGTGCCCCAAAAAGCACGGATAATATGACGGCGAAGTCATCACTATACCGCTCTGCCATTGAACCTGTCTCAAAAAGAGATCCAGTTTGCAACACATTTAAAAGTAGCAATAAACTAAAGGGAGGGAGAGTTAACTGTAGGAGACTGCTTGCCACTGTCCCTCCGGTAGATTTTTTTTGTTCTGCAGAAACTGACTGCGAGAGAAATAAAGCATGAACGATGGACATAACATTACAGAGTTTTACACACGCTATCCGCCTGTCTGTCACAGTTCGGTTAGTCTTAAAAATTTCATCGAGTTCGAGATCGGTTTAATCGTTTAGTAGTAAAAACGTAACAAACGGAGTTACTTTCACATTTATAATATTAGTGTAGATCATCTGTCTCAACAAGTTGGTTTTCAGACGCTGCTACCAACTTTCCAGCATGGACCTTTTAAAAATTAAGGAAGCGCCAATATTGAATGTAACATTTCTTAGTTTACTATACTCAAAGGCATATCTTCCACGGCATTGGTGCAAAAAGGAAAATATTGGGAAGGGGGACCGTGTGACTGTTTTTCTGGCTTGGAACACAAATTTTCTTTCTGATACGAGAAGTAGTAAGACACATTGTCGTCACTGTAAGATGTGACCAAATGAGCAGTGACGACCCCGTTGTTTATAGAGACGACAGTTCCGACAGGAAACGGCCGTCTAATGAACATTTTTAAACGGCCACACGCACACACAAATAAAACGGGCGGGACACAGACGTCTGACACACTTCCGTCCATAAGGCCGACACACACTTGTTCAAACTGCTGGTTACTTAATTAACTACTCTCTGTGAAGATCAAAAGCAAATAAGCGAGAGAGATACTGAGGTATATATCTTTCTTTCCTGTTGCCGATATTTTTTTTCTATTATGCGGCAATATAAGCACTGACAAGATACTTTATCAACTGTACAATATGGATCTCACCAAGTTGCTTTCCAGGAGCTGTTTAGCAATACAGATGTTCTAAAAATGTAATAACTACCAATATTGGACGTAACATTACTTATTTTTTCAATATTTAGAAGCATCTCGCTTACATACCATTTATAAAAAAATGCAAATCATAAAGAACTTTTCCACTATCAATGCAATATCTGTAATGGTTTATTATAACCCGGCAAGTCTAACTGCTACACCATTGAGGAACAGCATAAAACATTTATTTTCTTGCTACGTTGGTGGATACGCGTCGATTTATTGTACTATACAATTTAATCATGGAGTTGTAGTTTATCGATCTCGTATAGAAATAAACAAGACTCAAGTGCTCCTCCCGAAGAATCAAGAAAACACTGCCATTGGACACGAAGTCTATGCAGGCCTATTAATAAATTAATACTTCACTTTTCAGAATAAAACATAAACTAGGAAATTACTTTATACAATCTTAGTTATCCTCCTTGCTGATCACTGCAGCTAATACACCAAGGTAACCTCCCTCCCCCCAAGATGAAACAATATTCATAATCGTCGACTTGAACAGCAGGGTACAAAAGGTGGTGGTGCATTGCAATTCATAATCAGCAGATTACGTAACAAAAAATGGGGTTAAATCTCAAACCCCTCCCCAATACGTATGGAGGGAGGGTATACAACAATGTTGAAGGTGGTTTGTGAATCCGAGGGGTAATTGAATTTAGTCATAGTTGTTATGGAGTCTTTCGTTAGAGTACGCCTAAATGGGCCTAAAAGAGGTTTACTCTATCCCTTCTTCTTCTGTCTCAAAACAACACTTTACTCAGGACACTTACATACCTTTACAGTCATCCACACGTGAAGTAATTATTAAGAACACTTTCACACGGGAGAAGGCAATTTCAAAATGCATTAGCTCATCTCTCTCAGGAATAAGAACCCCTTCAACCTTCGTGTTGAGGAGAAGTCGACTGCTACACTGCTTGGTTGAAGAATTATGAATAGTGCATGGAAGGGGAAGGATGACCACGGCCACAAGCTGCCACTCGATTTCATGCATTAGGGAATGGGAAAATTTTATTTTGTTGGTAAGAGTGTCAGGGATTGGAACAAATAACCAAGTAATGTCCTGATAATTTATCAAAAACACTGAAGAAATTTAAAATTTTAAAGTTTTAAATCATGAAAGTAGATTGGGGAGGAATTTAACACTCAAATTATTTTAAGATAATTAAAAAGTAAATTAAAGGGATAATTAGATGACTTAGGGAATTTCCACCGGAGCGTGTGCTTCATTGCAATTAAATTAAATTACAACCCTGTAATATTAATTTATATATACTGGAAAAAGATTCGTGATGTGAGAGAGACTGTTTTAAAATTCACGCTTTTTGCATTATTAGTGACACAATAAATAAACAAATAAGGCAATAAAGGGTATTTTTGACCTTTCGAAGTATTTTAATCGTACAGTGGTGATATTAATAGTAGGTTTATACTGCATTCCAGCACAAGAGTAAGTTCGCCGTAAAAAGTTGATTACTCAATAATTCACTTGTTGGGATGATTACGTAGTGGTAAGCTAGCATTGTAAAAACCGTAAAAACAAGAGTTAAATTCAGTGTGGCTGTCGATAAACAATGAACTAGCTGCAGTAACGTAAGATGTGTTTTCCGAGGTATTCACCAGTCTGGAATGAACGCTTTAATTTGTCACCACACTGGGCCTGTTGAAGCGGTTACCACCAGTTCAAATTACGGTGCGAATGACTGCCGGCCGTCCCAGTTGTGGTATTTCGGAGGTTTCCCATAGTCTTCTATACGAAATCCAGAATGGTCTCTAATCTTTGTCCGATAAAAACACGTTTCACTAGCAGAGTAAGAGTAAAATGTTAACGCACTGCTTCCTTGGTTTATACAGAACGGCGTCATACACCTCACTCTCTTATACATATTGACCCAAATTTTTATCTGTCTACAGCACATTAAGCACTAAGAAATTGATAAAAGTAGGTTCCGAGTTATAAACTGTTATGCATTGTATCTCTGAGATACCGAACGATTTTTGACCGCTCACCACAATCCTTACGAAAGTGTCGCAGCATTGATACATGGATTCAACTGAGATTCTGTGCTAGATTTAGCATAAATTTAACTTCTCCCACGAAAGTTGTTGGGTCGTGATGACGGAATGAATAACAAAAAAGTGCCGTATTAATGCCTGCATGAATTCCTTCCTCCATCGTGACTTAGGAACTGGAGTTAACAGAAAAGGGATTAATATGGATAAAAAGCTTTCCCTGGCATCCACATTTTTCTGTGGATTGGTGAGTATAGATCAGTGGTTCCCAGCGGAGACATTACCGTCCAGCTGTGGTCGTTGAAGAGACGTTTCTGGTCCAAGGCACAATTAGGGGGCGTTGTGAACCAACCGATGCCCCCCCCCCCTTGCCCTCCTGTATTATATCTGGCTTTAAGGGCTGCATCGAAGAAGTTTTTACTTCCATTCCCTTCACCATCTGTAGCAAACAGAGGATTCGGGGAAGTAGGAAGTAATTTGTCTATTGTGGAACGCGGATATTTAAGATAGCTTATGAGTATTATAAATAAGGCACAACATATCGAAAAATTAGTGTCATTACATCGAGCTCAGCCCTCTAATTAATAATAGTATCTCATATTACGTATCTGTTAGTCCAACTGTGAACAATACGCCAATTTTGATAATATCTTTTCATGAAATAATTTTAGAAATTTTCCCATGTTTTTCTATATATGATATTGTGCACTTCACCTAACGGAGGTGCTGTCGAATTACCGTTTCAAAATACGGGGTACGAGAAAAAAAAAAGTTAAAGCAGTATGGGTTATATTATTTATTAAAAGTATTAGAGTCGATGTGTTTTTTAAAGGGGTGGAGACCAATTTTTTTCAAAAATAGGGTGGCAGGCCAAAAAAGATTGGCAACGTATGGTGTAGCTGGAGAAACGATCACTGGATGATTCGAACAATCGATGCAAACTAAAAAATTCAGCCGAAGGAAGAAAATCAGTGAAACGTGGCATTGAAAGTGACAAGAAGTGAATTTTCGTCTCTTCTTTTGGGATTGTGTCATGAAAAAACGTTACAGAAGATAGTAGAATAGCTGGACATTGTCAATTGAATTTTCTTGTTGGGAAGTCCTTCGTACTACTTCTCGAATGATATTCACTTTTACTTCGAATGGCTGTTGAAAAGAATGGCTATCGAACAATCAGAAGTGAACCAGTGACCGGTATGGGAGAGTGGTTTCGTCGCTGTGCCACTCTGGCGCACGTGCACTCCCTATGAACGGAGCAGATGTGTACAGCCGGGTCACAGCTGCGAGGGAAACGCTTTTTGTACGTCCTGTTAATTGTGACGACAAGTGTGCCAACATACCCGCCTCATTCGGCGAGCACCAAACGCTTCTGCAACTCGGCAGATCGGAAGTCTGCGACGCTTTGTTACAACTACCACCACTTTCCGGAGTAGAGAATGGGACGATAATCCTAGTCTTCACAACACCTGTATCATTGACTTGCTATACTTTTTTTTCATTAAGTTTCGTCGATGTCGAGGTGGGAAAGGACTGCGAAGTAGGGGTACAAGGAATGGGAAGGAATTCGAGCATGATCTTTTTAAGGGCTATCCCGGCATTCGCATGGAGTGACTTGGGGGAATCATCGATCGAAACCCCAAATCTGGAAGGCCATACGGTGGTTTGAACCCGCGTCTTCCTGAATGCGAGGCCATAGCGTTACCTCTTCCCAACCATGCTCGATAACGGAACCACTGAGTTAATTTCTGAAGTAAACTTTCTGGAATAGACGTTATCCTGTCAAAATCAGCGTGAAAAACAAAAAAATTATATCAAGTCGAAAAATGGCGATAAAGACATATAACGAATCAAACGTAGGAACCTTTCGAATACTGTGGCAAAAACTATAGAGTTTTGTTAATACGTGCTAAAAAGGAGTAAATTTCCAGCTATGTTGATCACAGTTCTTTAGCAGTTTAATGATTTGCTTCCTACGGAATTACAATATTTAGATACATACAATACCAAAAACACAACAAAAACCAACCCCACCGCTCATAATACTACCAAAGAGGCTCTCAAACATTTATTGTCAGCGATATTCACTCACTTGTTTATACAAGTCGCAACAATATTAATGTATTCCCCATCGATCCTGGTATCATCGGTAAAATCGTGTCTGACAAAAAACTCCCTTGTACTTCCAAATTAAATATGACGTGTCAGCAATAAAAACCTCCACCTTGACGAGTTTTAGACTCCGCCAGTTCTGAAGGAAACAGTGTGTGGAAGAGGTGGAATATCAATAACACCCAGAGTCCTCTCAGAGGCAGCGGAGACTTGCGTGAAGCCTACACCAGGGGCCCCACTTTACACACAACCATTAAATTCAATGGCGGTGGAGGGAAATTAGAGGCTGCCCCTCAGGGGGCATGGAGTTACGGGCTACTCATCAAACTCTCAAAACACAACATTTATTTCCCCCAATAATTTACGTTCGGCTCTACTGAAAATCGTAAACACCGAAGACTGGACAGCACTCAGTGATAAACAAATTACCGGTTTCATTGTACTATTCCTACACTCTCACAGGTAAGGGGTCAGTCAGACCTTAATTTTTTACAACATCCAATTACAGATTCTAAGGCGTAAATTTAGTGTGAGCGGGAAAAAAAATGTTACAACTTACGTCAAGTTTATAGGCTGAGATGTCTGCCGACTACGCAACAAAGAAAAAATCCCGAACAGCTCAGAAATACAGCTGGAAGCTGGGTGCTGCACATTAGTCTGCAAATTAGGACCATAATTCTAAACACGCATTTAAGGGATACGTTATAGCCACAAAATATTTTATCCTCCCGAGCAATCTGATAATACCCAGCAGTCCGTAGCTTCTATTCCTTTGGGTGAAAATGTGTGTTGCAATATTAAGACTGACGGTTATAATTGCCGACAGTCGGCGACGAGACATTAACTCGTGTTAAGTGCAAATTGGAATTCGGGTGCAGCGACAGTGAAAGCGCCATTAACACGTCCCAAGGCTGACAAGTGACGAATATCGCAATCTAGACGGCGCATGCAGCTGTAAAGATTGCTGTGCAATTATACAGAGTATTATCGTCCTCAAACCAAATGCCAGTGTCTCCTTCACGTGGTGCAGTCCGCATTCACAGGCAAGGTACTGCGGTCTGAACAACTCCATATCTTACTTTCCATTCCTTGTCAACAGCCTTATCTTAGCTCGAATGATTTAACTATCGATAAGATCATAACCATGATATGAAGTCTTCACGGGTTGTGCGCCGCATAGTGTTGAGGAAAGACAACAACGAGCTTTCGGCGACTAGCTCTTCAGGTCTGATTATGCAGGTAGTACAGAGCAGTGCAGCTCTGGTGCTACCTGCATAACGTCAAGATGGCAGTAGAGTTAGCCGCCGAAAGCTCGCTATTGTATTTCTTCGACACTATACGGCGCAGAACCCGTGAGGACTTCATATCATCGATACGCCGTGAAAGCCTTCGTTCTCACAACAAGATCATAACCAAATTTTAGAGAATAATCTTAACTCTAACATTCATGAAGGATCATCGCTTACTCATGCTCTAACAAAGTAACTTCAAGGATTGTTAATTTAAACGACATTTTGGTAGAGTTAGTTGAAGTTTCTTATAAATTCCAAAACATCCAAAGAGGTCCTCACATTAATACAATTGCCTCGAGTAAGAAGTCGAGTGAACATGATGTTTACATATAATATTTTTTGGACGATCAAAATATATGTCAGCTCCAGAAGATTGTGTTTGATGACCAAAATATCGAGTGTAAACAGTATGTTCATTTGGCTAGTTACCCGATAACATTGAATTAATTCTCAGAACCGAGAAAGATTTCGTTCTTATTGCTCCTTTTTTAACTCTCCAAGTTCCGAGGTTTCTCTATTCCCCTCTGTTGCTCACTGCCACATTTTAAAAGAAATTGTGATGTCTTCTATAACCAAAATTTAACTGACATCCGCATTGCTAAAAAAAAAAACAACGCTATTATCCAATTTCAGATATTTCCTTGTCTGTTAAAATTTTTACATGTATAATGAAGGGTGGAATATAATGCAAGATAACAAGGACAAGAAAAACCCCTGCCGCAAGATCACTTATCGTATTGATTATCTCCTTGACCACTACTAAAGCCACAAGTTATGTGAACAATCTAACACGAAATACTTAAAATGTTTACAAACAGATGCTGATAGTTTAATTTCTACCATCTGTGGCGATTCGGTTGTTATAAAAAGCTATCACATCTGTTTAAATAAAAAAAAATGCAGGATCTAAAATTTTATGAACGCTATGAAGAAGAAGACTTTCATCAAATACCACATATTGTACTGTACCGCTTAATTTTGCTAATTTAAATTAATTTATTATTCATAGGTTCTAGTACAGATATATTTCGTATACTTTAGTAATAATAACAAGCCAACAGAACCAATTAAAGCTAACTGTGTTTCTTGCTCGGTAATGTGTTATGTATTCTGAAACTGGAAGTCCACGCCCTATCGTTACAAACATTATCAAACGGCCATTACAATGCGAGGCACCTTTCTTCATCGGCTGCAACCCAAAAAATACTACAAACAACCACTGACAAAGTTAGTTCTATTGCAAAACAACGGTAATCTTATAAAGGAAGCTGGAAATACTTGTTACCGTACTGAGAGTTTCTAACATAACCTAGTCCCTGGAGTTAAAATTGCGGTTAACCCTCTGGCCTCGCAATCGGGAAGACGCCGGTTCGAATCCCCGCCCGGGCATCCAGATTTGGGTTTTCCATGGTTTCCCCAAATCACTCCCGATGAATGCCGGTATGCTTCCTTCAAAAACGCCATGGACGAATTCCTTCCCGTTTCTTGCCCCAGTCCCATCCCAGCTCTAATAACCTCGACGTCGACGAGGCGTAAAGCCATAAAAAAAAGAGTTAAAATTGATAGAAAGACTCGATGGTAGTTTTTCTGGTAGGTCTAACTTTCTTAGCGTTATAGTTAATATTCAGTGATCAGATTATTGTTATGTATATAGTCTGTTTTATTAACGTAAAAAGTTTGTTTGTAACTCCAAAATTAACAACACGACAAAAAGTTGTCGCTTACGCATAACTGGAAGGTTGTTGCAACTTTTAACACCATGATCTTCCGAATATTCTATCTAGGAAACAATGTAATTGTCAGTCCTAATTTCAAGAGACCTTTCACTAGCTGAAAGGTATAAAAAATATATATTTATATTTTTCTGTTTTGCCCCTATCACTACGGAAGTTTTTGAACAGTCATGCCATAGCATAATTCGTGAGCATTGTAGTTAGCTCCTGGCTTTCATCGTACCTGCAACCTTTTAAGATCAAGAATGCATAGCCGATGCCTTAGGGGTTAAAGTGAAGATCCGTTGTGTTATTTACGTAACCCTTATTCACTAATTTTGAAGATAATTATCCACCTAGAATCAGTATATTACCAAATGGCTTCCGCGAGGGGAAGATTAATAATGGAAATGTAATCAAGTAACTAATTAAATCATAACGAAGTTTTTCAGGCGACATCTGCTAGAAATTAAAGTAGTAATTAATCAACCGCATCATTATAAGTTCGTCCATCACACGCAAACGAATGGAGTGAATTTTATCTTGAGAGAAAGCGTCTCACCTCTGCTGTGTATTTGTTTACCCGATTTCTTTAATCATTGCTCATAACACTGATGAACCGATTACATATTTCTGTAAACAGTTTATTTACTTTTTTAATAATTTCTATATACTATACTATTAAATGAGAAGATCAGGGTTTTTTTGGGCCTAAAAATAGTTCTTCGAGGATCCTATTGTGTGGAAAATTTATTTTCAGAAATATATATATACTAGCTTCGAGCCCGTCAAAAATGACGGTTTGAACCCAATATTCTTGCAGTTCACTTTTTTTGCAATTGGCTAAATATATGGAATTGTTATTACATAAAACTTATGTTCTTGATTTTGTAATGTTCTATATATTTCATTTGCAGTTCACATAGCGATACAGTAGTAATGACTATGGAAGTATAGAACCAATAAAATCAAAAACAAATTAGGACTCCCACAAAAACTTTTGCAATCAGTGTAATATCAGTTTTATTCCTGGTCCAGGCACAATTCAGCACGATAAATATGAAACTTATCTCCCCCGCATTAAATATTGGCGCTTATAAAAGCAGTTTAAATGGTTTGTAAAACTCATTTCAGAGCGAATTATGCCGTAACAAAATGTGTCAGTTGTGATTCTGGTCAACTTAGCCACAACTTCCACTAACATTGTATTCGAAAATCATAGCTTTTATTACCCTCATATGAATAACGACAGGCAGTGCCTATGGTGGTATTCTGAATTTATTCTGGAAAAGCTTGAATGAAAAAGCGGATATTGACCATTTTTAATGAAATATTCATGATATGAGTACCATACTATGGTTAGAATATTGGATTATTTAAGTAAATACATTTTACTTTAATGACGGAAGGTATAATATCAAAAACGGATAACGGTCATTTATCCCGGTGATACATTTCGCGATTCGTAAATTTGGTGTAAACTTTCTCTGAGTTTTTAATTAACTTCATTGTTCTTATCATCTGCCAAAAACATTCTTAGGTTATGTTTCAACCTCGTTCTTATAACTGGTACAGATAAAATAACGCAAACATGGAATACTCTTCCTCTTGCATGAATTTTTGCATCTAGTTGTCGTATATAAACAAAAAGCAACATGTAAATTTAAAGGAACGTACCAATTGTAACTTTGTAAGGTATGATTGCCTCGCATTCATTTCCTATCTCTGCTCGCCGCCATTTGGCTGCAAGAATATCGTTGTTGAATTGCGAATTATAAATTGAAATCATTTTTAATTATATCTTTCGTGATATGAGTACCTTATTCTGGTTAGATTATCAGAGTATTTGGTTAGGATTTTATTTAAATAAATGCATTTTACTTTAGACGACTGAGAGTATCATTTCGAAAACGGATAACTGTTTTTTATTTGACTAATACATTTCGCATTATGTTTCTCCGAGTTTTTAATCAACATCATTGTTTCTTACCATCTGCCAAAAAAATTCTTAGTTTATGGTCCTTATAACTGATTCAGATAAAATAGCGTAAATATTAAATCCCCATCTCCGTTTCTGTGTCTAACTGATACAGATAAAATAGCGTAAATATTGAATCTCCTCCTTACATGAATTTCTGCGTCTAGCTGTAAATGAACAAAAAGCAAGATGATGGAAGGAATGTAATATGGTGACTGTTGATTGGTGAGTGAAAGCTGGCACGTGATCGTTCTCTAGCCAATAGCTGAAGCAGCTATAGACGACGCACGCAGACGCCACGTTAGCGTTTCATATAATAGGATAATAGTTTTATCATAGCTACTCAAACAGATTAAGGGTTTTTTGGGTATAAAAGTAGTTTTCTAGCGTCTCTTCTTCGAAAAAAAATCATTTTCGGGGGCTTATTACAATTTTATTTTTCAAAATGAGGTGACATATATCTTTATATTAAGGAATTAGATATTCAAGAGCGTTTCTTGAGGAACTTCAACTACTTGGCAACTAGCAGGAGGGTTCATTTGCTGTCACGGTGCTCAAAGCATAGGGTCAAACTTTTGAGTTTGTTGACGTATACCTACAAAATAAATTTTTAAGATTGTTGTTCTATATGAGGTATTTTCTATTATAAAGGGGACGAGTACTTTAAAACTAATCCTACCACCGGTGAATTAACGTCATTCTTGTAACATAGTGCGGAAAGAGGTCTTCGTTTAAGATTAAATTCCCTAAAAGTTTGTTAATATTAGTATCAAGGGAAGCTCGGTGAATGCAGGTGATCATTCATGATCATAAACGTGTGTGTGTAAGGTTTATTGACCTGCACAAATCAGATTTTTGAAACCGAAATTTTTTTATCAAGATAACTTAGTACAACCCGGGAAGAAGTGTGAAATGAATTATACCCCACCGTCGGCTTCGTTCATTATTTAGTTAGTATTTTTTATTTTTTTGTTTCCCCTTACCTGCAACCTTCATTGTTCCTTTTTATTCAAACTGGTCATTACTAACACGTGAAATTAGGCAAGATCGTATTTCCAAGAAAGTCTACATGCCAGTTTGGAACAAACAGTTATGCATTTCATATATTTGGACGATTTCGTTGACAAACAGTGCTGATACCATTGGTACGACTGTATGAAAACTTTAGGTAATGTATTTCAATGTCCAGTGCACTGAAAGAAACTCCCCATCCGACAGCAAGCGATTCAATTCCGTAGTGTCTCGTGTTCAGCCACAAATTTCTGCATGTAATATTCTTCTGATAGGGTTATACTGGACTTTTATGAAGGCATTACTCCTGTATTGAGGCGGAGTGACTTCGAGAAAACGTGCGACAGCGAAATCTGGGATCGAACCCGCGTCTTTACAAATGCCAAGCTCGAGCGTTAACACTTTCCACACCAGGCCCGTTTCTATTTGCCGTAGTTTCATGCTTGTTCTTGCTGCAGTTCAAACGATTTTAGTACCTCACACATAATGCACCAATTCCAATATTTGTCAAGATACTGTTTCTTAGGTTTCTTTGGTGTGGTTTCAGACATATTCGTCCAAACAAACAGAGATTCGTCCGGAATGTATGTAAACGCATAAACAACTAAAGACAATGGGGATTTCACTCAGTTTGTTGGTTCACACTTTTTTCAAGTCTTCACAGCAAGACTACGTTCATAGACAGTTAAAACCAAAAATAATTTTAAAGTCACATTATCCTTTTTAATTGCTTAAATATTTTGTACTTTTTATGATATTCAAGAACAATATTATTTTATTTAGACGCTCTTTCTGGGAAATAATAACAGCATCAAGACAGAACATATTGTTTCAACGCTCGAAAATTATTTAAAATTCAATAGAGGCAAAATTAATTTTTTTACTAAGTATTTTGACTTGTCTATAATATTAAAACAAATCTATGCTACAAAAATCAAACAATACTGTAATAATAATACGATGAAGCTTTATGAAGTACGTGCTAAAACTTAAACACCCGAGCGGGGATGGGGGGGGGGGGGGAGTTCTTAGTGTTATCTGTTTAACGATGAATAGTTTTAAAGACAGTCGTAAGAAATTTTGATGTGCATCGAATGATCATCTTCTTTTGTAGTTTTCTTGTAACACTGCCAACTATTGAACAAGTGGCGGTTTTTGCAACGTAGTTTACTGATGTCTGATTTCGTGCTTTTAAAAGTATTTATCGTTCTGTAACTGATGTAAATTACTCGAACAATATAAGACTCAGTATGAATTTGTATCAAAGCGAAACAACAAAAATTGCTATATTAAATATCTGCATGGTGAATATTACACTGGATATAAAATCGTTCATGATTTGACCACGTAATAATTTTGTAATGGTTACTGATATTTAGTGAAAGAAATGTTTTAGAATAATTTCTTTGTGAGAGTGGCGTACTGATACAATAAAATCCACTCGGGTGTCCAGTCGGATTGTGTTGTATTAAGACGACGTTTCGACAGCTAGCTCTGCTGTCTTCATCAGGTGTCAGGTCCCTTCTATCTGTCGCAAGCTGACTATCGCCGCCTACTTACCTCAGTCTAGGAGCTAGTTGTCGAAACGTAGTGTTTAAACCACACTATCCAGATGGACAGCTGAGAGGATTTTATTGCATTAATTTCTTTATTCGTACTCGCATCTAGACCAAAATACATAACAATTTCGGCTTTTATTCTTTTCTTTGTAAAGCACCTGCTTTTGGGCCTGTGGTAACCTGCGTCGTGAGGGAAACCTCAGTTATTTTAAATGGTCGAGACACATAACATCTTAATTATACTACTGTACTTGTTGCTCGTTGTTAAAAGGCAAAGACTGAAGAAGAGAACCCATCCGGAATGGATGCGCATTTGTAACAGAGCTCAAGATGATTTATCGTATCTTTTAAAGCAGTTTTACGGTAGCTAAGAGACATTTCGAGTTTTATTACTCCCGTCAACGTCTACCATCAGATTTCTTCCGCACCACGTGTTAAAATTACCACTAAAGCTAAATACATAATTGGTTAATTAAGCTTTCCAGTGATAAGGTAGTTTCATAAATTATGAAGAAGACAGTTAACTTCCAGTTCGTTTTCTTTTTTCTTTTTTTAAAAAAGAAAAGAAAAAAAGAGCAACGTCACTGATCATACGATGTTACAACAGTACCTCACTCCGAAGCTAGCCACGGCATATAAACTGATAGACAAATTAATCACCTATCCTGGTAGATAACATGAGTGAATTTTACGTTGTGTTCTCCGTGCGCTGTTATATATAAAGATTACATCGGAATTTCTGGAAACTTCGGAAGATGGCTGCCATCTTGCTCGAGTCTATCAAAAAATTAACAATAACAAAGAGCTGATATTAAATCACTTTTATAACAATCTAATTGTTCTTAATTTCACTCAAAATTATATGAGAATAATTTGTAATAATTCTAAAGATTATGCGAATGTTTCAAATATCAGTTTAAATAAAATAAAAATAATATAATAAATGAAACTGAGCAAAAATATGGTAGTACAACCTTATACCTAAAATACTCAATATTAAAAGCAATTAGTAATTATTACAAACGCTCATCTGTACGCAACTATTAGCAATCATACTCATAATACATAATGATATTTTAAGAAGGTGATCTATCACAAACTTCAGTACGAAACTTTTTTCTCCCTGTCCATTTTTAACTACATAATTAATTACTGGATGGGTACATATAATTGAAGGGTCATCGTTATACTGCAACATTTTGTGCATAGAGGTATGAAATTGATGTTCGACCAAGGAACTTATTATTATTATTATTTTGCTTCGAGCTTTACGCTTCGACAACAAGATTTAGTAATTGACAAGAAATGATCTTTGAAATACTACTTCTTCTGATAGATATTTGGTAATTACTGACTAAATCTTTCTATTTAGTCCTGTCACAGAAGCCATGATAGGCTTTTGGTTGCTTCAAATAACAACTCCGACTAATCACTTTCCACTTATATTTATTTTCCCGTGCGCTCTATAAAATGTTACACAGCAAAGCATCGTCTCGATCCAGAGATTCTAAGTACAAACGTACACAAATGTTCCAGCGATCAAACTCACCCAATTCCGAAAACTACTACTGACAACTCAACTTTCAACTAACTACTGCTCTCTGCCACGCGTTTATATAGAAGCTTTAGAAACAACCAAAATGACACAGAGAAAACCGCTCGCTGTTTTCCGAACGGTGACAATGCAGCTAATAATCAAAACCACATTAAAACAATCAGAATTAATACAAAACCACTCACAATCTTTATAAAACACCTTCAAATGAAAGTTAATACTGTTACAAGCATTTACACGCAAAATTATCAATATAAACCAGTTAAAATAGTTGAAAATCGTCCTAAGATCATGGCTCTCCTTAACACTTAGAATCGTTAACTTTTAATTAATGTTTCATACATAAAAGGCCGTCTACATTCGTTCGATAACCAAAGTGACAGACATCTCAGAAAGAGTGACTACCCAATGGGCTGGACATATTGCTCGAAAAGGAAACTACAGATGGACTAGGGCAGTTCTGGATTGGATACCAAGGAACCTGAAAAGAGCAAGAGGAAGACCCCCGGATCGTTGGGATAGAGACATACGACGAGTAACAGGCGTGAAATGGAAGAGAGTTTCTAAAGATCGATCAGCCTGGAAGGAACTAGAATAAAATTATGTAACATTAAATTGTAAACTATAGCTTATCTGGCTTAAAGAGGCTGCATCATGAAATAAGGATTGATATGGCTATAAAAATAATAATAATAATATAATACTGTCATTGATCGTATTAAATATCATCTACACAGGTTTTATCCATAAAACAATGGGCATTTACATGTTCCATATACCCAAATTCATAACTAATCACAAGGAAAAATCTATACAAATCCACAACTAATCAGTTCCCATCTTGCTATACATAATTCTTAAGATAAAATTTCCTAATAAGGCTGGGTCTGAGACCTGTTATGAAGACGGAAAAATGCTGTTAGAACGTTGTATATATCAGAAAACCCGGGAAAGACTCTATTTCCGCACCCGAATTCTGGATGGCCGGGCAGGATTTGAAGCCGCGTCCTCCCGAATCCCAGTCCTGAGCGTTACCACTCATCAATTACCCATTTGATTCGGTAGACGGGCTTGAAACAGAACCATCATTAGTGCCTGCATTCCTCATAACTGTCCGAATAGACATAATGGCTGCGGAGCTCAAATGTTGTCATCTGACTGCAAAAAATAGTAAGTTTTGCCCGTATGATGGGGGTATTTGTGTTTGTGAAATGAATAAATTATGAAGCATAATTTCAGGACTTTCGCGATTGCGTAAAACCGCATAAAAACTGCAATGAGGACTGCCGATTCGCCATGCGCGGGATTTGAACCTGGGACCGTTGTACCACCCCGATGCAATATGGAAGCCGAAACGCGTGCAACTACAACACCGACTGGTTATATCTTTGGAACTTCGTGCGGCAGGACTTTCGTACACATCGCGGTTTTATCTCAATATCCCTTATCATTACTTTGTAACCTTAAACGTCAAATGATACACCAAGACATTGTTTGATTGAAAGGAATATTCAAAAGGAATGGTCAATAAATTACGTAGCCCCATTTTGGCCCCCTCTGGACCACCCCCCTCCTTTACCCAGACGTAGCCTTACGTCACTTACGCCTCTTCACCTCCACGCCCCCCCCCCCCCCCCCCCCGCACTCCCCACGTGGCACGCAACTTTTTCTGCTGTTGATTCCAGAAGATATTTTGTACTGTTTTCTCCTGTCAGAGTATCATAAATTACATACGGAGATACTTAAATGGCGGAAATAAATATTCAAATGCTGTTTGTGTTCTGTAACTTATATTAAGTGTGAAAAATAGTATGATTGAAAACTCCGTGGCTTAGCTCTGAATCCCTCCCTCTTCCCCCCATTTAACCCAACGTAGCTATCTAACTAACCCCTCCCCCCCTCCTAGATCAAGTCAAGTAGTTTATGGACGCTCCCTAACTGATTATGGTCATAATTCAAGCTAATTACGTAATAACAAATACCACTAAAAGTAATGATCCGGTGACAGGGTATCTTATCGGCTGCGTAGTCCAACCCTGTCGTGGACGCCTAGCCTAACCCGATAGTCCTACCGGGTATAGGGGACCTACAGTTTAACATGGAATCCCAACCACGGAAGCTTTCTGGTGTGCTTCACATTACACAGCAACCTGTGCCAGAGGTAAAGGCAGCGTAAAGGGCCTATGAAAATCTTCGCCGATACAGAGATTCGAAGCGGGGAACTTTGGATCTCCAGTCAGACCCCTTAATCACTGAGCCACCAAAACTCTCTAACAAATACCGCTGACGATGTTGCAGCAGATAAGTTGTAAGTATTAGCTATCTCTGTTTTGCAATCTGATCGACCTATATTTCGTGACCAACGTCGTACAGATCAGGTATTACACACTTACGTACGCAATTTGTACGACCTCCGGCGATAAATCACACACGTCAGTGAACAACTACTTCTCATTTCACTTACGTTTGTGATAATTATCTTGTCACACCTGAGATAAAACCAGCGCCAACGATGATGAAAGAGAGTAATTACGGAGAGAAAAGGAGTGGAGAAGAGGCCTTTGACAAATGGCGCTACCTGAGTCCCCTTATACCCCGCCCGACCCGAACCTTTGTGAGGATAAATTACAACGCACACCGCCCAGACTAGAGTTACCACCAAAACCTTCAAGTCAAACGAATTTTTCAGCTCCCGTACATCATTAATTTTCGTGGCTTGATTAGAACTGATCCTGTAGTACAGCATGTTAAAAGAATTTCGCATCAAACACGTGGAAATATTTATGTTCATGAATCCACTCAACAAACTGTTTAGGAATCACTGTTACCTTTCTCGTAAATAACAATTCTTCAAGGGTCAAAAATGTTCCTTTTTATCCCTGTATTCATAATGCCACCTCACGAATGTTAATTTTCGTCACTTGTAATCTTTCGTCCCGCAGTAATTATTGTAATTATTTGTTTGCGCCCTCCACTGCTTCATGAGTGATAGGATCGGACTTTGCAGACACATTCATCAATTGTGTGGTGTGATTCAACAGTCGCCTCTTCATAATTACTGTTTTCTTCAACGTGTAACGGTTCGTAATGTGTGTTTTTTTTTTATCTTTTCGTGGTGCGACAAGATAATTATTAGCAGTGTAAGTAAAATGAGATGTTGTTGCCCATTGACAAGAGTGATTAATTGTTGTGCGTCCAGCATTTCCATTTAAAACAGGTACTGATAAGTGGGACATGTTTCTATATGCTTCTCTCTGCATGTAGGAGATTATGAGGTTTTACAATGCCAGTTTTTTATATATGTCATTAGACCGGGGAAAAGATGGGGGCAAGGAACAGGAAGGAATTCAACAACTGAGTTTTGAAGGGACCATCCCTCCATTTACCTGGAGTGAATTTTTGAAAACCGAAATTTGGATGTCCCGAATTCCAGGTGACATGTTAGCGATCGATATGTTTTGTGGTGCAGCATTGAACTGCACTTGCACTTAAACCACATTTATTTCGTATCCATTGTCGCATAGTGTCGCGATAAACTACTATATAATACATTCCAACTTTTTATTATCTTAAATCAATTATAATGCTATTGATATTACTCTAGTAATCTCAAAGTTACAAGATTTTGTTTTCGTAGTTAGTTACTGTACACACGAATATAATTACTCTGCGTCCTTAACATCTGAAATGTTCTCACCATCTTTCGTAGATGGAAATAGTTTTGCTTTACAATGATAAAGGAATTTAATGAAAATATTTTCTTCAGGGAAAGCAATTTTCACCAAATTTTTTAGTGATATTTCATTAATCGCAGTTTTCCGATAGCGTCAGCATCTTGTGTCGAGGCCGACAATTGTCCGATCGGCTGAGTTAGGAATTAATAACTTAAAAGTGATTGGATCTTTCATTGATTTGTCCCTGTAGTACTTGGGTAGTTTCACTGCATATGAAATAAATCATTTTAAAACCTGTGATCATATATAAAAGTCTTATTTTGTGGTGATTTAGATGTTTTCAGAAACATAGTTGACAAAGTTTTGGAAAAAAATGAAAGTGAAAATTAAATTTCTTCAAGGGCAAAGAAAGAGTAACAAAAAAAAAATCAAAGGAAGAAATGAAAGACAGTGAAAATTAAATTTGTTCAGGAGCAGAGGAAGAGTAACAAAAATAATCAAAGGAAGAAATGAGAGACAGGGAGTAATTGCTGCTTGGATATTGGAAGAGAAGAGGAAGATATTAAGTAAGGACGCGAAACGGCAACCACACATTAACACACCAAGACACAGAATGAAGAAAAGTAACGAGGAAAAACGATAAAACTGGAACAAAACTGAAAAAAAAATTGTTGGACGGAGAGCAAACTTAGGAAGATCCTACCAGACATTGTCAAAATAATGATAACAATCCACGGCTGTGACCATAATGGTATATATATATATATATATATGAAGATGGTTTTATGAGTCACCATTTCGTTACGAAATTGGTGTAGCTACATGGAATGCAACTATTATTCTGTGGATTTAAATATTGTAACGGGACGTTATCACGCCACGCTACAATTTATATTTTTATTAAGTTGTGTTTAATTTTAATTTATTCAGATTAAAATTAATTAAAATTGATCTCGGGCAGCCCAAAAATTGTATATGATTAAATAAATATGCAAGGGTACTTCATTTGAGAGGGCTCAGCGAAAAATGTGTGAGCATAAGATTTGTTTAAGTGAAGGATCGCACATCTGAGGCTAGGGACGGAAGTGAAACGGTAATTCCCAGTGAACGGACACAATGGGGCCGCCTCGCTGTCGCCACCCAAGGCCAGTCACTAACCCCAACGGTTCGCACAGCAAACATGTGAAGGTCAACCTCTCCCCCGCCCCAACAAGGATGGACGCGGAGAGGACGCTGGCAAAAATGCCGCGAATCTGAGTGTGCAACGATACCACGTGATTTCCAACCAGCCTATGAAAATCATCGACAGGGTCTTCACAAGTTAATTCAGGGTGTTTTTTTTTCTTCCCGCCATGTTCCTTCGCTGAGAGGGACGCCATCGCCTTCCGAAGAGGAGGAAGTGACTTCTCGCCAGGCCAGAACGGTTGTGCTTGGTCAGTACAGTGACCTGCCTATGATCACTGGCTGGTGATCTTTCTTTCGCGCTGGGCTGATAGCGCGACGGACTTCAGCGCAGTTAAAAAGAACCTATTTCCTATTAACAGAGACTGAAAAGAAATCCCTCCTCTGCATGAACCCCAAAGCCCCCCGACTACGAGCACAGCCTAAAATGCATAAAGAAGGGAACCCAATTAGACCAATAGTCAATTCAATGAACAGCCCTGCATACAGACTAACAAAAAAGCTAGATGATTTATTTAAAAAAAATTTTCACATTTGAAACTGTACATTCAATCAAAAACAGCTCTGAACTGGTTAATACACTTAAAGACACAAATATCCCAATAGGGGCTCAGCTTGCTTCCTTTGACATAACTAACCTGTATACCAATGTCCCCATACAGGAAGCCCTAGAAGTTATAAGAAATAATTTAATAATTCACAAGAAATGCTCACAAACAGAAATGGTTGAACTCATTGATTTGCTCCAGTTAGTTCTAAAGTACAACTATTTCACTTTCAATAACAAAATCTTCCAGCAACCTGATGGCCTTGCAATGGGCTCCAGTATCTCTGGCACAATAGCTGACATCTACATCAACCACATTGAACAAAAAATTCTAAGCAACCCTGACCCATGTATCAAAAAGATCATATATTATAAACGTTACGTAGATGACACACTAATGCTTATCCATGGTAACACAAATGATATAGAAGATATTCTCAATATATTCAATAACATACACCCAAAAATAAAATTCACAGCAGAATTTGAAAAAGAAAAAAGTATAAATTTCCTGGACCTATGCATCTCAAACTTCAACAATAAACACAACTTCACTATCTATAGAAAAAATACAATGACTGATTGCACCATACCATCAGCATCTTGCCACCCCAATGCACATAAACAGGCAGCCTACAGGTCCATGGTACACAGGGCCAATAATATCCCCTTAAACAAAGCCAACCATGATTACGAGCTTGATATAATAAAACAAATTGCTGTAGCTAATCAATACCCCAGCCAGATGATAGACAAAATTGAAATGAAAATAAACAAAAATAAGAATACCAATTTCATTAAAGATGCAAAACAACCAGAAAAATTTGTTTCCAGCATCCCTTATGTAGGCAAAATATCCCAAACAATTGCTAATGTGCTTAAATCACACAAAATTAAAATAGGTTTCAGAACCAAAAACAAATTACAACAAAAATTAAGACACAATATTAACACTAACGCAGACCCAATGCTAGAATCAGGCATTTACAAAATAACATGTAACCAATGCTCAAAATTCTATATAGGTCAAACTGGCAGAAATTTCCATACAAGATACTTAGAACACATCAATGCCTTCAAAAAGGGACAACACACAAAATCAGCAATAGCCACACATATACACAACACCAGCCACCCCTTCAATGACATTAACAAAGATTTGAAGGTACTCCACCACATAAATAAAAGCCACCATATGGACTTAATGGAAGAATTCGAAATTTATTTAAATCATAAATCATCTAAGGATACAATATTAAACGAAAAGTTAGATAGTGAATCTGTAACCTTTTTTAAATGTTTTGACGCCTTATTATAAATTATGTATCATCCGCTAAATCCTAACTCTTATGTAATTATTAATATTAAGCACATTTCTAAATCATATAAAAAAACTCTTTTATGTAATAATAATATCCTTTATTATGTCTAGGCTTCAAGCATATCATCTTTGAATTGTATAAATGTTAATTCTTTAAATCATCTTTGCCTTGTGTACAATACACAAACTTTCAATCTGTGTTCATCATCCATAACGTTTGTGTAATTTAAGGATGTATTTGTGTGTGTTTCTGTGTTGCCATTTTCGTCAGAAACCTTCAAAAACGTAAGTGATAAGAAAACATGTTTCCATTCATGTTTTATTACATAGTCTTTATACCATAGTACAGCATCCCAAAATTCTTTTCCAGAAATCACATGAAAACTGTACAAACGTCCAGCAGAAACAAACACAACGACTCCTCATATTTCTATAACTAAAATATGTAAACCTACTTATAGTGCGTTTGAAAATGGGAATAAATTCCCGAAACGCGTCATGCACAAAATAAATTAAAGCAACAAAAGTAACTGTGTCGCAGATTTTCATTTGTTTACCCTCGACTTCAGTGTTGCTGCCTATGCTATGGTAAAGTGTTAACGCCAGGTCTTGCATCGTTGTGTTCTTATGAGACTGCGAATGACCCGTAAGCGACTTGAGAAAGAGACTTGTGTTCTTTGAGCAAATTTTGACCCTGAGCTAGCCGACATTTTGTTGAACATTGTGGGAACCTTTGCATATCGCGAGTTCCTTGTTTTTCTCCTTGTTATTTGACGGCGCCAGAGACGCATGTTCATTTCATGTATTCATTTTGATTGCTGACTGTTTTTTGTTGTAGCGTATTGTTGAACATTGTTCCCCGCTTACTAACTTTAACTTCGTCAGAAGATTTTCAATTAAAGTAAAATTCATATAATTGTTTGCTTGAATGAATCGGCCAGTTGTAATCGCTAGGCTTGCATTGATATGTTAGTGATTATTGTGTTAATGGTAACGTTAAATATGCCTGGCGGTGTAGTAGCCAAATGAATACCAAGTGAGTTTTTTATCTTGAGACAACTAAATATCTCGAAAACTACAAATCCGATCAAAAAAAGTGGGTAATAAAAATTGTTCGTCTCGACGGGGGACATCCGATGATACCAAATTTGACTCCCCACCCCCACCCCCTAGGGGTGGGGGAAGGGGGAGAAAAAAAACTTAAATAGGAACCCCCATTTTTTATTGCAGATTCTGATTCCCCGGAAAAAACTACCCCTATTTGACCCCCAATTCGAGTCATTTTGGTCGATAGATGGCGCTGCATTTCTCAGAGTTTTCTCATTACTTGATGTACTTCCATTGCGTTCACATCGTCGCTCATTTCTCAGAGTTTTCTCATTACTTGATGTACTTTCATAGCGTTCATAACATCTCTGATTTATTTACTTCGTTCTGTTGCACGTGTCAATGAGAATGCAGGCTATAACGTTGCAAGAAAAAATTGAAATGGTCTACATTTATGGAGAATGTCGCAAGAATATCGATAATGCTGTTGATCTTTATGCTCATCGTTTTCCAGACCAGCCTCGATCGCGCGCTTCTTTTTACCGTATTATCCAACAGTTCACTCAGGAGGGAAGTGTGCACACAAACAAACGAAAGCGGCGAAGGACGATAGCTGGAGAAAATAACGAAGTTGCAGTTTTAGCTGCAGTGGCTTATAACCCTCACATTAGTACTCGACAAATAAGTCGTGAATCAGGAATTTCTCAGACTACTGTTTGTCAGATTTTGCATCGTAGAAAATACCATCCGTTCCATGTTTCGTTGCATCAAGAACTTCACGGCAATGATTTCGATAATCGATTGACATTTTGCCGATGGTCGCTACAGAAAATACAAGAAGAACCCCATTTCTTTGCTCGAGTACTGTTTTCGGATGAATCCACTTTTACTAACCACGGCACCATTAATCGACACAACATGCATTATTGGAGTGTGGAAAACCCGCATTGGTTACGCCAAGTTGAACATCAGCGTCCGTGGAATGTAAATGTTTGGTGTGGGATAATTGGGGACAAACTTATTGGTCCACATTTTATCCATGGACATTTCAATGGGGAGAAATATCAACAACTCTTAGAGGACGTACTGCCAACATTGCTTGAAGACGTACCCTTAGACGTGCGACAAACAATGTGGTTTCAACATGACGGTTGTCCAGCACATTTTGCTGTAAGATCGCGGGAAGTGTTAGATCGTCTGTACAATCGTCGATGGATCGGAAGAGGAGGTCCAGTGCCGTGGCCTGCAAGATCACCAGATCTCACTTCGCCTGATTTTTTTTTATGGGGATACTTGAAGAATGAAGTTTACAGTGAAGTGCCAACAACGCCTGAAAACATGATTGAACGAATTACCAACGCTTGTCAAAAAATCACGCCGGATATGCTTCTTAGTTGCGTCGAATCATTCCAAGAGCGGGTAAATAAATGCATCGATGTCGGTGGTGATATTTTCGAGCACTTGCTTTAGAATTGTTGTTAGAAACAAACACGTGAGAGGCGAGGGGACTCACCAAAAACAAGCACCCCGATGGTGAGAGGCGAGGGGACTCACCAAAAACAAGCACCCCGATGGTGAGAGGCGAGGGGACTCACCAAAAACAAGCACCCCGATGGTGAGAGGCGAGGGGACTCACCAAAAACAAGCACCCCGATGGTGAGAGGCGAGGGGACTCACCAAAAACAAGCACCCCGATGGTGAGAGGCGAGGGGACTCACCAAAAACAAGCACCCCGATGGTGAGAGGCGAGGGGACTCACCAAAAACAAGCACCCCGATGGTGAGAGGCGAGGGGACTCACCAAAAACAAGCACCCCGATGGTGAGAGGCGAGGGGACTCACCAAAAACAAGCACCCCGATGGTGAGAGGCGAGGGGACTCACCAAAAACAAGCACCCCGATGGTGAGAGGCGAGGGGACTCACCAAAAACAAGCACCCCGATGGTGAGAGGCGAGGGGACTCACCAAAAACAAGCACCCCGATGGTGAGAGGCGAGGGGACTCACCAAAAACAAGCACCCCGATGGTGAGAGGCGAGGGGACTCACCAAAAACAAGCACCCCGATGGTGAGAGGCGAGGGGACTCACCAAAAACAAGCACCCCGATGGTGAGAGGCGAGGGGACTCACCAAAAACAAGCACCCCGATGGTGAGAGGCGAGGGGACTCACCAAAAACAAGCACCCCGATGGTGAGAGGCGAGGGGACTCACCAAAAACAAGCACCCCGATGGTGAGAGGCGAGGGGACTCACCAAAAACAAGCACCCCGATGGTGAGAGGCGAGGGGACTCACCTAAATCTAGCACCCCAAAGGGAACAGAAAATTACTACGTCCACGTCGTTGTTCCTGGGTAACGCAAAAAGTAATGTTTGACTTTCGCTATCTGCTAAAGAATTTGCATCAGTGCATTTTGAAATAATGTCCATTCCCATCCCTCAAGTTTGGAGGTGGGTGGTGTTATTGAATAGTTTTTGAAAAATATCAATCACATTAACTTGTATTTTGCTGATCTGATGTGTATTTCACGAGATATCCTCATTTTTAAATGAATTTTTGCTTATTTTGATTTTTGTCGATTGCAGCGCCATCTATCGACCAAAATGACTCGAATTGGGGGTGAAATAGGGGTAGTTTTTTCCGGGGAATCAGAATCTGCAATAAAAAATGGGGGTTCCTATTTAAGTTTTTTTTCTCCCCCTTCCCCCACCCCTAGGGGGTGGGGGTGGGGAGTCAAATTTGGTATCATCGGATGTCCCCCGTCGAGACGAACAATTTTTATTACCCACTTTTTTTGATCGGATTTGTAGTTTTCGAGATATTTAGTTGTCTCAAGATAAAAAACTCACCCTGTATAATAAATTATCTATGTCAGTTTCATTGTGATCTGACAAGGTTAAGATTCTTGCCAACCCAATAATTGATTTAATTTTATTATAAATAATTATTAAATTCATATACCCCCCCCCCTCACTTATTCCTCCATCATATTACAATTGCGCTTACAACGTGGGGCAATTAATTAATTAATCCGGGGAATTAATTAATAATCAGATGTTTTCAAAGTCTCAAAAGAACCAAGTTCATGACCTTTGGCATTTATTTTTCTAGCATAGAAAGTAAATTTATAATTTGTCATTGCTTGTGTAAAATTCAATTCAATCTGAGTGATGAATTTCTTTTGCAAATGGTAAACTTTCAATGCAATCTGATTCATGATAAATCAGTTTCAGACATTTAATTGCAAATTAATTTTTTTCAATATGCAAAGTTCATTTTGAATGCATATAATGTCGAGGCAGTGTTTTGTCTGTTAG
Source organism: Vandiemenella viatica (assembly GCA_031002005.1). Classification (NCBI taxonomy): domain Eukaryota; kingdom Metazoa; phylum Arthropoda; class Insecta; order Orthoptera; family Morabidae; genus Vandiemenella; species Vandiemenella viatica. The sequence goes on from CM061914.1 coordinate 124,298,240, forward strand.
CAACTAAGAATTTATTGTTGCATATTTTGCTCATGTTGGTTGTTCGTTGTTGCATGATTCAGCGTTGTGATGTGGTCTTGCACTTTTTTTTTTTTTGAATGGTTTGTTGCTCAATTTTCTTGAGGGGATTTGTGCCTGGGTTGTATGAAAATTTCTAAAAAATTTTCTAGTATTAAAAATCGCGATGTTTGTAATTTAAAACGTTGCTTGCTGAAATCTTTAGTCGTCATTGGAATTTTCCTGTGCCATATAATAGTCCTATGCGTTTGAGATCCGGACGTAATCTAAAATTAAATATGGAAGGTAGTAATTTGAATATCGAGATGAACGATAATCGCAGAGATTTTGAGAATGATAGGGAACCGTTGCCGAGTGCGGAAACGAGCTTTGTAGCAACGGAAACATTGCATTATAATACTACAAGTGCGGACAAAGTCATTGAAGATCAGAACATTAATGATAGGTCGGGATACAGTTCAAATTCTACAATAACTGTAGCTGACATGGCGTTAGAGAGTCCTATTCAGAATGACGCGGTGGTAGTAACGACCCCAGAAAGTTGTACATTCCCATTAATGGAAGCCACACCCGCCATACAAAATCCAGTTGCAAATCAAAATCCACCAGAAATACCTCCTTGGGTCCAAGCCATGATGGCTGAATTAATAAAGGGACAAGAAAGTATCAAAAAGGGGAAGATAATTTAAACAAAGGGCATGAAAATCTATCCGAGAAATTGGATTCTACTATCAGTAGGATCGAAGCTTTGGAAAAGGGGCAGGATCAAATCGGCAAAAGCCTTGATCAAAAATTCTCCGCTTTTCATACAAAAATCTGTGGAGAGGTAGCAGATTTTCAGGCAACTATAAGAACGGAAATCGTTGATTTGTCTGAGAAATCTGAGCAAGCAATAGCTAGGTGCGATAGATTGGAAAAAGAGAATGAAATTTCAAATACAACCATTGCCACTGTACAATCCGCGATAACCCATTTGGAGATTGAAACGAGGGAAACAAATGGACAATTGTCTAGCTATATGCATGAGGTACGAGGTGAAATGGAAGGGAAAGTCTCTCAAGTCAGTGCAAAAATTGATAAAGTCGCTACCTCGGTTATCAGTTTGAGAGAGGACAGTAATCAGTTAAAGGGAGCACAAGACAAACTTCGGGAGGAACTGTTGTTGAAATATCAACAAGTTGAAGGTGACGTGAATACGTTAAAAAGTTCCCCTGCTACACAACAAACTCACACAGGACAAGCTACCAATATACATATTGATTTGCAGGGAGAGATAAGTGAATTTTCTAGTTATCTGTCTGCTGCTGATATAACTATAAATGCTGATGGGAGGTACTGTGAAATTGAAGGAAGTTTGTTTGAACCAGATGAATCCATAGCTACATTTGAAGGGGGAGCAGATATTAGAGTACAAATAAATGATATTTCCCAGAAATTGTTGCATATTCAAAGAGAAATAGCTGAGATGTGTTTCTCGCCACGAAAATCAGTTAATTTTGGTGGTGCTCACAGAGATCGTGGATACGCGAATTTTATCAGGGCAAATGTATCGTGTCTGATTTATGGAGGGAACTTCAGAGAGTCAGGATTTAGAATTTCCTGGAATTTGGGTAGTGAGACTCTAATGACCGTCGCCTTCCAAACTGTTCATTACCTGGGAGGCGGGTTGCTTGCTAGCTTTAAAGAGGATATTCCTATCGGCAGATTTCAGCTGACCAGTTTCTTGAAACGAAACTCGTTAGAAACAAATTTCGAGAGCTCTGTTTGCCGAAAAACGATACTGAACTACAGGGATGGATACTGGAAATATGCTCAATGTGATCGCATGAGTAGACGCAACAGCAAATTAAAATTTGATGTAATATTGAATGTTGGTTGTAGGTCCAAAGACAGGACTTTATTCCATTTTAAACATGGGACGTTTGAAAATGGAATGGAGGAAACAAATTTTGGATTTTCTCTTACAAGGAAATTGAATTGTTAGAGTACACGGGTATCTATGCAGACAAATTGCAGCAAAATAATTTTGATGTATTATAAAAAGGTAGGGAATGGTTCTGGGTTAAAAGTAGGAAGTAATAATAAATTACCGTTGTAAGCAGAACTCATCATTATCAAATAAATTTCTGACGACTGTTGCGGTCAAATAAAACACTTCGCGATCTGAAAGAGCACAGCTTTGTGAACAAGTGTTTACTGCTTGAGTAAAATCGTCTCTAATAATTAAGGGAGGTTAATAAAGAAACAAAGGTACGCTTGTTTAGCCATCTGATAAAGATTGTCACGGCCAGTCGTATTTTAAAAAAACCTTCAGAATAGTAGTTGGGGTAGAGAGAGATAAGATACCTTCTTTTCTTTTCAGTATTTGGGTCCTTACAATGTTGACTGCTGAAATAATCATTATGTAAGATCGTCTTGTACCGAAAAGGTGGCGATGCTTCTTTTGTTGGCATTCATGGAATATAAGTCCAATGGTTTTTTTATATTGCTACGGCAAATGATAATTACGTCTGCTGTAATTATCTGTGTGGAAAATTTAGTCCACATTTATTGGCAGTTGTAAGAATGACAAGTTCACTGACAAATGGGGAGGAAAAGGTTGTGTTAAAAGTAAGTTAGAGGTTAAATCTTTCACATACGATGACGTGACATTGAATTATTATATGCGAATGGAAGCAAGAAGTTTCAATATTGTTATGTGTCGACCATTAAGTCCCATTGATAATTTAGAGATCGGTAAACAAGAATTGCATTGAGATTATTTAAGCAGTTGTCGAAAGAAAATTAGCTCAATTTTCACGAAAGCTAAAAACAGAACAGACGGTAATGTCATATAAGAGTTCCAATTTCTGAAATGTGAGTTGTAAATAAATTAGCGATGATTATTGTATTAAAATTCGCACAAAATTAGAAGTATTAGATCCTACCATTCTGCATAGACCTGTTATGATCATGATGAAGTTTCCGATTAAGTAATACATAAAGTGATAGGATTAGGAACAAAATGTAATTAAATAGTGAAGTAGGATTTGTTTCTTAAGAAATATTGCGGAGAATGCGTGTTGTTGAACTAACACATTAAGCGGACTGCGAAACCGTTATTCAGGGCTGGACCGGAGCGGCCAGATTTTCGAGTAGATTCTTATCTAAAGCTGCCAGACGCAGGTAGAAGAACGGTCATTGCTTGTAAGCTGGGGTCCCATTCATTCTACAGCTGCAACAGAATGAATGAGTATTTGTCGAACCATAACTGAAAATATGTAGTTTGTTTGGCAATAACATGGTGTCGAGAGACTAAAAAGATATGATATATGCGCCGAAATGTATTCTCGGGTTATGCTATTCGGAGAATTATGAATGGAATGTGGAAGTAATTATTTATTATTTGTTGTTGTCACTGACATAAAGGCCAGGACACATTTGTTGTATAAATGCACCATTTCGGGAGTAGGATATAGAAATCCTTAAAGGTTCCTAACCCATGGGCATATATACATTTGTTATTTCCCCGTTGCGAAGCCATTCAGCAGTAAATCTGTCGGTAGCACTTATTGGCGAGAAACGACGTAAAAGATTATATCGAAATCACTTCCTGACGCTCTGTAACTTGTCGAAATGACACATATTGCGTGAGACACATACTCGAAACTCACTGTTGTACGGAATGGCATATCGACCATGTATTTAAAAAAAATTATTAAATCATAAGGCCCTCAGTAGAAAATCTTCAGGGTAATAATTTGAATGGAGATGCTTAGAAAAAGGTCAATGGCGGTTTCTTTTTTTTCCATCTGTTTGGAAATTATGACGATGCTCTTGATGCATTCTTAAGTAGGAGAATGGCACAATCTGGTCTAGAAATGCAACATCATTCCAGTTTTCCGCGGTTTCCTTTTTTTGCTTTAGTTCTTTGAGTTTCACAAAAAATAACAGGACTCCGACATGAGCAGAACTTGCGTAATAATTAGGTAAAGAAAGTATTTCATTCACATGTACATAATTTTGTATTTGTCAATTTTTTTTTCATTTAATGTTTTATTATGTTTTGTGTTCTTTAGTATAAGAATCTTTAATTAATAAGTTAATATGAAATGGCAGGAAAGAAATCATGTGTGGTTGTCCACATATTGTAAAACAGTCAAAGGTCATGGACAGTCGTTCAGGTAGTATCTGTGGCAAGAATCGTAACATTGTGGGTCCCTGTATAAATAAAATATCGATTATTGGTTACAGGGAAGGGAGTTAGAATGTCTTAAAATGAAATTATGCTTTATAATTTCATTTTCCCATAGTTGGCCGTATATTGTAACGGGACGTTATCACGCCACGCTACAATTTATATTTTTATTAAGTTGTGTTTAATTTTATTTATTCAGATTAAAATTAATTAAAAATTGATCTCGGGCAGCCCAAAATTGTATATGATTAAATAAATATGCAAGGGTACTTCATTTGAGGGCTCAGCGAAAATGTGTGAGCATAAGATTTGTTTAAGTGAAGGATCGCACATCTGAGGCTAGGGACGGAAGTGAAACGGTAATTCCCAGTGAACGGACACAATGGGGCCGCCTCGCTGTCGCCACCCAAGGCCAGTCACTAACCCCAACGGTTCGCAGAGCAAACATGTGAAGGTCAACCTCTCCCCCGCCCCAACAAGGATGGACGCGGAGAGGACGCTGGCAAAAATGCCGCGAATCTGAGTGTGCAACGATACCACGTGATTTCCAACCAGCCTATGAAATCATCGACAGGGGTCTTCACAAGTTAATTCAGGGTGTTTTTTTTTCTTCCCGCCATGTTCCTTCGCTGAGAGGGACGCCATCGCCTTCCGAAGAGGAGGAAGTGACTTCTCGCCAGGCCAGAACGGTTGTGCTTGGTCAGTACAGTGACCTGCCTATGATCACTGGCTGGTGATCTTTCTTTCGCGCTGGGCTGATAGCGCGACGGACTTCAGTGTTGCTGCCTATGCTATGGTAAAGTGTTAACGCCAGGTCTTGCATCGTTGTGTTCTTATGAGACTGCGAATGACCCGTAAGCGACTTGAGAAAGAGACTTGTGTTCTTTGAGCAAATTTTGACCCTGAGCTAGCCGACATTTTGTTGAACATTGTGGGAACCTTTGCATATCGCGAGTTCCTTGTTTTTCTCCTTGTTTATTTGACGGCGCCAGAGACGCATGTTCATTTCATGTATTCATTTTGATTGCTGACTGTTTTTTGTTGTAGCGTATTGTGAACATTGTTCCCGCTTACTAACTTTAACTTCGTCAGAAGATTTTCAATTAAAGTAAAATTCATATAATTGTTTGCTTGAATGAATCGGCCAGTTGTAATCGCTAGGCTTGCATTGATATGTTAGTGATTATTGTGTTAATGGTAACGTTAAATATGCCTGGCGGTGTAGTAGCCAAATGAATATAATAAATTATCTATGTCAGTTTCATTGTGATCTGACAAGGTTAAGATTCTTGCCAACCCAATAATTGATTTATTATTTTATTATAAATAATTATTAAATTCATATACCCCCCCCTCACTTTTCCATCATATTATAATATCAGACGGAAGTCCTGACTCCCACAAGACCGCAGAAATTTTCATTTAATACTAATTCCGTTTAACATTACAGAGAAACATAAATAAAAAAACGCATTAGTTTCATATACAGCTCAAGTTACACTACTTCACGTTTGTAAGTGGTTGATACCTTAGCTAAACAATAGCACGCAAGAGAAAAGCTCTTAAAGAATGAAAATAGCAAGAATTAAAAGAATAGTGCACGGAATCAACGCACAGCAAGTGTCCCATTATTAGAACTACAGCATACTGAAAATCACTTAACTTAGAAGCGCTAGCTGTTAATTACACAAGTAAAAATTTCGGAAAGAATCTTAAAATTTTAATGGCATTTGGCCATGTTAGCCAGCTCAACGTTTGTTTTTCCCTTACAATGTATAGATTTCATATCTATGTGATAATTTTCTCTGTTTTGGAAGGACTACACGAGACGAACACAGCATTTAATTAAAACCACTCATGCCCTAGGCCGGAGTCGAACCGGCGACCCCTGCAAAGCGAAACAAGCACGCTACCTCTACGCTGCCAAGGTCGGTCGGAAGGAATCTTGGTAGTAAACACGCCGCGTGGATGCCGCCCGCCTGCGGTATAGGCAACACTTGGGACTGGGTCGCCTCCACTCCTCCGAGGATTTGCACAATAAACACAAGGTGGGCCTCCAGCATTTGCATAGCGATTTGAGCCGCGCCGGCGGCTTTGCGGGGAGGAATAATCTCGTTACGTCACACAGACACCTGCCTACTTACATATTAGCCCGCGATTAACTTAAATCGAGAGATGTTCCGCTTGATTCTCGGTGTTTTCTCTGCTGAATCATCATCAATTTCTCTCTCAGCTCACCGACCCTAACGTGTGGTTACGTAAAATCGACTAGCGTGATCACGCTGACACGAAAACAAGTGGAAAACTGGTGGAACAAAACTACAAAAGTATCATGCGTGACAATGTCAAGCATCCTCATTTTATGGAAATGGTTATCATAAATCTTCGTTTGGAGTGGATAATCGGAGAGCTAAGGTCCTACATGATAAGAGTTTCTTGTTTTACTACCCACTGGAATGTTCTCCTAGTCACTTCTCCCTTAAAGATTATTCTATTTTAACATCATAGTTTATAATCTCTATATTTTAAAAAAGTAACTGCGTGATATGTAGTAGGTCTACTCTAAATATTTTTGTCATTTAAGGTAATTTTTTTCCAGTCCTATGTTTCATTGCTTAATGCCTTTAGGCAAGTAATATATAAGGATCTTTGTATAAAAAACCAAAATGAGATCAAAATTTTAAGTATTAAAGATAGTAATTATTTCCTTTCTGTAGCTTTTTATATTGTACACACTGCAGTATCACCTTCGTAAGGATTAAAACTGAGTTTTTTTTATTGTATTCTAAAGCGATTAAAAACAACTGATGTCAAAAACAACACATTCTTTCTCGACCACACAGTTCTCATTCAGTTCAGTATCGCCCTGTTTCGGAAAATTCTTCAGTTGCTAACATTGAGAAGTCAAGAAATAACGAATCCATGAAACAATCAACATCAATCAGAGTAGGAAAGTTTTTAACTGAAATTTAAAAGCCTAATATATTTCTTTAAATTGAAAAGAAAGTTAATGTTTAGCATACTTGAATTGCCAACTTATTGCATAAAAGTTTGTTATTGATGAGAGGTTAACACTGCAAGCGTTTGGAAATGTCAAACAAATCTTTTTTCTTTTTTCTTTTTTTGATACGTTCCACTTTACTTAGGCAGCATTATAAAGATGTTGGGTATAGTATATCTGGGAACTGAATGTGAGTAAAATAATTTTTAACCCAATTTTGATTAAAACATCTGGATTCTGAGAGAATCGAAGAACTAACTCATCATTCGCCAAAATAATTACCAATAGAAGAGTCAGACTTCATAACCGTTGACCTATGAGCCCGCAGCAGGATTTCAGATGGGGCCAGTTGCATCCCTCTTGTTGCAGGACGTCTGTATCTTAAAGTGCTGAACCAGGCTGCCAAGTTTTCTTAGATAATCTTTAATCAGGAATAACACAAACCATTCTGTCCTTCACCACTGGCCACTCATTCAGTATCACATTATACATATTATTACAGCCTGTCTTATGAGGTTTCAGCTAAGGGAGCCCTCGGCATTGATTGGTATCAATCTAGCTGATCCATTCACTTGCTCCATGTCATATTATGTCGTCTTCTGCTTTCAATCGTCCCTTTCAAAAATGATTTTCCCAAACCCTTTCCGTTTTTTCTCACAAAATGTCCAAAATATCTGAGATTTTCCTGATAAATACGAGGAGAAAGACAAGATGCTGAGTTCTGTGATTATTGATTTATCGATCCTTTTTCCTGTCCACAGTGTGAAGAATTCTGCACCAACATCGCATATCAAAGAGGTCCGTAGGTTATTATTATCATTACTTTTCACGGTTCTAGTCTCGTAATAGAAGGAGAAGATTTGAAACACACATAAATTTTAACCAGATTGGCCCCTCTTTTCTATCGTTGACCTGTGCGGCGAGATTTAAGATTTTTTTAAAAAGCAAATCCCCTAAATTTTAAACTCTTAACCCACTTTTATTTCGTAATAAACTTACATGTTTCCTAGCCGGCAGGTTGCTTAGACTCCCTCGTAAGGAACGTACTATGCGTAGTTGCAGAGATCATTTTCTTTCCTCCTTGTGTCTAAGAGTTGCTAACTGTGTGTACCTGAGTGAGAAGATTATGATAAATACAGTGTGTTGTTTGTGTTGTGTAGATCAGTGCTTCCCCACCGGAGAGGGGGTAGGTGTTGAAGAGATCATAGGGGTCGTTTCAGGTCCAAGTCAAATTTAGGGGAAGTCGAGGACTAACCACCACCCCATGCTATCCAGTATTGTATCCGGCTTTAAGGGTTTCATCAAAGAAATTTTAATCGGATTCCCATAATCATATGCAGGACTTAACGTAATCAGTAGTTTATTAACTAAAGAAACAAACAGATTGTCAATAGTTGGCCGCAGTGAAAGTTTTCAGTGACAAATAAGGCAACAAATATCGAAAAATTACTGTCATTACGTCGAGTTCATCCCTCTAATTAATATTTTTTCGGAACAAGACACCAGTGTTGTTAACATCTTTTAATAAAGTAATTTTAGAAATCATTTGTGTTTTACACATCATCTAAGAGGGGCCCCATAGAATCACTGTTTCAAAAAGATAGTAAGAAGCCAAAACAAGTTGGATTACTATTAGTGCATCATTTATTGCAACAAGGGAAGTCAGTGTGTTTCTTTTTGAAAAAGGGGGAGAAAAGTGAGTGGTAGAGCAAAAACGGTTGGGAACGTATGATGTAGATGTTGTTAAAAGAAGGGATAAGATGATAACCGGAGCCAGCCCATCCAGAACTACTCATCCAAAAGACACATGGAGAATAGTAAAGTTAAAAGACACCATCCGATAGATAAATCTGTGTCAATAGTGCCGCATGACCTCACTTCATAAGTACTACGCAGAGCTTTGTCATTAAAACGAGGACTTTCCTTAACGACTGGGTGTATTAGAAACTGTCCTATCCTGTTTTTATATCCCGAATGATGAAAATCGCTTACATCACCGGGTCTCGAATCAATTACACTGTACCGACACAACCTGAACCAGTGGGGGCAGACTTAATAACGCTAATGAGACAAGAACTTGTTCCAGGACCAGAGAAATAATTTTCAATCTTTCAATATGGCCGAGAAGAGCTTCGTTTACATATTATATAATAATAATTGATAGGTTGATGCTGTAGGTTTAAGTGTTTGTTCATGCAGGTAACATTACAACGCTGCAAGTTTGTTTGTTGCACGCAATTTGTCACGACAGTTGCACCAAAGTGAATACAGTTAGTGCTATTTGTCGACGAAACAGTAGTTAGTGTCAATGGAAATAAAAGAACACTTGAGACATAATTACCATGTCAGTCCTTAACGAAAGAGCAAAAATTCAGCGAAGAATACGCCGAAATTAAAAGACTGCCATCCTAAAATTGCAGCAAGAAAATAATTTTGTTACTTCAGAGATGATCATTTTCTTGTAACTGACTACCATCATGCTGTTGAAGCGGTTTCGCTGGGACATCACTGACCACCCTCCCTACAGCCAGAATCTCGCTCCAAGTGACGTTTAACTTTTTCCTCAATTGAAGGATCACTTAGGAGGCCGACGATTCAGTTCAGACGAGGATGTGAAACACTTCGCGACAGCATGGCTGAACAGTGTACACGCAAGGACAGTATTTCTACCAGGAGGGAGTAATAAAACTCATCCCATTAATTCACAAGTGCATATGTAAAAAATTAAGTAACGTATCTACTGGCTGTTGGCTGTATTTGTTGTATGAAATAAAATGTAGGCCCTTCACGTTTTACTATAGGCTTTGTAAACTTAGTTTCTGATCGACCCATATAGTTTATTTCCACCTATGAGACTAGATTGTCTGTATTGTGATGTTAAAAACATCTGGTGCCATATTGTTCCACCGATATCGCGCTCGGGCAGAAGTGAAGTGGTGTGATGTACTCACTTTGCTCCGCGGCGCGCCACGTCGAGCAGGCAGAGTATGACGTTGCGTTCGTTCTTGCGCAGGATGAGGTCGTCCGTCTCGAAGAGCAGGCACTCGAAGACGCCGAGCGCGTGGCGGCACCAGCGGATGAAGTTGGAGACGTTGTCGCGCGCGAAGAAGGTGCCCGGCTGCGCGGCGGGCAGGAACTGCACGGCCCCGGCCTCGATGACGGGGCGGGCGATGGAGCCCACTGTCGACACGGAGGTGGTCATCAGGTTGGCGCTGCTCGCGGACCGCCGAGCGAGCCGTCGCGCCACGTACTCCTCCGCAGCCGTGCGCACGTTGTTCGCGTGCTGCAACACACAGCAAACCACACCCTCACTAATGGACATTATAACAAGTTGACAGCTATCATCTTAATGAAACTTACTGGGGATGATCGGCTCGTTTCCACGCAAAGATACCTATCAAAAGTTCCTTTCCAGAACGGAAATAGAACGATATCGATGTCGCACCGAGCGTGGTGGGTGAGCGGTAACGCTCTGACCTCGCATTCGGAAGAACGTGGGTTTGAATCCCCATCCGGGCATCTAGATTTGAGGTTTCCATGGTTTCACCATATCATTCTAGGCGGATGGCATGAGGTTTCCTTCAAAAGACGATGGCCGACCGAGCGTGGTGATGTAACGGCTAGCGTTCTGGCCTCGCATTCGGGAGGACGGCGGTTCGAATCCCCGTCCGGGCATCCAGGTTTTCCATGGTTTCCCAAATCACTCAAGGCAAATGCCGGGATGCTTCCTTCAAAAGCCCATGGCCGAATTCCTTCCCATTCCTTACCCCTCATACTTTCCCATCTCTAAAGACCTCACTGTTAGAGAGACGTTAAGCAGATTAAAAAGCGATGGCCAAATTCCTTCCCGTTGCTTCACCCCCATCCTTCCCAGCCTCTAATAACTTCGACGCCAATGAGGCGTAAAACCATAAGCATATAAAAATTATATCGTTGCATTGTCTGTCAGTATCTTTATCACTGGGCTCTAACTTGTAAACGGAATTCTTGAAATCTGTACAGAACATATATTTCGCTGGCTCGAAATTGAAATTCGTATTCAAAGACTTGTGGTGGATGAGCGGGTTCGTATTCCCATCCAGCCATCCACATTTCAATTTTCATGGTTTTTTAGAAATCATTACTGGCGAATGCGGGAAAAATTCCTAGAAAAGGCAATGGTCGTATTCCTTCCCGTTCCTTGCTCCCATTCCTTTCGCGCCTCTAATGACCTCTACGTCGACAAAGCTTAAAGCTAAAAACAAAAATCTAGAACTCATCCAAATAAAGTATCGAAAAAGATTTTTCTCTATTATTTCCTGTGGGTTGTCTTTATTCAGAGATAGCCTATTAGATAACTAAGATTTCTCTTTTCAGTTTTCTTATCTGGGAAATAAATGCATTAGAAACAGTAAAATGTGTAAATTTTAGGTTAGTTTTGGTAGCAGGTCTATCTATTACCCATGAACTTGAAACCAATATTGACCTATACAAGTTTATATAACAATTACCAAAAATACGTTCGATAATGTAGTTTGGAAGTTGCAAGTAAACAAAAAATAGAAGGTATTTAGAAATTGTTTCATCGAAGGTACTCTTGAAGTGCATTGCAGCCTATTCCCAAACTCCATTTTCAAAATATGTTCGTTTTCTGTTCATATAATTTTTAAAGCACCGTTATAGTACCCAAATTTAAAAAATCCGATTTTCCTTCTTTCTGGTATTCCTTGTTTCCAATCTCGACTTTCATAAAGTGCTGTGCTTCGTGCACCCGACTGGACAAGGTTCTTTCAATATGATCAGTTTGTACTTCCATCATTGGTTGTAATTTTCTTTGCTCAATAACAGAATTCTCTTACTCTATTACTCTCTCTTCGGGAAAGAAACTTACTATTTCAGCAATATTCACCTTTCAACACTAATCTTCAAATCAGTATGTGGAAGGTGAGAGGGTTTGTTGTATTGGCCAGAGATACTACTGAAACTGAAGTGTTACTGAAAGGAGACATTTTACAGGAGTAAAAGTCGAACTTTAGACGTTACGAGTTACTACGCAGAGAAGAAATCGCATAACTGCATTAAATCGCTATCTGGAACTCTGTCAGTTATAGAAAACACAATCAAACGAATAGAGACCCAAAGGAATTTCGATACTGGTCCCAGGACTGTATTGTTCATAAGAGGCGGCCATCTGACAGAGCTCCCAAACCGTATCCTTGTTCGAATCAGTGCATCTCCAATCGACTGCAGAGAGAAACGAGACTCATTTCGGAAGACAATGGGACTTCATTTGGAGGGACGCCCAGGTTGGTCGGACATGACATCACCTCCCCAGGAGAACAAGCGTTGATTAACGAGGACCCTGCAGCCACGAAAACGATGCAAAGCTAATCTCAAGACGCTTGCATCTGCGGCATGCACCAACGGACTCGAGCACTGAGGTGAAGGGACAGAGAGAGTCCAAGAACAATGCTACAAGCATACTCCACAATGTCTTCTGGTATTATTTCTCTGAACCACACAAAGAACTGAGAAAGGGATCGACGTGCTGTATAAATGTCGAAAGTTATTTGGTGTGATGCTATGACGGAGCAAGTTCTCTGGAACTCATCTTCGAATGACCAGCATAAAGAGGTGCATTAGAACTGGGCGTTGTGGATGAGTGGTATGGCTCTGGCCTCGCATTCGGAAGCACGCGAGTTTCAATCCACATCCGGCCATCCAGATTTGGGTTTTCCGTGGCTTCCCAAAATCACGCTAGGCGAATGCCATGATAGTTCCTATAAAAGGCCATGGCAGAATCCCGTTTTTTTACTTTTGGATTTTCAGCTCGTCGACGTCTAGGACGGGGGCAAGAAACGTGAAGGAATTCGGCCATAGTCTTTTGAAGGAAGCATCCTGGCATTCGCCAAGAGTGATTTGGGGAAACCATGGAAAATCTGGAAGCACGGACGGGGATATGAAACCACGTCCTCCCGAATGCGAGGCCAGAGTGTTATGTGTTATCCGCTCACCTCCAACGCTCGATTTGGATTCCTTCCCTTTCCTTGCCTCCATTCTTTTCACTCCTCTAAATACGTTGGTGTTTAAAGTCTTCATTTAAACCCTTACTTTCATGTTTAAGTGCATTACATGTAGAAACTGCTTTTTCACATTTGGTTTTTACGGGTGAAATATCGATTCATTGGATCGATTCATTACTATAAATCGATTTAAAAAGTCGATTTTTTCTGTCCAAAAGATCGATTAATCAATCTCAGATCGCCATCCCTAATTCATAGTCCCGTAAGTACTATGCGATGAAATTCACTTTGCACACGTCTGGTGCAGAACCGACAATGCAGGCCCTCTCAAAATACACAATGCTTTAAGTCAACATTGCCACGTCATCGCGGCGCGATTGCAGATAGCGCTATTGAGCTGTCGTTGCCAATGTCATGCTGCCCGCTGTTACACGATGCTATCGCGTGTGTGATCTTCGCTCAGGCGACCTTGGCATAATGGTCTCCTTACCAACACTTGCCGACTAACGCTTAACTACAAAGTGCACAAGATCCGTTCATAATATAATATTCTCGGCGACAGTGTTACGCAAGGACAAGGGCGATTCTTGGTTTCCACATTAGCCTTGTGCACTATCTCGCAATTCACATAGTGTCCTTATTGTTTCAAATCAACTGGAACGATAGATAACAACTTTCAGTAACCTTTGAGGTACCGATCACATAACAGCAAATGCGACGCACTTTCCCCATTTAATGCGTCAACTTCCATCAATACCACAGCAAACATTTATACACACCTATAGAAAAGGATTTTTACGCTCCAGAAACACTACAAGCAAGCTATTACATCGCATAAAATAATTATTCATTAAAGCAATCATTCAAAAAAAAAATATATCAATTTATCTTTCGCCTTCGCCTCAGCACTACAATTCGGTCGACTTTAGTTCAGTGCAACTCTTACGCACCATTTCAACGCTAACGAAAAGAGACTGATATCAAAACAAAAATTTCTAATGGACTCTATCTGTAATTCTTTTACCTTATATATCCTTCCAACCATTATCTCGTAATGCTTAACAAAGACAAAGATTAAGAAAAGATACTTCCAGCTTTTTTCCGCTGCAAAGGGATATATTAAATCATGTTTGGACAGTACAGGAGTGGACGAAATCTACCTGTGGAATAATATTAAAAACATTCGTTTTACAAATGCTACATTTTACATACGTTATTTATCCAGTATGTACTGATATGCAAACTAAAACCAGGATTGAATAGGTCATAGCATACTGCAAATTAGAGGTACAAAATCTAAATATTTTGAAATGTGGTTTCGACCTATTGATCAAATAACAAGATAAGCTCTTTCAGGTAAAGAATCGAAACATACTATTTCACACTTCAGTACTACATGGGGAAAAAACTACGTTCTCGTGGTTTAACCACACTTCAAATGACGATGGCTTTGAATATTTACGAAGTGTGTGTCCACCTTGAGCTACCAAAAGGCAACGTTCCATAATATTCTAGAAAACCTAAACTGAGTGAGACGCGGCATTGTGAGCAGTTTCTTTAAGCAGTTCTTTGGACTTCGATCGAAAAATGTTGAAAAAATAATGTTTTCAGTTTCTTCAAGATATAAAACACTAACGAATATTAAACTATTAATGGAAGGGTATCAAGTTATCAGCTCACTAGTAATGGTGGTTTATTTACATAGCCAAACAAAAACAGTTCGTTTCACCATTACAACGGCATGACTGATTAGAGACTATTTTTATCAGATATTCAATGAAACAACTATTATTGTTGAATCTGATTCCAGATTTCGCTAAAATATCCCTTCTGGAGCAGGAAGAACATGACCTTACTGTCGTCCTCTCGCCCCAGCTTGTAAGAATATCAAACACCACTAATCATTATTAATTTCCTTAATTAATTAAAAATGATTATAAATAATTATATGTAAATCAATTTGTTGTATCCCATGATTTTATAACTATATGTATAGTCTTTGGGGCTATAATAAGCTAGTACCGATAAGTATTGTTAAGATCTTTTATGATAGCGACTGTGAACATCTGAGAGCGGAATGTGTTAAGGCCAATTGTCGTAATGCACGGACGCGTGTCCGAAGTTCCATAGTAAGGAGACATTAATATGTTTGTAATTTGTATTGCAAATCAAATCAAAGAGTGACGTTATGCATATGTTAATATGGGTTTTGATATAGATGCATTAGAAGAATAAATACAGAGTGTTTTGGAACAGTGATTATCATTTCTCCGTAACAATAGTTCCTACCATTTATGGCTGATAAAATTAATTGTCAGTGTTTTAACTTCAAATTTAAATGAGCATCGGCTTAAATGTATTCGTGATGAGACAGGACTTCTCGTCCATAACACGCTGCATTTCCTATACTGAGTAAATGTTAATTTACAGCCTGATTCTTCGTGAACTGACCTGGTTGTTGAAGTCAACCAATTAACGACTCCAATTAGGCAAGTTCAAAAGCTCTAAGTATCCCACTTCTTATTACAAGCTTTTTCTTTATAATGGAGAATCTACAGCGGTATTAACGCCACATTCTGTAACAGCTTCAGTCACTCGAAGTTTCTATTTGTAGGGGACGTTAAGGACTTTCCAGTATGGGAGGCAAGGAACTAGAAGGAATTCGGCCACAGTCTTTTGAAGACGCTATGATCTCATTTTCCTGGAATCATTTCTGGAAACCATGGAAACCGTAACCTGGACTACGAGACCGGAACTGGAACACGGTTCTCGAATTTCCAGGCCCAAATATTAACAATCACTTATCAGGCTTGACTGTTACTTCTGAACAGACCTGTGGCTCACTGATAAGGGAGGAGAAGTCAGTGGTACGAATCCAGGAAACAGCCGTGAGTCTAGAAGTTATTTTCTATAAGTCAAAAACGCTTAAATTCTTCCGAACGCTGGATTCAATGCAAAAACGTCTAATTTACTCGGCACGGTAACCGGATTACGTTAGCGGTGGATTACGCGGCCAATTAAAACTGTTACATAGACACTTCTGCGTTTACCAACCTGCAACTGCACACTCTATTTCCTTTTTGCAACCCCATTCTGTATATGCGTGTTACGTCTATGCAGCCAGAAAGTAGACCAACTAACAACTGAACTGAGCATTGATGTTCAAAGTCGAGATGAAGTTGAACGTCGCTAACGGAACTTTAGGCCTCTGAATTAAGGGTGGAGGAGGGAAGTTACTTCAAAGAGGTGAGAAATTAGGCTGATCGCACTCCTTCATTCTAGTGCCGAGGTCAAGAAGGTAGACGCGGAGCTCTAGTTGAACAGGCGCTCCCAACTGTCCTCAACGACAAGTAACGTACGATCGTTGCCTTTGATACAGGCAACCCGCCCCGCTGCTGTCACCACCACACACTCTGGCTGGCAGAGTTGCCAATTTAGCATTTTTATGGCTAAATTTAGCATATTTTCAAGTGATTTAGCATGAAAAAATTCAATTTAGCATATAGCATATTTTTAGCATTTTTTCCGGATACTGCATGATTTTATGTTATTTGTTAAAAATAAAATGAATTGCAAGGAAGATTGCCTACGAACTTTGCAGTTCTACAGAAAATGTCAATGTTTTCTGTACAAGAAACCCTTAAGGTTATTAAACCATCACTCGTAGAAATAGTTCAGGAATTTAAAATGGATGCGACAGTAATTGATAAGCTTATTTGTCAATGGCGAAACATTGTCCATATTCAATGGCAGTGCACTTCGTCCACTCCTGAATTTTGGTGTGAAGTTCTGAACTATAAAGACGCTGCTGGAAACAATCCCTTTTCAGAACTGGCTGGATTTGCAACTAAATTATTAACTTTACCACATTCTAATGCGGACATTGAACGTGTATTCAGCCACGTTAACTTGGTTAAAACTAAACTGAGGAACAGATTGTTAACCTCAACCTTAAACGCAATTTTGTGTGTAAGATTTGGACTTAAAAGAGTTAACAAATGCTGTCACACTTATGACGTCCCGGAACTCGTCTTACGAAAGATAGGAAGAAACGAGACATATGCGTCCAAATCTTCAGCGCCAGACTCAACGGCTATTCAAGAAGAAACAGACGAGGATTTAAATATTTTGTCTTACAAAATTATTAATTTTAATTTTTAAGACTAAGATAATAGATATTAAAATGGAAAATAAATTTGCTGTATTTTAATTATTAAATGTTGATACCAATTAAAATTATATAAATCTCTTGTACATCAATAAAGGTTTTTATGATTGATAATATTTTAGTATTGTTCATTTATTTATTAGAATAATCTGTGAATTGTTATTAAAAATTTTTAGGTTGATTATATACACATTTTACAAGTGTAAAACAAAAATCTCCATAAAGCGATTTAACAATGAAAATATTTTTGATAGTTTTAAATAATACAGTTCTTATAAGACATTAAACAGGTATTGTTGATTATTGTTTTTGACTAGAAATATATTGAAGTTTTGTTTCAGATTCAAGATAAATTCACACACCTCAATATGTTTAATCACAGCAAGCTAATTAACAGTTTCTGCTCTTTTCATTGCATGATACATGGACAAGGTCTTCCTGGTAGGGTTGAATTCTGGTAGAGCTATTTTTTTTGTGATAGTAAACGGTAAGGTTCCCTCAAGATAGGTTTTCTTTGGTAAAAATGTTTGGGGCTATAGAATTATTGTAGTAAATTATTCTGGTAGTGTCGCTATTTTGGAAGGTTTACGATTTTACTAATATGTGCATGGTAGGCTTGTGATTGGTAGAGTATAAAACTGGTACACGTATTTATAGCAAATGGTATGTTTGGCTGAGGTTCCCTTGTCAGAGATGTTTATGGTAGAGTTTTTATGTGCTAGAGTTCATAATTGGTATGAATGTTGGTAGATGGTAATGACATTTAGTGGAATTATTTAGTGGTGTGATTAGTTTTGGGTAGGGTTTCATTGTGCTAGAAGCAGTGATGAATAGTAGTGATGTTAATGGTAGACCTGCTCATGACAGGCTTTATTTTGGGCAGGTATTTTCTGATGGGCATGTTAATGTACCCTTTAATTGAGTTGGCATTTTTTTCAGCATTTTTTTGAAAATTTTAGCATATTTTTGGCATTTTCTCATCATAGATTTAGCATAAAAATTTATTTAGAGTTGGCAACCCTGCTGGCTGGAGGTGTTAATGTCATTCGCTATCACAGGCAGTTTACCGAGTCCTTGCATTGTCTCCACCACTTGTGGGCATTGCGCAAAACCTCGCGGCGCGGCGCCGCCGACAATATTAGTTTTCTCGGCGATTAATCAACGCCGTGACGCTGCGGCTTTGTTCCTCTTTTGCTTCCGACGTGTTCTTGTTGTGTTTTCAGTTATGACACTTGTCGGTGACTGACAATTAATTACGCTGTCAAAGTGTCGAGTGAATAGGGAAAAAAAAAATAAACAACAGGTCAACTGTCCTCCCTAGGGCTGTGGTTCAAATAGTCGCTACCAGGACGCAGAATACGATAATAAACATCATTAAAAATTTATGAAGAATATTGGAAAACCTGAAAGAAAAATCATAATGTGAACATTTAGTACCTAAGAGCTAGTGTTAAAAAGTAATATAGTCTCCCAAAATTCTATTGCTATGAGTTATGGTGAATTTTTCTAGTGATTTTGGTGAGTTCAACATGTTAACTCAAATAAATAAAAAGCTAAAATTTAGTTTTTTTCAGTAGTGTACCAAATACTTTCATTAGATTCTAAACCTCTTCTTTCATAATCTACACAATATATAGTTGCAAAGTTTCGCAATTAATCTTCAGCAAAATATTCAAGAAATTTATTGTATCGTACAGATAAATATATCGAAATATACTTAGTTTCCGTCAAAACAAGACAAAAGTAATTAAATGTAGCAGAAATGATACCAATATTAGTAGGTTAAATACAAAAATAGGATCGTATGCAATAGGAGAAGTAAGTGAATTCTGCTCTTTGGGAAGCAAAATTACAACCGATGGCCGAAGAAGGAATGATGTTCAAAGCAGAATAGCACTAGCAAAAAGAGCCTTCATGGAAAAGAGAACTCTTTGAGTTTCAAATACTGATCTAGGAATTAGAAAGAACTTTTTAAAATTCTATGTCTGGAGCACAGCACTTTCATGGTAGCGAAAAATGGACTTTGGAAATACCAGAAAGAAAGAAAATTGAAGCATCTGAAATGTGGTGCTACAAAAGAATGCTGAAAATTAAGTGGACAGACAAAGTACGAAATGAACGAGTTTTGGAAATGATGGGTTAGGAAAGACGTTTGTGAAAGAAGCTTACGAAAAGAAGAGACAGGCTGGTAGGTCATATTTTGAGACATGCTGGATTTGTAAATTTGTTAGTGGAGAAAACAGTCGAAGATAAGAACTGTAGAGAAAGACAGAGGTTAGAATATATGAAATAGATAATTGAGGACGTGTGTTGTAAGTAGAGATGAAGAGGTTAGCACAAGATCAAAAGATAGGAAGGGATGGAGGATTGCATCAAAACAGTCGAAAGACTGATGACAGCAAAATAAAACCTTAGTTTCCTTTAAAAAGCTTTTTTTTTTCTTATAGCTTTACATCTCGTCAACATCAAGGTCCATTAGAGGCGGGAAAGGACTCGGAGCAAGTAACCGGAAGTAATTCGGTCATGGCCTTTTGCCTTATGAAGGCACCTCCCCGGCTTTTGCCCGGACGTATTTCGGGAAACCACGGAAAACCGAAATCTGGATGGTTAAATGGGATTCGAATCCTCGTCCTTCCGAATATGATACCAGAGCTTTACAGCTATTCCACCAAGTTCAATTTTAATATAGGAAATATAACTTCGTGATAAGGATATCGCAGCCAGTGTAAATCATTGTATAGTTCAGAAAACACCTAATGTAAACTAAAACCATCTTCTGAAAATGCCTTCATCGGTTTAACATTTGTCTAGAGGATATTTCGGGTGCAGAAGACGAAAGATGATTCACGTACAATGTACACGTAACGAGTTAATGACTCTGAGCAGAAGAAACACTTCACGGAGTACGGCGCAAGCTTAATGCGTCCGTCCTTCTTGTACAACTGTGGAGAGGGACCCCCACCACTTCCCAACTGCTCTTTAACGACGTGGAATTAACGTTGCTTCGTGAGAAACGAGTCGAAGAACAAAACAGCTACCATGACTCACTCTGAAAAACAACAGCCATTCCTTAGAAAGATCATAAAAGATAACAAATGAGTCGGAGAGTAATGGAAAACAGAAGACCGAAACAGTTGCCGTACTTATTGCCTTAATATGATTAAAGCCTATGAGCGAACACAATATGGCACAGCATGATCATATGTTGCAGAGCTGTTACCAAAACCGTATTACAAGTTTTGTTGTTTTGGAGAACTCTAAAAATTAATATCCTTATTACTTCCTACATTATAAGTGATGCTACTCGAAACACTCATCTCTTTCAACGTATAAGAAAACTAGTATAGTGTATCAAGAGGAAACTAAATCACAAGCTTCCTATAGTGCGTACTATTCGTCCAGTAGTGGGCAGAGATTTGGTGGAGATATCAAACCCAGTATACAGATTCTTATTATTGCAGGAAGTCTGGAAAGAATGACGTTTATATTTTTTACTTATTGTTTTAAGCTTCGTCATTAGAGGCGGGATGGAACTGGGGACAAGGAACGGGAACGAATTCGTCCATGGCCTTTTTGAAGGAAGCATCCCGGCATTCGCCTGGAGTGATTTGGGGAAACCATGTAAAACCTAAATCTGGATGCCCGGACGGGGATTCGAACCTGCGTCCTCCCAAATGGGGAGGCCAGAACGTTAACCGTTCATCCATCACGATCGGTGAAAGGATGGGGTTGTAATTCTTTATTTTTGTGGTGATGTTTTCTTTTTTTGCATAAATTAAACAACAAAGAAATATGACAGAAATAGGTATGCGTAGGAACAGGTGTTAGTTATCGTCTGGGCGCTAAAAATAGTAAAATAATAATAATTAAACACTTGATTTCACAGAAATATCTTAATTATATTTAGGCACAGCATGATGAATGCGCTTCGATAATTTCTGACATTACCTGCCGGCATAGAGTTTGGGTTCGAATACAAGTTGAACCAACCATCTGTAGTAAACGCATTTATTGTTACTGAACGTAGGCTATTCCCTGTATATTTTTGACATCATTCTCTCGACTGGTTTGATGCTATCATCCATCTCTTCACATATTTAGCTAAACTAAATGATGTTTCCCCAACCCATAATGATTCAAATTGGCAAATAAAGAAGGCTGTAGCAGTGTCCTCTGTAATCATTTGATCATAGATGGTTCTACAATAATTACACATTACTCAAGTTCTAAAAAATAAAAAAATAAAATCATAGTATGTTCTAATAAGCTTAAACATGTGTCGTTGTTTGCCATAAGATCGTGAACTATCACCTAGATCTAAGAAACCTACGAGGAAACTATTGTATTGAACGACATTCCTTTATTAACTAATTTGTAACGTTCAGTTAACAAGAATGTTAAAGTCGCAATACATATTTAACAAATATGATTAATATGATATGGAAATTTTAAAAACAGAAAAAACATTAAACGTCTCCATTAAAAGTAGTGGTTGTATATATCCATTGTTGTCACAATTCAATTGGTTCTGAAATTTAGTAGGAAGAGGAAAGCATAAAATCTTAATAATAATAATCAGTTGGCTATGATTAAAGTTATTCCCTTCAAAGGGATTCGCCGTTGTGAAGCAAGCTCAACGAGATATTCAATTTGAATACGAAACGTCTTCCGATCAATTATTGCATCTGTTTGATAATGTGTAGGCTTGCATAAAATAAAAAATCAGAACCTTGCGCCTCACAAACGAAACAAAGCAATTGAGAGATGCGTGAAAGATGGGCCAAGATTCAGCCATATGTTGCAGCATCATCGTTGGCAATGTCGTAACCCGGATGACAGACAACACGTGACATTTTAATTCAGCAGTACGCGGAGATCGCTCCATTGAGTAAGCTCGCCGTCCTTGCCGCAGAGATTCACGGAGCCATACAACAAGCACTTGACACCAATCAGACGGAGAGAACTACTCTATGCACTATTTGGAACGCCGCTTCTAGCAGAAAGTGGCGACCGGTCACAGTTCGTTGACTAATATTGTCACAGCCCAGAGTGGCGGAGACTTTCCAAAAGGATGGCAAACAATGTCGCAAGGCAGTAGAGAAAGTGTTTCACACTAACTAGCGCCAAAAAGTACCAGAGTATCTCTCGCTCTCCAGGTTTGGGAGCACCGAGCGTGGGTGAACTGGATGGAGCGTGGGCCATAATGAGAGGGTCTGGCATTCTAGAAGCACCAGGTTCAAATACCGACGCGGGAATTCAATTCTCTGCGACTTCCACAAATCAAGAGAACTGCTGGATATTGATACCGGCAATGACCGATTTCCTTGTTGCCGTGTCGTAATGAACGGGAACTTCTGCTCGGAGTAGCAATGATAAGACAGCCACGGCTCAGATTTGAGTATTCGTGGAAGACCCTTATTAATTGTGTTTAGCAAGCTGGGTGTTGATTAAATATAGTTTTGTATATTCTTCGTGTAATTAACTGTGAATTTCTGTAATTGTTTTATGGAAATGAACTATTTAATATGCTACGAAATATGTTCAAAGACAGTATTATGCACTAAATATTAAATAAAAGTTTGTAATTGTAAGTATTGATGTGAGTTACGATATTTTCAGAACAATTTGCAACGGTTTGGACTGTTTTATGTTGATGATTTTGTTTGCAAATACTTGTAAATATATTTAATTTTCATTTCTATGTGTTTCATCATGATTGTGAATGATTTTTAATTAATTTTGAGTATTTTAATTGTTTAAATACTGTTAGAATTCGGGAAGCATCTGTTGGCTTTTTCTGTGTTATTCTGAAAATTTCTGTAGCGCCTACATAAAACGAATGGTAGAGACGAATTTTCAATTTAGGTTGAAAGTTGTTGCCAGTCGGTAGTTCTCAGGAGTGAGTTTAATCTGTGGAACATTTCTTTAAGTTTGTACTTAGTATCTTTGGATCAAAGCGACGCCTGTTTGTATAATGTTATTACGGAGAGCACGGAAGAATAAACAAAGTGAAAATTGATTCTTCGGAATAGTTACTTCAGGAAACCCAATACCTAGCAATATTCAAGGGGACCTGGGCAGTTTGATATTTAACAACATAAGTTTATTGAGATGACTTTGGGGGAATACTCTGCCGTTCAGTAATCTTCATGAGTTTATACAATAACTCGTGGGCAATAATACAGTATACAAGCATAGACGCACGGAGGATATTTGTTCTGCAATGTCGACTTAACAACTGGTGGATTAGCAACAACCGAACATGTTACTACCTCGAACCGAAACAAGACTATACTCAACTCATTTCTCCCATCATCTTCTGTGGCTAATATGGCTGGCGACCTGTTACCAATGGCTGATCTTACGAGAGAGACAGCTGAGATTTCGATAGGAGAATTGAGAGCCAATCGACTCTTGCAGGGAGTTTGCATTCAACTCTCCCACTCTATTGCATTGTGAAGGAGACATGCATAACCCAAACTCCAGTCGTAGCGATGTCGTTATTGAAAGTCAGAGGCCAAGCTAACGTTGCTGAATTTCAGCTTTTTACTGACGTCTTTTGCTACTTGCTATGAATTTTGTAATTCAACATGTCGAATGTCAACGGGTACTCGCCTCTCTGACTGTCATTGATAGTAGATAATAGTTTATCATTTCCTCCGAGCGTGGTGCGTCAACGGTTAACGTTCTGGCCTCACATTCGGGATGACGCCGGTTCGAATCCCCGTCCGGGAATCCAGATTTGGGTTTTCCATGGTTTCCCCAAATCACTCCAGGCGAATGCCGGGATGCTTCCTTCAAAAGGCCATGGCTTAATTCTTTCCCGCTCCTTGTCCCCAGTCCCATCCCGCCTCTATAAATGACTTTAGCCGTCGACTAGGCATAAGCCACAAGGAAAAAAATTATCATTTCCTATACCCTAGATGCTTATCAATAAACAAATTTTGGCTGTGACCATATGTCTGTTAACAAACCGTAGAGGTACTTTAAAAAAAAAAAAAAAAAAAAAAAAAAAAAAAAAAAAAAAAAAAACAAAAAACGTAATCGCGTGATCAAATATCAATTTTGAAATGAGAAGACTTAATTCTCAAATCTAAATCTTTTTAACAATATACTTCACGAAATCTACTTGGATGATTGTCAGCGACTAGGATCGTTGGTGTGATTTGCGGGGGTAGAACTCTACATTCGATTCCTTCACGTCGACACTGGAGGTAGTAACCGGATCATCATGCACTGAAAACTTTAGCCTCCGAGGAAACAACTAAAAGACGCTAATTTTATATCAATCTGGTGGTATGTTTCGAGAAAATATCCTCGGATTGATAGTCAGTTGATCCAATTTAAGGTAATTCGGTCTGTTGACTATACTGCGACCCGCTTGCCTACTCATATGGACTTTTTCAATTAATTCGTTAATAGTAGATCCAAATACAAGATAAAAAGATTACATGTCCTAATTTTGACAGTTAACAACGTGCAGTCCTGCAAGGCAGTGTTGATCTTAATAGTGGGACTACTTGCCACACCCGTCTTGTGTAACATTCCCTAATATCAAAAGCGTCTGTAATGGTGCGAGAACAGGTTCAGTTTAATAGTTTCGTGTTGTATTAATGACCTGGCGACAGTTTCAAATTGCAGCACTTTCTGTCTTCGTCATGGTTCAATATAAGGCTAGTAATACCTGTAGCAACCGAGATCTATAGCTTAAAGTGTAAGCCGAACCGGGGTGTGTTCTAGACGTAGTTAGAGGTATTTGTGTAAGAAGTAACATGCAACCCCGAAATTCGAACCTAAGACTTTTTGTTCCATTTTAAAGTACATACCTAACCACTGAGTTACGAATTAAGAGAAACTAACATTTTCAAGTGCGAAATACATTACACAGATAGTGAATTAAGTGAGTTAAGTTGAATCAATCACAAGTTACTTTTAAACACATTTTATTATACTTTTTGCGAAATTATCTTTCAAGTGGTACGTATAAATGAAACACAAAAAAAAAAATCAGTCAAGAAAAATTTTTGAAGGCCTTGGAAATATTTTGAAAATTTTCAACGAGTTATTTTCTAAGCATATTTACAATCCGATTCATGAAATAGTTCATGGTATGAAACATCAGGCTTATGTAGAAAAACAAATTGTTTGTTAAAGTATTAAATTTGTCAAAATTACTCATTTAGTTGTTTTGTTAAAACTATATAACTCCAGTTATACTTTACCTTCCGATGATTTTTCGAAATATTATGCTAAGGGTAGTAAGAATAGTGAAAAATTACAATTTTCTGAGCTAAAAAAATTCAGAAACATCATTCGTGAATGCACACAAGATTTGCTCTCCCAGGAAGACAATCGGTGAGCTGATAGCACTTGTACAACTCAAACGCTTAACTCTCATTCCCCACACACTATTATCGCAATATCAGTCTTCGATAAACTATGTTTGAATAATGGATAAAAATAAAAATTGGCCAACTGCTGCATCGTACCCCAAATTCCATATCATAGCATTAAACATTCAGTGTTGAAAGTTAAAGCTTCTGTTTGTTCATGAGATTGTATTGTATTTTAAATTTTTACAAGGAGCTCTTTCTCAGCTGACAATATACCAGTAACCAGTCAAATTGTCAGAGCCCAGATTGTAATGTTTATCAGGCAACGTATGTTGTGACAAACCGACTTCAGGACTGAGTTAGATGAAACCTTCTCTCCTTGTAATCACCCTGGAAATAGTTGCATCGTGATATGCATAGCGTGTCAGTGCCGAACTTGTGAATATGCGTCAACTTCACGCTAGTGAAAAACAGTATTGAATCCATAATTCAGTCAAATAGAATAAATCGAACTTACTTGCCCCCCCCCCCCCCACTCCCCGCCCATGCAATCCCAGCAATGTACCACAGAACAGTACAGTACGAGCCATGAACACTTGATTTTGATCACCAGTTCTGCTCCTTGTAGAAAACAGCAACATTGGGCCCGTTTCCATTTAATGTATTGCAAACATCTCCAAAGACTAGGTATTACTTCTTAATACATTTAACATTTTTATTAAGTCAATGTTCCCGACAAGATATTATTAGTATTTTCCGTATTATTCATGTCCTTTTTACATATATATGTTTTTACGAAGTACCAATAAACCTAGTTATTTGCTTTCTCTCAACTTTCCCTTCCAACACTACCTTACTCACTTTTTATACTAATGAGTAGGGTTTGCATCTTTATGATAAGTCATATTTTTATCCTTCCTTCTTTTTGAACTGTAATGCTGAATTAAACACTGATTAAACGTTTCTGGTTGTATTTAAATGTATTTTATATAATATATAAATGCATATTCAGGCGATGTTCCTAGTGTTGGTCACATTACGATGATATTTATGGTCATATGGTCATATTTTGAGGGAAAATCTAGTAATTTTTTACTAGTACCTGTAATTCACTAGATATAAATTAAAATAAATTAAGATAATTATTCACAGAACTTTACTCCTATTATACGTTGTAGGAAAAAAACAAAACTAATTGTCTCTGAATTGGTCAGAATTTGCCAGTCAAGAATTAAATTTATACACTATTGTCAGTCTCTAAACGTAATGTTTCGCCTGCCTTTTAATCTCGACAATGCAGCAGTAGCATGCCTGTGCCGAACCGTGCGAATCATTGTCACAATGAAATATTATTTGAAATAATCATCAGTCACTTTAAAATCTGCAGTGGATTAGTGAGTAAGCATACCGCCATGCCGAAAACAAAATTTTCTGAAAGTGTGATGTTATGGTGTTACGTAAAGGAATTTGGAGAGGAGTAGACTATCTTAGTACGGATGAAAGAATTCTTTTCTGTAAATTATGTGAAATTAAAGTGACTTCAACAAAACGACTTAAAATTTATTTTACCAATGCTGCAGTGACTGCACGGAAGGAAATTATGCTGTCTACATGAAAGCGACACTATAACTAAAATAAATTACATGGAAAGGGAAAATGACTCATTACTCACCAAAGTTGAAGGCAGCGACGCGACGGGAGAAGAACATATATCACGAACACACAAATATACACAATATTTCGGTCTTAGACCTTCTTCATGTTAAAGAGAATGAGTTATGTGGTTCGGGAGGTGTGCACACGCCGAAGTGTCAGTCATGCAGGGTACTTCGGCGTGTGCACACCTCCCGAACCACATAACTCATTCTCTTTAACATGAAGAAGGTCTAAGACCGAAATATTGTGTATATTTGTGTGTTCGTGATATATGTTCTTCTCCCGTCGCGTCGCTGCCTTCAACTTTGGTAAGTAATGAGTCATTTTCCCTTTCCTTGTAATTTATATTGCCTAAAGCCGTTTCCTTTTTTTTTATTATAGATAAAATAAATTATGTATAATTGAGCACGTTTTAATGTTTAGTAAATTAAAATGTTTGGTCGTATTTTATTATTTTTAGGTCATATTCACCCATTTTTAAGGTACTATTTTCCTGCATATTTCTCTATTAATTGTCATAAAGATCCGAACCCTATTAATAAGTCTTCTCATCGCTAAATAACACACTATAGTCCCTTGGGTTAACAGCGGCGGCTGAAGGACACTTTGCTCTATCCCAACTATGCCGCACTACATACAGAGGGGGAAAACTGCCCGTTGACAAATTTGCCACCCGCATGAATGGATACAGTGGAGCGGGGAAGATGACCTTGAGTCGCTAGTTCAAAGTGAACAGGTTATCAAACGCATTTTTTGGTTCACTGTTGAGACGACGATGCTGTTTGTCAGAGTTGCTGAGGCTACTACAGAATGCTCAGAGCGATGAAGCTGTTAATGCCGTCCATTCATCAGCGTCCGTGAATGAGCGAGCGGCGCTTCCTACCTGCGCGCCACCTTGCGGGCCCACGCCGACCGAGTCCTTGCCAGAAGGCGTGGTGGACCACAGAGCATTGCGTGGGGAAGGAATGCGCGCGGCCACACCTCACAGCCAACAAGCGAGTCCCGCCCGCAGAGCCCGGAACGCACAGTGCATAACTCAAACTGCAGCCACAAGTACCCACCGAGTTATAGACTGCAGTCAATTATGGACTAACCTGTTTCCTTGATCAGATGGCAAAAATTTTACAATATTCTAGTGACTATAAACTTTTGGGTCTGAAATCCCGAAAGGAGGATTAATTGGAAGTATTCAATGAAAGAGGCAAGCAGAAGGCAATGGAATTCCATTATATTAAAGACCCGAGACGATATCCTGAGATCGCAAAATACTCTCCAATAACACAGCAAAATGTTTCGGAGTTAAAACTAGTCCCCCATCATCAAACTGATATTTCCTAGTACCGGGAAGAAATGGATGATAATATCAAACAAGTTGAGACATAGAAAAAAAAAACTAGTGTATACACGCATGACAAGTGAAATTCTGTGTATTTTTCTTGTGTATATTTCTTGTATACTTTTTTATATTTATTTCACGCTCAAGAGGACGAACGACACTATTGTGTTTCTACAGTAAATAAGAGCTTTGTCACCGAGAGTGGTGGTGTAACGGTTAGTGTTCTCGCCTCGCAATGGGGAGGACGCCGGTCTGAATCCCCGTCCGGGCATCCAGAATTGGGTTTTTCCACGGTTTCCCAAATCATTCCAGGCAAATGCTGGGATGCTTCCTTCAAAAGGCCATGACCGAATTCCTTCCCATTCCTTGCCCCCCATCATTTCCCGTCTCTAAAGACCTCGCTGTTAACAGACGTTAAGCAGTTAAAAAAAAAGAATTTTGTCCAAATTATTCTCGTAAAAAGATGAAAATTATTTAACAGTTAATGCATACTACCCTAGCTTATGGAGTGTTGTATCTATCCCTTAATCTGTAGTTAGTGTTTAGAGCTTATATATCGGGGAACATTTGGACAAAATTATCTGATAACCGTTCTTGCAATCAAATTTAGTTGATAACTAGCTTTTAAGACTGTTAAAAATAGTAGGTTGCTCGCAGATTTCTGGTTGATAACTTAAATTTTTTTAAGGGCTTAAATAGCTCATCCCCTCTACCATAAGGACGAATACTAACATTTTTCGTGAAAATGAAAGCTTTCATCATAAGTGCGTTAATACATTCACTATTTCGCGATATAAAAATGATTCCATTTTCCTTTCATTACTATAATAGTGATCAGAGAATATAACGAAACCATCGACATAGAACGAACATAAAAAAGCAACTAATAAACAAAATATCAACTAAAAATACTGGTTCATATATCAGTGTTTAATAAAGTCCTACTGTCTGAAGCCATCAAGTGATTTTCAGCGAGTATTTAGGTAATTTAAGTTCTAACACTTTTGATACAGTTTAGGTATACTCATGAAAAACATATATTCCCACTTTCGCATACATGCATAGAAAACGTAACGCGAACTGACTCAAAACAATGTAGCGAATACTCACTCTTTAACACGATCTTAAATGATGTGCATGTGATGCGCATACGCAGAACGTTAAGTCAGCATGCGCAGAATGTTAAAAATGCTCAGAACGTTAAGTCAGCATGCGCGGAATGTTAAAATGCTCAGAACGTTAAGTCAGCATGCGCGGAATGTTAAATGCTCAGAACGTTAAGTCAGCATACGCAGAATGTTAAAAATGCTCAGAACGTTAAGTCAGCATGCGCGGAATGTTAAAATGCTCAGAACGTTAAGTCAGCATGCGCGGAATGTTAAAGTGCTCAGAACGTTAAATCAGCATGCGCAGAATGTTAAAAATTGCTCAGAACGTTAAGTCAGCATGCGCGGAATGTTAAAGTGCTCAGAACGTTAAGTCAGCATGCGCAGAATGTTAAAAATGCTCAGAACGTTAAGTCAGCATGCGCAGAATGTTAAAAATGCTCAGAACGTTAAGTTAGCATCCTCAGAACGTTAAGTCAGCATGCGCAGAATTTTAAAAATGCTCAGAACGTTTAAGTCAGCATGCGCAGAATGTTAAAAATGCTCCAGAACGTTAAGTCAGCATGCGCAGAATGTTAAAATGCCTCAGAACGTTAAGTCAGCATGCGCGGAATGTTAAAATGCTCAGAACGTTAAGTCAGCATGCGCAGAATGTTAAAAATGCTCAGAACGTTAAGTCAGCATGCGCAGAAAGACGATGTTAAAATGCTCAGAACGTTAAGTCAGCATGCGCGGAATGTTAAAATGCTCAGAACGTTAAGTCAGCATGCGCGGAATGTTAAATGCTCAGAACGTTAAGTCAGCATGCGCAGAATGTTAAAATGCTCAGAACGTTAAATCAGCATGCGCAGAATGTTAAAATGCTCAGAACGTTAAGTCAGCATGCGCAGAATGTTAAAAATGCTCAGAACGTTAAGTCAGCATGCGTGAATGTTAAAATGCTCAGAACGTTAAGTCAGCATGCGCAGAATGTTAAAAATGCTCAGAACGTTAAGTCAGCATGCGCAGAATGTTAAAATCTCAGAACGTTAAGTCAGCATGCGCAGAATGTTAAAATGCTCAGAACGTTAAGTCAGCATGCGCGGAATGTTAAAATGCTCAGAACGTTAAGTCAGCATGCGCAGAATGTTAAAATGCTCAGAACGTTAAGTCAGCATGCGCGGAATGTTAAAATGCTCAGAACGTTAAGTCAGCTTGCGAATGTTAAAATGCTCAGAACGTTAAGTCAGCATGCGCATAATGTTAAAATGCTCAGAACGTTAAGTCAGCATGCGCAGAATGTTAAAATGCTCAGAACGTTAAGTCAGCATGCGCAGAATGTTAAAATGCTCAGAACGTTAAGTCAGCATGCGCAGAATGTTAAATGCTCAGAACGTTAAGTCAGCATGCGCAGAATGTTAAATGCTCAGAACGTTAAGTCAGCATGCGCGGAATGTTAAAATGCTCAGAACGTTAAGTCAGCATGCGCGGAATGTTAAAATGCTCAGAACGTTAAGTCAGCATGCGCGGAATGTTAAAAGTACATGCTCAGAACGTTAAGTCAACATGCGCGGAATGTTAAAAGTACATGCACAGAACGTTAAATCAGCATTCGCGAAACGTTAACGAATAACGCATAGTTTGTAATGCGGCCAAAGAAGTTTCACTTCAAAAATTTCCTACGTCGAGACTTATCATGGTGTAGTAATTCTCAGCCACAGCTAGCGAGTGCTTGCGTGAATCTTCTTGTAGAAATCCTGGATGAATAACTAGGGAGCTATTACAGGAAACATTTGATAGGTCGGTGTCAGTTTAACACGCTAAAACGCCGAGCAGCCATTGTCTGTGCTCGTCACTTTTAATGCCGACGCAAATGTTGCACTACAAATGTCGAACTAATTGGACAGTAGACTTCTGCAAAATTTCTCAGCTTCTTTTTTACCTGTTTATGTTTGCTGTTTCGACGTATTTACTATAAATCTTCTATTATTTAGATCTCATCGACACGCATGGTCCTGCCAGTAATTGTGGTCGAATAATGGTAGCGACACAACTCTGCTGTGACTCAGAGATATTCGTGAGGAAAGATTTTTCCCCTTTAAAAATTATAAAACCAGTTTCTGTTCCTCCATATCGACTACTGTGCCTTGGCACGTGGGCGACCTGGTACAAGGAACCTCTGGAGACTCGCCAGATTCGACACGCTGCACAGTAGCTCAAGACTAGTTTCCTTATTGATCCAGACGATTAGTCTGATTTCTCTGCAGACGCAACGGAGTTTGCGCTGTAACGAGGCTTTGCTCTAGAAGAGGCTCATCATGAAGGGAAGCAGCCACATAATTTCAGTCGCAGTTATAAGGCTATTTAGTTTGCAGCTTAGCAACTATCTCCGCCAACTGTTCATCTCAACGCTCAACTTCGATCTGATTTGTTCGACAAACTGATACAAATTTAGAAGAGCCTCACGAAACAACTAAAAGCTTCCAGTTTCGTAATGTGATAAAAATAGAGGGGTATGGTGGGTATTTTTAACTGCGTTTGGATGATACAATAAACGAGGCAATAGGGATACGAGATAACAATCACGTGGTGAGACTTGTAACCTAAGTTCTCGATGCATTATTTCTAAACCTTTCTGTTATTTGATACAAATGCAATTTTAATGTAGAATTATTAGTAACCTTTTTTTTATTTATTTTGCTGTCGTTAAGCAACGGGGATTGGGCTATTCTAGTGTGCAGTTATTCTCTGAATAACTTTTATTGACAGCTCCAAAACCGTAAGGCGTAAGATTGGGAGGCGGGGGAGGGAGGGAGGAGAATATTCGTTTATGGGTACGCGAGTCAGAAGATGGAATAAGGTATCGAGGAAGACGAAGAACTTTTTTTGTTGTCGTCAGTCTTTAGACTGGTTTGATGCAATCCTCCATCCCTTCATATCCTGTGCTAACCTCTTCATCTCTACATACCTCTTACAACCAACGTCCTCAATTATCTGCTTCATATATTCTAATCTCTGTCTTCCTCTACAGTTCTTACCTTCGACTGTTCCCTCCATCACAAATTAACCAGTCCAGCATGTCTCAAAATATGATCTACCAGCCTATCTCTTCTTCCTGTAAGCTTCTTCCACAAACTTCTTTCCTCACCCATCATTTCCATACTCGTTCATTTCTTAGTTTGTCAGTCCACTTAATTTTCAGCATAAACCACTGCATTAAAGGGTATCCCGAGGACATATAATCCTCTCAAATTACATATGGCCGCAAGTATTTTTAATTAAATTTACAAAAATAATTTTTTCTTCGAAAAATTTCATTCACTTGTTTTTTAAATAAATTATACTTAATTTTAAAGAGATATATGTAAATATCTTAAAAAGTTTGGGTTGTCTATGTAAAAGTGGCCGCAAGCAGGGGCTGCGAGCTGTTAAAGATATGTAAAAGCGAGAGAGAGATACCGAGCGTGGTGGGTGAACGGTTAACGTTCTGGCCTCGCATTCGAAAGGACGCGGGTTCGAATCCCAGTCCGGGCATCCAGATTTGGGTTTTCCATGGTTTCCCTAAATCACTACAGACGAATGCCGGGATGCTTCCTTCAAAAAGGCAATGGCCGAATTCATTCTCGTTCCTTGTCCCCAGTCCCATCCCGCCTCTAATGACCTTAGCCGTCGACGAGGCGTAAAGCCGTAATTAAAAAAAAAAAAGAGAGAGAGAGTTAGCGCCCCACACCATCCATCAGACGGCTACTTTCTAAATGGTCAACATAAACTTACATGTCTCTTTTTAAAATTAATTATAATTTATTTAAATACAAGATAAGGAAACGTTTTGAAAAATAATTAATACTTGCAGCCATATTTTGATAGGCAACCCAGCAGAATAGTGTTCCGTTCTATTAATTATTCGTAAAAATGGCATTTCAATCAAATAACAGAAGGACGTATAAATAGATTAAACTTTTAATGTTCCAATAAAATATTACGCGTTGTTAGTCGCTGTACGGATTACGGCATAGTAATAATATTGCTATGCACGTCTTTACTTGATAGCAGATGGATGAACTGTCTGGGAAGTTAGAAAAACTATTGAGATGGAATCTTGGTTTGGAGGGAGTCCGAACAATAGTTAAAAAAAGGATTTCTCCTAACTGAGAAAACGCATTGTTCACAAACTGGTGCAAAAACAACCACCAGTCCTCCCCGGAATCCTAAGACAGGGGCTTTCACCGCGTGACAATAGACCCCGCACATCGCTGAACCAACCGCAAGAAACGTCCTACCACACAAGACACTGCCAACAGCAAGCAAGAGCAGCCACATCCTTTTCCTCGCTCGAAAGCTTTCCTTTCCTCCATCTCTTAAGGTTGCTCTAATGAAGGAAACCCATATGGCCAAGATCTACAATAAACCTTGTCCTCATTACCTAATATGGCAACCGACTTTCTCAAAAATATTCACGTATCGTTTATGATTTCATTATAAAAAAAATATGTCTTTTTTTTTTCATTTGGGATAGTACGCAATCTCAGAAGAATTAGGAAATTTTCTTATGATAATAATTTTGAGTGACTTTATGAGCTGGTGAAATATTATCAAGTAACCGCATATTCCACCTCTGTACAGTCTTAATATTATTAATTGCGAAAGGAAATATTCTGCGGCGGAAAAGTCACTACACATTTATTTATTTTATTGGCTATTATTGTTTTATACACGTTCAAATACACTGCCCCACATCTGCCCCTTTCCTGTACCTCACTCTCCTAACGGCAAATAAAAATTTTCCCTTTTCCGCTTCAAAATTAAGTTAGTGAAAGTAAATTCGTGTGGCCTTAGGACCTGATGACCAGGTTACAAATTGTTACGCACACCACCTCTGACCAGGCTGGACCTATAATTTAACACTGAATAAGAAACATGTAGCATTCGTGCATCTTAAGGCCCGTTCCCACGATCCCTTGTAACGAAGGCGAGTCGGGACGGGACGGGACGGGACTGGACGAATACTCGACCACACGCCATGGGAACAGGGCCGCCTCTGCTAGCGGAGACGAGACGCAGCTACCCACTCTGAGTCGGTAAACATCACAGGCGTGTGTAGCGGTTGCGCTGTTGACGTCGGTTTGCAGCAGCCGTGCACACCCCTTCTGTTGCTGTAAAGTGGTGTGTGCCAAACGACACTAGGCAACGTGGTGCGGAGGTAGCGACAAGGCAAGCTAAGATTAATCTGCGCCCACGGTCGTTCCTACACTTCGGCTTAATGTAGTCCCGTCTCGTCTCGCGTTCGTTTCAAGGGATCGTGGGAATGCGCCTTTAGAGACGGGCCGGCGCTAGGATTTTGGGGCCCTTGGGGACCGTTGGCGAAATTCCCCCAGACCAAATGGGCAACCGTTTTATTATTATTATTATTATTTTGAAAATATCTCATAAACGGTAGGAAAATCTGGCAAGTGGATGCTGATATTCTGAAAGCCCATAAAATTTCCCTTTTTTTGGGATTAGTCCAGTGTCGGTCAGACAATTAGTGACCGGGAAATTCGAACATCAAATTTAAAATTTGTTTTAAGTTTTGTGGCGACGCATATACCCACAGTTTTTATCCAATCTTTTTGCACGCGTATACTTTAAAACAAGAAGAAAAATAGTGGTTAATTTTTTTACATATACCCAAACCCTTTACCCCCTTTACCCCGCGAAAAAAAAATTACGCATGAAGCTATTCAGATATTTGCAAATGTTCCTTATACAAATTCACAGTTTTTATCCGATCTTGATGCGACTTCGCACACGTATATTTTTAAAACAGATGGAAAAATATTGTTTACATTCGATTTGAAGAAACCAACCTGTTCTCCCTGTCCGAGTGCAAAATGTTTACGACAATCTGATTAAGCGGTATAAACATCACAACCATCAAGCCTCCGAGTAACATCGGGTAGATCAACTAGTTCTCTTGCCGACCCCGGCAGCGTAGGGGTAGCGTGCTTGCTTCTCGTTGCAGGGGTCGCCGGTTCGAGTCCGGCCTAGGGCATGGGTGGTTTTAATTAAGTGTTGTGTTCGTCTTGTGTTGTCCTTACACATTAGAGAAAATAATAATACTTATGAGAAATCTGTACATTGTAATAGAAACAACAAACACATCGAGCTGGCTGAATGGCTAACAAAGCCGAATGCCATTTTTAAAAAAAAAAAAAATAAAAAAAACTAGTACTCCATAGTTCATATGAACAAAGCAAAACTGTGCCAGAGGTGAACAAGTATAATGGATGTAAAAATTTCTGGGAAAACCTGGGACTTCGAATTTTCAAGATGCTTGACTTAAATACTCTGCTACCAGACCGTCCTAAAACATATGTTGGTTCTAATTCTTCCGGAAATATTCACCGAATCTGACCCCTTAATTATGTTGTGCCTACAGCGCAACTACCGTAAGTTCGCAATACAAGAACTGTAAGAAACGAGATTAAGAACCTTTAGAAATGCCGGCAACGCAGAGATTGGAAGAATTAGCTCGCGGCGACCAGTAGCACGTCTAAATAATGAGATATCACACGCCTGTTAAGATACCTGTCCGAGTACAAGAATTTGAAAACCTACGACTATTATTGTTTTTAGCATTTCTGTTAACCTCAACCATAGTTAACTTCTTATTTTGCAGCAAAGTAGAACACGCATCTGCCACATCTTCACAACCACGTCAAAAAAAGAAAAGAAAGTCGAAAAACTTCTCAACGACGCCACTAGAGGCGGAAGAGGAATTTGGACAATGAATGGAAAGGAATTCGGCCACAGACTTGAAGAGGAACCATCACGGCATTCGCATGGCGTGATTTCGGGAAAGCATGGAAATCCGGAAGTCTGGATGGTCGGACGGGGATTAGAACTCGTCTCCTTCAAAACGCTAGGCCCAAGCCTTAACCACTAATCCATTACCTTCGCTGCAAATAACTGATTTTACAGTGAAATGAAAGATATGCTTGATTTCCCGTTTCAGTTGAGAGTTCCTTGAAGCTAAACTCGCAGTCAGTATTAATTATCTCGTATATTTATTCAGAAAGCAAATATTGATTGCTAATTTACTTTTAAATTTCACAAAATGAATACTGCTTCCTTGTCATAAATTTCATTCGTTTGGAAGGATATAAACTGTTTTCGTGTGGTTGTTGTTACCCAAAGTTAGTCAAATTCTACGTGCCGAGGGTCGCCAGTTCGAGTCCGGCTGAGGGCATTGGCGTTTAAGTTAGGGCTGTTGATATTTTAAAAATATCGGATTTTCGATATATCGATATTTTAAAAAATATTTATATCGGATTCGATATATCGAAGAAAAAGTATCGATATATCTATATATCGAACCTATTATATAAAAACAATGTTACAAAAACAAATAATTTTAAAAAAGGGCGAAGTCTTGTGGCTATTTAATGATGAAGAGTTGTGAGATATTTTTCTGAATCAAGTTTTGATTTTCTGAAAAAAAATATATATTTTTTCATGACGTTACGGATAAATATTTTTTAAAAAATTGTGATTTAGCCATTATACTACTACTTTACTGCCTTGACCATCTCGTTAGGAATTTTTACTTTGGTACAAAATCAACATCGGGTATTATCAATCAAAAATCTCAAAAATATTAAACCAAAACTGAACACTTCTGTTAGGCTCATTAATTAAAGTTAGGCAGAAAATCAACATCAGGTTTTATCAACAAATAAAAAAAATTAGCATCTATCTTTTGCTAATCAAAATCAACATCAATCAAAATAGATCTTAATCATCTACTTTTAAAATATTTATTACTAGATTTTGCCATTTTCATAAATATTTCTCCGTCACTGCTTTGCAAAAACTGATAAAATTTCCCAGGAAGAGTCTTCAAAATTGATTGAGTTTGCAGTTCAGCCTTGATCGAATCCATGAACGTTCTGTTTCGCTCTTACTTCATAAATTATTCAACGGGCTAAAACTTGTCTCGTAAAAGTCATTGCTTGTTGGAATTGACAAAACAAAACCAACTATTTTTTAAAAATATTCAAAATCATTAAAAACGCTTGTTCTAAAGAAATTGGCCCAGATTTTATCGTTTGGAAAGTCTTTTGGAAGGACCTGAAAAACACGTTTCAGACATGTGAACTCTGTATAAATGGAGTTAATGTTAACTGCATCTAGAATTTTCAAAGTCCCAGAAAATTCAAAGAGTATTTTCCTGTCAGTTTCAATTCCTCTGATTTAAGGTATATTCCATCCTCCCGCTGCAAGCATGGGATACTTGGCTTGGCTTCATGAACACCGTGGTGAACTGAGTTTGAGAAATAAACTAGTATACGGAAATTCCTGGACAGTAACGCATAATTCCTGAACACGAGATCAGACACAAAATTCCGGGACATTCCCGGATTTTCCGGCTATCTGACAACCCTACCCATACCTGGTACATTACGATTCGTTTCTAAATGCTAATACTTTCGCATTGATTGAACACAAATTTTAAAAACTTTCAAAATGTCCAGACAAGAATTCTAATGAATATTGAATGAGTTATTTTACCTTCGTTTTTTACTTCTCCACAGGCCCGCCGCTAGCTGTTTGAGCGCCCGCGTGCAATAGCGATTATGCCGCCCCCTGTCCAACTACAGCCAGTGGTGGATCTAGGAAATTTCCGAAACGGGTCAAAAAACTGAGAGATTGCCGGCCCCATTGTTGCCATCCCCAGTGTCGCCGCCGACCGCCCGAAGCAGCTGTTGAGCTAAAAAAACAAAGGTCGCCCGCTACATAGATGCTGCCTTGCACGCCCGCTTACGGCGGCCCTGCTTCTCCATGTGCTCGGATCGTTCATTGTTTCTTAAAATTCTATCTATGAAAATGTATTGCATGTGCAACACAGGTAACCGTTTTCCCTCCAATAATAACTTGGAATATTCTACAAGAAAAACGGAAAATAACCACTTATTTTTTAAAAAATATCGGACTCCGATATCCAGATTTCAATATCGATATATCGATATATCGCCCTAAAAAAATATCACTCATAAATATCGATATTTTTTAAAAAAAAATATCGATATATCGATGTATCGATATTTTATCAACAGCCCTAGTTTAAGTGTTGTATGTGAAAGTGTTTGCCGTGTCAGTCCTGTGTTGTGTCTAGAATTACTTGAAAGATAATATATACAATGGAGAAACTGAAAACACTGGATGATCTGAAATTACACTTGAGCTGGCTTGCTATATGGCCTAAAAGAGGCCAAATGCCATTTAAAATAATAATAATAATAAGAATAAGAAGCTAGTTATATTTCTGCGAAGCAATGCGATACTAAAATATTTAACAACATTTCGAATCGTTTAATGTTAAATTTTTCCATTGGTAATAGTTTGGAGCTTTTACTGTTAGAAGACGTTAACAATGTGCACAATCAAATATATAAGCATCTAACAGTAAAAGGAGATACGAGAGTACCACTCCCGGCTACATGTGAAAAGATTCCAGGATGTCAACCTTCATAACAGAATAACCAACATGCGATAAATTAAAACTGTTGCAGGAAACGAAAGTTTCATTCAGAAATCAAGCCAGATAGATTAAGGACATTTTCTTCAGAAATCTGAACAACGCGATATATTACCGAAATTGGTGTCGAAAAGCAGCCTCCTTACAAAACTATCTGTATGGAGGAATTAAAAAGCTTGAATGCACAGTATTAAATTACACAAATCTAAATCACTGAGGATCACACGGCTTGTTTGGTGAGACAGCTGCTTATTCTGCTGCATAATTTTGGAACAATAAATCTCCTAGGTAATCGTTTTGCAGCTCAATATTTGTCTTGGAGACGCTCCAGATTTTCAGTTCAGAGGAAAACAACAAAATTTACCGATCTCACTAGGTGAGCGGTAACGCGCATTCGGGAGGACGCGTGTTCGAATCACAATACGGTCATTCAGATCTGGGTTCTCCGTTGTTACCGCTAAGACTTCATACAAATGGTTCCTTCAAAAGGTCGTTGCCGAATTGCTTACCGTTACTTGCCCCAGTTCTTTTCCGCCTCTAATAAACTCGACGTAAAACCATAAGCAAAAAAAAAATGCATCGAGATTTCAGATCCTGTACAATCATTCTGCCAGTTGATTTCCCGTCCCTCCCCCCCCCCCCCTACATGGCCTTTCTGAACGAACCATCCCGGCACTCACCTGGAGTGATTTGGGGAAACCAAGGAAAACCGAAATGTGGACGGCCGAACGGGGATTCGAACCCGTATCTTCCCCTATGTGAGGCCAAAGCCATAACGCCCACCCCCTAAGCTCGGTATGCCGATTGAGGCAACCGCTCTAGCATTGATTTCTGTCAGACTATATGCTACAGTCTCATTTTTATTTTTTACAGTGGGATGTTATATTGTAATTACTGTTTATTTAAACTCCAATCTTAAACGAGTGAAAATAAAACCAATGCTTCAATAGTAATATCTTAACATTTCTAGTTACTTTTCTAATTAATCTTTTTTGAAATAAACGGGTAAGCTTGTTAAAGAATACGGTGAACGAGAAGCGAAGTAATCGATCACTTACCTCGACGATTATCGATGAAAGCCGATTACGATTCCGAGTCGGTCTGTAGGGATTGGACAGCTGACAGTTAGTGGCCTGGCGCAAACAGGCAATCAATTAGCGGGCGACTCCCCCGTGCTCCTCTAATAGGCTGTCTCCGGTACGCTGTGTAGTGTTGTCACAACCACGTGGGAGAACGCGCCTGCGTCGCTTTACTACTATGTATACATACGAGGACGCCGGCATAAATCACCAGCGGGTAATACTACACCGCCGCGAACAGTAATAACAAAGTCTATAGAACAAGCGCGCTGGGAAACACGAGTAACCATTAGTACTACTATTTCCGCACAGCGGTACACTTCTTATCATCCTATACTAAAATCGATAAGCCACTACAACTTTACTTTTTTATTTTTGGTTCAGATAGGTTGATGTGATCCCCCAACCTTTCCCAACTCGAACTAATCTCTCTTTCTTCATACCGAGCGTGGTGGTGTAACGGTTAGCGTTCTCGCCTCGCAATAGGGAGGACGGCGGTTCGAACCCCCGTCTGGGCGTCCAGATTTGGGTTTTCCAAATCACTCCAGGCAAATGCCGGGATACTTCCTTTAAAAAAGGTCATGGCCGAATTCTTTCCCATTCCTTGCCCCCCATCCTTTCCCGTCTCCCGCTGTTACGAGACGTTAAGCAGTTAAAAAAAAAAAATTAAATAAAAAAACTCTTTCTTCATAACAATTACAAATTAAGTCCACGAATTACCAGCTTTCTGTACTAAAATCTTCCTCCACATCTTCTCCTCCCAGTTGTTGATTCTAAAATATTAAACTGACCCATATGTCTTTTAATGTTCACGATTTAATTCATCATTTCCATGCCATATTTATTTCGTTATTATCGAAATCCTTCTAAAGCAACTGCGCTCATAAAATCGACTAATGTTAGAATTCTGAGTATTTGTGGGGATATAAACACACTGAGTAGATGTCGATAGTACAGCAGTTATGTAAAAGTGTAATAGGGGCAGAGTGTTTGATAAATGTGTTATTTTGGAACACCGAGTGTGGTGGGTGATTTGGAGAAACGTTGGAAAATCCACATCATGATGGTAGGACGAGAATTCGAAACCGCGTCCTCCCGAATGCGAAACCAGAGCGTTACCGCCCACCCAATGCTCTCGGTTTGAGTAGCTCTAGATAACAAGATATTTACTTGTAAGTGTATTACAGACGGAAGTTTTTAATAAATGTGTTACTTCGGAATATAACTATTTAATTTATAGTGTGAACTGTTACATTGTCTCAGAGGCAAGATCAGTGGGCAGAACGTAGTTTATCTCTGGAGCAAAATATAAATAAATTTTTGGGGGATTACTAATGGGGCAGTTAATACACATGGCAACACCTATCTTAATATAAGAGGCAGTTTATTATTGATTGAGGTAAGGTAGCAAATGTCATCAGTACGATTGAATCACTCGTCTGTAGATATTAAGGACGGGTGTCGTTTTCAGATTTGGCTTCCACTTACAGGACGGGTCGTATCAATTCAGAATTGGTGACCCTGATAAGTGCTAAACATTACACACCACAGGGGCTGAAACCAGCTAACCATACATACTGCTTCAGTGACGTCGCTTATGGATCTGGTTCCAATTAAACTACTTCAGAAAATTACTAGTTGAAAGAACACGCCAGTGCAACTGTTTAGTTTATTTATACGACGCAGCAATAAATAAACTAAACAGTTGCACTGGCGTGTTCTTTCAACTAGTAATTAATTAAGCAACTGTCGAAACATGGCCTGTAACAACATCGCATTATTTCAGAAAATTTTTAAAGTCTCACTGATAGAAACTGGTCTGGGGTGTTTTATGTACCGGGTGTTTCAAAAATGACCGGTATATTTGAAAAATCAATAATAACTAAACGGGCAGCGATAGAAATACACCGGACAACAGTAAATATTCGGGCAGACAAATTTTCGAAATTAGTTACAATTTTCAACAACAGATTTAAAGATATAGAAGTAAACGCAGTCTGTGAGTTCGCCATCCTGTAAGTCGTCTTTCTGCTGTAAGCGTGTGCTGTTCACAGATTGCAAGTTTGCTGTGAAAAAATGGTGGATATGTGGAAAATATCGTACTTTAGATTTTTCCAGACTGTCCGTTTAGTTTTTATTGATTTTTCAAATATATCGGTCATTTTTTAAACACCCTGTAGAATGTAAAATTACCACATATCATGTTTGTGGCTTAATTGAGACGGTTGTGGAACTA
Source organism: Vandiemenella viatica (assembly GCA_031002005.1). Taxonomy (NCBI): domain Eukaryota; kingdom Metazoa; phylum Arthropoda; class Insecta; order Orthoptera; family Morabidae; genus Vandiemenella; species Vandiemenella viatica. The sequence continues at coordinate 124,340,848 of CM061914.1, forward strand.
TGTAAGAGATCCCAATATATCACTTACTGTCAGCACTTTTTCCCACTGTTTGGCAGGTTACAACACAGCTGCCGTGATAACTGGTAGTTGGAACACAATAACTATTGCCACCCGTCAGTGAACAGTATTACTTGTGTAAGACTGGAGGTTTTCTCGGCGTTGAATAGGAATAAAATCCTCTCGTGTGACTAGGCGAATGAGTTCATCGATAAAACACGAAGTTTCGGTGGTCTTAGTCTCTGCTGCCTAGGTCACGTGACAATGGCGACAGAGTTTGTGACCGCCGAAACATCGTGTTTTACCGATGGACTCATTCCGCTAGTCACTCGAGAGGATTTTATTCAGGTTAAATGTGTTCCTGTGATTAGTGTTAATTTATTTGTGAATTATGTAGTTATTAAGGTGCAAATTGGGAACGATCCCAGAATTTACTTACTTGGAGACCATCAGACATGTTCAGAACGGATTTAGATCTCCTTTGTATATGTTGAAGAGTACACAGCATATATGTCTGTGTTATAGTTGTTTCTCAAAATGCTCCCTAGTTTTTTAGATATTTGCATGCAAAGAAACGAAAAATTCTAAATGTTGTCTATATAGTAAATTATTGCCCCATGTTTTCAAATTGCGGCGTGGTTTAGGCGGTAGCGTGACGGATTCATAATTTTCTGACCCAAGTTCAAATGCCCGCAGAGACTATGCGGCAGAGTCAAATATTTTAATTTATTTTTATCTTCAGAGATTATCAAGCTTGACTTCTTTTATTTTGTTTAAACTTCATCTACATACTATTATTGCACGAAATAATATTTAAAACAAATGATATTACCTACAATTCAGCATCTTTTTCCTGAAAATCTTATCGTAATGAATTCGCGGGTCTACCGACGGATAGTCTTTTCACAACACAAATCGGCCACACACCCTTGAAAACTTCATTGCAATCATGCACCAGGAAAGTCTCCATTCTTACATTTTTTCACTTTTTGTTAGTAAGTTTATTAATAGGTGCATTTTCAATTGAAATAATTACAATATTTCTTTTTTTTTCATCTTCGACGTTTCTTTACTTGTGTATCAACGAGAGGTATTTTAACTGAAATATGTAGCATTGGTGAGATAGTTTTTTCTTTCTTTCTTCTACACTCGATTTGTTCCAACAACGGTTGCGTGTAAACGGTTGAAAATAAAATAGTAGGCCTATCCTGCCAAGAAATATAGCTCAAAGCGGAAATGGCAGGACAAGTGACAAATGCTTATTAAAATTTCGTAATTGTTGTGTCAGTTTCGAATTTACTAGCAGATTCGCCTCCTGAATTAATTTTATTGGGTACGGGCGAGGCATATTACGAAGCCCTTGTTGATATATTGGCTGAAATTGTTGTATCCGTTATAAGTATTGTGATTTGTCTTAAATTTTATTTCGCGGAATAAAAGTGTGTAAATGAAGTTAAAAAAAAATACAAAAATCAAGCTCGACAATTTCTGACTATAAAAATATTTGACTCTGCGGGGATTTGAACTTGGGTCAGAAAATAACAAATCCGTCACGCTACCGCCTAGACCATGACGCCATTTGAAAGTATGACGCAATAATTACTATATAGACAACATTTAGAATTTTTTGTTTCTTTGCATGCAAATATCTCAAAAACTAGCGCGCATTTTAAGAAACGACTAAACCACAGACTTATATGCTGTGTACTCTTCAACATATATGAAGGAGATCGAAATCCGTTCTGAACATGTCTGATGGTCTCCAAGTTAGATGATTACGTAAAACTGGCAAAAATCGTAGCGTGGTCGTGTAGCAGCTTTCCAGTCCAGTATCCATACACACAGCCAAACCAGCGGGTACCATAACATAACACTATTGTGACGTTGTTTGGAGGCTTATGATGGAGAGGCTGAATGGCTGGTCTTGTGTCTTAGCTGCAGGACGCTAGCGGCAAAAAAGGGAGATAAATTTGTTTGTATGTGTTTCGAGAAGGGTTGCTCCCCGCTAGTAGACTAAACAACGGCTTGTCTCCGTACACAGGCATGTCTGCTGAACACGAGGCGTCCATCAGCTAGAGTTCGAGGGATCGGGGTCATTAATGCTGGATTATTTTAAACATGTATGTAATAGCTACTGAATGCGTCAGTTATGAAGTACAGACATGTGGATGTTGCAGTTGATTTGGCACTCAATATCACCAGAAACAGTAATTAACACCTCACTATGTTTTAGAACCGGATTATTGACCAAAAACTGCTTTTAAAAATTGTGTAAACACTGAATAGTCCAATACTGTGTTGTGGAAATAAAGATTGCATTTAGCATTCTAAAACTAGTTTTAAAGAGGGTTCATCGAGGTGGGCACCGTAACTGCTATTCCAGGGTATTCTTGTTTGGATACTGAAGAAACACACAAATGTTGGTTAGTTTTTAAATAAAATATTTGGTTCGAACCCAAGGGCTGACGTCATTAACGCAATCTCTATTTCAGGCAAAGTTGTTTTGTGTATATGATGCAAGCTATAGATTGTCCGCGATTCTGACTTCGCGTTGATCAATAGGTTCAGTCAAGTATTAAGTAAGATAAACAGGACATTAAAACCTTGTGTCTCGATTACAAATGTAACATGAGATTATCATTTTGTACCTTTCATGCCGTATTGCAGAAACATGGTGGTATTGAACTGATAACGAAATTAGAGTATCCAAACTTACTGAAGGAAATACAAATATCAGCGGATATTATTTCTTATCTTTCTAATTATTGATCCTTAAGATAAACAGATTGGTCAGCATAAATGAATTTCTATATTAAAAATTAGATTAAGGGGAGTGAAAGTAATGCTATGATATCCCATACGTTACAAATTATGGATAAATAGTGGCAAGCAGATATCGTAAAATGTTGATCAAGTTTTGTTACCCTTTGCCTGAGAATGGTAGGACATAATGGGGCACACATTATAGGTATGAAATACGGAAAATGAAAAGGGTGCAGCTACATTTGGCGGAATCATACCACGATACTATCGGTAACAAAATCATCAACGAGCTGGGTTTGGGGTTGTTGCAAAATTGGGGGCTGGTAAACAGAGTGTTGTGTATGTATATAGGATATATATTGGGGCTGACACTTGAACCTGTATTAGGAGAAGATCTGGGGGGAAAAAATGACCACGCCAATAAATTAACATAATTCATTGTGAAAGATTGCATTGTAGATAAGGTAAAACAACAAGGTATCAACGAAGATGCTGAACATCTTATCTCAAACAACGGACATTCTAAACCTAACAATATGCATGAAACCAAAGAATGTGGTTAGGGAAATTGCCACCGGAATACACGGTCCTTTGAATTAGTAATGAGAAGCGTCGTCTCCTTTATTCATGGAATATTATTAAATGATAAATAAACGAAACCATTTTACACCACTTACAGCTGGACTATTTACATACATCTGATTTAACGATCTCGGTAGTATTGTGTCAAAGGAAGCAAAGAACATTTTTCAAAAATTACCTACTGAAATCCAAACACATTATGTTGTACCGCATAATGCTAGTTATACTTCTGGTCCGGGCCGGATGTATTGCGGAACATGCGGAGATACTTTCTACCATATGAAATAATGACGTTAATAACTAGGGGCTCAGGACAGAAAATTAAACTAATAACAAATCCACGTGTCTTTTGCTGTAAAGAGAAATTTAGGTTGGGTTCATTCTGGCCCATCCTGCAATTCGGGTCACAACCTCCATTAATACTAGAACTAAAAAAATCGAAGGTATTGCAACACGTGCAATAATTGATTCACTGTATCGCGATCTGAACACTATCCGAATAAATTCTATTTTTCAGAAACCAAAACCAAATTTTGTGTGTTTCTATAAAAGTTAACGTATGATATATAACTGCAATGAAACAGTGGAAATAAATGCATATAGTGGATCTGAATATACCATAAAAATAATCATTTTTTATTTATCTCAAATTTTTAACATAAAACCCAAATTATAACCGACGGAGACGATAACAGGAGTGATATTGCATTAAAGCCACCGAAGGCGTAAATAATGTGAGACTGAGTATGAGCACCGGAAATGGCTGCACATAAAGTGTGTATGTAATACGTGTGGCATCAGAGCACAGTAGTTAGAGCACCTGCCTCAGTGGACAGCCGTGGGTGGAGACGGATGGACCAGATGACCCTCTGCAAACGACCACGCGATCTGTTCCGGCGCACAGCAGAGCAGAGCTCTGGATGGCATAGCATAGTGCAGCGAGGATAGAACCGAAATGGATACAGCGCCAGGTTGACATTCAGCATTCGGTGACCTCTTATGTTCGTCACTCGTAAGCATCCATTTAATTGATGCCTTGTTAAGAAACGGGGACTTGGCTATTCTAGTGTGCAGTTATTTTCTGAATAACTTTTATTGACAGCTCCAAAAACAGTTTTGGCAATTGATTTCAGGCGTAAGATTGGGAGATGCGGGGGAGGGGGGGGAGGAGAAGTATTCGTTTATGGGTACGCGAGTCAGAAGATGGAATACGCAACCGAGCAAGATGAAGAACACTTTTCGTGAAATATTGAAAAAATCTGCAATAAAAATCCACGTAATGTAAAAGTAGGTTGTAGGAAAATAGCAACTAGGTTATAATCTCCATCGAAATTAGTGATAATATAAAAAGTCTCGAACTTAAACCACTGAATTAGACTGTAGGCTCAGAACAGCAACCATTCCATATACTTCCCATAAAAAAAGTTAGTTCTTTGTCATGGGCGTCTAAAGTGATGGAAACAAGCAATACCCTTCTTAAGGAGGATATTCCGGCTTTAAAGACAGATGTTGATCTTTTTCTGTTGGTTATTAACCCTAATGATCTATGACGAGATATGTTATGCTACACTTAGCCCGTTAACACAGTGTTCTCATCTCTTAGTTCATAGAGGTACCGAGTTTTAGCCCTCTGTCGGACAAATCACTGCTCAATCATACATATACATATATTTTTTCACAAAGTCGCTTTTTTATGCGAGCCACTTACTTGTTCATAAAAGTATCATTTCGAAGACTAAGATCTCCGCTTTAGTAACATCTTAAACAAGGAAAGGAATTTTTCGGAATTCGACCCTTAATGCCGATAGTTTCATTATTTCTCAAAAGATACCTTTGGCGACAAGTCATCTATCTCTGAACATCTAATTAAAATCAATAAATGAAATCTCTTTGCGAAGATTAAGGTCTCCGCTTTGGAAACATTATAAGTTAGAAAGTAATTTATATGAATTCAACCCTTAATGGTCAAAAGTATTAACTATCAAGGTCAGGCGTATAAGGCAGTTCAGACCCAAGCCACAAGGCTTCGCTGCCGTTGATAAGGATTGATCGCGTTACCGCTAGATACCGGCACAACACGCTAGCGAGATACCGGTAAACTGTGTTTGTTTTTTACAGTATGAAACTTTTCTGATTTTTTTTTTTTTTTTTGTGCTAAGGAAACATTCGTGTTCTGCTAGACAATTCCTATCTAAATTTTCACACAGGCTATGATCGCATACCAATAGACAGTAGCAGCGTATATCACAAAGATATACACATACTATGTATGTTTTGTTCAGCTTAGTTGTATTTCGGTTCGCTATTCATCGTATTTCATTTGCGAAATTTTCGTACAAGTAATCTAGTCATTACTTTATTTTTATAATCACTATACCCAAATCACTTGGTTTCTTTTATTTAAAAAGATAAAGAAACAAAAAACAAAAGAGGAAAAACAGGCTCTTAAGAGTAATTGAGGCCTCAAACGTAACATTTCATGCAGTTTTGTAATTCAAAGTGAATTTCGTTAAATTAATGTTGGTAAGACTGTCGAATGACACTCCCAGCTAGACGCTTGTTACAAGAGGCCAGGCAGATTTCGAGTCGGTCAACTCGCAACTAAGACGATGTCAGATAGCGTCCACTTGGAGACGGACGTTGAGAAATACGTCTAGGGTCTGTATCAGATAGGCGGACGCCTGTCTACTAGGATCCGGTAACAGTTACGAAATGGCCCTCTCCAGGAAAGGAGAAACCTGTTTAAACAAGAAAACATTTGTTTACAAGCACATTAGTGTCAGTGGAACTTCTGCTATACCTACGGTGTTGAAAGAAGATAGCCTGAGGAGCTTATACCGCTACTAGCACTGATCTCAAAACCGATTTTATTTTTTCGTGAAATTTGTTTTCTGAGTAGAATATAAAAAATCCCAAAGATGATAAAGAAGGTCTTTCAAGATCACGAAGTGTTACATTCGTTCAAATGCGCCTTGTTCCATTAGGCAGCTACTACCAAATGTTTGGAGCATTTCATACAATATGTAAACGTGCTATAAATTTACATTTCCTACTCATGTGCAGGAACTCAAAACAAAACAAACAAAAAAATTTGAGCACATTACAGCCGCAATATATTGTCATAAGCTATTTGTATTTGTGATTCACAAAAGAATATAATGTACGGTATATTTTTCATCATTTATGACTCATATTCTTATGCATAGATACAGTGTACGAGAATGTTCCATCATAAACATCTACAGTGCGCAGAAATGAAAAAGAAATAAAACTGTTCGTTTACTATGAAGAACTCTGCTTCAAAAAACAAAAAATTCAGTATTTTTATCTCTAAGTCAATGGCACATTGTACTTGGGAACACTACGGCATTTAAAAACTATACACAAGAAGTAGTCGCCCACTTTCGAAACAGAGCTATATAGAATTATGATGGAGGTCACTGCTAAAGATCATTACGAAATATAAAAGAAATGTTTACAGTTTGTTAACATACATGATGCACAGTAACGATTTCAAGACGTTCTGTACACCTTCATACATGGAGCTTTACGTCATTGTTCTGAGCGTATTTATTAATAGACTGTCCCAGCAACAGAAAAAATATCAATAAAAAATGATTTTCCTGTATAATGATTCATTACAGAAAAAGAGGTTTGAACTTTTGTTCAGTTATCTTTTTTTCCAATTTTTTCCAGTTTCTGTTTTTGGAACAAGTTTTATTTATATCCCGCATATACCTTGATCATTTACTGTTCTGCGTGTAATTTAACGAAATGTCAGCGAAAAAAAAAAAAACTTGGATCTTTATCGCAGAAAATATTGTCGAAAAAACCTGCGTTTTGAACCTTATTTCATAAAGGAAGATTGTGTGAACGTCCAAGCCAGATAACAAGAGAATATCCTTACGTTCACGTTAAAAAAATCCGGTTTGTTTGGCCTGAGTGTTAACACGCGTAGTTCCAATGCACCTGGTTCTCAATCTTAGGCTTCGGATCCCAGCCGCTGTAATTAGGGAGCGTCCATAAACCACGTAGCTCCATTATGGTCCCCTATGAATCCCCCTCCCCCCATGTAGCAGGTAGCATTTTTCCTTATCGATTCCAGAAGACATTTTGTACTGTTTTCTCTTGTCAGACTATTATAAATTACATACAGAGATAATTAAATGAAGGAAATAAATATTCACATGCTGTTGTGTGTTCTGTACCTCATTTTAACTGTGAGAAATAATATGCATGGAAAGACACGTGGCCTCTCCCCCCCCTCCCCCCACGTAGCGCAGCGTAGCCTTCCAGTCAACCACCCCCTCCCTTAGCCCTATCCACGTGGTTTATGGACGCTCCTTTACAGGTTTAAATGTTTTTTGCATACTCAGGTACTCTGGGATGGTCGCCAATACCGCATTAAATACTTCTCGTTTCACAAAATCTTCACCGACTACAGACAAATGTAAACATTCCTGCCTGGGATAGATCGAAGAAACGTTGAGCTACAGGAAAAGAAACATTTTTTGATAAATGGTATTCCGTGGACTGTGTGATACAGTATGCTTTTAACTTTCTGATTTCTTGTCATCACTGTGTATCAAAATCAGAGTGAACACTTTATTAGACATGCCCCACGCTGGACTCAAACTAGTAGCCCTCAGCTTGTGAAGCAATGCGACGTAGTTCCTAGCTGCGAAAAGTTTTCGATAAAAGAGAGAAAAGCGACTCAATTCATATGATTATTATATCCAATTACTATTTCCCGTGCAGAAACGCCTACAGTAAATCGGATGCACCAGACCCCTTTCTAAGATCGAACCAAAGACCGTAGATACTTGAAGCAATATTATACCTTTTACTGCTCCCGTAATCAAGTTTGAAACACTACAACTCTTAAGGAAATACTCATAAATAAACCTGTTGTTCCATCCGGTTTGCAATTATTGTGAAGGATGTAAGAACGCTGCTATACATGACCGCAAATAGTTTTAGGCGTGTTGTAATAACAGTCGAATGTCTTGATTCGGTTGTGCCGGTAGCTTACAAAATTACGCGTTCGGCGGAAAGTGACTCATTTTTACACCTGCTCGTTACAACATTGCGTCTTTGTTTGCCCGCGAACTTAACTGCCACTGAGGTTTTTTATTCCTTGGTAGGAATGCTGCTAATGGCTGTGTCCTGTTAGGAAACAAGCAACTTCAGAGGCCGTAAAAAGCGGCATCTCAAAAGCTGCTCACTGCCCCAGAGCAGAAACAATCGATACCAACTAAGAAATCTTGTATTCGTAGCATAATTCGTAATCTAAATTCGTTAGTGGAAAAACTTCCAGCTACCCTAAGTCTTGTAATTGATTTCTACTAGCTGAGCTCGAATTCACAAACAAAAATTAACATTAAACTTACTTATGTCCAAGAAGACTTCCAGCGTTTTCTGCTAACCAGCGAACTGAAACGTTGTACACTGTGGGGTTGTGTTGTTGTAATTTATTTAGATTTAAAAAATTGGCTCACACTTATTACTTAGCGTCGAAATCGTTTGTCGACACAACAATCTCTGGTGTATGGAATGGTAGGAGTATCGCTGGAAAGAGTGAGATTGTTAGAGAGACATATTATCTCTGACTAGAAAGGCTGGAAAAAACCAACAAATAAATTTAAAAAAAAGAAGTCGCTTAACGTGGAAGCGGCGCCGGTAATATAGGCCAATGGTAACGATTGTAAATGTATAAATTAAATACGATGTATAAAAAGTATGTTGATTCAGTAAATGAGAATTAAGTTTTCATCTGTAATTAGCAAAAATAAATGATATTAGCAGTAATGCGAGAACTATTCATTTGGAATGAATTGGAAAAGAAACTATATTCTAAACTAAACTTGAATAACAAAAGATTATTCAAGTTAGTGAAATAATGTACCTGTTAATTGAAGAGTGATTTATTCAACAAAAGGATTATTGTTGGTAAAGTTTACTTCCGATAAAAGTAGATAGTTATCTCAAAAAAGAAAGACGAAAAGTAAGTGACAGGCAAAGTAAAGTTAGTATCTAATAGCAAATAACAAAAAAGAAGATATTTTTAAAAGAAAATACTTTTGGGGAAATTGAAGCACGTAAATTGTAAGCATTATTTCAGTTCTTATAAAAAACATGGCTTAGGGAAAACACGATAAATGATTTCTTTGTAGTAGTATTACAAAATATTCTTCTGCTTACGGTCTGTTGAAGACTAAATGTCATTTGGTTTATTAATTGAAAAATATCCTTATAATTGTTAAAGACGATGTTAACCTCGTATTTTATTTATCTTGACATAATTTCAAAATGTTTAAAACATATGCTACACTTGAAAAATTCCAAACATACTTTCAACACATACTCATTTGATAAAAAATTATTAGACAGCAGCATTTTACTTAGGTTCTATAATTTTATTCTCGTATTCCATGGAATTTAGTAGTAATTAATACAATTAAATAACAAAACCATTATAGATTGCGACACTGGATTCATTTTTGATATTTGAATCTGTTGAGTTAAAGTATCTGGCGTTTCGAACAAAAAGTATATCCATTGAATCAAATGTAAGTTTCTAACATAATCCAGTGTTATTTAGTACTGTAGTAATGCAATTTCTTAACCAAATTAATGAAGCTTGATACGCATGAATCTTTTGGGACGAATGAAAATAGTGTACGTGCTAATAAACTTCAACGCATCCGTTTTTTGGTAGGGGGCGGGTAAATCTAGGTTTTCTTTAATTCCGAAAAAAGTTGGCGGGAATTTTATGAAACTTCGTACAAATCTTTCTCATTGCGGGTGTAAAAATAGCGTACGGGTAAATCTACGCCAACTATACCGGGCAACGTCGCGAACTCCGCTAGTATGAAATATAGGTTCTAATCCTTTTACGTGCAACAGTCAGCTTAACCACAACCTAGGCTAATATTTCTGCTAGAAAAACTAAACTAATGTCGCATGCTTTTAATACACCCACTCGTACTCATTAATAAACATCGATTGCTTTAAAACATTATCAACATTCGGATAAAATTGTTATAATTTTACCAGGTATGTAATATACAGGGTGTTACAAAAAAGGTACGGCCAAACTATCAGGAAACATTCCTCACACACAAACAACGAAAATATGTTATGTGGACATGTGTCCGGAAACGCTTACTTTCCATGTTAGAGCTCATTTTAGTTTCGTTAGTATGTACTGTACTGTACGGACCAATTCCATGGCCCCCACGCTCTCCTGACCTCAACCCTCTTGACTTCCATTTATGGGGGCATTTGAAAGCCCTTGTCTACGCAACCCCGGTACCAAATGTAGAGACTCTTCGTGCTCGTATTGTGGACGGCTGTGATACAATACGCCATTCCCCAGGGCTGCATCAGCGCATCAGGGATTCCATGCGACGGAGGATGGATGCATGTATCCTCGCTAACGGAGGACATTTTGAACATTTCCTGTAACAAAGTGTTTGAAGTCACGCTGGTACGTTCTGTTGCTGTGTGTTTCCATTCCATGTTTAATGTGATTTGAAGAGAAGTAATAAAATGAGCTCTAACATGGAAAGTAAGCGTTTCCGGACACATGTCCACATAACATATTTTCTTTGTTTGTGTGTGAGGAATGTTTCCTGAAAGTTTGGCCGTACCTTTTTGTAACACCCTGTAGATCCCCAAGACAGTGACGTATTGTCTATTACTAGGTTTATACTCCGCAATTAGCGACTTTAAAATTATAACCACAACTGGTAGAAAACAAAGATCATGTTTATCGGCAGAGATGATTTGCAAGCTTAAAAAATTTTTCTCTCCGCCGCGGTTATATATCAAAATCTTTGCTCGTAGTAAACGTGTATGAAGTGCTGGAAACGGTAAAAACTGATATATACAATGTTGCTAAATTTGCGTGCATTTCTGTCGGATTTTAGGCGCCAACAATAGCTTCACCCCACGTGCGTCCCGCGCGAAGTAATGGAACGGGACCTGGAAGCAAGGTCGCGCGTCATTAGAATACTAATGGCATCCTCGTCGGCCGTGGGTGGGTGGCGCTTTGCTTCGCGCAGGTTGGCAGCAGTGCGTTCGGCGGAAGCGCTTATGGAGCATTGTGTTGGGGACACGACGAGCAGCAACGCCTATACCCACGACAGGCGCGAATACGTCGCCAAATGCACCTTCGAATCGTCTGATATTAATAGTTTCACTACACGTGAAACAGAAGCGCTACTTCCTCAGAAGATTTCATCATGAAAATAATTTAATGGCGTCACTTAATTAGGAAACTACTCTTCCTGTTTTTAGAGACGAGCCCGACGAGTCATTAATCTTAACATTCCATTATTCTTGCTTACACGCTATAAATTAAGGCCGTGATTAATATATTTCTTCCGTCTGTTGTTTTATTTGACACACGATCTCCGTGTGCGATCTTTCTCCCTCCAAATATATATATATATTTCAAGTTTGTAAGTTTCGTGGGCTGTTACATCTTTTCTTCTTCTCTGAGTGGCGTTCTTGATATTCGTTTCTTAATCTCAGAAGTTAAGAGAACGTTATTCGACACTTTTTCTTTGGACGATTTGACCATTGCTGTATATCACACAGTGAATATTCCTTCTTGTTCCCTGGAGCGTTTGTTTAACACATCCACTGTTTATAACGCTCCATATGCCTCGAGGTACTTATTGCCGATTAACCTACTGATTTTATGGGTGTTAAAAGAGATGTTTAACGTTGAAGCCCTACATTTGCTTCAATCTTCAAAAAGCGTTGTGAAGATCGCCTGCTCACTACGGTTAGAATAATACGTTAAATTGTAATTTCTTTCCCATCACGTATTGGTTATGATCTGTATTTTCAGCTTCAATTTATAAGAAAATGCTTGCAGGCGAAAAATTGAAGTCATTCTTTTACTCCTATTCATATTTGTTTCCGCAAATAAAATAATATCTGTAAACTTACATTCGCTCTGATTAATAACAGAAATTATAATACCAGTCGCAACAGGATAATAACTGCAATGTACTGACTGAACTATAAGCCCTCTGTTTGTAATGTTAGGTTTTGTCTTCAAGCTATCCTGGATATCAGGGACAATACTTTTCTAACCTACCACTTGCAGCATTTGCTACCGTTATGGAGCTAATAAGATGCGTGGTTGTAAACGTTAATAAGCCACACCGGTAAAATACACACCTATGTGACTGTTTTTGGAAGAAATTTTATTTACTCGCAGATGGGCTATAGACATGTAATGTATAACATTCTGTCCATCAGCAATACACTTTCGTAAATTCATCGAATAATACAAACGAAATGCTGGGATGTCCATGTAGTAATGACTATATTCTTAATGATAAAATATATTTCTCGTTATGTAAAAAAGTTGAAACATTTGTAAAACTATAAGTCCGTGACAAAAAGGAAATTAGGAAGGACGATATTTCTCTCTCTACAAGGCAATGTGAATACTAATCATAATAGACAGAAATAATTCTTCAGCTATTACATTCCAGAAAATAAAATACAGATTGCAGAAACGAAGTTCTTAGAGCCGTTAAGAAACATAGTCTATTATAAAAGATAAAAAATGTTTACTTCCGAGAAGAACTGGAAATATATTTTATAAAACAAAAATGTATGAAAATAGAGTGAATTAAAATGAACAAGGAGACATTACCCAGAAAAGAAAGGAAATGTAAGATGAGAGGTGAAAGAAGCTTAATTTGGTGACGAATCAGATCAACAGCAAATGAAGAATACTTATATGTCAATACTTCATCATTCCTTATGTTTTCTTCCGTTTGAATTTTCTTTGTCTTTGATTTTATATATCTTTAATCTCTTCATATCCTGAGACAATGTCGTCAGATCTGTGTAACCTAAATGCGTAGTTAATCTCAAATCTTCGATTCTCTCCACTTCTCTCTTTTAACAACTTAAGAATCACGAACGTGACCCACCAACCCATCCCATGTTTCAATAAGATTCTCCTGTTAAATATTTTATTCAAGCATTATATCCACGCGGTTCCTGATAAGCACCATATCACACTGTTCCGACATCTACAGGACTAACTTGAAATCTCGCCTGAACATACTTCATCTTCTCAAACACAAGAAAGCAGTTAAAAAGAAAAAAAATTCGGGGACTTCCGGAATAGATCGGAATGCGACAAGCTGGTTGTCGGATATTTGAGAGTATAATTCCAAAATACTCATGGACATAGACCAATGCTAAGTTTATTTAGGATTTGAATCATTCCCAAGACTTAAACTTCCAAACCTTCAACGGTTGCAATTTCTTTTAAATAAATGTAATGCATGTACGTGTTTATTATAGCCCGGGCTAGAGTCAAGAAGAACTACAAACTAATCTTGAATTTTGACAATGTAGCCGCCGAAGCAGCTTTGGGATTAGGAGCACAAAAATTGCTCAGGGGGAACCTACGACTCCTCGGCAGAAAATTTAACAGTGCTTCTCATCTTGCTTTACTTTTGATGATATTTGAAAAATAAATCTAGTGAAAGAAGATTACAAGTCCCCATTCGGTTAAAAGAAGATTCGCGGTTTTCTACACATAATGTTCAGGCATCCTTCTTGCCAGTGTGAAATACCAAACAGCCGGGCGTGTAAAAAGGAAGCTGTTGACTGTATTCTTGGTAAAATAGTTTACAATTAACTGTAATTGATCCAAAATTATGAGGTACCATAAACAGTTAAGGCTAACGTTCGTATGGTCCTAGCGATCTGGGTTTTTACTGGCTGCGCATTCCGCTCCTACTGTAGCCACCTTAATCTAATCTGGTGCTTTGCTGGAGGTGAAGATCAGATTTGAAAATCTACTCCGCGACAGGGATTCGAACCGGAGACCTTTCGCTCTCTATTCTGACGCCTCAATCCCTGAGACACCAGACCACTCACCTCGACAAAGTTACTAACATGACTCTATATGAAGCGGCATACACTGGGTCTCTTTACATATCATTTCAGCTGTGAGTGGTACGCGAGGTTGAGCTCTTTCTTCAAGTGGTATTCGTGAAAACTAATTGAGAACCACTGCATAGAACATTGTAACTTCAAGCTGTTTTTTCAAGTGTTTTTATAGGTATGTCGATGATACCTTTGTGATTTGGCCCCATGGCAGAAACAGTCTTGACCAATTCCTTGCGCATCTCAATTCAATCCATGAAAATATTCAGTTTACAATGGAATTGGAGGAGGACGGTTGCCTGCCGTTTCTTGATGTGCTTGTTATTAAACGTGCTGATGGTTCGCAGAGGCACTAAACCACGCACCACTCCAGCCGAAGTGTTTTTATAGGTATGTCGATGATACCTTTGTGATTTGGCCCCATGGCAGAAACAGTCTTGACCAATTCCTTGCGCATCTCAATTCAATCCATGAAAATATTCAGTTCACAATGGAATTGGAGGAGGACGGTTGCCTGCCGTTTCTTGATGTGCTTGTTATTAAACGTGCTGATGGTTCGCTGGGACACACTGTGTATCGGAAGCCTACCCATACCGACTTATATTTAAATGCCAACAGCTGTCATCATCCGGCACAACGAAACTCTGTATTAACTACCTTGGTACACAGAGCACAAAGGATTTGTGACAAACATAGCCTGGCTGGTGAATTGGACTATCTCCGAAAAACGTTTTTAAATAATGGTTATAATCAGGGACAGATTACTCGTGCGTTTAAACAGAAGGAAAATCGACGGAGAGATCAGAGTGATACCAAGGGCCTTGCGTTTCTGCCGTTTGTGGGTGCCCTAAGTTTCAAAATAGGTAGACTGATATCACAACACGGAGTCAAGACAATTTATAGACCACCCACTAAAATTAGTAACTTGGTCGGCAGCGTTAAAGATGACCTAGGTTTACGAACCCCTGGTGTATATTATATACCTTGTGAATGTGGCCGCGGCTACATTGGACAGACGCAGTGATTCATTGTGCAGCGATGTGTAGAGCACGCCAGAAATGTTCGTCTTGGGCAAGAAGAAAAATCTGCGGTGGCCGAACATAGTGTGCAAGAAGGTCACACTTTTGAATTTGAAAAAATAACCATTTTAGCCCGGGTCAAAGATTTTTGGGCCAGCGTTATTACAGAGGCTGTAGAAATAAGATTAACTGATTTATTAGTCAACTGGGACACTGGTTATCAACTCAGTGCGGCCTGGAACCCGGCGATTAAAATGCTGAAACAGTTTCGCGCCGGTAACGAGCAGAAGAGCGGATGACGTAATCGCGTTGTGTTGGTTTTTGTTTTCCACCGTTTCCGTAGCAGCGGCTGAATAAACAAACAGTTATACACTGACATTTGGTTGAGAATGGAGGCAGAGATGGACGCCTTCGAAACGTCCCGCAAATATGATAAATTAACACGGCTGGAAGCCCGAGAAAAATATATTAATTAATATTTTGTCTTTTTATCTGTCTTTCTAAGGTCTGGCTATTGCCTGGTGCTAATCCCAATAGTTATATCATGTAAAATCTAAAAAACGACGGAGATACATATCAATTTACCTCCCGTTTTGAAAAAAAACTGAAGGTTAATCACTAATTGCCCCTGTAGAGACTTCACTGTCTCTAATTAGTTGTGACCTCGGACACCTCTGTGAAGAGCACATCAGCAAGTTTTTTTCTATCATTCTCTGAGCTTGAGTGATATCAACTGCACATACCACCGAGGCGGATAAGGAGGTTATCAAGCTGCCTCTTGCACTGACCTCTGCATTAGGGACTTCCGGGAAGGGTGCCTTTGGTTACACCGCCTTGACGGCTGACAAGGGTCGAGGGTCACTTTGGAGGGTAGTCCCTCCCGCGGGGTACTGCTGTCAGGTGCACGAGTCCCAGCAGGGAAAGGTTCTGATCTTTCGAGCGACAGAATACGGCCAGAACTCAACGCTTAGTTGCCTCTAAGTTGGTATGTCTTCGTGGCGAAAAGTAATGACATTTTCATGACTCAGATTAATAAAGGCTTTTGTATTCGACTGGTATTTAGGATCAACGATATTACCTAAATAAACAAGACGTTGTTAGGTACACAACCTCACGAATTGTGAAATTTATTATTATAAACATATTTTTGTTAATATGTGATTATGATTATATAGTAACTTTGGACATTTTGGTTTCAAGGTCAGAGAGCGTCGAGTTAGAGAAAAAAAGATCTCTGGTTACGATTAGATGTTAAAAAAAATTGCTTAAGTTCCACGAATAAAAAAACGTTCACAAAATCCCGGCGGGAGGAACACAAAATTGTAATTTAATATTCGAAAATATAAGCCCGAGGGCAGAGAAAAAGTATAATTGTACCAATGAACTGTAACTATTGTCTTCAGTATGATTTTTGAAGATACTAAGAGATAGGTGGATAGTAATTATTATTATGAAAGTGTAATAGACTATATCAGTTGATATTTGAAAAATAATTGATCATTTAAAAGGAAATTTATTTTCAACCATGGTATTAAACCCTGTAAATGACACAAAAGATAGATAAAAATCCTGCAGTACTGATCCGATATTGAAAATAGTAAAATATAATTGTGTTTATTTATAAATAAGGAGGAAAACTTATAACATACATGATATGTCCAATTGGTGGCCATGAAAGCGTTTGTGAAATTGTCTACGTTCTTCAGATAATTTAGTCTTGGCGACTGTTACTGAAATTGTGTAGTAATTAAAATGATACATCTTCATCTAAATAGTTCTCGATGTCTATCTCTTGGATAATCAAAACATCCAATGCTGCACATTAGATGAAAAAATAGACTTATTACTCAACACATCATTTACATTCTACCCGAAACTAAGACTGTGTAAGCATCAACGAATCGTTGAAAGTTTTATGGAACAAAGAAGCTTCTATAGTTGTTTTATTTTTATTTTTTTTACGTCTCGTCGACTTTATTAGAGGCGGGAAAGGACTGGTGGTTAGGAACTGGAAGGAATTCGGTCATGGCCTTTTAAAGGAACCATTCCCCCATTCACATAGAGTGATCTGAGGCCACAACGTCACCATTCACCCACTACGCTCGGTTAAGTTAATCAAATCGCTCCTCTGTTCGCACTAACCAACAGTTACATTTACGCTATCAAATGTTTTAGAAACATATATCTTAGCTTTTCAGTAGACCTACCAGTTCTTGCGGATAGCACTTAACATCTGAAGCAGTTAATTCAGAAAATTAAGAATCTTCTAAAGAATAAGAAAATCCCCAAATTTAATTTACATAGGCCGAATAGTACTTGAAGATTTAGTTACAAGATTCATTCACCAACGCTTTGACGACCTAGAAAGAATTTCGTACAAAAGGGGATAGAAATATATCATGGTTATGTGGAAGATCCATCCCGTCTTTCATTTACAGTTTATTTTTTTCCAGGTCCGAACGTCAGTATTCATTCATTAACACTCGGGCATTCTCCCAATGTTTCAGTGTTTAAATAATGCTATGAAGAAATATTTCATTTGGATTTACAAAAATGGAGAACTAAAAACAGTTTCATTTCGGTAAGGGAAAACACTTTAAGGAATAATAAATTTTGGTACACCATATGGCGTGAAGTTCTCTGCAAATAAGAGTGAAGTGATAATTAAAACAAGAAAGAGGAGCAGGAAGACACAGGCATATCACTTGGAGGAGAGCAATTGAATAACGTTGAATGTTTCAAATATTTGGGACGCTGGATTGAAAAAAATGCAGGAAACAGGACGGAGATAAATGAAACCGGAAGATGTGCAGATAGGCTTTCAGCAGTATTTGAAGTCTAGTATGGAGTAGAGACGTGCCGCAAAAGAGTAAAGAAGCTATCTGTAAAACCTACTTTGCGCCAATTTGAAATATGGATCGGACAAATGGGTGATGAAGGGCAGGGACAGAGGGAGATTCAAGCTATAGAAATGAAATTTCAGAGCAGTAGAGTAGGTGAGAAAGAGGAATGAAGAAAATCAGCGAAATGGTCGAGGAGGAAGCGTTACAACAAAGAATGAGAAATCAAGGTTGCTATGGTATTGCCATGTGAAGAGAATGGGACAGGGACATGGAGCTGAAAGGGAAGAGGCCGAAAGGAAGACTGAAAGACAGATGGTTGAAAGAAGTTAAGAAGTGTGAAGAGGAGGAAATTGGCTGACAGTAGAAGAAGAAAGATGGTGGATGGATAGGAACAGTTGAAAAGGTTTTTTTTTTTTTCATAGCTGATCCGGGTTGGAAGCTGCTCAAGATGATGATGGTACACCATCTATAAGATGCTCCAGCGCTTTTGTAGTGCGAATGTGGCGGCGTATTGGCGGGTAAGGTACAACATTGTCACGTAGCTACTCGCATCTTCGATACGGCGCAGAGTTTGCAGAGACCTGATGTCGTCATAGTAAGTCAACAGGCTGACCATCAGACAGGGAACGGCAATATTTGCCCCTCGGGCCCGCAGCAGCGGATGGCTTCCGTCAACACAGGTGGCGGCCGGACCAGTCGCCAAACAGCGCCGCTCCGCGGTCACGAGGTTAAATTAACATTGACGGACGTCATTTGCATGCGATAATATTTCCATATACATCAGTCGGCCTGGAAACTTAAGAAGGAGTTTCGGAGGTATTAACAGTCGACTCATCGTTTACAGTGAGGGAACTGAACTCTTTGCACAAAGGCGTATTCATCTCCGAAAATAAAAGTTCTTAGCAGACATTACTTCACCGAGGTGGTACGTCTTTTCGAAAACATTAGCTATATCTGCAACTCAATTATTTATTTACTTATTTCAGAATCTTCTCGCCTTCTCAGTTTTCTGTGTTTACAATGGGTCTCCAACTACCTTACTGAGAAACATTTTTAACAGTGCATTTAACCAACCCTTTCCTCAAATATTTGTCCACAGAATAATATAGAAGCTTATTCTTTCCCTGGAATACTTCATTGAGTGGCTCATTTCTTATTTTTACTTCATAACAGAAATAAATATCCTCCCTGATATGACTATACACTAATTACATATTTTTACTTGTCCAATCATTTCCTGCAATACCGTAATATTATTTTTTAATCTTTTAATAAAATTATGTGCTTTATTAACATGACGTATATTGGTGATGAGACGTGGTAAGATATTAGTGTAAGAATTAAAAGTAATGCATGGAAGGGAATAGATGACCATGACCACAAGCTCGCACTCGATTCCAGGCACAATGGCATGGGAAGATTTTCTTTGGTAGTTAAGGAAGTCAGGGACTGAAATAAGTTACCAAGAGAATTGATAAATAAATTACTAAAAAGCTTGAAACTATTTAAAGTTGAAATTTGTCGAGGGTACAAGTAGAAGGGTACAGGAAAGAGGGGGAAAATGGATGTGCGGTTAAATTGCCACCGGAGCTTGCGCTTCATCGTAATTAAAATTAAATTAAACATTTATTTTCTCCCAAACTTTATTTTTTTTTTACTTACATCATTTAGCACCCCGTTTATAGCACATTCATCTTTTAATAATTACTCCATGTCTGGAGCAGATTCGAAGTATGCTAATTTTCTTCCACCAAACCAGTCATCACCGCTTCCATTCAAACATTTGCTTCTAGATAAATATTTCAGAGAACAGAGACTTATAAGAGCCTTGAAATTCTCTTCGTCTAATTATTAATTCAGCTGTCATCTCTAAAATCTTTATCTTACGATAGAAATAAAATTCTTTAACGAAATGTATGTCCTTACCTTTTGAAAAAATTGCGTGCTTGCATTACTTCGAGTAATTTAAGATTCATCTGAACTTTTGGGCTTCCTTACCTGAAAATAAAAGAAACGAACGATTAATCAAATGTTATATGTGAGTTGTTTTACTATAAAAAAAATGTTTCATGGTAAGTATTTACGGCATGAGCAATAAAAAAGAATTTTAATTACGGCAGCTGTGTTTCCTGAAAACATTGACAGCAAAATCTGGAATCAGGAATGATATTTTCGAGTTTAACAGCAAAGCTGTTTTTCGATATAGTAGTTGTAACCAATGATCACCGCAATAAGGGGTTATTCAAAAAGAATTAGCAGATTTTGTATTTTTATTTTTCACGAACTATAAAAGACACAAATACGTGCTACACATTCAAAGTTTGTAACCGTCGCCTATTAGTTCGATTCGCCTTCTCTAACGGCGCTGTTGTTTGTTTACGCGGAAACAGCGACGCCACAGAAGTCATTTTGTGTGCTACAGTACGCAAAAAGTTTATCAGTTGTTGATGTGCAGCGTGTATTTCGTCGTAAGTTCAATAAAGTGCCACTTCATCATAAATAGAATTACGGTTTGCATAAGAAATTCGTAGATGATGGGTTAATATGCAAAGGGAAAAGCACTGGCCGTCCTTGAACGTCAAATGAAGATTTTGTCAAGAAACGGACTACCATTTTGATGTTTACTAATGATGCTGATGTCGAATGTATTCAATAAAACATTGAACCTTCCTCTTTCCAGTGTGTCAAGATTTGTATCTTTTATAGTTTGTGAGAAATAAAAATACAAAATATGTTCCTTCTTTTTCAACGATCCTGTATGTATTTATCGGTATCTAAGTTTTGGTGAAAATCATACAAAAATACGTAATACGTGACTCATGTAATCGATGTAAAAAAAAAATCAAGAGTAAAGCAGTTCACTTATTGCTTAGTACAGTTACAAGACCTTGTTTCCAACATTTGAGCAATTTATAGGTCAAGGTACATCATAAATACTGTCACAAGTAACCAGGCGAGAAAAATTAATATTTTACGGCTTGTTTTCTTACGGACGTCGCACTATCTTATTGACCCTGCGCTGCAAAGCCATAAAGAACTCGTAAAGCAATTCGGTCAAAGTTTAAATGCAAGTCGTCGGTCACGGATTATTCTCACGTCCTTTCCGCTAAACAGGCTGTCGTGATTTCAGAACAGCTGATAACCTTCACCCGTATACTGTAGATTTATGGTCACTAAAGTCCATAAAACTCAAAGCAACATGGATAAAAAAGAGACAACGGCGATCATGACTTGAATGCTGGAATTGATATTTCCTGGAGCCAAGTCGCTGAGAAAGTTAAGTTTTTTTTTTTGGAATTGTACCTTATAAAGAAATATTTCTTCCTAGCCAATAGTATGCACAATATCGATTTTAAAGCGCAATAGCAGCTGTAAAATGTTTGCTTCAAAAGGAAAAATCTACCTCCAAATACTGTTATTGGAGCACAGTACTTGGACTTCAAGGAGGCTAGGAAAAAAAGAAAATATTTAGCATTTAAAATACGATTGAACTGAATATTATCAATAATTATGTGGAGGGTTAAAGCATGAAATGTGAATGTTCAGCAATAGGGTGTGTGGAAAGGGGTCTGCAACGTAATCTTATAAAAAGAAGAGGTAGGATGTGCTACACTGAGAGATATTTGGGGTCCATTAATCTGCTAATATAAGGTAGATTTAATTAATTAAGACTTTATGCCCTTATTGAAGCAAACATTGCGCTATTCTCGTTGTGTCGTTAAAAAAACTACAGAAATCAAAAATTTGGGTGGCCGGATCGGGAATCGAAACCAAGTCCTCCCAAATGCTAAGCCCAAACTTTAAGTAGAAACTAAGAAATGTACTGCAGAAGAAAGAAGAGGATAATAGTGATAGTAGGGTCTGGTGGTTATAGGCAGACTAAAAGTTTAGCACAGGGCAGAAAGAGATGTAGGATAGCACCTGAGAGACAGACAGGTGACGATAATATTAGACCACTATTATTAATTGCAACGGAGCTAACGCTCCGACGGCAATTCCCCTAGTCATTTAATTACTTCTTTTTTAATTTTCTTATCTAATTGGAGGGTTAAATTCCTCTCCGATTTAATTTTACAAATTTTTCTCATTAGGGAGCGTCCATAAACCACGTAGTTCCATTTTGGCCTCCTGTGAACCCTCCTCCCACCCACGTAGCCTGACGTGGCATTTGCCTCAACCCCACAGGGCACTTAGTTTTTTCTCTTTTGATTCCAGAAGACATTTTGAACTGTTTTCTCTTGTCAGACTATCGTAAATTACATAGGGAGACAATTAAATTAAATATCGGAAGTAAATATTCACACGCTGTTGTGTGTTTTGTACCTCATTTTAACTGTGACAAATAATATTAATGAATGAAAAGCTACGTGGCCTGGCTCGGAACCCTCCCCCCCTCCCCCCACGTATCGCAGCGCAGCTATCTAGCCAACTCCTCTCCCCACCTTTTTTTATTTTTTTATACCGAGCCACGTAGTTTATGGACGCTCCATAAGTACTAGATAGAAGTTCCATTTATAAGACTCAAAATGAAATGCTATAATAACAATCATGCTTTAATTTCTCAACTTCTAGTGGCACTAATTAAGATTGAAGACTATTATAGTTGTGATGTTGGTCAGAAATTGCGATTATTGGTAATTCGGAACAGCTGACATGAAGAAGGAAGCAGATTGAAAAAGGTTAAGAATGATTGATCAATAAAGTTAGGAATGACTTTCAGAGCCTTCTTTTAACAACAAAATACGGAACTTAATTTATAGATAACTAGCTGGTACCCACGACTTCGTTCGTGATTGTAAAGAATTCATATTGACATCTATAGACATCTAACCACCCTAGTGCACGATGGGAGACTCGATACTATTACCACACACAAGTACCAGTCTTCTGCGCTATGTAGTTCCGGCAGCAAGGTAAAATTTACGGATACACACAAGTCTTTGGATGAAACACGAAAATATTCATGATCGACCAATTTCAAACACCATATCTCACACACTCCCACAGTTACCGAATTTCAGCCAACGTTGTGATCGATGGGAGACTCTGTGTTACTACCACACAAAAACGCCAGTGATCTGCGATTGATAGTTTTCATTTAAAAGTGATACACCGTGACACATGCGTCTTAGGCAGAAATATGAAATTCCCGCAGGTCGACCATTTTCATCCCCCATATCTTCCACACCCCCATAGCTACCGACATCTAACAACCATAGTGCACTACATGAGATATGATTCTACTACCAAACACAAACATCAATGCTCTATGCTATGTAGTTGTGGCAGAAAAGTGACATATGCGGAGACAGTCGAAATACGAAAATATCCTTGGTCGGCCACTTACAACCACCATATCTACCAAAGTACCACAGTTTCTGAAATTCGACCGCTGTTGTGATCAAAAGGTGACTCTGTGCTACTACTACACACAAACTCCAGTTATCTGTGATCTATAGTTTTCGCTGAAAAGTGATACACCATGACACTTTTGTCTTTGGTAGAAGTATGAAACTGCCACAGGTCGACCACTTTCAACACTCATTTCTCCCACACCCCCATAGCTACCGACATCTAACAACCATAGTGCACTACATGAGATACGATTCTACTCCCAAACACAAACACCAATGCTCTATGCTATGTAGTTGTGGCAGAAAAGTGACATATGCGGAGACAGTCGAAATCCGAAAATAACCTTGGTCGGCCACTTACAACCACCATATCTACCACAATACCACAGTTTCTGAAATTCGGCCGCTGTTGTGATCGAAAGGTGACTCTGTGCTACTACTACACACAAACTCCAGTTATCTGTGATCTACAGTTTTCACTGAAAAGTGATACACCATGACACTTTTGTCTTTGGCAGAAGTATGAAACTGCCACAGGTCGACCACTTTCAAAGCTCATTTCTCCCACATCCCCATAGCTACCGACATCTAACAACCATAGTGCACGACAGGAAAGACGATTCTACTACCACACACAAACACCAAAGGTCTATGTTATGTAGTTGTGGCAGGAAAGAGAAGTATACGGAGATACGAATTTTTGGTCGAAATATGAAAATGCCCTGCACTGACCAACTTTAATCATTATATCTTCCACATCCCCACAGCTATCGGCATTCGGCCAACGTTGTGCACGACAGGAAACTCCATGCTACTTCCACCCACAAACATCAGTGATCTGTGCTAGGTAGTGGTGGCTGAAAAGTGAAATATAGGAAAAAACACGTCTATTTTTATATATATATAAGATTTAATTGCAATGGAGGAAACGCTCCGGTGAAAATTTCCCTACACACCTTTTCCTCCTTTCCTGAACCAACCTACATTTGTCCTCTACGAATTTCAACTCTTTCCACAGTTTTGGTAAATTATTCATCATTTCTTATAATGGTCGTGTACGGTAATAAGAGAACTAGTTTGCAATCCAAATAAACTTTTTTCGCTAGATAGTCTGGCGGGGAACGTTCGAGGCTAGCTGTTAATCCCAAATAGACCATCCAGATGTCGATGGTTTATTTAAGTCATTCTAGTCGACTGTTGTTTTCGTTTCTTAGAATACACAACACGTTTAATTTACTCTTCAAATAATTCTCGAATGTATATGTTACTGAAGAATCAAACACAGCTTTACTGAACAACTACTAAAGTCATTTTTGAGGTTGCAGCATGTTGTGCAAATCTCCAGTCTCTTGAATCATAAACTCGATTGTAATAAAATGGAATTTTGGAATTTGTATCTTCAGTTAGGCATTTAACTGACGTTTGACGGCACTTTTTTATAACTTATGATTAAAGGGGGGATGGGAATGGGGTCAAGGAAGAGAAAGGAATTCGGCCACGGTCTTTGGAAGGAAGCATCCCGGCATTTGCCTAGAGTGATTTGGAGAAACCATGGAAAACCCAAATCTGGATGCCCGAACGGGGATTCCAACCGGCGTCCTACCGAATGCGAGGCCAGAGCGTTAACCACTCACCCACCACGCTTGGTCGTCGACGATGGTGTCATTATAGCCGGATAGGTATGTGACCAAGAAATGAGAGGAAAATCGATCTTGGACTTCATCCCGGAATTCACATGGAGTGATTACGAGAAAATCGATACTTGTACCTTAGGATCTGGGATCAAAGCTATGTCTTCCAAAATAGCAGGCCCAAACTTTGACAGCTCATCCCCTAGGCTCGGTGGTAAAGAATTATACAATCTAAAATTGCTGCATTTGGTAGAAGGAACCAAGTTGAGTGGATTGTAGGAGAAGCCGTGGGACAGGAATTCAATCTGCTTGTCCAGCAGTAAACGCGGTCCCAACACGGAGCCTTGAGGCATGCGGCAGCGGCGGCAAGTCAAGCTGACAGGAGAGCTCACTACATAAATCCAGCCGCTATCGCTACTAATGGCCTCCCGTGCTGACAAACGCACAGTATATCAGCCGCAGCCCTCTATCCAGGCGGGAGGAGATCGTGCGTACGCACACGCAACACGGCCGATTAAAACCATGCGCCGCTGCCGCCATGATTTACGCCGAAACGTCAGGAGGGGAGAAAGGGTTCCTACGCACAGTCTGCGCCAGACGCCGTCGGAAATAAATCCGAGAACACGCCACAACCACAGTGGCACTAAAACGCCGAAACTGTGAAATGCCATGCCATAACTTTCAGTTCTCAAGACGCCAACAGAACGTCCCAGTGGAACTTCTGTTGATAAAGACCAGTATCAGATATTTTATAAATACGTGAGTCTATTAAGCAGGGGTAGTGGGGGATGGGTGATTAAACTCGACATTTATGAGATTTGTTACGAAATTATTCGACAAAGTCAGATGAGATAGTGACGGAACGAAGATGTTCAGACTATTAGCAGACATGAATTGAAAGTTATGTCACTATTATGGATTAAATTGTTGATATTATGTCAGAAAAAAGATTGCAAGAGCAAACTGTGGATAAAATTATTGCTACCGACTCACTCATGACTTCTGTAATAAGTTTTTAGTAAGATGGTAATAAATATAAATGCCAAAAGCAGTAAGCTTTTTACTTACACAGAGAAATAACGCGAATTAATGTATTCACTGCATCCCGATATAAACGTGATTCTATATGTTTTTTCTTACCTTAACAGCGATCGGAGAGTATACCAAAACCATTCACAAATAAACAACTAACAGGCAAAAAAGCTATTAAAACTGCTGGTGCTTGTCTCACTATGTAATAATGACGACTCCTGTGGGTGTAAATAAAATGGGTTACTTCGTCACGCGATTTTCGGTGAGTAATTCAAGCTTTATTATTTAAATGTACAGAACGTTAAGTGAGCATGTGCAGAACGTTACGGCGCATGCGCAGGACGTTGCGGCGCATGCGCATAACGTAGCGGCGCACTTAAAGCGTAACGCTATCAAATTTCCCCCTTGCCACGCACAAAGAAGTTTCACTTCAATAAATGTTTTGTATTATTGTACAGAGTAGGGAAGGCAGAAAATATAAATATTTCAGCCTATCTGTACAGTTCATAGTAAACTTAGCTGAGAGGAACACATTGAGGAGATGGTAGGAAAAGATTTCAGTGAGTTTTACTTAATGTAAAGGAGGGATGAA
Source organism: Vandiemenella viatica (assembly GCA_031002005.1). Taxonomy (NCBI): domain Eukaryota; kingdom Metazoa; phylum Arthropoda; class Insecta; order Orthoptera; family Morabidae; genus Vandiemenella; species Vandiemenella viatica. Next base: position 124,367,593 of record CM061914.1, read on the forward strand.
GCAACTAACCAGAGAAGTGACGAAAATGAGATACAAAACCTTGTTCAAACCATTGTTTGAAGATGACGGATTAGTATGCAAACCACATGATATGTCTTCAGTATGGTAAAAAAGATGGCAGATGGATTTGTTTATGGAAATTATCGTAGAACACAAGTAGTAATTGATGTCTTAATTGAATTCAATTGGGGTATATAACATTCAGCGTGATGATGCGTGAACTTATATTGCGCGAAGAATTAGATGCTGAATGTACATTACTATATACTATAGAGCGTTCAGTTAACAGAGGCGGCTCAAGGTCAGTCTGCCCTGTTCCCACTCCGCTGCCCTTACTCCTACACGAGGAGGTGAAATTTTCCACACGTCTACCTGGATCGGGCGGTCAGCACAGAAAGATAGGGAGGAAAAGGGTGTTGAGGTGAGGAGCGGAGCCGGGCGAACATGACCTTGAGTCGCCAGATAGAAGTGAACAGGGATTAGCTTTAGAATCTAGGTATAAATGATTGGATACATTTTCAGCTACAGATAAGCAATTCAGGGATTAGAATAAACTATCAAGAATTTATAACAGCCCTCAAACCTAAAATTTATACTGAAATTGTATTTTATGAAGCATTTGTAGCAAGCTAGAGTGTGATTGAAAATGGTTTTGTATATTTGTCTTCTATTTTATTGTAAATCAGTGTAAATGGATTTTGTTTTGTGGTAAGAAAATGTGTAAATACTATTTAATATGTTTAAGAACAGAACTATGCCAGAGAATTACTTAAATGTTTGTAATTGTAAGTATTAAGGTGAGGTACGATGTTTAAAGGACGATTTACTACAGTTAAAAATGATTTGTGTGGATAATTTTGTGTTTAAGTATCTTTAATTTCCAGTTCTAAGCATTTTGTAATGATTGTAAATGATTATGTATTAATTCTGATTGTTTTTAATATGTTTCAAATTGTTTAACTATTGTTAATGTTCGAGAAATATCTGTCGGAAGTCTTTGTAGTAATCTAGAACTTTCGATAGAACTTATATAATGCGGCCAGAGACAGTTTTTCGACGGAGTTTTACAGTGGCAGTATCCTGGCATTAGTTTACGTCGACCAAGGACAGTGTTGAATGAACAGTTTCGGTAGTATTGTCTTTGGAAGAAGTGTCGACTGTAATCGTTGGAGTGTTGTGTTTATATGTGAACTGTATTTTGAAGTCCGATATCAATAGCAATAAAATAAGTTAAAATTTGAAACTGGATCGTGGACTAGTTATTTATTATATGTAATTAAAACCACGAGGAATCTAATAAACTGCTAATAAAAGTTTACCACAAAAAGTTAATATCCATTGCAGGTAATAGTACAGAATTGTTAGTAATACTTATTTATATTAAAAGCTGAGGAACTTAAGGATGTGATTTTGCATCTGTAATACAAGAAAAGCAATTTCGCAAAGTCAGTTTAAACGGACCTTACGAAGAACTTCCGCTTTGCCATAATAATTTAGTAACATGTAGATCGATGATCTCGTAAACTGCTGTACAAATATCGTCTGTGGTATACTGCAGTGAATTAACAATTTCCAAGTACAAGGATACAAAATTTGGTAGAGCTGTTTGTTGCAATGCGTTATTCCGTAACCACAAGTGGATGTTGCGTACGATGATTGCAAGTCGGACTACTAAGGCGCATTGTGAACTACAGAAGCCGACGTGAACATTGGTTTCACTCCGAGAGTTATTTGTTCGCGATGATTTTTAATCTCTTATTCCCTTTCAGATCGGAAGAAAGGAGTTTTTCGATCTGTGGACTCTGTACTCAAGAGGGGATTATAGCTATTCATTTTCCACGGCGGTGTTGACATTGTTTCTGCTGAAACACAGAATTAGTTGCAAGACGGTTTCAATAGCAGATTGCATTTTTAACAGTAGGGTATTCTCAGTGGTATCTCACCATCAGCAAAGACATTTGGGCAAAACTAGGTCAGCAAAGTTATGGCTCACTGAAAAACGATTCAGTTTAACACTTTTGCAAACACTGACAAAGAAACGTTTTAATAAAGCTGGAAATTCTCAGCTGTAATTAATCTGGTTCCTTTTTTACATAATTGAACAATGCAAAAGTTTACTTTCGTAATAATTAATAAGCAACAATGACGTCGATTTTCATCTGACATAGTAACAAATGTATTGCATGAAGACAAAACACATGAAATAAATTCATTTAGAATGTTAATTTAATTATTAAAACTCTATTTTATGTAATTATGTATCACTGAAGTTTTTGGTTTAGTTAGTGAGTGAATTTCCAATTAATGTGGTACAGAGGATGCGCTAGAAAATTACTTACAATTTACAATAAATTTTGGAAAAAATACTGGATGAGCTATAGTTTACTGAAAACCACACATCTCGAATAAAAAAGTGGCATCAAGAAATCCTGTCATAGGCGACTAGCATAAGGTTGCCAATTTATTTGGAAAAAAGTATATTTATCTTTGTAACATTAAAATATAAAGTATATGAAAGAAAAACAGTAAAATAACAACTAATATTTTGATTCTTGGCTGTCCGGGTGGCGCCGCGTCATATTTCTTGTAGCCGACGTTTCGACCCTCATTCTGGGGTCTTCTTCCAGGACAGGCTACAAGAAATATGACGCGGCGCCACCCGGACAGCTAAGAATCAACTGACTCTGGGCGCGGAAACCTACGATTACAGCTAATATTTTGTTTCATTTCAAAGTGTGACAACTGGTACCATAAACTACATTTAAATTAAAAATAAATAACAACTAATTTTAATCAAATTTAAGGACGCTCTCTTTCTGGCTTCCCGCCATTTTGCATTAATAGTATTTGGGTGAAACCTGAAATAGCGGGAACAGAAGCAGATAGAATACAACTATTTTTATATTTGATAAATTATCGCTTGTATTTCTAAGTATACTTAATTGTGCTGTGTCGTAGGTCATTGTTTTCTCCCGTCCCCCCCAAAAAAAATCGTAGCGTAAGTGTGCTTTACATTTTGTTTCGTCAGTAACACTAACTTGTCGTTTGAACAAGGGCTCTCTATTAAGAATAGAATGTGTCAGGGAAGATATAATTTTAAACATAAACTTGCGCTTGAATTCAGTCAAAAGGGAGAAGATAGTTTTTCATTTGCAATAAAGAACTGTCATCAACCACCGACCGAATTGCTAGTAAACTTGCCCTCTTACAGCGAAATAAATAATTATGGATTGTTCACACTTGGATCTGCAGTTTTGGGACTTTTAGAATTACGGCTGAAGAAAAACCCTGGAATCGATGGGAGCTGAATAGAAGAGAACAATCTTGACAATCGTATGGACCGATTTATGATGAACCTGCTAAAAGTATAGCTGGCGCCCAAAGTTAACACAAAGTACACGGAGAGAGTATTCAGCAAGTCGATTACATCGCTGTAAGACTGTATCATAACACTGAAAAAAAAAATAACATCATCACACCTCTTGACGGTTAGTCCATGGTCAGAGCTGCTTACAGATGTTACGTAACGCACCCACTAAATGGTCCCCATTCTAGCGAAAGCAAGCGCACCTCCAGGAATGCTCATTGTGCTGTCGTGCGCTCCGATATATTATGACGGTCATCGCCGAGTACAGTATCTGGCAATCTGTTGAGGACGGCTCGGAACGGGACACCGCTGATGTATCGGGCATGGTGCGGTGATTTATCACGTGGTACGTGGTAACTGATTTACTGGGACACGCAGTAATAATATCGTCAGACGTTACGAAATGGATGACGCGCCGACTCGGCCATCCGTCAACCAACGGCCGGTCCTGTGGACGACTGGTCTTAATTAGGACTTCCCTTACGATCCTCAGGACGAGGAATAGGGCGGTCAATACCTGGACGATAACAAGAGGGTGGACTTCCCTTACGATCCTCAGGACGAGGAATAGGGCGGTCAATACCTGGACGATAACAAGAGGGTGGGTCAAAATCATCCAGAAGTGTTGAGTTAGCTTCACGCCAAAAGTCGTCAAAGTGCCGCAGTCATCGCGTCATTCCTTCCACAACAACGCAGAGACATATGGAGAGAGGAAATGTCTTCCTTACTTTATAGTGACCCATAAATCAGTTTTGTTTGCATTTGCGCGATTTTAGGTGTTAATGGTTTCGTAACTATGACCAATATGTTATTCATCTGGTCTTCGTGACATGGAAATGATGACAAGACTATGAACTAGTACCATCCATAATGTCAGTTCTCAACAATTTTCATCCGATAGCATCGTTCAATGACTTAGGAGGCATCCATTAATTACGTGAGGTGTTTTTCCTGAATTCAGAACCCCCTAACCCACCTCCCCTTTTCTGGAGAAATTTGGTGAGATCTGGTCGAACACTCCCATTACTCTAAGATGACGTAAGATTTTGTAGACATCTGCGTCGTCTGAATTTGAAACACTCGCGTGAGTTTTCCGTCTACCCCCCCCCCTTTTTCGTGAGATTTCGCTGGATCCACCCCCTCCCCCACCCCCCATTTCAACTCACGAAATTAATGGACACCCCGTTACATGGATTTTCTCATCGTTTTAAATGTGAATTAAGTGCGTGGATTGCTGCACTTGGTCATCAGGTGGCTCAAAGGAGAGGTTATGGATCACTGATGCGTTTGGAAACACCAAATATTACAGTGCAAAACCAGTACTAACAAAATACATGACTTTATTCCCGAATTTGGACAATTGTTAACTGCACAGAACATAGCCAATCTTTTCTTATTTGCTCGTAACATCTTCAATGTTTCGCTTCTTATCTGTCTCTACTTCTCATATGTTATTACTTTGGATCTAACTTTAAGCTATTTAATTTTTTATGGATCTATGTCCCATCGACGTCGAGGTCGTTAGAGGCTGGAAAGGAATTGAAACAAGAAACGGGAAGCAATTCTACCATTATTTCTTTGCAGGAACCGTCCAAGCAATCGCCTCGAGCTATTTGGGGAAAGTGTGGATCACCGAAACCTGGATCATGGGACGAGGATTTGAACCTGCGATCTTACGAATACGAGGACAGAGCATTACCACTCACTCACCCCGTTCGATTTTTCATTTCCCTTCTGTCGTGAATCGTCTCTGCTGTCATTCTTCCTAGGAGCCGCTTCCGCGCAGTTCCCCGCGGACACCCTTAATGGTTGCCGAAGTGCACCTTGCCTCACCATCCCCGCAGTTCTTTATTGTGCGGCTTGGGCTGGTATGGGGTAGTGAGTAATTACGGGTGAGGATTTATGAGCGCAAGCTCGAGTAACCCCACTAAAATTTACACCTGAGATTGATAATGCGACACCAATGTGTGATTGATTTTATATTAACACTAGCCTCGTACCCGCGACTTCGTACGCGTGGATTAAGAATTTTTTTGCCAGAATTAAATATAGAAAGTTGTTGGTAACGAAGGGTTGGTCCCAAACAATATCGAATCGGCATAATATGACAGGAAAGCTATCACTATATCATTCTACCGTCGAACCTGCCTCTTGAAGAGAATCAATTTCCAACATATTTCTGTCACTATTCGATAAGATTTCAAAATTTCGTGACTACAACTGTTAATCATACTGGAAAAAATATCCTGTGCCCTTCATACAGCTTTCCTTATCAAATTCCATCACAACGATATAGCCATATAGTCGTCAAAACGTAACAAAAAGACAGAGACTTACTTCCGTATTTATATTAGTATTACTGTGGTTCACACTCCCACAATGACTGCGAACAACACCTGAGGGATCATTTTAACGTAAAAAAGTGTACACCTGCAAAATTGCAAGACTACCTACGATTTGCCTCGCATTGCACCCCTAACTTTATAATATCTACAGTTTAACATTCAATCCAAATAACCTACGGCCCAGGCCTGACTCTTACGATGAAAAACAATTTTTAAAAATCTTAGCCTCGACGGAGATTTGAACCGGAGACTACGACGTTCGTAAGCAAGCTCTTTAGCCACTGAGCTGCCAGTTCACTACACGGAAACAAGGTCTGGAGACGTCCACATCCAACGTGTCTCTCTATCGCCGTATTTCGAAGTTATGACACAACATGTGTTATTTATACAGATAATTTTTCAACCAAATGTAGACAGTATTTTTCTCCTTGTTTCAAAGGATATGTGTGCAAAGTTTCATCGAGATCGGATGAAAACTGTGGATTTGTATGAAGAACAAACAAACCAACAAACCAACAAACAAACAAACATACATTCATCTTTATATATAAAGATTTATAGCTCCGATTATGTATAAGGAAAAACACTCCGTAGGTCCTACGCTGTGAAAATATTTCAGCAAACGCCCGGAGAAAGTTGCTGACACGATACCGCCAGGATCCAGGAGTCCTCCTTCTCATACGGTGCACGTCTACGGCGACCTGGCTTCCTACTGCTGTCGTCACATCCTCGGCTCAGCCGCTGCTTCCGGCCAACGAACGTGTCCACTGGACAGCGGCACAGGCGAATCTTGGACGCTACTTGTTGGTAAGGTACTGCTGCTGGGTTATTACAACACGGACTGGGATCGTATATCCGGTGATTAGTATGAACTTTGTGTAGAGATAAGATTTTCTAAACGATTCTTAACGAGAATACATAATGATGCAAGTGATAAAAAATGCATGGGAAACTACCTACCGCAAGGTTGTAATGCAAATATCATATGTGGGCAACACGAGACAGACGCAGTGATGGGTTATGGCCTAGGCTCTCTCTCCAAGGGTTGCCTATTCGAGTCCAGCATACGGATTGCGCGGTTATAATAAAGTGTTTCTTATCTATTCTTCATGCTGCACTGTACAGTAAAGTACTGCAGCAATGTTTATTACGCTATGTCGTCTATATCCCGATTCTGCCAGCAAACTCCAAGTGATCTACACCAAATTAGGACGCGAAGGATCCCACTTTGTGATCGTGTACACCAGGCTTACGCATATGGTTTTTCTGCAAAACATTAACAACTTTATCCATTGAAACAGAGTGGTTCTACCTATCTGAAATTACTTGCAGGGAGCAACGAAACTTTGGAACTTATTTCATTACTTTATCTACACGAACACTCTTCATCTTGTTTTAATGTCGATGTTTCTTAACCACTTGTCTTTGTCACTTTTAGGGTAAAATTTTATTTGTATTGTTAAATTGAACAGAAAGAAGAAAATGTATGAATTGCTTTTGCCAGGAATTAATAAATTTTTAAAAAAAATGTAAATCCAATGAAAACATTTGACACTGAGTAAATGGCTGCAAACACAGGGTATTATTTAAATACAAAAGAGTCATTTGCGTCACTGTGGTGTCAGATATCGGGTATCGAAACCCTTTACAAAGTTATTAGAGATATTTAATATATTCTTAAAGAGAGAAACCCAATTACAGGAATTAAGCTTAAGTATGAAATGTTTATAATTTATTAACTTAACTTAGTCCACAACCCAAAGGTTGGTTGGATCCTCCAGAAGGAGGCATACTCAGCCATTGTGTCAGAGGTAGGACGGCCAGTTCCTTTCCTCTGGGACCTACAGTTTAACGTGGAATCCGAACCACGGAGTAGCCTGGCGTAGCTCATATGATTAAACACAACTCTCAAAATTCCTGCGCCTGCCGGGATTCGTGCCCGGGGCAGGAGCAGCGAACGTTTTTTTTGATAAAAAGCACTTAAGCACTGAGCTACCAGAACGCTCCTATAATGTATTAACATACTTCAATTATAGTGAGTTCATGTGCCGATACAAAACAAAGTGAAAATTAATTATTATTTTTTTTTTACCCACAGTTTACTTTGTAGCCAAAGAATGAGTCGAATCGCAAATTGCTATTAAACTAAAAGTTACTGTGCGACAAATCAGTCAGATGGTACGGATATGCTGGTTAAGGTGTACTTTACTGAAAATTTCGTTAAACATTTCTTGTAATATTAATGTTAATGTACACTATACTCAAACAATTTTCACCATAGATGGTCCATCGAATATCTTCTCAGTTGAATAACCATAAAATCGTGGTCAAACGGTTATCAGAAAGAAAACAGAGTCAAATGTTGTCAGCATCAACAAACATGATAGTGGGGCATCAAAGATGACGTGACTCTGTCTACAGCTAATCAAATATTAGAGTCTGTCCTATAACAACACACACGAAGCAGGGCTGTTCTCCTCTGATAGAATCCAGTGCGTCATCTGCCCCTATATCCTTATTTGATTTTAACATTCTACTATACGTAACAATCTCAGACTGAATCCGGAACATTAAAATAACAACCGATGAGACGAACTATATTCACTTAACAATAAAGCCTCTATAATTGCACCTTCAGAGTTCTGATGACAATGCTTCTTTTTATCGATATGAGTTAGTAAAAGCAGTCTGATCCATGATATAATCCTAGATGACGTTTATATCGAAAGCGTGTACGAAGTGACTATGGTAACAGTCACGACAAGGAATTAAGTAGGTCATTGTCAATTTTAGAATGCCCACGCAGCATGACCAGAAATTCGAATGACTCAACCAAGATATAAATCGCCGTTCTCTAGAACACGAACATGACTCTAGATACGAAATTAGAACGAAAACAATTCGATGACTCATTTTCATGGAGTTTCGTACCTTCTGAATGAGTAATGGATTTGCTGTTTTGTCTGTTCGTCTGTCACACTGTAATAACGTCTCATCCTAATAAGTTAAAGATTCGTAATTGTACACCACTTTTGTGTTCCTAAACAAGTTGAATGAGTGAAGGGGTAGAGGAAAATATTTCTTTTCGTTAATATTCATCGATATCACATTAGAACTGGCAATTGGTCGACTCACATAACATTTGAACTTTGTTATTATTAAACGATTTGTGGAAGCTTTGACCGAAAGAAATAATAAATACCATTTTTTACTTTTTACAGAAACTAATGATCAGAAAATACTATTCAAATTTACAGTGATATGTATCCAACCAAAGTTTACAGAAAAAACTACAGTGATCTTTCTGGAGTTTATAGTTTTAGGAAAATAAGTGTACCATTGATATCCGTAAATTTCATTCTTCATTGCATTTTTTAATGTTTTTAACTGAAGAATTTTTTATGTTTCATTTATTAATAGCATGTGAAAGACAACTTCACAAAATTTATTATGAACTGGATTTAAAATATAACTCATTATTAATTTTAAGAGAATATTTTGTGAAATAAATTTATTAGTGTGTGGAATCCCCAGTTTACGAGACTAATTCGTACTTGAAAATGCTAGCTTTTTCAGAAAAAAAAAGTCTGCTGCTATACTTGTACAAACAGAAGCATTAATTGGCAACAGAACAATCAGATTTAAAATACAGTTAAAGCGTGAGGAATGGCTCTAGTGGTAGAACAGCTGACAGACAGAAAGATAGGAACAAGTAGGGTCAGTACATTGCTGTCGTTGCTACTGCTCAGAGGCTGAAAAGAAAGAAACATGCTTTTTATGTTAGTCGTTTCAAGATGCTTGATGGTACGGGATGAATACTGGCTTTGCTGTAAAGTTGATTTGAGTCGTAACCTTGGTTGAGTAACGGTAGTGGGTGTAGAGAGGACCCCCTGGGGGATCTGACCGCGACCCCCACTGAGACACCAGCCGCGGGCTACGCGATGCCCGAGGACACGGAGTCTGCTAATCAAGTGAGCCACTTCCGCGCTCGAGTTTGTTGACTTTGTACGCGTATGAGACGCTCTGACTAGACCACGGAGTTAATAAAGCATCTCATCCAAACATTCGAGAACTCGTCGAATAAATATCCTACCAAACTAAATTAATGTAATTAAAAAGAGTACTTGTAACTTCATTAGTGTGACAAATAAGGCTTAAATTAAAATCTTTATGTTTAAGTTTTCAAGCAAGACAGACAAAGATAAATGCAAAATCCAGGTGGTTACGAAACGACTGAAGCATTGCAATATATATTTCCCGTGCCTGTTTTTGTTAACCTTGCAACGAATTTAAAACAAACAACAAAAATGTCTGTGGCCTCAGAAACCGAACTGAATAAAGCAAAGTTATTATGCTGAAGATCGCTTAGCGTGCTGTTATGTTTTGTAATCAAGTTTTTCATTTATGTGAATAGCTGTCAATGCTAAACTTCTGTTCTTATCGAATGATAGGTATGAAAATTATTTTCATTCCTAGTAAAGTATTAGAAAATGTTGTCAAAATGAACTGATTTTAAATTTCTTCTGTCATGAGAAGACGTAAAAGTCTCGAGTTCAGTTCGCCTTATACACCTTTTCAGATATCTTTATCAGCTCCCCCGGACCGATAAATGGACCTTGCTGTAATTAGGTCATTCGTAATAGATAATATTAACTCACGAACAATCTGTATCATTAGACTCGAACTTACGACTTTATATATCGAAAAAAGTCCCTCCAACGCCTCTTCGACGTCCAGTTCATTAGAAGCTGGAACCGAGCGTGGTGGGTGAGCGGTTAACGTTTCTGGCCTCGCATTCGAGAGAAAGCCGGTTCGAATCCCCGTCCGGACATCCAGATTTGGTTTTTCCTTGATTTCCCCAAATCACTCCAGGTGAATGCCGGGATGCTTCCTTCAAAAGGCCATGGCCATGGCCGAATTCCTTCCCGTTCCTTGTACCCAGTCTCATCCCACCTCTAGTGACCTCGACGTCGACGAGGCGTAAAGCCATAAGTAAAAAAAAAGAAGAAGCTGGAGAGGCCTAGGGAGCAAGGAAGGGGAAGCGATTAGAACATGGCCTTGTGAAGGAACCAATACCTGCCATTGTTTCGGTAAGCATTGGATAATCGAATACTAGATGGACGGACGGGGATTCGAACCTGCGTCTTCCGGAATGCGAGGCTACCAAACACCTACCACGCTCGGTATAATTTTCCCTAAAAAGATATAAAATAAACGACTTGCATAAATCGGAAGTGAAACTTCTAAATCAAAACTGGTTTTCTCTTATTTATATACCTCCTTACAATAACACATTAAAAAAAAACTTTAAAGTAAATATTTGAAGTGAACAGTACCTCTGGTTAATTGGAGACAGTGCGATGTAAAATGTTACTAAAAATCTAGTGAAACAAGGGTGAACAGTAGCGCTGAGGCCTCGCATTAGGGAGAAGGAGGGTTAAAATCCTCGTCCGGCCAACCAGATTACGTTTTTTCCATGGTTTTCCAAAATAACTCGAGGCGAATGGCGGGATGGTTCCTTTAAAAGACCATGGCTGAATTCCTTGCCGCTCCTTTCCCACAGTCCTTTTCCAGTTCTACTGATCAGAGTTATAAAATATTGTATCATTTCTTGAATTCAATAAATATAAAGCGAGGTAGAAGTGTAAATTTAATCAAGCACTGTTATAAATTCTGAGTCGTTATTAACTGACCATTATTTACATAATAACTTTGTATAAATTCCCCAGACACAGCATGGTCTATCTTCAACAGCAGATGGTGCGCGCAATCTTTTAAAAAATGAAATCATGAACTTTACCCACTATTTTCAGAGTTACGAGTACAATGTCGTGAGTTATAATATTCGCATTTTAGATAATTGCACATAATGGGTGCGCATACTTCCGCGGTATTTGTCTATGTTATCTTGGTTGTCCGGGTGATAATCCTCTGAAGAAGGCCGCAAAATGATGACCGAAACATTAGGTTCTCATAAATTGGCGCGGTTCAACCCGGACAACAAAATAGCAACTGCACATAATGTTTTGAGCACATAAAATCATAAAACACACGCACTTCTTAATTTTCATCACAAAACTTCATAAGGTGTAGTGTTAACACTACTCGCAATATCGTACATATAACTAATTGGAATTAGTGCAGAAGAAAAGTTCATAGCTTCTTTTTAAAGATGTTTATCATATCTATCGACCTTTTGGTTAAGCACTTAGAACAGCCTCTTATTAAGCCAATAAATGGTGATTTCTCTATGATTTCATCCAGAAGTAGTACACACTCCTCTTAGCCATCCTATTATTAAATTAAATTCTGCTGAATTACGAAACATGTCTCTGTAAATGTAAGAGTATTCAAAATTCTAGTATGCTGTTTCAAGCAGAACTTAATTACGCGACGAGAATTCCAGCTGCAGCATCTGATGAAGCTCTCTTGTCTGCGAGGCAGCCTCTATCGCTCTTTCCAAGCGCTGAGAAATTGCGGTGACTTTAATAAGCGGAGCCGCAAGGCGAGGATGATAAAATGTTAGCTGGGCCAAACAACGCCGACAGTATAACTCGCTGTGCGACAAGACAACAAACAGCCCGAGCGCTAATCTACTACTAGACGCACAGTGAACTATAGTTTAATCAGAGCCCACCCGCTGGCTCAGGAGCAAGTCACAAACAAAGGTAAACACCACAAATATTTTTGTGATCCCATGAAGAATTACTCTCTTCTGTATACAGAACGACTTTGGTTGTATTCAAGCAGGGACAAGCAGGTTCTGGTAGCGCTGAGCGAGTGTCGTCGGTTCGAGTCCTACTACAGGGATACGTGGTTTTAATTAATTGTCGTCTTGTGTTGTCACTCTGGCCTCGCATTCGGGAGGACGCTGGTTCGAATCCCCGTACGGGCATCCAGATATGGATTTTACATGGTTTCCCCAAATCACTCCAGGCAAATGCCGAAATGCTTCCCTAAAAAGGCCATGGCCGAATTCCTTCCCGTTCCTTGCCCACGGTCCCATCTCGCCTCTAATCACCTCAACGTCGACGAGGCGTAAAATCATAAAAAAAAAGGATTGTCTTTACTTTGCGAAGCAGTAACACTTGTATGAAAATCATAAATGCTAGGCTAGTCTGGGGACTTGAAGTAGAATAGTTTGTGGCGGGCCATATGGCTGAAAGCTCTAAATTATATATATCTTCTTGGTCTTTGTCACCTTTTCCCAATATGAGTTTTACTCACCATTGACATGGCCAAATTTGGAGCTTTGATTTCCTTGCTGATGCCAGACATTTTATGCCTTCTCCAAGGTCATTTTACGTACTAATGGAGGAAGGATGTAATTATTTTGTCTGTGTGTCTTGTTGGATGCGGAAAACCACCTAAAAACTACAGTTATGACGGAATAGGAGGATTGGGATCGTGCCAGGTCACGTTGTACCTTCGTGATCCATTCATCTTCATCTACATCTATACTCTGCAATTCACAAATATCGTAGGTGGCAGAGGGTGCTAAGCACCAATCCTAATTCTGTGTATTCCAATCCTGAACAGAACGAGGAAAGAAAGAATACAAAAAGTATTATTTCTCGAATCTTATCCCTCCTGTCATTGCGAGCTAAATAGTTTGCGGAAGAAGTATTTCATTACACTCGTAAATTATTTTCCCATATTCTCCAACAAATTCAAACTAAAACGACGTCGTCTGTCCGCCAAACAATCCCAGCTCAACCCACGTATCAGCTCTGTGACACTTACGTAAGGACTGTAACTAGCAGTCACGAATCGAGCGGCTCTCTTCTGTACTTTCTCTAACGTGTCAATCAATCCCTTGCAATACGGATCCAAAATTCCACAACAATAATCCAAATGCAGACGCACTAGTGTCTATTTCCTTTGTATGAGCATTACAACTTCTCAAAATACGACCTATGAATCGTAGTTTAGAATTAGCTTTGCCTACGACGGAAATTATGTGCATGTTCCATTTCATGTTCCTTTGTACTGTTACGCCTAGATACTTCAGGGAATCCACCGTTTCAACAACTGAATTTTTAACTTTGTACTCATGAGAAAACGGGGTCTTTTTATTACTCATTTGCATTGCCTTGCACTTTTTGCAGTTAAGTGTAAGCTGCCATTTACGCACCATTCCGAAATAACACCCAGATCGTGCTGAATTTCTAAGCAATCGTCAGAGCACCTCACTTCCCTACAGATAAGTGCATCATCAGCAAACAACCGCATCATGCAATTAACGTTGTCACCGAGATCGTTTATAAAAATTAGGAAATGAAGTGGTCCTATTACACTTCCTTGAGGAACGCCCGAAGTTTCCCCAAATCACTCCAGGCAAATGCTTCCTTCAATAGGCGATGGTCGAATTCTTTCCCTTTGTCACCTTCTCCCAAATATGAGTTTTACTCATCGTTTACATGGTCAAATTTGGAGCTTTGATTTTACGGTTACCTTCCCTTGGTGACGTCAGACATTTCATGCCTGCTCCAAGATCGTTTTACGTACTAATGGAGGAAGGATGTAATTATTTTCTGTGTGTGATAAGTGTATTTTTGTTTGTGAACTGTGTAGTTTATGATTACTTGTCGTCGTGCTGAGCCTATTTTACAGTGACTGTGATACCAGATGCTTTTTGTACACAGAGTAGTAATGTTACTGTGATGAATATTTGTAAAGCGTAATCGTTTGTTGATGGATAACCACGAGAGAAGGATTAAATCAAAACTGGGTCCATATATTTAAGGGCCTTTGTGGGTAAAGCCGCCGAGGTGAATACCAGAGTTAAATTCTTTTTGCGAGGAACAAATACCATCAATAACACTCTCCTCGCTCCATAAAATCTACAGAGAGGCTCGGGTTCAGCACACATACAGGTCGTGATCAAGGAACTGCATCTAATTGGTCACAAGATGAAAATTTCTTCCACCTCAAAAACTCCAACGAGACAAATTTCCGAGGATCACCAAGCAAGGTTGCTGTGCTTTAGCGATCTTGGCCACAAAAAAGCTATTGTCGAAGTATTTAGCATAAATCTTTCCAACCGAGTGATACATTTTTTTGTTAAGGCATTATAGCTTCGACGTCGAGATTATTAGAGTCATTAAAGGATGGGGTCAAGGAACGGAAGGGATTTGAACAATGACGTTTTGAAGAAACCATGCCGGCATTCGTCTGAAGTGATTTTTTGACACCCTGGAAATCCTAAATCAGGATGCCCGTCCGGGAATTCGGACTCGCATGTCTTGCCTCTCGTTCCCACTGTCCTGTCGGCTGGATCAGCTTGGTGAGAAATGCTGATGCTGACGAGTCTGGTAGTAGGACAAGACGCCACTGTTCTCCCGGGGAAGCGACCGGAAGTGTTGCGTGGTGAGGGAGGTGGTTGTGTTGAAACCGCGGCGCCCGCTAAGGCAGTGCTTCCGGCGCCGGTGAAACTCGCCCACACTGCGGAACTGTTACCGCTTACCACAGAGCATCGCACTGTTACACGATGGGCTCTCTCCACCGTCAGCACTCGTTATCAAACCGCCTCAACTGTACCATCGCTTCTGAGTACAGCACACAGCGTTGATCCCATGGGAGCAATCACTTCTCAGTCACGGATATACCTCCTGCTGTTATTCTTCTTCTCTTTGATTTTGGAAATCTTATGTTGGCTTCCCAAGGCCCGTAGTTTTGTAGACCACGCCATGCAGCCGAATTGAACGGATCAGCAAGCACCACAGGGCAGCCCTCGCTACTTCGCAGCCACCTCCCCACCACATTGTTAATGTCGTTTCAGCGATCCGGGCGTTTGATGTTTACCGATTGGTCGTGCCATTTCCTGCCAGCAGAGGATGGGTCCCTTAACACGGCCCGCTGTTCATAGCCAGATAGGCGGGGCCGGCAAATGCATGGGCCTTGGGAAGTAACCTTAAGGACCACGAAAAGTAATCCTGGCCATTCATCTCGACGCTTCTTTTCTTGACTTCCAATAGTTCTTCGACCTTTCATTTTGCTGTGTCCTCCTTTCTTGGGTCCAGATGCTACCA
The DNA here is from genome assembly GCA_031002005.1 of Vandiemenella viatica. Lineage (NCBI taxonomy): Eukaryota > Metazoa > Arthropoda > Insecta > Orthoptera > Morabidae > Vandiemenella > Vandiemenella viatica. The sequence continues at coordinate 124,383,336 of CM061914.1, forward strand.
CTTTTCCTCTTATCCTTTTCCTGGAAACCCTTGAAAATTTGTATAAATCTTCTGAAAATTGCTCTGTCTTGTATTATAGCTTCTACTATTCACATCTCTATCACATCTTTCTTTACTCCTTATTCACTTGTTGCATTCTTACTCTTATAAACGTGGTTGAAAATTCTTTTTGTAAGGCTGATGCATTCTCACTATGTGACCAAACAAATTATAAACTTTGTCTAATTTACGAGGAACCCATGTTTGAAAAGAATCATACATCATATCAGTGACTGCACTTAATTTAGTATCATCTCCTCTTACCTATACCAAAATAGTCTCATTTTTTTTAATATGCGTTACACAGCAAAAAAATTTTGATTATAAAGGTATATGCGTTCATTTTATTAAGGCTCCTAGTAGTGTCAGAACATAGCATTCTGTTCCATGACTTGAACGTTAAGAATGAAGCGGTGTCCCGGTATTTTTAGAAGCCGGAAAATCCCCCCCCCCTGCCCCCGAGCACATCCATCCGTTTTCCATTAATCGACAATAATTTAAATGCCCCTTCAGCTTCAAGAAAACAATCCTCGATCACACAGACAGGAACCATGGCTGTCCAATTCGTTGTCAATAATTTTCCATACCACGCCATTTTCAGAAGTCATGTAATCTTCCCTATTTTGAAGGACCATGCTCCTGCCTTCTCGAATTCATCAGCAAGTCACGAACAATTTTTTTTTATTCGTGTTTGAGCTATTCCATACGCCAATGTCTGTTCACTTGGTTCGACGTAAACGGTGAACTCTTGAGAAATATTTACCTTGGAACCAGCGTATATAGCCAGAAACTGTTTGAGTTTTGGCGTAGCAGAAAGTTATGGCTCTTCCCCATTGCAAACTTCAAGCTGCCATACAAGGGAAGTGTGAACCCGTCGCTGTGTTTTCTCTGCGTAGCACTTACACCTCGCACATTAGCGGGTCGAAGACCCAAGTCATTTTGACCTTCGACAGGAAATTCCCGAGATGTAAAGGTAGCAAGCAGTCTGTCGTAACTTTTTCATCAAGTTGCTACATCCATATCGTGTTAGATCTAAGGGTATTTATATCCTGCCGAGCGTGATGGGTGAGCGGTAACGTTCGATCGTTCGTTTTTTTTGTTTTTTTTTTTTTACTTATGGCTTTACGCCTCGTCGACATCGATGTCATTAGAGGCGGAATGGGACTGGGGACAAGCAACTGGAAGGAATTCGGCCATTGCCTTTTTGTAGGAAGCATCCCAGCATTCGCATCGAGTGATTTGGGGAAACCATTGAAGATCTAAATCTGGATGCCCGGACGGGGATTCGAACCGCCGTCCTCTCGGATGCGAGGCCAGAGAGTTAACCACTCACCCACCACGCTCGGTGGTAACGTTTGTCCTTGGCATTCGGGAGACCTCGGGTTCAAATCCCCAATCAGTCATTCAGGTTTTGATTTTCCATGGTTTTTCGAAATCACTGCAGGCGAATGCTGGGATGGTTCCTTCTAAAGTAAAATCCGAATTCCTTTCCCTTAATCCTCTCCCGCCACTAATGATGTCGACGAGGCATAAATCCAAAATTAAAAAATAATCATATTCTTTTTTGGTTATTACTGAACTTTGTAAATCACATCTAGTTGCTGCTGTTTTCTTTGATCTCTTAGTTCAAAATTGTAGTGATTATAATTACAATTAGCATATTGGAGGGACTCTTGATGTAAAACTTTTTTGTTCCACCTCCAGTAGTTTAGCTAACGTTTCTGTCGTGATATGTTTGAAGTTCCCAGCACGAACGGCCTCTCGACGGGGGAGAATTCCCAGGGAACGGAGTCTGATAAATGGAAAGAAACACGCCTCTTGTGTAAAAACACCACCGCTCACCCTCTTCCCCCGCCTTTGGTCCCTATTTTTTGCTTCGCCGTAGATGGGTGCAGAGTCTGCGACCAGAGACCAACCTCTTCTTCGCTAGAAGACTTTACTCAACATACAATCGGTTCTTCAATACTGCCATTACATATCCCGTCGAGTGCACCAATTATAAATGTAGACACTGTGGCATTCCACCGTAAAGTGTTCTTCAACATTTTCAAAAATAATTTTAATGATAATCGACGTAATAAAAGCAAGTTGCTACCTATTCTACTGTATAATTTCGTAAGGTCACCCACTCACCTCCATAGCTATTGGCTGGAGAACGGTGTCACGTGTCAGCCATCGTTCACAAAACAGCGACGAGAGATACCATTGAAAGGAATTGGTTGTTATGTCTACAATTTAATAACGAAGCATCTGCTACCAAATTAACTGCCACAATACATTAATTAAGTTTACTTTCCATAGCGTTTCATAGATAAAAATATTTTAGTAAATTTTGCGGTTGAATAAACGTGGATCGGCTTTTCAGTAACATGTTACTAATTAAAGCAACTTAAAAAAAACTTTAAAAAATAAATAAATCACTCATGGTCTCTGCTGTAACCACGAGTGCCAATTGTCATTTCGGCTTAGGATGAATTTCAGTTTAATTACAACTTTCACTAATGTTGTTGCTTGACCAAAATTTATGCATTACGGTTAATTTGCTTTTTAGGCATTTTACTGACCACTTTCGTTATTGGTCTTTATTCATGTTCGCTGCATGTGAGTTATTAGATTATTTTAAGTGGATATCAAACCAAATGTGTCACCGATTCGACTATTCTGGCAACTTATTTCTGCGGAGTTGCTCAACTGTTTCATAATATGGAATGTGTATTTAGTTCTCTGGCCGTCACAGATACTATGATCAATGTTTACATTATGAGTGTTTGTCCAGTCTCAATACCAGACAACGTGATGCTTTTGAAGCAAACAGGATTTAAAAAAAAAAAATATTACAGAGTGAAGTTTAAGGATCAAATACAAGTCAAGTTCGTATTTAAGCAAGTTCGACTGTATGACCTTTGAAACAGTTATACGATAGCCGTGTTTAACACCTACCTCTATTAATGCTTCTGAGTTCTTCAAGCTCAAGAGATTTTATTCATCCTAAGGGTGAAACACAGGTCATGGTTATATTTGGCCAGATCAGGTCAACCTGTCATAATCTTTCATCGTAAAAACTGGAACTATTCTAGACCCGTGACGATACGCAAAAAACAGTCACGGGCTTACACTAGTGTAATAAATAAGTTATTAACAATTTACACTTCCTAGACTCAACTATGATTTCCAGTAGTAGTCAACTTCTCTATTAAAGAATGAAATACAAAGTAAGCTAAACTCTGAAAAGAAGAAAGTATGCTTAGTTCTGATAGCTGATAAGTAAGTAATCAATTGCTCTGACCCGTAAATTATTCATCTTTCACAATATGTAGACTTTCCCGACTGCATATGAGCATTTTATTAACAACGTCATTAGAACCAGGAGACAATCCTGGGTTATTCTGAATCAATTTTGCGAAACCATGGAAGGCAGAATATGGATGGAAGAACACCAGACCAATACGTTATCGCTTTCCAACCACTTTCAAAGCTTACTCGATTATTTCGATATAACATTCTCCTCTGTATTTTTATTATTATTATATTATTACCTTTACAGTCCTAATAGGACTGTGATATGGGACTCCCGGAGGCAGAGCTCCTGACATTTTTGACACTACGGTAGAGGTGATACGCTCGGCGTCACATTCCTCCTGTTGTTTATATTCCCGGTACTTACTGGACAGTAGGTTCGGTAGCCCTAAGAATCCGTTTTAGCAAAGCTTTGCAGCTTCTTAAGGGACAGATACCGCTCATCTCCAGAATTTTTAGTCAAATAAAATAAAGTACATACTGTACCATTGGAATGGCTATCAACAACCAGATATAATTTGTCTCCTTCTTAAAACCAAGCCAGGTCGCATTTAAATACTGTGGATGGTTACCTGTTAACTGCTTTACATTTTAGTGTAAGAATATAATTTGTTAACAGAAGAAATAACTCAAGCAAAGTTGTTTATGATTGTCTCTCTTATCTGACTTCATCTTTTTTATACGTATCCGAAATCATTACAAAGGATACCCTGGGCAATAAAACAGGGCGCATATACGGCATTCCTGCACAGATATTTTTTATGGGCCACAGTGGCTTCCCTGTGAGGCCCATTCCTCTCTACCAAAGCGAGCGGAATGTGAGAGTCGAGAGGGAGTTTCTCCTCTGTTGCGATCCTTGAGTAATAAAACTTCGCAGCGCCCTGGAGGGAACCAGAATTCCCTCGGCTTTCTTATAAAACTGGTAACGAGAAATCAATATCCTAAAATAAATCACGTTTCTTAAAGCCGGTTCAGGTTCCAGAGTTTTACTGCACTGCAATATACGAATTAGCCCATAACGCCGAGACAAACTGGCAGTGTAACTAAAAATTTTCAGTACTTTTATTTTTAAATAATATTTTGTGTCTTTTAGTGATCTTGATAAGCATTCGTCTTTATGGAAGTACATCGGAGGTGAATGTTTAAAGTTGCCACTACAATATAGTAGAACCCACCATTTACTATGGAAATGCATTGGCAAGAAGCAATGATATAAATCGAATACACTTATTCAGGATAAGTTTGATCAGCAGAGAAATAACAGGCTAGTAGCAGAGATTACTTTTACATTGTCAATGTGAAAATTTTGTACCTGTAAATAAAATAAGTTGATGATTAATATTCTAATGAAAAGTGAACACTATTGCCTAACTCTTACACAAATTTTTGGAATTCAGTGGTTCATCACAATTTTTAAACTATGGATCCATTTCTCTAGAAGTTGAACAGACATATAAGGGAATATATAAAAATTTAGTTATTTTAATGAATACATGAAAGCCAATTTGATTAGTTTTTAAGTTTTTTCGACTCCAGGTGTAAGTGGTTTCAATTGGAATTGTAGGATTCCGTATGAAACAAGGACGAAAAGTAGCATTAGTGGAATTTGGTTTTCCACCTTGGCATGAAACGCTATTGACTATAAAACAAAGGTTTATTATTCAGGCCCGATGAGAATATAACATTTTCTAGAGAGGGTAACATGGCGAACAATATTTTAAGACTTCAGAATTAATCTTCCGAAAAATTTAGAGATCCCAATATTAGGAAGTGCTACATAACTTTAAAATTTGGAGGCTATTGGTAGATTAATTTCCTATATGGAACCCTGATATCTCTATCAGGATCTTTACCCCAAGATTTCTTCTAAAAAATGAATTTAAAAAAAAACAAAGGATACTTTTCTGTGTGGTCATTAAAAAACTAATTTGTATCAGCATCAATGGCTATAAAATGTTGATGCTCTTTATGGTAACTGCAGTTCGTAGCATCATTGTATATCTCCGTCCTATTAAGGTGAGAGTATACTATTTCAGTGTTACTGCTCATATCAAACATATCAGTCTTTAGGAGTTAGGACTAGAGTAGATAATTTACTAGGGGACCTAGTATTGTTCCCTGCGGTCCGGCTAGAACTGTGGGCAGCCCAAGACGGTCGAGAAGGATGTTTGCCTTTAGCTAATAGCCGCGGCCGAACTGGTGTTCACGTGGCCTCAAGCAACGAAACCCACACAGGGTCCCACCCATACACGCCTCCGCTCCTCAAAGAAACTCGCTCATTCACCTGCAGCTAGAGAAGCAGAACGTCAAAAGTGTTGGCTGGACCGCGCCCAAACGACTGGCAGAATAAGCTCTTCTGATAAATGCTGGCAGATTCTTTGGATGAAAACGAAGATGGAGAAGACTAAAATGTGCATTTATTACTTGCCAGTGTTCATCAGGCAGTTGCGTATAAAGATACGTTCTTATTTAAAATATAGTACTTACTATATTTTTCTTCGTTCAACATATTAGAAACAGTATTGGAGTAGATGCTGAAACTCATAATTTAAAACTACTAATGCTAAAGTATAAATGATAGCTAGAGAAGAAAATCACTTCTATTTTAACTTAAATGTATCTTCAGAGCGGTCTGGTGGCTGTGTTTAAGGCGTCTGACTATAGATTTTAAGGTCCTCGTTTCGAATTCCTGTCTAGGTGGGGAGTTTCATAACCCTTTACTGGTGCTTCACCTCTGGCACACGCACAGCTTGTTGTGTAATGTGAAGTACCCCAGAACACTTCCGTGGATCAGATTACACGTTAAACTGTAGGTCCCCTCTAGGGTTACAACCCTATTTGTAACACGGATGTTTACAAATAAAAGCAAACTCAAGCCAGACGAACATACATACACATATGTATCTTCAACCGATATATAACGCTCTTCACATTATGATAAATACAACATTCGAAATACACTTTCGCATGTACACACTATTTTTTGGTTTATCTCACACTGGAATTTTGTTTCACGTACACAGATTAATGGCAAATTGCAAAGAAAACCAGCAAAATAGTTTGCATTCTGGAGGATGCAGGTTTGAAACCTCGACCAGTCATTCAGATTTCGGTTTTCTGTGGTTTCCCGTAATCACGTAAGGCGAATGCCGGGATGATTCCTTCAAAAGTCCATGCCCCAATTCCTTCCAAAAGGATAAACAAATGAAATTGTATTATGCGGAACAATTATGGAAAGCAATGTTGTTGTAGGCCATTTTTCCGCAGTTGCTCAGTAAATTAATTAATAAAATGACGCCAATGCAACTGTAATATGTATGTTTATTGTCGTACGCGTTTCGCCTCTCCTCGATGCATCATCAGCGACGAATCTATTTTAAAATTTACATTAAGTTTACAAACTTATTTGACATAACGCTAAATTGATACATTTTCTTATTATTTACACTTACTATTTACATAAGTGTAAATAATAAGAAAATGTATCAATTTAGCGTTATGTCAAATAAGTTTGTAAACTTAATGTAAATTTTAAAATAGATTCGTCGTTGATGATGCCTCGAGGAGAGGCGAAACGCTTACGACAATAAACATACATATTACACTTGCATTGGCGTCATTTTATTAATTAAATTATGGAAAGAACTGCATAAAATTTTAGACGGATGAAAAAATAGTTTTATATCGAATAACTGATAAGAAGCTGGTTTTAATATTCTCAGTTTGAACAAGCGGTTACCGATTTTTAAATTTAATAGTTTTTTTTTTTTTGTTATGACCTTACGCACCGTCGACGTCGAGGTCATTAGATGAGGGAAAGTACTGGGTTTAAAGGACAGGAAGGAATTCGGCAATGGCCTTTTAAAAGAACCATCCAGGCGTTGAGTGATTTGGGGAAACCACGCTAAACTCAAATCTGTATGGCCACACGGGGATTCGAAACAGCGTCCTCCCGAACGCGAGCCCAGACGTTACCGCTCAACCACCACGCTCTATAATTACTTGCGGACCATTTCTCAAAATATTATGCTTCAATTGAACCCGACAATGATCGGAAAAGCGGTGACTACTCAACCTTTTCAGAAGAAAGCAGTTTCCGTCTATTATAATCTGGCTTCCAACTTGGTTCGGAATAATATATTATGGTGGCTTTCCTTACTTATCCACCAGTTTCTGCTACTTAAAACGCATCCAAACAACTGCATTTTAAATAGAGGAAGCTAAACAATGAAAACACAGCAGAGTAGCGGTACTAATTTATTTTCTGTGCGGTAGTTAAGTCGAAGAGGACTGGTATTTTCTGTATACGTTCCTCATATGGTGCGTGGGAAACCTTGGTCCAGAGCATGTTCTGTGCCTCGTTTCGGTGAGATATGCCATCGGTGCGCACGAGTGGTTATTGCTGCACATGAGCTTCAATGTCTACACCGCGTCCTTGAATTCGTAATTCAGACTATCTCGTTTTGCATGTTACAAATAAGCGACATTAACGGCTGCGGCGGTTATTACCCACACCTCCAGTTCTCTTTATGACGCATGACAACGACATTAACGCGGCTGCCCTACGTTTTTGGGCACTGTGACTCGGGCATAACTAAGTGCAGCCGCTCTGCTTGCGGTTCTCGTTATTCGTGAGATTTAAGATCACCTGCCGAGATTGCGTCAGATGAATTAACGTCCTGTTGGCCTAGAGAAAGGACAGCCTCTCCGCGGCTGTTTGTTATTTGCTGTTTGGCGTTTACAAATAAAAGAACCGCTATGGTAAATGCGTTTGTCCCTGGAACTCTCTTCCTAGGAAGAGTGCTTAAGCTATGCTATGGACACAACCATTCTTTCAGATGTCTGCAGACGGTATTACTCATTCCATAGATCTGGACAGAGCAGTGTAGTGCCGTATCCGTGTCTGGCGTAGACTGCTGCTACGCAGTGGTTACCAACGTCCAGTAAGTCCCAAGGAACTGTTTCCACTATGTGAGAGTCTTCCTGTTACTTTGTTACTTTTCTTTATGGATGAAAGTAATGTGTGTGTGTTCTCTGTGCTGTATACGAGAGTTGTAAGAAGGATGAAGGGGAAACCCTTTGAGGGTCTTTAGTACCTACTCTTCCGAAAAATATTGAGTAGTACCACCAAGTTGAACGTCCTTATCCTATGGACGATCAAACATCAACATTGTGGCATGTTCTCGCTCCATATTTTTTTTTTTTTTTAAGTGAAAACTTCTATAGGCGAGCTGTAGGCTGGGGGTAGATCTACATATTCTCGTCACCGACATGCTGTGATGTATGATATGTGCGTTGAACGGTTTTTGGAACACACTGTTTTTATCCGATTTTGATGAAACTTTACATACTTGTGATCTAAACAAATAGAACAATACTGTTTACGGTTGATTTACATGAACCTAAACACTACCCTCCTTTACCCTCACCTTAATTTCTGTCAAGGTGGCGTGAGGTGTTTTTCCGGAATTCCGGACCCCCCGCTCCCCCACTTGCGAGACTTCGTGAGATCTGGTTGGACCCCCCTCTAAAATGACGTGAGGTTTTGACGGAGACACTCCCCTCCCCCTTCCCAATCAACCTCGTAATTTTTTGAGACCTTTTTTTTAGGTCTCATGCTTCCAAGGGTGGTTACACCCCCACTTTAGGACGAAATACCCCCTCCCCTAAAGTTGACTTTCGCCTCATTTGTAGACCATTTTTTAGCTCTACAGTCCTACAAGAATTTCAGTACCTTACGTGAGATTTCCGTTGACCCTCCCCCTTAGTGAGGTTTCGTGAGATTTCGCCGGACCCCCCTCCCCCCCCTCTATTTCACCTCACGTCATTAATGTACGCCCCCCAACGTTGTTCATACAAACTAACAGTTTTTAATCCGATTTTGATAGTACTTAACACACGTATACTTCAATACAAGGCGGTCAGGTACTTGAGCAGTAATGGAGCTTACTTCGCAAAGTTTCTCTCTCCGGTCGCGGGTTCAACTCCCGTGACGAGTAGGATTTTTTAGGAGTTGTATTTTATTTTGAGCTGCGCCGAGATTTTCTGTGGTTCTGATACCACGTTAAGCTGTAGGCCCATGAGGAAAGGAATTGATTAGCTTTGCTGCCTCTGACAAACTAGCTTGATTCATCTCCTTCGCAAATATTCGACCAATCTTCAGGTTGCGAACTAAGTTAGATTCTTAGTTTTTGAAGTAAAAACTTCTTTAGGCATGTTGGGCGATTTTTGGATGGGTAAAATCTTTTGAGTTAGAGTCACCAACATGTTAGTGTTAACAGTATATGTGTAGCAGTCTGATGGCTTAGTGGTTGAGGTGTCTGACTCGAGAACGAATTTTTTTTAACTGTTTAACGTCTCTTAACAGCGAGGTCTTTAGAGACGGGAAAGGATGGGGGCAAAAAATGGGAAGAAATTCGGCCATAGCCTTTTGAAGGAAGCATCCCGGCATTTGCCAGGAGTGATTTGGAAAACCATGGAAAATCCAAATCTGGATGCCCGGACGGGGATTCGAACCGGCGTCCTCCCGAATGCGAGGCGAGAACGCTAACCGTTACACCATCACGCTCGGTCCGGGAACGAAAGGTAATAGGTTCGAATCCCTATCTCGGGAGGGATTTTCATAGCCCCTTAACCTCACTTTAACTTCTGCCATAGCTTGCTGAGTGATGTGAAGTACGACAGAATGCTTCCGTGGTTCAGATTCAAAATTAAATTGCAGGTTCCCTGTACCCGGTAGGACTACTGGGTTAGGCTAAAACGGCTAATACAGGGGCGGAATGCGCAGGCAGTTGAAACCCTGCCACCAGTTCATTAGGACCTCACGGAGCTATAATTATTCAGTATATCTGTAACTACAGGTATAAGCATGACGCGTTGCATGTATGATACTCATAGTTTTAAGTAACCTTTTTTTTATGGCCTGGTCGCGGCCATTAGAAGCGGGAAAGGACTACTTGGCGTAAGGAACGGGAAAAAAAATTCCTATGATCCTTTTGAAGGAACTATCCACGCTTTCACTTGGAGTGATTTGGGAAAATCATAAAAACCCAAATCTAAATGTCCGGACGGTGATTTGAACCCGCGTCCTCCCGAATGAAGAGTGTGTTGCCGCTCACCAACCTCTCTCGGTCCGCCCCATATAGCTTTTGTACACAACATGGTGATAAGGAATCTTGCACCAAAAAAAAAAAAAATGTCGTATCTTGATGGCAAATTCCCGAATGCTGAAAAATTTTTACACTACTAGGGCTCGAACCAAATAACACCGTTCAATCGCTATTAATAGATGTTTCCTATGGACTCATGAAATTTTGATGATTTGGGTGACATTATGTAGTTCTCTGAAATCAGTTAGTTACTGAAATGACACCTAATGTCATTACTTAAGACGCAAGAGAGACAAACAAATGGTAAATGCTAGATGGTCACTCAAGTAGTAGCCACCGAGCATGGGAGTGAACGGTTAACGCTCTGGCCTCGCATTCGAGAGGACGGCGGTTCGAATCCCCGTCCGGGCATCCAGATTTGGGTTTTCCATGGTTTCCCCAAATCACTCCAGGCGAAAGCTGGGATGCTTCCTTGAGAAATGCCGTAGCCTAATTCCTTCCCGTTCCTTGCCCCCAGTCCAATCCCGCTTCTAATGACCTTAGCCGTGGACGTAGTAGCCTAGAATTGTGAATGTTGAATGGCAGTGATATTTAAGACTTGAGTTTGCAATAGAACTTCAAATACGCCTGCGATAAGTTGGAGTCTCCAGGTATCATGTACGATGAGTCCTAGAGAAGATAGAGCAGGTATTACTCAGCAAATGCGACCTTCTCGGCTGTCTGTAGCATTTCTAGCGTAAGTCATGGGACCTTGTATTCATCCGTTGATGTCTACAACTCCCCTATTTCAACTTTTAAACACAAATAATTTTTATGACTGTATGCAGTGTGGGTACACGGCACCCCAAAAGGCAAGACAATTTCTATGCATAAACAAGAAGCCCTGTGCTCCTGAAAAACTAAAAAAGACAGAAATCATTTATGTTGTTTATAAATTTTATTTTATTTTGTGACAAGCCATATTTCTCCCTTCATATTTAACCAAAATCAATAAATCATTTTAAAAATTAAATTATCTGCGTTAGCAAAATCTTTAATTTAAAAAGGAATTTTTCGAAATTCAACCTTATGAACAATCAAGGTCACGGGTATGCGAAAGTCTGGAGTCAAGCTTCTAGGTTTCGAAGGTTACGATAATAATAATAATTCCGTGTGGTCGTAATGAACTGGAGATAAGGTTTCTGTTGGCTGCACATTCCGCCCCTATCGTAGCCGCATTAGCCTAACCCGACAATCCTGCCGGGTACAGGGGATCTGCAGTTTAACGTGGAATCCGAACCACGGAAGCGTTCTGGTGTACTTCACTTTACACAGCAAGCTGTGGCAGAGGTGAAGGTCGGGTTAGGGGCCTTTAAATCCCCGCCGAGACAGAGATTCGAACTGGGTACCTTTCGATCTTCAATGAGACGCATAACCACTGAGCCACCAGACCACTTGAAGGTTACGATAAGACATGATCGAATTACCGCTAGTTAGCAGAACCAAAATAAAAAATTTCGCACTGGCCACTGTCGCAGTTCTGTCAGATATTTCAGTTGACAAGTAAATAATTGTTGCTACAAAATGAGATCAGAGCCAAGCTGCTGGGCTTCGCTGGTGTCGAAAGGAGTAATCACATACCGCTAGGTAGCAACACAACATATCATAGAGATAAGCTGTGTGTGTTTTCTAGAATAAGGATCTTTTCGGGTACTTTTGTTTCCGAAAGTGTTTTATAATTGTCTCGTAAGACGTTGTAAGTGTTTTGCTTCGTACCTATTTCAGTTGACAAATAAACAATTGCTACAAATGGGTTGGTTCGTCTTTCATGCTACTAAAGGCGCGTTCCCACGATCCCTTGTAACGAAGGTGAGACGGGACGGGACCTCATTAGCCGAAGTGTAGGGACGACCGCGGGCCGCAGGTTAGTCCTAGCTTACCTTGCCGCCACCTCCGCACCACGTTGCCTAGTGTCGTTTGGCACAGAGCACTTTACAGCAACAGCAGGGTTGCGCACCGCTGTTGCAAACCGATGGCAACAGCGCACCGCTACACACGCCTGTGATGTTTACCAACTAAGAGTGGGTAGCTGCGTCTTGTCTCCGCTAGCAGAGGCGGCCCTGTTCCCATGGCGTGTGGTTGAGTATTCGTCCCGTCCCGTCCCATCTCGCCTACGTTACAAGGGATCGTGGAAACGCGCCTTAAGAACCACCAACGCGTTATCCGTCGCATTTCATTCGCGAAATTTTCGTACGGACCTCCTAGTTTTTATTTATATAACAGAGTGAAAAGCCATTAAAAGAGAAAATATAACTGAAATTTCTTCAGTTATCTCATTTATCGGCGCGGTACGTAATGCTAATAATCTGAATACTGAAGTAATCTAGACGAACATCAGAAACTTTGCCTCTACCAATACCACCCAGCGTGGTGGGTGATGGTAACGTTCTGGCCTCGCATTCGGGAGGTCTGCGATTCCAATCGCCATCCAGGCATTCAGATTTGGGTTTGCCACAATCCAGGGGAATGCCGTGATGCTTACTTCAAAAGATCATGGTCGAATTCCTTCTCGTTTATTGTCCCCAGACCTTCCCCGCCTTTAATGACCTCGACGTCGACAAGGCGTAAAGCCATAAGTAAAAAAAAATAGACCAATACCTGTTTTATCTTGGCTGTTACCTTTAAGAGGTGGAATGGGTGGCAAATTGAAACACTACCGATTCACTAAGGCACATTTGCCTGGTTTCGAGTTAGAGAATGGATCGACTTGCCAGCAGGTAGTTGTTCGGCCGAGACCGCCGAGGCCGCGGGCTATCCGTCTTTATACAACACGACAGTTCCCACGAGCCAGCGCCCACAAAAACAAGGCCCGGGACCACAGCCGCCTCTAATTACGGCTCGAGCACTTAGGAGCCGATTACATCTCACACCTCGAGCCCAGCCACCGCGTGTAAATGAGGCAGCGACACGCTGTGTACTCGCGCCGAGCTATAATTTGACGGAAAAGCGTTTTGAAAGCGCAGCCGATAACGTCGGATGTGTGTTGCAACAGCAGCAGTCGCGGCAGCTAGGTTACTGGGTGGGTAGCTTCTTCTTGCATACAAAACCTGTCGGAGATCTCAGACACAAAGCCAGCCGTGCCAAGCCCCGCTGGCAATGTAATGCCAACGAAGTGGATGGGTATGTTGATGGCTACGTTAGTTGGTTATTCAGATATAAACAAGTTCAGCAATGTCATGATGTTTTTCTACTTGTGCATGCAGCAGTTGAGCGCTAACGCTAGGGCCTGGAATTTTTGGAGGATGCGGGTTGAAATTCCTTTCCGCCCATCCAGATATCGGTTTTCCATTGTTTCCAGAAACCACTTCAGACAAATGCCGAAATGATTTCTTTAAAAAAGGCCATCGCCCAAATCTTTCCAATTCCTAGTCCTCCAATTCCTAATAACATCTAACAATCCCTAATAACAACGACGAGCCGTAATACCCGAAGCAAAAGATAAAAACAAACATTAATTATTATTAAACAGTCTGGATTCGGGGCATTTGGCAACGGCGTGAAAAATGGGAAGCAACTACTGCCACTTTCCCCCCCCCCCCTACCAGTGAGAATGTGGACTCAATACGAACAACCGCCGTCACCTTGGTTTACCCTGTCGCTGAGTACTGTGTTCTAGTGTGGCAAAGTAGTACTCACACTAAAGTCGACGTTCATCTGAACGAGTGGGTCAGAGCAATAACTGGCACACTAAAATCCATTCCAGTCTCCTGGTTATGTTTCATTAGCAATAAACCACCTCCAGAGGTAAGACGCTAAGAAGCAACAGCGCGTGAGTGGATAAAATTATATCATCCTGACCAAACACAGGATCTGCAAATCCACGAAGTCCTAAATGATCTACCCCTCCACTCGTCTTAAATCCAGAAATCCAGTATGGCATGATTAACACTTTCGCCTCACATTCGGGAGGACGCCGGTTCGAATCCCCGTCCGGGCGTCCAGATTTGGGTTATCCATGGTTTCCCCAAATCACTCCAAGCGAATGCCTTCAAAAGACCATGGCCGAATTCCTTCCCGTTCCTTGTCCCCAGTCCCATCTCGCCTCTAATGACCTCGGACGTCAATGAGGCGTAAAGCCATAAGTAAAATAAAAAAGGATATATTTGACTTCGATGTCAAGGAAAAATGGTGGCAAAGCTGGGACTCTACATCTGTGAAACATCAAGATATTGAAGATCCTACAACTGGTCTTGCGGGATTTCATCTGAAGAGGAACAAGTGGGTCAAGGTAGACAGGCCACGTCAAATGCAACGCCATGCTCTACAAGTGGGGACTTCAGGATTCTTCTGTCTGTGACTGCGGAGCTTCTTCTCAGTGTGTGGAGCACATCATGGAAAGCCCTCTAAGGCAGTACGATACACCATTTCAAGATGGTTTCAGTGTTGCAACTTCCTTCATAGCATGGCTGCAAGAACTAGACATCAAAATCTGAACGCAACCAACGTTCTTGTCATTATATATACAGGGTGTTACAAAAAGGTACGACCAAACTTTCAGGAAACATTCCTCACACACACACACACACACACACAAAGAAAATGTGTTATGTGGACATGTGTCCGGAAACGCTTACTTTCCATGTAAGAGCTCATTTTAGTTTCGTTCCCATGGCCCCCACGCTCTCCTGACCTCAACCCTCTTGAATTCCATTTATGGGGGCATTTGAAAGCCCTTATCTACGCAACCCCGGTAACAAATGTAGAGACTCTTCGTGCTCGTATTGTGGACGGCTGTGATACAATACGCCATTCACCAGGGCTGCTTCAGCGCATCAGGGATTCCATGCGACGGAGGGTGGATGCATGTATCCTCGCTAACGGAGGACATTTTGAACATTTCCTGTAACAACGTGTTTGAAGTCACGCTGGTACGTTCTGTTGCTGTGTGTTTCCATTCCATGTTTAATGTGATTTGAAGAGAAGTAATAAAATGAGCTCTAACATGGAAAGTAAGCGTTTCCGGACACATGTCCACATAACATATTTTCTTTGTTTGTGTGTGAGGAATGTTTCCTGAAAGTTTGGTCGTACCTTTTTGTAACACCTTATATATATATATATATATATATATATGTCGGACCTGAGGATAGGGTTAGCTGCTAGAGGGCGCCACAGGTGCTGCGGGCAGCGCCGCAGACGCAGCGAGCAGCGCCGCAGCGACATCTACGAGGGGCTACTTAAAGGCGGCGCACAGCACACGGAGGTCTCTTCCTGCTTGACCACCGAGGCGACATCACTCCGTTATCTGTCACTGTGTATTGCGAGACTGAGTCTAATAAACCGGATCCTTGTATCCGCTGTGTTCTCGTAGTTACTCCCCACTGTCCGAGGGATATCCACAGCCTACCTTCGCTGACGAGCCACCTGCCTCTCACTGGGTACTCCATTCAACCCGCCCGATTCCTGATCTTTCCCGGGCGGATACGACATCAGAAGTGGGATTCACCCGCGGTCTGGAGAGAGCTGCAGAATGGCACAGCCCAGTGCAGCATCATTTCGAGCCTTGTGGGATGCCAAGCAGCTAAACCCGACGGAAGTCATCGCGGCGATAAAGCCGCCCACATCTGGCAGCGAACTACCATACTCGCGTAAGCAAACGACTGCTTCAAGAGCTGCAATCCGCCACCCACTCCAGAGATCAGCAGTCTCCGCGGGTATCAGGTAGACGCATTTCAAGGAGTTCTTCCCCCCCCAAGATACGACCAAGTGAAAAGCGCCACCACAACGCTGAACATTAGTCATCAAAGGCAACCCAGCACCGACGAGGAACACGCAGCCTAAACATCGAGACCACGCTCGCAGGATTTCGCCGATGATTAAATAGCCTTGGCTAATATTGTGGCCAACCTAACCCAATCGCAACAGACAGCATACAACAGGGAAACAACTAGAGACTTGCCGATTCGAGTACTACAAGCAACCACATGCCGGAAGAGGAAGCTGACTTCGGACACGCGCAACAGTAGCCGGGTAGTACTGTTCTGAATGCCACCGGCTGCCTACTATCGTAATGGCAGTGTTGGGGAAAACAGCTTCACCGCTCGACGAAAGGCCGAGAATTCTCAAACCCGAGCAGAGCAGCAGAACCAGAGCCAATGGACAGCCAAGCAGCCAGCTACTTTCGCGGACGCAGAGCCAAGCAGCCAGCTACTTTCGCAGACGCAGCGGCCATCGGACAGCACAGTGCCCATGATAGCGGACACGTGATGGAGAGCCACCTTAGCCGCTGCCCCCGTCACCGGCTACAAACGGGTCAACAGGTCCACCAGGAACTGCGAGGGGTAATGCTGAGCAACAACGGTGAGTCTCTTCCATTTTAATATGGCCTCGGATTTGAACGACCCCCCCCACCCTCCGTGTCAAAGAGTAGTGCCATCAAATTGGCTGGAAAATGGATACTCCTGACCTTGATGTCGCTATGTTTGGATGCGACGCGCGCTAACTGCCAGATCTCGAACCAGGCAAAGATGTTATGATCGTAGACACGTTTTTCAATGCGCTTTCTAACCAAGCTAGTAAACAAGATACTACCAGGGCAAGAAATCTTTTAACAAGGAATCGACGCTAGGTCAACTAGTCACCTTTAGCAGAAGCCGATAAGCGCTTGGACGTAGCAAATTTTGGGAATCCGACCAATCTAACCACCACCAAAATAATCAGATGTCCCACCCTAATATTACCCACCCTCGCTAAATTGCTTCGTTCTACACTCTTCACGGATAATGGACGAAGCGTTATCATGGGCGTATTGCACATGCTATTCGTAGACCCATGGCGCATAGTCGTTTCCGCCCCATAAAATGGCACTAAGCAACAAAATAAACAGCAAGGCAGAAAGTATCAGAACTATTAAACGCAAACATAACGGCGTGAACTTCGCCTTACGTTAAGGCCCGTATCACCGGTCCAAAACCATCTATTCAGTCAGCACATTAATAGACAATAGTCAGTTCAATGACAATACCATCACAGATGAATTCCTATTGCCTTCCAATTGAAGACCATATAGCAAAGAGTTAACTTGTTGTTTTTTTATATTATAAGCGACTACCATCACTCACCAAAACAAATACAAAAAAATTTTCATCCGACTGCAGCCGCAGTTTTCAAAGGATGGATGTGAACGCTTTAGGCCCAGAGTAGCGTATACAATAGCAATAGCAAATATTGACAACTTTTTTATCCAACACTGACATGATTCGAAGGTCTAAAAGACGGGCTAAAAATCGAAACCGCCGCTAGTTTCTTTAATACAGCCACATACACATTTCTTAAAAGCCATATTGAATGCTTAGGATTTGTCACAACAGATCAAATCATTTGACCCAACCTAAATAGAATACCCGAAGCGCACATATCAACTTCCTCCTCCACCATATGGATCACGCAACTGCGACAGTTTATAGCGCTTTAAATTTCGACAATTCATACCCCAGTTTACCAAGTTATGGCCACACCCGCAGGAAGAAACACGAATACGCTAGACTAGCAAAAGGACAAGGAAATCCGTAAACAGGGCAAGCGTACCTGCAGACCTTCGATTTGAACTTACAACACCAGGAAGGAAAACGGATGGCACGTGTTGACCTCCGTACCCGGAACAGCCACGCCGTTACTAACAACAACTACCGCTGCATGCCACGGAAAACCAACTTTGTTAGTCAATTGGCTACCCGCAGAGTATAACACCCGGAAGTCTAAAAGTTCAAAGCCGATATGCGTCCGAAAATCTCGACAGCAGGCACGTTCCAAAAGATGCAAAATTCGTATTACTCAACCATTCAAAAAAAATCACAAGTAATTCAAAAACCAAACAGCAAGGGTCATTATCTTCTCTACCCACCCAGCCGCACAATCAGTTTCCTCACCTTTCATCTCTGCACTCCACATATCCGGCACAAAGGTAACACACAGCATTATAACGCACGCATTACTAGTGAGTCTTCACCATCGGGATTCATTTTTCAGCAGTAGATGTTCATGTCGAACTAAAACATCCGATCATTAATAGCGCCTAGAGCGAAACTTTAGCAGGACACCAACAGGAGCAAAGTCCTTTTTCAAAACAAAAAAAAAGTTACCCACACGACCCAAGGTGGAACGATGGTTCAACCACTATCTCTTAAAAGGAACACAAACTTCTCAGTCCATGTTTGACCTTGCCATCAAAACAGATGGAGACAACTGGATAGAACGCCTTGGAGAAATATATCTAGCAATAAACTCCACTATTTGCCGCACTACGGAAGCGTCACCACTAGAGTTAATGATCGGAAAAGCAGCCAGACCCCTAGGACTAATGGCGAGCACCGATATCGAACAGCCAATAGACATAAATCGAACCAGAGAAAGGGCACTCCAAATCACAAAGAAACAAGCAAACTACGACAAAGCCCGCTTCGACAGCACCAAAGCACAGTTCGCAAGACACAAAAAGGGAGATTTTGTCCTACTGCAAAACGAAGAGAGAAACCAAACTCAAACCGAACGTACAAGTACGCCAATGACCGCACGCGAAGCATGCCCCAACAACAACCACTTCAAGAGACTGACAAGTAAACAAAAAAAACAAAAACAAAAAAAAAGGAACACCGACCACCGCCTCCCCTACCCAACCACCACGCCGACCAACTTCAGCAGGGAGATTCCAAAGTTGTGTACTTTGTTGATATTCCAAAGTTGTGTACTTTGTTGATATTCCAAAGTTGTGTACTTTGTTGACATTCCAAAGTTGTGTACTTTGTTGACATTCCAAAGTTGTGTACTTTGTTGACATTCCAAAGTTGTGTACTTTGTTGACATTCCAAAGTTGTGTACTTTGTTGACATTCCAAAGTTGTGTACTTTGTTGACATTCCAAAGTTGTGTACTTTGTTGACATTCCAAAGTTGTGTACTTTGTTGACATTCCAAAGTTGTGTACTTTGTTGATATTCCAAAGTTGTGTACTTTGTTGATATTCCAAAGTTGTGTACTTTGTTGACATTCCGAAGTTGGGTACTGTGGTGAGATTCCGAAGTTGGGTACTGTGGTGAGATTCCGAAGTTGGGTACTGTGGTGAGATTCCGAAGTTGGGTACTTTGTTGAGATTCCGAAGTTGGGTACTTTGCCTACAGTCCAAAGTTGAGTACTTGGCAAGGACAACACTGGCAACATCACCTCGAAGAGTAAATGTTGTTACATTGTACCGGACCTCACCCTGAAGAACAAATTTTATGATTTTATTTGGACCTTGCTCTGAAGAGTGTATTTTATAATCTGGCATCATGAAACTTTACTGTCATCAGACATCACTACAAGAAAGTCTATGGATGGTCCTATCAGGAAATTTCGGTCTCTTGTAAGGCTTGGAAAGAAACTTGTTAATGATAGTGTCCAGAAAACACTTTTCAAATTTCACTGGGATTTCGCCAGGAAGAAAATGAGTTTCTAAAAACTTGCTTTGATGTTAAGAAAGTACATATTTTTCCCTGTTTAATCTGAAAGGCATACATTAAACCTGGATTATCTTAGTTTTTTCCTCATTACTTTGATAATTTCAATCAACAAAATTGTTCCTTAAGTCAGGATAGCCGAACATACTGCGGTAAACCATCTTTTGTTTACAGACTCTTCACACATTCGATGGATGCTGTGATAAGGAGACGGCCGTGGAGCAACGCCAAACCAGCCTCACCAAGCCGGGCAACCAAACAGCCATAACGGATCCTACAAACCCTTCCGGGATCACAAGAAAACCAACAGAGCACCGCCTGAGACAGGCATTTTTGAAGACTCCATTGGAACAACCAACTACCAGCCTGATTTCGGTTGCCATAGTTTCCCGAAATCGCTCCACGCGAGTGCCGGGATGATTCCTTCCTAAGGTCATGGCCAATCATTTTTTTTTCTTCATTTCTAGCTCCGACAAGTCACACCCGGAGCCCATGAGCGACAGCCAGGGACGGCTGTCTCCGCAGGATGGCCGTGTCGGACCTGAGGATAGGGGTTAGCTGCTAGAGGGCGCCACAGGTGCTGCGGGCAGCGCCCAGCGGCCGCAGACGCAGCGAGCAGCGCCGCAGCGACATCTACGAGGGGCTACTTAAAGGCGGCGCACAGCACACGGAGGTCTCTTCCTGCTTGACCACCGAGGCGACATCACTCCGTTATCTGTCACTGTGTATTGCGAGACTGAGTCTAATAAACCGGATCCTTGTATCCGCTGTGTTCTCGTAGTTACTCCCCACTGTCCGAGGGATATCCACAGCCTACCTTCGCTGACGAGCCACCTGCCTCTCACTGGGTACTCCATTCAACCCGCCCGATTCCTGATCTTTCCCGGGCGGATACGACATATATATTACATTAGTTGCTTAGCCAGACAACAAATAAATACCATGTCTTCTATGTTAAAGGCTTTGTAGCAAAATAGTTTTGTATTTGTTTTATTGCTGATTAATCCTGAGAACTTAAAAAGCTTCTTTCATACTTGATTGATCCTATTCAGTCTTAGATATCAATACAACTTGCATATTGGAATTTTTCAGGCCTCCACGCCCAACTTTTTAATATCTTAATTTTCTGGAAATGCCTCAATTTCTATTCGCTTATCTGAGCTTTCGGCTGCCATGCTATAGTCTTTGTCAGAGATACTGTTTTTGTTTACATGGCAAAGAGCGACACAGAGTACTAAGCCGCTGTTTTCGTCGAAGAATATCAACAATTTCAACACAGACACCGTCTTAGTAGTCTGAGACTCTTGACGCCCTTTGATATGTAAACAAAAACATTATCTCTCACGAAGGATGTGGCATGGCAGCCAAAAGTTCAGATGAGTTATAATAAACGTGAAGTTGTCCGAAAGTAAAAATATTATTAGGCATATTGCACTGCTTCCGAGTGTTGTCCACTGGTTCCGCGTGACAGTAGTTCCCTGTTTGACCCCGGGTCGCGTGCGCAGTATTGCTGGAGCTGAGTCAGGAGCCGGTCCTGGCTCATTACCTCAGCGGTAAACAGGCTGGCCGCACCTGTCTGATGTCACCCAGTGAGGTAACCTAGACCGCTAAACAAGCAGACCGTCCCAGCCTGCGGGGGTAAAAGCTGAACCTCCTAGTTAACCTCCAGCTAGTACATCAACCCATCAACCACCTCATTCTACTCATCGTAAACATTGATTTTCCACTCCGGCAGACAGAGTGTGGCGTAAACTGCAGTCTTCTCACCACTTCCTCCCGTAGCTTCGAAAACATTGTCATATTAAGCATCTTCCCTCTTAGGTGGCGTCCATAAATTACGTGAGAGGAAAAAGGGAGAGGGGGTCCGGCGAAATCTCACCAAGGGGGAGGGGGGTGGGGAGTCAACGGAAATCTCACGTGAGGTTTTTTTTTTTTAGCTATGCAGTCCAAAAAGAAAGTCTACAAATGACGCGGAAGTCGATTTTAGGGGGGGTATTACGTCGTCTGGCCTCCGTTACAAGTCGTGGCAACGCACCTTTATAGGGTTGTAACGCATTTCATCTTTGCGGTTGGGGATGTTCAGTGCTTGACATCCGCGGATGAGGATGTTTTGCGGAAGCGGATGCGGATGTGGAAAAATTAATTTATAATTATTTAGATTTTATTATTTAATCAAAAATAAATATGAAATCAAAATAAGCGTATACTTTATGCCAAATTCTATCTTTTTCATAAGTAAATTCTATTTCCATTAATACTGCCATAATCATTTATTTTTGCCTCATCTTTCAACAACAAATCGTAGGATGATTTCGCAAGTGAAATAAATTATTTATATATCTAAGCACGCGTCTAAAAACCAATCTTTGTCATATAAACTTGGCTCGACTAATTCAAGCCTTAAGTACAAAGCCACGCCACCACGATTTTCAGCGCTCGCTTTTTTTTTTGGCTTGTAACTATACGCCTTGTCAACGTTGACGTCATTAGAGGAGTGAAACGATCAGGGCTAGGAACAGGAAGGAATTCGGCATTGGCCTTTTAAAGGAATCATTCGCCTGTCGTGATTTGGGGAAACCATGGAAAACCCAAATCTGGATGCTCCGGACGGGCAATCGAACCCGCGTCCTCCCGAATGTGAGACCAGTCCGTTAACGTCCACTTGCCACGTTCAGTTCCGTGCTCGCCGCCCGCTTTCCCACCGATCTAGTGGCGCATTCACAGTACAACCTGTAAGTCATACAAGATCGAATTTTCGATAAAAGAACTATTGATGGGGCGTGAAAGAGATTACAGGTCTACATGTAGGACGTATTAGATGTTAATGGACTCCCAGGCAGCCAAAAAGGGTCCTTGCTGTCCAACAACCTATAGATATTCGAGGAGGAAGCATTTGTAGGAAACAACCTGCGAGTGTGCGATAAGGACACTGGTGTGCCGCTAGAAAGTAGGAGCGGAAAGGATTGCTTGGAACATTTTGTTGGACCCCTTCTAGTAGTGTGAACGGGTGAGCGCATCCTGCGGTAGTTCTACACGGATATCCTAAGTTGGACCGCGAATAGGCCGCTTTACTTTACATGCAAGTTCAAACTTATAAATTCGTCGCTTAGGTAATAACGCCGTTATTGCAAGATCGTCAGAAAAAAAACAACAACCACGATGTTGTTAGCTAAGTGACGATGGGCAGAATCTCGTATAAAGAGAAAAGAATATTATGAATAATCTACGTATATTGCAATGTAAACAAAACATTCGCTATACATCCGCGGATGCGAAAGCGGATGTATTATTTCGCGCGAAAGTTCCGCACTTGCGGATGTGGATATCCGTTATATCCCTACTCTCTTAAGGCGCATTCCCACGATCCCTTGTAGGCGAGGCGAGACGGGACGAGACCTCATTAGCCGAAGTGTACCGACGACCGCGGGCCGCTGGTTAGTCCTACCTCCCTTGCCGCCACCTCCGCACCACGTTGCCTAGTGTCGTTTGGCAAAGAGCACTTTACAGCAACAGCAGCTGCTGCAAACCGATGGCAACAGCGCACCGCTACACACGCCTGTGATGTTTACCGACTCAGTGTGGGTAGCTGCGTCTCGTCTCGTCTCCGCTAGCAGAGGCGGCCCTGTTCCCATGGCGTCTCGTCCCGTCCCGTCCCGTCTCGCTTTCGTTAACAAGGGATCGTGGGAATGCACCTTTACTACGCCCCTTTATTGAGAGCTGACCGAGCGTGATGGGTGAACAGTTAACGTTCTGGCTTCGCATTTGGGAAGACGCGGGTTCGAATCCCCGTCCGGGCATTCAGACATGGGTTTTCCATGGTTTACCCAAATCACTGCAGGCGAATGCCGGGATGCTTCCTTCAAAAAGGCCATGGCCGAATTCCTTCCCGTTCCTTGTCGCCAGTCCCATCCCGCCTCTAATGACCTTAGCCGCCGACGAAGCGTAAAGCAATAAGTAAAAGTTATTGAGAGCTGGCATGGCGTGGCCGTCCATATCACTGGTCGTAGGAAGCCATTTTTAGAGCTGAAAACCTTTTTTCCAACATCACATTCTTAGTGAATTTCCTCTGAGATTGTTAGTACTGAGAAGTAGGCATTTACCTTCTTAAATGTTGCAGGAGGAGGATGTGGTGGTAATTTTTCTTTTGATGGAAGGGGGACGTGGTAAGAAAAATTTTGGGAACCTCTACTTAGAAGGTGCAGCTTCTTCCATCGTCCGCTGCCTCACTGTAATCAACTTGATTATTCAACCGTCACTCGTAATTCCAGCGCCTGAACTATGGAGCTTGTCTCTTTGCACATCTCTCCTTTTTATTTCCGTGGATTTTTTCAGATTTTAGTTGCGTTACTGGAAGAAAATATGTTCCACACTCCCTTTTAGTATATATTTGTTTACGTTTATGATTCGTTCAATATTATTAATATGTTTGGCTTTGCTCCTTATTGACATTGCGATCATTAGAGGCGGGAGAGAACTGGGGGCAAGGAACGGGAAGGAACTTGGTCGGCTAAGGCCCTTTGAAGGAACCTGGAGTGATTTAGAGAAATCATTCAAACTGAATTCTGGGTGGCAGAACTGGAAATTGGATCTACTTTTTCCAGAATGCCAGGCCCGATGGATAGGCCAACCACTCGTCCACCAAGCTCGGTCCCAGCAACTGAAATTCACGTCACAAGTAGACCGAATATAAGCGTTACTGATACAGTGCGAGGAAATTATGAAGCGTTTATTTTAAGTTTCTCAGTCTACATTTTCCTTGAGACTTACCTTCCATTCTTTTGTTATTGTACGCTAAACCTTGCCTCCTATGTCATAATAAAAATCTGCCTCGATAATTTCCTTTCCTTATTCAATACAAGTGCCATAGACAAAGTAAAAAATTAGTTTTTATTTTACAGTAAGAGGAGCAATGATAGATAGTATTTGAGAACGACGAAGAAAATTTTATAAAAGGACATCAAGAGTAAGAATACGTCCGATTACAGAGCTTGCCTATAAGAACAGCAAAGTCAACATGAAAATGATAATTATTCGGATTTAAAAAAAAAAAATATAGTGATTATTAGAGCAAAATAATACTGCTTCGCTCTTCATTGCTTTAAATGCCTTCCACTCATTATGCCATTGATGGATAGCGGTAAACCAGATAATTAACCTCTCGCAAATAACGGAGTCAATGGATCATAATAACTATCTGCTACACAGCCGAACCATCTCACAGATCTCAAACACAATCCACATGCAACACGAACATAAAAAACTGGTTCCTGCGATAATTATCGACGCCTACCTGTATCTAGCTCTTCATAAGAATCTTAATTAAAAGCATCCGCGGTTAGGCTGTGTTCTGCGCTGCATATAGCGCCCACGCGCAAAATATGATAGCATGGAAATGAGCTAGGGAGAAAAACAGATGAGTCCGCAGCTATTAAAGCCTCCCGACATGCATGATGAACGAAACACGGGAAAATCCATTAACAGACGGGGCCGGTAAATATATTCGCCTGGTCTGTGGGTATAATTAATTCCACGCCGGTTACGGTGCAATCAATTCACTTTTTCTATCTCGGTCCCACCTACGACTTTCGTAGAAGTGTCAGCATCACCATTATCTTTAACAGGTGCCGAAACTATGTGTGGAAATAATACTCAAGCCGTGATGTGTGCGAGAGGTATTATAAAGTTAGCCGCTTAACCGTATGTAATGATTACACGAACTTCATAAACGTAAACAGGTTTAATCTCATAGAGATTAATGTTCGTAAATTTTTTACAGGCAAGTGTGATAGCCCATTCGGTTGTCATGTATTTCTTCTCAAACGTAATATTCAGTGTTGTCTTGCAGCTACATGACATAGTGATACAATTATAACTTTAAAAAAATACTTCAAATGATTACGAAAATCTACAGTGTATTTTTACGTATATTTCTTTAGACACAATTCTCATTTCTTCTGAAAGAATAGTGAAATCTTGCAGATTTAGCACCCTGCATAAAAAGAGATAGTTGCTATGAACACTTAGCACATACACCGTCAGTTGTTGCCCTAGATACATAAAGTTTCCACCACATTATCTGCCACGATACTCAAATGCAACGGTATATCCACAGTAATTTGCTACCTGTTCAGTATAGAAGACGTCAGAGAGTGGCATTGAGTCGTTGTGTTTATGCGGGGTTATACACGAGAAGATTGGATTTGCTACCACAACTATACAAACACACATAAATTCTAACATCAACAAAAGACACAAAACACTTTTAACAATATTTTTTGTGTTATTAACTACTTATCTTGAATAACATTTTCTTTCTTATGTTCCAGGTATCATGAAATGGAATAATTACATCATATCAGATCTTATCCAATCGAGCATAACAGCTGAACTGATTCTATGAACTTTATTTCCCTTAGACGTTAGCAGTTCACATTTTGTTACGTGTCCTGGTGTCAAACTTTGAAAAATATCTCTCGTCACTTCTTAAAATACTCTTAAGTAAATTCTTTAAATTTCCAAAACCCTCGGGTATACTATATAGTGCTACTGGACCAGTGTGAAGTGGCTTTAGCTAGGCATATTAGTTGCATGTGCCAGAACATGAAACACTGAAATGTGCCAAGGTGCATATCTTTTATTTCGCTTAAAACCATGGATGCAAAATTCTCTTATCATTGTGTCAATCATCGGACAAGCTTTGATCATCTCACTTAAATGATGTATACAGAAAGTAAGTTGATGTGCGTACGTGAACATTACCGGCAACAAACTATTACAATCTTTGATTCAAACCATCTTGATTTTTTAGCATCAATTCCTTATATTTTTACTTCATGTAGTTTTTAAATACCGTTAGCTAAAAGTCTATATCATATATACATATTGGAGTAACTCCTTAGGGAATTTTTTTAACTTACCGCAATAATGTTTTCAAAAGAACTGGGGTAAACTATGAGAGTCCTTACCTGAGGAGAAAAAGAAACAAAATATAAGCAAAATCTCACTCAAATATATTAAATAAGACACATTTTAGAGAAAATACTCTGTAATCAGCACAAATGAGACGTTAATATGTGAGTAAATAATGTTTTACAAAATTTTAGTACTTCTAATTATTGATACATAAGATTAATTATTAAATTAATTTCAGTAACTTTCTCACTGTAAAGAAGATGAGGCTAAAAGGCACAGACATTGGTTAGATAATACGCATAAACAAAAGCTTTGAAAAAGATTATTTATTGTTACGTAAAACCATAGTTACTATAGATTACTAAGGATAAACTTAAGTTAAGCAATTGTCTGACCAAAGTTTTGAGACCCAATTTCATAAATACTAGGAAACGTAAAAGTTGAAGATTCCTTGACAGGCTTCGGCAAAATATTTCAATATATCAAAATATCGATATTTTTTTTAAATAATCGATATTTATCATCGATATATCAAAAATCTAAATTTTATTTATAGTATCAATTTTGTTCCAATTCGATATTTCTGTACGCACTCAAATCAGTATCCAATTTCATGTGTTACATATCTAATACAGTCGAACCTCTATAAGACGAATTTCAAGGGGTAAGGGAAAAATTCGTACTACCGAGGTATTCTTAATAAAGAGGTTCGTTTTATCGAGGTTTAATACTGCCGTTATTCGTCTTATAGAGGTTTCTCCTCGCTCTGAGATAACCTCTATAAAACGAAGATTTTTATGGCCAACCTCTATAATACGAATCATTGTTACCGTTACACTAAAGTTATTTTTTCAATGTAGGAAAAAGGTTAAAAAGAAAAAAAAAAAAAAAAAACATGTACGTAGCAATTTTAAAAATACATACTCGTTTATATTTAAATCACTCAAGTATCAAAACAAACAATAAACTGTTTGAAAACCATGTACTGTATAGTAAAATGAAAACAAATCTGAAGCCAAAATACGGTAAATATAAATGGAAACCAAACTTATACATATGTAGTATGTACATATAATAAATAAGGACTAACTAATCTTAAAAAAGTCATCAATTTTAGATTGCTTACTTGCATGAAGGGTTACCATATCCAATGTGGAATCCAAATCGATGATGGCTTTCACTACACTATCACTTAAAGCATTTTTCTTTAAGAAAAAACACTTGAGCACATCAATAGCTTCTCTTGCGTCTTTCGTTGACAGTTCCGGTCGATCACTCTCCGCGGCTGCATCCTCCTCATCATCTTCAGCTGCGTCATCTTCTTTATGATTTGAGGGTTGAACAGAATCCAGGATATCCTCATCCGTCAGCTCTCCACATACTGCTACATTATCATCGAAATCAACAAATTCTTCAAACTCCATTTCTTGGACGCCTAGTCTTTCGGTAACTTTGTTCCAGTTTTGATCTGGGCCTACTTCTGCATTTTGGGGTGCTGGAGTTCGAGGTTGGTCATCGTCCTCATCTTCGAGGTCCGTCACACGAAATCCACATTTTGCAAAACAGTTAAAAACAGTTTTGTCGGTTACGTTTGACCAGGCCTTGTTAATCATCCACATTGCATTTAAAACGTTGATTTTAGTCGGTACGTCTTGATCCATATCTGTCAAAAACTGCCGAACAACCTCCTTTCTGTAGTTCACTTTGAAATTTTTAATAATTCCCTGGTCAAGTGGTTGGAGCTTTGATGTGGTGTTTGGGGGAAGAAATTGGACTGAGATGTTTGACAAGTTTGGAACAGTTCCGTGTGCACTACAATTGTCAATAAACAGCAGGATCTTTTTCTTTTTTCATTTCTGTGTTTACAGTTTTCAGCCATGCACTGAACTCATCACCATTCATCCACGCTTTTGAGTTGGCCTTATAGAGTGTTGGTAAACTGTTCACATTTTTAAAACATGTAGGTTTTTGTGACTTGCCAATAACCAAAGGCTTGAGCTTATTTTTTCCCGAAGCGTTGACTCCAAGCAACACAGTTAATCGGTCTTTGCTGTGTTTGCCTCCATTGCAAGGGTCTCCTTTAAACGTCATTGTTTTATCTGGTAGGCACTTGAAAAAAAGTCCGGTCTCGTCTGCATTATATATATCATCTGGGTGGTAACCCTGAGTAATGTCAGCAAGTTTTTCTTTCCAATCATCGCATACTGTACTGTCCACAGACGCACATTCACCACACACATTTTTAAAAACAATATCATTCCTTTTTTTAAATTTTTCCAGCCAGCCATTACTGGCACGAAAATCAGGGTGTCCCAATTGTACAGCAAACTGCTGTGCCTTTTCTTGGAGAATAGGGCCTCCGATTGACAAATTTTTATCGCGGCACTGCTTTAACCACTTTAAAGTGGCTTTGTCTACTTCCTGAATTTCACCGGTCTTTGCGCGTTTGCAAAACTTAGAAAGTCCACTTGCTTCATCGTACTTGTCTCTATTCTTTATAATCGTTGCTAACGTTGTTGAAGGGATGTTAAACTCCTTAGCAATGGTGATTTTCTTCTTCAACGGGTTTTCTTCCACATGCTTCAAAACTTTACGCTTGAACTCTACTGTTAGCGCCGTTTTTGACTTTTTCCCTGCCATTACTGTTCATACAATAAAGATACGCACAACGGTCAGTCTTAAAACACAGCCGGAAGGGACACTTAAAAACACAGCCGGAAGGGTTACTCAACACTGCAAAGGCACGTGCCAAACAATGACTGATGAAGGAAGAGGGTAGGGTGGGGAGTTTCATGTTAAGACACGCTTCTGTTTGTTTTGAAAACTACGCACTATGGAGGTTAAGATCATAAGAAATTCGTCTTAAAGAGGTAACATTCGTCTTGTAGAGGTCTTGTGCTAAGAATATTCGTTGTATAGAGGTTAATCAGTCCTAGCCCATGTCACAAACAAATTCGTCTTATCGAGGTTTTTAACCTAATTACTGCTTTGTATAGAGGTGTTTTTAGCATTGACCTTTATGGAAGTTTCAAGGGGATTTTAAAAAATTCGTCTTATCGAGGAATTCGTTTTACCGAGGTTCGTACTAACGAGGTTTGACTGTATATTGAATAAATATATGTAGGCCTACATATCTGATCTGAACGCGTATGTAATTTAACAGTGTTTCATAAACGGTCAACAGGTTTAAAAAGATGTTAAATCTTAAAAGGTTTAGTTAACGTCGTCATTTTTTTTGTCAACATATTTGAATGTTATCGGTTACATTATTTTTAATCGAATTGAAAGTATATTGATTAAGCATCCACGTTGCGAAGTTAGGATAGACGTTAATTTACAGCTTCTCGGGGAACAAATAAAACAGAGAGTTCTTTTGATGTCTACATCAGATGAATACTGGTTTAATTGATTGTAAAAATAGATAAATTAATAAAAGTTTCTATAATTTCCACTTGTGCCTTTAGTTTTCCGAATTTTTTTAAATATTTTGATATATTTTTGGAATATTTTTAGAAAATTACTGGCTTTACGCAAAAAATATCGATTTATCGACATTTTCTTCTGTATACATATTGACATTGCTTGTAAATATCGATACTATATTTATCGATATATTTTTTTATTTTTCCAACCCTATTCCTTGCTTATTGTCTCTTTGAATAAGAATTATGAAGGATATTTAAACTAAGTTACTATTATAAGGATGTAAGTATTGTGATAGATTATTGGTTTCATCACTTCCTTTCCAATGTGTCAGAAGTGCTAGTTTTAAAGTCTTACATAAGACAGTCCGAATGAGAGAGAAAGCGCATTTACCATTCCAGAAGCCCCCAGGAGCACGCGGTGCTTCAGTAAAGGTCGCGAGTTATGGTGGACCCCACACAGTCCTCTGTGCTGAGCGGAGCCTGCACTGGACTGGTTTATGAGCCGCTCTGTGTCAGTGGAACCACCTCACCTGCGCCCATCCCACAGTGAATGGCGGTATTTATAGCCGAGCGGAGATCGCTACAAGAGAATGGACTCCGTTGTGCTCTGGCTCATTCATACGGGGCGCGGTAAGCGGCTACTTATCTTTGACTCAGCTATTTGTGGTGAGAACAGAACAGCGGTTCTTTGTCTAAACGAATAAGGTAAGTTTCTTTATCTAGTAATTCCAAGAAATTATAAAGCCAGATACCTGCTTCGGTGGACGTGATTACTGGTAATAAGCCCAGCTTGTAATTGCCTGGATGGAGCTCCGCTGGTGGAAGAAATTTATTAATTTAATTTAATTACGATAGAGCGCACACTCCGGTGGCAATTTCTCTACACACCCATTTTCCCCCATTTCTTGTACCCACCTACTTTTGCCCTCTACAAATTTCAACTTTAATTTACCACAAATGTAGAAACAATTTATTCATTATTATTATTAACTTATTCCAATCCCTGACTCCCTTATCTTACCATATCTGGTACTTGGCGGGTAGGACAGGAAAACCAATCGAATCAAATTTCCCCGGTAAGTTTCCGGAGGAACAACATATTTCATAGGGGTCGCCGACGCATGGAAGATCAGACCAGACTATACCATAATGCATACTTTGGATTCAGAGACTTCTCTGCAGCAGATTTTGACTGGGAATTGTTGAATGTAAGTCTTCCGTCGTAAGGGGACGTAGAAATTTACGCCTTCCCCTCTCTGAGCTTTGTTGTCATTCGGAAGAGTAGGCCATCTTCATTCTATATTTCTGATACACAACGCAAACAAACCTGCATAACACATACGCATCACAGTGATCTACACATTCAATGACACGTTAATAATGACTGTAAATATACTGTGAAAACCACTCGATTCAAATTTCCCCGGGAAATTTCCTTGAAGGAGCAACATATTTCATAGCGATAGCCGACGCATGGAAGACCAGAATAAACTATACCAAAATGCGTAGTTTGGATTCCGAGACTTCTATGCAGCACGTTTGGACTGGGCATTTTTGAATGTGAGTCGTCCTTCGTAGGTTGTCATTCGGAAGAGTAGGCTCTCTTCATTTTTTATTTGTGATGCACAACGCAAACAAACTAGAATAACACATACACATCATCGTGATACACATTCAATAATACCTTAATAATGACACTAAACATACTGGGAAAAGCACTCGAATCAAATTTCGGTGAAGGAGCGACATATTTCCAAGGGATCGCTGATGCGTGTAGATACTGAAGACATGAACACTATATGACACCAGTTCTAATGGAATCTTGGAATTTGGTACAGTGATTTAGGCACTCTATTATATTATGTTGGATGTGTTTCTTTGAATTGTTGAAGTCAAACACCATTTACATACGCAAAAATTCTTAAATCTTTAAAACTATCACTTCCTGATACACATATGAATAGTCTAATATTATTTCACTTATCAAAATCCATGATCACGACTTAGTTAAAAATAGTTATCGGCATCTATAAAACACAGTAGTCTTTTACGCAAATACTCGAAGTTCCCTTTGAATCTTAAGAAATATTCAAGCAATTGGCTTAATTTAGTTCAGTATCTACTTGCAACATCGGAATTTTAATATGAATCCTGATTAACCAGTTAGTTGAGAAGAATAGTTTTAGTTGATCACTACATGTCAAAGCAATCATACGGACAAAGCAATGTGATTGTTACATTATGGCTCTTATCTATACGAAGAAACCTTAACACAAACGGCCTTCGAAACGGGCGTTAAACTGAAGTCATCCGAGTGATAAACGATGACGTAATATGTTACATAGAACCAAGACTGATACCACCTATGAGTTTCCAGCGTAAACAGCAAATCAACCTAGTAAACGCCCATGTCTACGTGTGACAAACAACGCTACACTAACTTCCACTGCATAGAATTAAGAAGGTACGGAATTAATTGTTGGTCATATAATTCGCATGAAATCTTCAGAATTTTTTATTAATTTATTT
This sequence comes from Vandiemenella viatica, assembly GCA_031002005.1. Classification (NCBI taxonomy): domain Eukaryota; kingdom Metazoa; phylum Arthropoda; class Insecta; order Orthoptera; family Morabidae; genus Vandiemenella; species Vandiemenella viatica. The sequence goes on from CM061914.1 coordinate 124,416,118, forward strand.
GCCATGCATTAAAAGCTATCCTTGTCACTGAAATAATCCTGTCTTTTGCTCAAGTTTCAGACGTTTCTTGGTGATTTCAAAGATTGTCCGCAACAGTCGAAGAAAGGTTACAATGCCGGAGGGGTGATAGTTACAATGCATGGAACCACCACTGAATAACAACGGGGTTCATTTTTAGACATTATGACATTTATCCGATGGGTTCTGCTGTAACTGGAACAAACTGCCGGCTCAAAAAACGTGAATGAACACAACTATGCATAGCAGAAATGTTTACACATATACTAAGAATATTTTCTAACTAGACGACCAGTGCGAAAATTTCGCGAATAAAATCCGATGAATAGTGAGGTTGAATATAATTTCACCAAGTTCAGTCATTACTCTTCATACTCCTACTTCATTTATCGATTTTGGTTAGAAATCCGGGGAGATAAATGGCTCGAAACACAAAAAACGGTATTTTAGAAATATTGAAATTTTTGCGCTTTATGGGTCGAATTATGAAAAATTCCTTTCTTAGAATATAATGTTACCATGGCGGAAACCTTAGTCTTTAATACGATATGCCATTTATCTATATCGATTAGATATCAAGGGAAATATAAGGCTCGTGACACAAAAATACGTTGTAGAACAATTTATACTTTTTCCCTTTAATAGTTGAATTCCAAACACTTCTTTCTTAAAATATGATGTCAGCAAAGCTGAGACATTATTCCTCACAATCGTACTTGATTTATCGATTTTGGATAGATATCAAGGGAGATAAGTGGCTCGAGACACAAAAAACGCATTTTAGAAAAAGTGACATTTTTACCCTATAAGGGTCGAATTACGAAAAATTCTTTTCTTAAAATATAATGTTACCATGGCGGAGACCTTATTCTTTAATATGATACCTCATTTATCTATATCGGTTAGATATTAAGGGAGATAAATCGCGCGTGACACAAAAATCGGTTATAGAAAAAAATTTACTTTTTTCCTTTAACGGTTGAATTCCAAAAACATTCTTTCTTAAAATATGATTTCATAAAGCTGATACATTACTCCTTATATTCCTACTTCATTTATCGATTTTGGTTAGATATCCAGGGAGATAAATGGCTCGAGATACAAAAAACGCATTTTAGAAAAATTGACATTTTTTGCCTTTAAAGGGTCGAATTACGAAAAATTCCTTTGTTAAAATATAATGTTACCACGGCGGAGACCTTATTCTTTAATATGATACCTCATTTATCTATATCGGTTCGATATCAAGGGAGATAAATCGCCCGTGACACAAAAATCGGTAAAAGAAAAATTTATACTTTTTTCCTTTAAGGGTTGAATTCCAAAAACATTCTTTCTTAAAATATGATGTCACAAAGCTGAGACATTACTCCTCATAATCCTACCTCATTTATCGATTTTGGTTAGATATCCAGGGAGATAAATGGCTCGAGATACAAAAAAACGCATTTTAAAAAAAGTGATATTTTTGCCCTATAAGGGTCGAATTACGAAAAATTCCTTTCTTAAAATATAATGTTACCATGGCGGAGACCTTATTCTTTAATATGATACCTGATTTATCTATATCGGTTAGATATTAAGGGAGATAAATCGCTCGTGACACAAAAATGCATTGCAAAAATATTGATACTTTTGCCCTTTAAGGGTCGAATTCCGAAAACTTTCTGGCTTAATATACGACGTCACTAAAGCGGAGATCTTAATCTTTAAAACGATACTTCGTAAAACGGTTTCAGATAGGTATCCAGGGAGATAACTGACTCGTAACACAGAAAACAGCATTTTAGAAAAATTTACTTTTTTGCCCTTTAAGGGTCGAATTCCGAAAACTTCCTTGCTTAAAATACGATTTAACCAAAGTGGAGACCATAAGCTTTAAAATGACACCTCATTCATTGATTTCGGTTAAGTATGAAGGAAGATATAGGCTTGTGACAGAAAAAATACCTTATAGAAATAATATATATGATTCTTTCTAAAATTCCGAAGAATTATGTAGTGAAAGGAAGGGTAGCTACAGAAACTCACTGAATGAAGTGATTTAAAAAACAACACCGAGTACTGAGAGACTAGAAGTGAACTCAGATAGTTGGACGATATATCAACGAGTCAAAAAAAGAAGAAGTTACAAATCTTTTTCTGCAAAATTTCTGTTAGGTTGAAATCATATTTATGGATCTAAATACTAAAATACACAGCTTCAAAACGACTACGTAACCACTGACGTCAATGTCCTCCATTAGACGCTAAGAAAATCTTGACAAATTCAGTGGGTAGACATTTATCGACAATCCGTGAACAAATTACCCAAAAAGTCAACATTTTCTGTCACACCTCCTCAGTTAGCATTAAAATAATGAATGCAGCCCCTTCAAAAATACGTAACCGCAGAAATTTTTTACAGTTTGACCAAAAATTCAACATGACGATAGCCTAAGCAAATCAAATTTTTTCCCCTAAATATTTCGAGCGTAGTAATGGCCAAACACAACCGCCAATAAGGATCAGCGGATTATGTGCTGTGAAAGAAGATGTAGTAGCATTCTAAGGGAACGAATGGTATATTCTTGATTAAAGATCTTGCTTATTTTTACGTTCATCACACGAACGCATAATGAAGGCACAAAATAACACGAGAAATACGATATTACATTATTCAAAAAGAACTGAGACATTCCTTGTAAAATTGAGGGTTAAACCCTGTAGTTATATTCGCAGACTATGGAAATTCATGATAATACTTCGAGCATTATCCACCAAACGTGGTGGGTGAACGGTTAACGTTCTAGCCTCGCATTCGGGAGGACGGCGGTTCGAATCCCCGTCCGGGCATTCAGATTTGGGTTTTCCGTGGTTTCCCCAAATCACTCCAGGTGAATGCCGGGATGCTTCCTTCAAAAAGGCCATGGCCGAATTCCTTCCCGCTTCCTTGTCCCCAGTCCCATCCCGCCTCTAATGATCTTGACGTCAATGAAGCGTAAAGCCATAAGTTTAAAAAAAGCATTATCGAGTAGTTTTAAACTACAAAAATAGCGATGATAGTGAGAGTTTTGAAACAGTTCAGATCTGTCATAATCTCTCACATTCTTAAAATACGGGATTTTGAGGATTATACTGAAATTAGGCATTTTATATTGCCGTCACTATGATTTTTTTGATGGAAGGAGGCTATTAGTTGAGGCAACGAAGGCTTCTGGACCGTTGAACCCAGTTCTTTATTTGAAATGGTGGCATTGAGACAGGTTACAGGGTGTCACGACATGGTCTGTGGGAGTTACATACAACACGTGCCCCACAGAATGGGCGTGGAGCAATTCCGTCATTCACCAGCAATGACGGTGCACAAGCGGCCGTAAGGTCGGAGGGTAGCGGCCTGAGTAGAAGTCATTAAGCATTCAGCAGGCTGGTGTCACCCAGTGGCCGTGGAGATCCTCGCCACCAGATAACACACCCGTCCAACTGGTTGTCAAGTTCATTTGGGTTCTCCACGCGCGGATCGGCCGCTCGGATAAAACCTCCTAATATTCGGCAAGCGCTTCGAATTTAATCAGGGACCACCCTCGAGTACTACTACTTTTTTATAGTAAGAACAAACTACTTTTTGTGAAGCTGTGGAGAACTACCCCGTCAACAACAGAGCTAGTGCAGCGCTTATTGTAACACTTTCATCATTATTGCGTTCGCGTGAAGTTACTATTACTCCTTAATGTCATAAGCAGTAATCTTCTGGGCCAATTCAACTCGCAGCTATAAAGTGTTCAGAACCCAAAAACGGTTAATCTACAGAAACATTATACACGCGAAAGTAACTCTGTCTTTCTGCCTGTCTGTTACGTTTTCACGACTAAACGTCTAAACCGATCTAGTTGGAAGTTGACAAGGAAATACTAGGTATACTAAGGATATAGGATACTTTCTGGATAAATGACATGTATCTTATGTAAATTTTGAGAACTAACAGAATGGTGACAGACAGATGGATGACGTGTGTATATTTCAGTTGCTCAGGCTTTGTTTCTCTCGTAGCCAGTTTGTGTGTGATCTGTTTATAAATTTCATGTATAGACACAACTGGAGTGATTTCAGGAAACCATGGAAAACCGAAATCAGGATGGTATATTACGGGGTCAGATCTCCTAATTAAGACCATCGATCATTGGTATGGGCGAGGATCGATGATCTTTATTGAAGATCTGACCCCGTAATATACCATCCTGATTTCGGTTTTCCAAGGTTTCCCGGTATCACTCAAGGCGAATGCCAGGATGGTTCGCCTAATAGGCTATGGCCGAACTCCTTCCCGTTCCTTTTGGGCCTATAGCACCCAGTGATATCGTGGGCTAGCCTGGGGCTGTGAACTCAAAAAATAATATAACTGTATGGAAACAGGTTTATGCTCGTAAAAGAGGAGGAATATTCACATTCAAGGTTAAGATGCGCAACTCGCTACTATTGAAACCACGTGTGTCTTTCGTATGTTAGTTATGAATAATTCCATTGCTGGCGTGGATGTTTTGCGTATTCTGCAGTTCGAAACTTCGTAATGATCGACAGCAAGAAATGAAATTCCAACAGATGCCGTTTTTTCTAGATTTCTCGGTAAGCTTGAGTCACGCACTTTCGCAACATGTTACATTTACCATAAACAAATATTTTTTTTACCTTTAAATTAAGTCATTATCTCACAAGGCCTTGATATAACGTCTCGTGACTATTAATTATTAAATTCGTTATCTATCTATTCACGTACTACCATGGTTTTACGCTTATTTATGATTGAATGCACAATGGTACTAAGTAATGGTAGTTACTAATTCTTGTTGACGGAATCGCTTAAATTATTATTAATTTAGCAACATTTACAGTAGTAAAGTTATATTATTATTTTCCCACATTGAAATTTTTATATTTTATAATGAAATATCAAAATTTAACTCAATTTTTTTTAAAAATTTTATACATTATTACCAACATAATATTCTAAATCTTTCTGTCACCTAACTCTCACTTTTGTCTTGCATCCCACATCTGACTTTTTTTCTGAGGCGCTAGTGTTTCTAAAATGTGTCTCAATATCAAAACTAAGTTTATAAAGGTAAAAAAAGAAGATTTTACTTTCATTAAATAATGTATTTTAACGATACTGCAACGGTGATGTGTTCCCCGATACCTAAAACTCGAGATATTACATCGTATTATCTGGATTTTGTCATTTAAGTCACCTTCTTGCTATTTTGTCTTGCTACCGAGACTAGTGGTCAAACGGTGATATGCGGGCACAGCGTTCAAAATGATGCAGGTACGATTTCTGTTTTCCATGATTTTGTTTTCCGTGGTTTCCCCTGGTCATTACAGGCTACTGCAGATTTTCTTTCTGTTTCTTACCCTCATTCCTCTTCTGATCCTAACGACCTATTCGTCGTCAAGCAGTTAATGAAAAATTATTAAAAGGGGACAACTTTAGTTGAATTACAATTGCTGCTCATGCTTATACTTTCCGTTTCCTCTTCCGATATTATTTCTCTTCCTTGTTTTGTAAACCCTTGCATCGCTGTTCCATCGTTCTGAAAATTTATTTATTTTATTTATTTATTTATCAATCTTGTTTCATGGATCCCTGCTGAGGAAGGACCTCTGTGATGTAAAACATGTCACCGTTAATTCACATACATACAATATGAGTCAGAATCATAATGAAAATAATCAAATGTTACAAAGACAAATAAAGAGAATAAATAAACATTTTACAACTGTGTTTTACAAATGGTCATATTGAATACAATGAATTATTTTGTTCAAATTCTTGAGTCGAGTAGAAGGAGTTGTAGCGTATTCTATTACTGTTTCGCCGCCTTGTTATATATATTATTTCTAAAATAGGTTATTCTTGTGATTAGCCACTTTTCTTCCTTCATACTTGACCAAATCAATAAATGAGATATCATTTTACAGATCAAGTTCTCCGCTTTGATAACATCATTAATTGAGAAAGAAATTTTTCGAAATAAAACCCGTAAATGACAAAATTATGAACAATCAAGGTCACGTGTATGCGATAGTTCAGAGTCTAGCTGCTAGGCTTCGCTGGCGTCGGTAAGGAGTGATCACATTACCGGTAGATAGCAGCGCCACATATCACAGATGTATTAATAACATGAGTGTATTTCCTACAGTTAGGACGGTTTGGAACAATTTTATTTCTATTAGCGAAACATTTTTCATTTCTAATTGCTTCGCAAGACGTTAAAAGTATTTTGATACGTACCTGTTTCAGTTGATTAATAAACAATTGTTACAAATGAGCCGCTTTGTCTTTCATCATACTACGAACCATCAACCTCGCTATTCCTCGTACAACATTCGCGAAATTTTGCAAGTTCCATCTAGGTTAATTATTATTTATTATTATTCCTTGGACACAATGGTAGTCCTGTATGGTTGGAGGATTTTCCGGTGTATCAGTGAAATGTAGTTTTTACATGGAAAAGAAAGGAAAAATACGCCAACCAAAACCCTGTTTTTCTCACCCAGTTTTTCCCTGGCCTGGAATCGCTAAACAAAATTCTTCGTCTGGGCTATGACTTTCTTAGATCCTTTCCTGAAATGCGCCGCATTCTTCCCATTATCCTTCCCACCACACCCCGAGTCACCTTCAGCAGACCACCAGACGGTGTAACGGTTAGCGTTCTCGCCTCGCATTCGGGAGGACGGCGGTTCGAATCCCCGTCCGGGCATCCAGATTTGGGTTTTCCATGGTTTCCCCAAATCACTCCAGGCAAATGCCGGGATGCTTCCTCCAAAAAGGCCATGGCCGAATTCCTTCCCATTCCTTGCCCCCATCCTTGCCCCCCATCCTTTCCCGTCTCTAAAGACCTCGATGTTAAAAAGAGACGTAAAGCAATTTAAAAAAAAAAAAATTCAGCAGACCGCCTAATCTAAAAAACATTCTTATACATAAATATCAACCCACTGATTCTCCTAAGCCACCGTTTGGATCCTTCCCTTGTAAGAGACCCCGTTGCAATACTTGCCGTATGCATCCACCTACTACTACCTATAGCAACCCTACTATTGGTGAAACCTATCCCGTAATAGGTCATTCCACTTGTGCAACCATCCATCTCATTTACCAGCTCACCTGCCTCCACTGTCCAAGTTCCTACATTGGCCTGACCTCAAACTCATTATCCATCAGGATGAATGGTCACAGACAAACAGTTTACTCCCAAAACCTGGACCTCCCTGTTGCTCACCATGCCAGTACTCACAACACTCGCGACCTTAATAACTGCTTCACAGTCAGAGCCATTAGAGTACTTCCAGACACTACCTCCCAATCTGAACTCCGCAGGTAGGAATTGGCTAATCAACACATCCTGCAGACTACACATCCCCAGGCCTTAATTTACGTTAATTTCTTCCATCCTCACCCCTACACACCCATCACTGGCCAGCACAATAGTTTCATACATTTTTCAATTATGTTTTTATTTATTTACATGTTATATACTTTTATACATATATATTTTTTATCTCTATTTTCATCTAAATAAAATTATAACTTTTTGAATTATGCTACACAAAGATTATTTTTTTAAATTTTAATGGCATTTGGCTTCCTTAGGCCATACATTTTTTTTTTTTTTTTTTTTTTTTTTAAACAGTTTAACGTCCCTTTTTAACAACGTGGTCTTTAGAGACGGGAAAGGATGGGGGCAAGGAATGGGAAGGAATTCGGCCATGGCCTTTTGAAGGAAGCATCCCGGCATTCACCTGGAGTGATTTGGGGAAACCATGGAAAACCCAAATCTGGATGCCCGGACGGGGATTCGAACCGCCGTCCTCCCGAATGCGAGGCCAGAACGCTATCCGTTACACCACCACGCTCGGTCTTAGGCCATACAGCCAGCTCAAGTATGTGTTTATTTCATCCCGTGTTTTTCAGTTTCTCTACGTGTATATACATCTTTCAAGTGATTCTAGACACATCACAGGACGGACACGACAAGCACACTAACACACTTAAACACCCATGCCCTCTGCCGGATTCGAACCGGCGACCTTCGGTACGTGGGGCCAGTACTCTAGCCCCTACGCTACCGAGACCGGCCAAAGATTATTTTGTTTCACTTTTATCGCTGGTCAAGCTTATCCCCCCACCCGGCAATTCTACCACCACCGCGCGTTTCCCGCCTGTGCTTCATTCATGTGGCAGACTGGGATGTGACCACATCTTTCCCCTTGCCATATGTCTCGCCTCTCACATGATTAAGAATCATGTCGAAATATTGTTTTTTTCTTTGTTTGTGTGTGTTTTTTTATGTTGCTGCTGCCCTCCTCCCTTCAACTTTGGTGAGTGTTGGGTGTATTTTCCCTTTCTTTTCCATGTAAATATAGACTAGCGGCATTTCTTTCCTTTCATTGTTAACTGAAATGTAGTTTTGATGGATTTGCAGCCGGATTGTGTTACGAAAGTAGCTACGGTCAGCAGTGATAGCTGACGAAGATGACTGAGTATGACGTCGAAACTTTTTTTACAACCTCATTTGGCTCCAAACCCGTGAAGACCCAATCGCATTCTTACTGTTGTAAAGCTGGCCTAATAGTTATTATTTTAGTGTACTCCATCCTCGGGTTTGTATTAGTGTAGCGCTGCCTTACACGTGGCGGCACTAACAGGTGTCTGCAGCTCCCACGCGTCTCTGCCCACTCCGCCGCGGAGGCGTTTACTGCAGCTGGACACAGCCGCAAAAATAAATCACGCGTCCAAACGGGTTCTCTGCGGACAGACGGCGAATCTGGCGGGAGAAAGTCTTTTTCACTTGCCTTATCCGCGTTCCCTCTCAACCAGTTACCACAACATGCGCCGCATCCAAGTGCTCAACGCTTAATTAAAACATCGAGATCCACTGTGCCAAACGTCAGACGACAAACTCATCACTAGGGTTCGGATCTTTGTGACAAGTCATATTTTATATAGAACTAGCGGAGTTCCCGGCGTTGCCCGGTATAGTTGGCGTAGATTTAACCGTACCTTATTTTTATTCCCGCAAAACATTTGTACAAAGTTTCATAAAATAAGCGCAAAATTTTTCGGAATTAAAGCAAACTTACATTCACCCGCCCCTACCAAGAAACTGGTGGGCTGAAGTTTATTTGCACGTATACTATTTTCATTCGTCAGAAAAGATTCATGTATATCAAGCTTCCATAATTTGGCTAAGAAACTTCATAACTACATTACTGAACAACCCTAGATTATGTTAAAAACTCACGTTTGATTCAATTGCGAAGTGAATGGATATACTTGTGGCTCGAAACGCCAGATCCTTTAACTCTGCAGATAAAATATCAAAAGTGAATTCGGAATAATATTATCGTAAACAGAAGACTAATGCTGAAAGCCAGAGATCGTGCTTAAAGATAATCTCTGTTGTTTTTACGGCTATCTATGTCGTTTAAAAATTGATATCCCGAATTAAAGGAAAGAATACTTCAAGCTAGGCTTTTAAAAATTGAATATATCGAATTAAAAGAAGGAATACTTAAAGTTTAGTTTAGTGTGATAAGTTATCTTATTGCTTTAATTAAAGGTTATGGTCAGAGACATTGTGTTGTGTGTTTAGTGAGGAGTATGCGGCATCTAGTGATCCCTCCTGTGGAATTTCTCACCATACGTTCAGAATTTCATTTAATGCTCCTACATTATTTAACGTTGAAACATAAGACATACCAGACAAGTGAATTAAGATTCTAAGCTTTAAAACGGTGAAAACTCCATCGAAATCTGCCCCGTAGTTTCCGAGTTTTTATACGACCAATATGTCCGGTTTTAGTTTTATAGATATAGATATAAATGAATATTCAGGTCATTTTCCTAGTTTTGGTCACATTACGGCAATACTTATAATCATTTGGTCATATTTTGAGGAAATATCTGGATTTTTTTAATTGTACTGGTAATTCACTAGAAATTACAGATAAGAAGAAATTAGCTGGCGTCGGTAGCGTAGGGGCCAGAATACCAGCTCCACGTGCCAAAGGTCGCCGGTTTGATTATGGCCGCGGTATTAAAATATTTCATTTTGAAAGGAAATTAATAATTCATAAAATTAAAATCAAATGTTGATCCAATAATTAAAACACTACAGCCAATAGGGATATTAAAGGTTAGATACCAAAACCACGATCTCCTACCACTCGATACTGTCTTATGATTTCCTCTGTCACCAGACCACTTCTACATGCCTCGTCTGTGTTGTAGACGTTATATGTCCTTGTAGATAACAGCTTTAAGAACGAGTGCTGTCGATTTTTTCTTTCTGTATCGGCCCTGGTGGACCACGAGTCACCGACACTCGTGGACAGGCGTCCGGTGTGCAATCATGAGAGTGGGAGGACATGTGTCTACCCTTGATATAACCGGATGAGTCAGAACCGGTGTATTACTCTACTGGAGGAATGCTGTGTTGCCATCTGTATGCGAAGAGTGTAACTATGTGATAAGCGTGTTTTTGTTTGTAAAGCGTGCAGTTTTGGCGGGTCATCCGCGGGGTATCCGCCTGCAATATCTTGGGGAAACAATGATAAAAAAAACTAGGAAGTCAAATCAGACTTCTTCAGTAGGAGGTAAATTACAGCAGCATCGATTATGGAATTAGTACTTTCCTTACCGTTACTTCATCCAACGCACTATAGACCTTACAGCCTGGTTATTAAGATAGGACGACAAGCGGCAGCGACAATATCGGCGACCCTATAAGACCTCCGTATTATTGTAATTATACCTCCGTTAAACCGTCAAAGTCGTTTAGAGCTCATATCACCTCTCTCGGTTCGGTATATCTGCTCTTAGCACTAACTGCCGAAGCGCTGCTTATTAGTCATAACGGGATGGTCTGCAACTCAGATTGATTAGGCGAGCAGCTGATACGGCAGACTCGACCTAATAACTTCTAACGGAAAACTCGTCGTCGGCACAACACATCCCATGTTTGATAATTACAGCAAACGGAGGTAAGTCTTTGTATTATGAAAACTACAAAACAAGCCACAGTAGGTGCATACATATTAAGGCATTACTACATAGGGTACTAATAACTCTGTTTCCTATTGAAAGACTAACTTTCCACCCCATTTTTCCTTAGACGAGGGCAATGTGAAAAGTGTTCAGCCAGGCAGTGAAAATGGGTGTTTTTTATTTAAAAAATATTTTTACACTGTTCCCCCCTATATTTCTATGTATTTTGTCCTATATTTCTCTAATTCCAGCTCTGAAGTGGAATTCTAGAAGATATACTCACCTACACTACCATCATCTCTTCATTTGACACAAAATTAAGTCACAAACTTCAAGATTCTAATAACATAGGGTGCCAGATTGGTAATCAGAGCGCACCAACCATTCGTACTTCAGGCCCTTCAGGTTTCCCATTGCCAGAGCAACTTTGCAGGGAGTTAAATTATTAATACTGACGTGAATACGTCTTTTAGTTTCCTTTCATGCTGGCGAGCAATTCACAAAACCTGACGACAGCCAAATTGTAGCATTAGGTTTGGTACTGCAGCTCCAAATCCTGTTACATGATTTAACATTCAATTAATTTAGTGATGCTGAGTTAAGGCCATGTCGCTTCGTTTGGAATGGTGATGCATCGCGTTTTTGGCTCGTTTCGCCACTTGTGGAAAATTAATTGCAGTAAAACGTTAGTGTCGAATGTTTACCTTGAAGTTTTAAAAAGAAAATAGTCAAAATTTAAATAATTCCAACCTTTACTCGTAAAAAAACCAAGTGGAAATACAAAAATCCTGCACTTTTGGAAAGAGAATTTCATCAACAATACAGAGATATAACTGTAAGTTAGTGAGTGAAATAACGTTGGGTTTTCAAGAAAATGGCCGTGACTGCAGCTATAAGTGTTAACTAAAAGTGAATCAAAACTCCTGCAAAGCGATTAAAGCCGAATCCATAGTAACATTTTCCGGCGGTAGGAACACTTGCCAACACGAGACGACTGGAAAAACAACAGGGTTGGGAAAGAACTTACTCATATACAACATTCACTTCCTAAAATACAAAACGTAGAGGCAACAATGGTTTTAATTTAATTAGGGGTTTCCGGTTTCTGTCTCTTCGCGGTTGATGTAATTACTAACTGGGTAAGACTACGAGACCATGGAAGTGGAGGGAAATGGACCACGGACTTTATAACGAACTATCGCGGCATTCGTCATTCACCAACCGAAATTTGGTTGACAGGAACAGGGACCGAACACGTCTCCTCTCTGATACAAATCCAAGACGTTACCGTTCACCATTCGAGTTCAGTCACTAGAAAAATAAGATCACTGTAAAACGTTGATAAATAAATTCATTCTTACAGCTAATTATTCAGTTGAACAAAGGGATGAAAGGCAGATGGCCGAACTTGGAAGGACATCGTTAAAAGAGAAAGTGATGTCGGAACAATCTTAAATCTAACCGCAAGGATCCTTTTTCTCAGTTTGCTTAACAAAATAGGCACATAAATCAGACTGGAATAAATTCAGCCTTGTCAGCTGACAATTAGGAACACCTGCAAGTGCGCTTTGTGTCCGGGTCCGGATCTTCCACTTGTTGCAGGCCTTGAGGTGAAGGTGGGACCTGCACGGGAGCCAGTGGGATTCCTCCAGACGTCTCGTTTGCAAACAATGCCTCGTTGTGTACGTATCGCGTTATCACTTATGAGTCTCCTGCCAATTCCACTGCTCGTTCCGAATGCCAAATGAGCCAGCTGACGCCTCCTGCGAATACATTCGACGGATCGTTGGCATAATTACTGGGAGTGAGCTCCGACTGCCTGAGAACTGTCAGCGTCGTTCTGCGAAGGAATAATTCTCTGCAGACAAGGAGATGGGCGGGTTTACGAGCGTGCAGAACATGAGCTGTTGACATCATCATCAAGAAATAGCGAGTATGGTGGGTGGGTGGTAACATTTGGACCTGCTAATATGAAGAAACTGCATTCGAAGCTTAATGTCGTTACGCATATTTCACCTGTTCCACTATTTATTAAAAGCACTCCAAACGAATTCTGGGATCGTCCCTTTCTTAGCCATAACCAATTTCGTTTCTTGCGTTCTGACCTCGCATTCGGGAGGATACCGGTTCGAATCCCCGTCCGGGCATCCAGATTTGGGTTTTCCATGGTTTCCCCAGATCACTCCAGGTGAATGCTTCCTTCAAAAAGGCCATGACCGAATTCCCTCCCGTTCCTTATTCCCAGTCCCATACCGCCTCTAATGACCTTAACCGTCGAAGAGGCGTAAAGCAATAAGTAAAAAAGAATTTCGTTTCTTGGCTGATCTTTCGCTACTGATATCACCGAAAATATCTCAATGCATATTACTGCTCCTGTACCGATGAGGCGATGTCCACCCTACAACGTACAATTTCAGAAATATGCTTACGCCTTTTATACAGGGCGTTCGCCGGGAAACGCTACCCTCCCAGTCTGTTGCCGACGGCAACTTGCTGGGACAGTGGATCCAGCAACTCCCGCCACACGGCGCCGTGAATCACCGCACTGTTTAACACCTCCACTGCCCCAACAGTGTTGTGAATAAACGTTTCTTTGCGGATTGGCTGGTTTGGGGCTTCATACTCTTACTAATCTGTACCGTGTTTGAGTGTGAGTAAAATTATGGTTCTTTACAGTTTGCAACAAAGAATATTTCTCTACGATACATATGTGAAGAAGAAGTCGTTTAAAAAGTGTCGCAGTAAATTTCGTCGCGAATATCCTGGCGCTTTACTGCCAGCTAAATCAACAATTCTGCGTCTGGTTAAAATAGTAAGAGAAACGGGTTCATTTTTTAACAAAAAGAGACTGTCGGTCAACCGTATTCTCACAGAGGAGAAAATTGACGAAATCGCTTTTCGACTAGAACAGTCACCCAAAAAATCATTAAGTCAGTTAGGGCAGCAGGCAGGCGTATCTAAGACGTCAGCTTGGAAAGTAACAAAGCTAGTTCACTTAAAGCCGTACAAAACAATTGTGGTGCATAAAATTACAGAAATAGACCAGGGGCCTAGGATTAGATTTTGCAACTGGTACCTGTAGGGTGTCCACGATGGCACTGTTGATCCGCAACTGACGTCACATTTAAATGCTTAGCACATACAAGTTTATGAAGCGTAATTATTATGAAATAGTCCGCGGCCGACGGTCGAACAATGCCGGAAGCTGACCGCTTGCTTGCCGGGAGCAGTTTCTTCCTTGTAGCGCTAACAGTGGGTAGCGTTTCCCGGCGAACGCTCTGTATTACCTTCACAATCCATAAAATAGAAATAACAAACTGGAAACTATAATAATAAAGAAACGTCCAACTTAGAGCTGGCGTCTGAAGTTTTCCATAGAAGTGAGAAATTTCAGTAGTTAAGTGAGATCTTTACCACACAGGGGAGAAGAGCAAGGAGTATGAGATCCTTACCACTCTGTAGTAAAGAACTAGGAAGAAGTAAAAATAAAATTAACTAAGCCATCTTATTTACTTATCCATCTATTTCCAGGTGAAATTGAGAAATTGCTGTACAGTTATAAAAACTGCAAGTTTATAAGACTTTGGAGACTTTCGCCAAAGCAGGCGATGCTTCGATAGAAAGAGAAAAAAAATATTTTCAACAATGTTTTCCAGCGTTTGTTCGTTCCTCCTAACATCCAACTGGTTAAAGTATGATAAAGTAAAGGATATATGAAGAGAGTTAATCCAGAGAGACATAAAATAATCGTTCTTCTGGAAGAATCAAAATTACTTCCTGGATGAGTGCGGGAGATTCATGAATAGCTAAGTGAGGAAGGTATAGAGTCAGTAGAAAATCAACACAGAAATGTCTTCAATGAATTAAAGGAGACTCCTGAGCAAGGATAAGTATAAACCCACAGATTATCTCGGAGATGGAGCGACAGAAAAGGAGCCAGAAGATTAAAAACCTTTGAGCGGAATGTTTAGTAGAAGATGTATGTCTGAGGAAGAAAAATAGCAGGTAGCTTGTGTGTTTATAGGTCACAGCTGGTTATATCACTGTAAACAAAAAAATATGTATAAAACAAAGGGATGCTGAAACCGTACACAGCCAGCTTAAATATTCACAGATAAAAGGAAAAGTTTAGGCTCTTTTAATATAGCAGCGTGCGATGTAGACGGCTCACTAAACAAAACTACCGCATCCAAAAGTAATAGCGAATCATTCGAAATGCCGAAACCCACCTGGAAGAATATCTCGCAAATAATCAAGCTTTCTAAAAGTACTTATTGATCATTCCGCGTTAAAATTTCGGTTCATATTAATTACACTTCTCATTTTGTTATGTTTTAAGACTAAGCATTGCTGTCAAATCACTATCCTCTTAGATAAGGTATCATTCCATCCAATACGATACAGAGAGCCACGAAATTGGTTCATTAGTAGAGACGATTCGGCTAAGTTTTGTTGGATGGTGAAACATAGCCAACTTTTTGTTCTTGCAACACACTCTCGGATGGCTATCATTATCAGAATTGTGATTTGTGAGGATAACGTTTACTTTACCCATAACATATTTTATTTTATGTGTGCTCCTCTCTAGTTTAGTTATCGGGATACTTTCTGGTATATCTTACAACTTTTACGTTATTAAAGAAGAAAGGTATCTTAGAAGAAGACGCAACTTGAGTGAACTTTGAGTGACGATAATTTGCTCTTTCATACATCCTGTCAACACACAAATTACACCAATGCATCGCTTTCGCAACGTGCTAAGTAGGACTGTAGTAAATAATCTTGCAAGGGAGACATTGGTGTATTTTGTGACGCAATGGAGACTGATTGATGGGTTACGAAGCACTCATCATGAACTTCGTGCGAGAACAAGCTATTGTTCGACAAGGCGCAAACTATAGTTAGTAAGAATGTGCGACGTGTTCCTTTCACTCTCATGCTTACATTCGTCCCTAGTATTAACGGCAATCAACGCTACGTCACAAAATAAGGAATCGGGTAGTGCGCAAAGCAAATACTCGATTCGATTGCGTCAACTGACATTTGTAAACTTTGGTTCTCATCCAAACTTTACTTTGGAAGATTTATGCATCAAAGGGATAGAAATCTGATAATGAAAAGTAATTTATATAATTACATATTTAGATCACTGAGCCACTGTAGACAGACTAATGAGTAATTGGTAAAAGATCTCGCTAAATTGCTTTGAAACTGGACAATGCGTTCATCAGTTTGGGTCGCGCGAGGATGGTTTTAATTCAGTTTTTCTTTTTACTTGTTGTGTCCATAATTGAGAGTGTAGGCTTAACGAAATGTTTCCTTCGTTATGCCTGTGTAGATTTAATTTAACATATTTTTTAAAAAAAGACGACAACTACAGAACAAATAAGTTAATGAATAATGCAATGTATTAATTAAATAGTACATTGTCTCATTAAACTCAAGAGAAGGGAAGGATCCTTTACTAAGCAGATGAGTAGTTCTTGGTACGTTACCTTAAAGCCTATGTTCGTTTAGGTAAATATGACATTTTCATCAGAATATATTGTAGTATGTAGAAAATAACGTCAGCATGGAAACATGCATGCTAATAAGATTCATAAATTGGTGCAAGTTCAACTTTTGTCTTAAATAATTTAAGCTTTTCCACTAGGGATTTGCGGATCGTCGACATTGAGATCATGATTGGGAACAAGAAATCGTAAGAAATTCGGAATTGGCCTTTTCAAGGAGCAAAAATCAGTATGGCCTGACAACTATCGATTCTGCGTCCTTCCGAATGTCAGGCCACAACGTCAAAGGAATTAAAGGGAAGATACAGGGGAGCCATGGAAAAGGTATATGCATCTTGGATATAATGTCGAATTGAAAAATACACACGTGGATAATATGTGCAGTAGGGATGATTTTGGGACTGAGGATACCTCGAAAATGATTTAGATTTTCTGATTTGGCATACATTAAAACTTGACGTCACAACCCTCAACAACAATACTAGTCAGGGGTAAAGTATAATATATTTAAGTACTGTTTATGATAAATATCTGCAATTTATTATTCGTCTATTCGTCCCACTTTGCGACTCCTTTAAGACAACATCAAAAGAATAAAAAATAAACTTATGAACTGGCATCAAAATCTGCACACCTGTGTTACTGAAATTAGACTGTATAATGGATTTTTTTCACTGGTTTCACATTCCAATGACAGGCTCCCAAGAGACGACTGAATCAGCAGTGCATATAACAGTTACGATTCTGGAATTATTAACACTGTCGTCGAAACGAGGCCATTCAATCTGTTTCTGTAAATATCGAACGGGTGACGAATGACCTGCCACCTTTGACGAATGTGTTACTAATCAAACGAACTGTAATATCTCAAAAACAGAAACTTCTCGACAAATAATCTGTGTTGGTCTAACCTTCAGTCTGATCCGGCAACGGTAATCTGCTTCTTATGACCTTCGAAACAGATTTTCGAAAAAAAAGTTGTTCTGTTACCATCTGTTCAAGCAGTATTCTCTTAGACAGACTATGAAAGTCTCCAAACATCGTTAAATATAGAGAATAAAAATGATTAACCTTCATTAAACAGCTTGATGAGAAACACAGCAGGAATCACAATTCTCTCAAAATTTCTTGGAAGTTGCTGGTGCAGTGTCGCAGGGCTTTTGAGATGTAGCACCTTCCATGGTAACCAAGCTGGAAGCTCGACCATGGTGCAAAACTTTTAAACTACTTGAAATTACAGGTGCATATTCAGTCTATGCTCTCATAATGAGAAATGATGACGATGTCATTAAAACATGTTGAAAGGGAGTTTTTAAGCGAAAATAACGCAAGGAAGACCGAAATTCAGGTGGGTTGATGCATTCAAAGAAGACATCGGAAAAGCAGATCTTCCGGTAGAGTAGAAAGGAGTGACAGAGCTATTTTCAGAAGGCTACTAAATGGGTCAGCAATGGCCCGGGATGCCATTGCAGTAAAGAACTAAATGTCCAATGTCTTACAACGTAAAAAAGCACTCCAGAAATCGGCTGAACGTTGGCAAAGTAAGCATCGCCTCTGCTCGGGTGGATCTAATGCACGTTTCCGTCATCAGAGCCGTCCCATCTGTCTGAGTGCACCCACGGGAGACCACTGGCGGCTCCAGGGAGTCCATAAAACATGAGCCCCCCCCCCCCCCTCAGCCAACACTGTCTGTCCACCAGCACCACAGAACCACAGAGAGAGGCTCCAAAATTCGCAATGCAGAATCAAAGTGGAAGAAATGAGCACTACTGTTGCCCTTTTGAAGAGAAAAGTCTGATGTGGTGACAGAAACCTGTAACTATAGAGGCTAGATGCATGGAAACCTGAAACTTTGCCTACAGACCTTAAGAAAACGTGAATTTACTTTACTTTTATTATGCACAATCGCTTTTGTGTCATGCATACATCTGATGCTACACCAAGCACATTTAGTTCTAGCTTCTACATTGCCTCGAAATATCATTACACAACAAAAATAAGACTCTAATCGTAGAATTTAGATCAAAAATAAATTGATATTATGGGCTTGACTACTGTGCTACGTAACCAAGCTCACAACTTTTGTATACGATGCCTATTTTTACGGTTTTCATTTTTCTGTTTTAATAAAGGCACTTTCCACACTTACATCAACAAGGACACCGCAACATACGACAAATCCTTAATTAAAGCTCGTATGTCGTGCTGTGATCAATGGAGCCAATAATTAGCGCCATTAACTGATCGTTACCCGAGCTACACCGCCAATTACTGATCAGCCTTCGTCACGGATATCTCTCAGATCTGACTTCGATTAGTGGATCGCCGCTTTCTACTGTGACAGGCTGGAACTTCGATAACACCTGTTTAATGTGAAGAGACTAATTACACCGCAACATTAGAACCAAGATTCGATTTAAAACGTAAAATCGTGGAGTTAGTTATTACTGAAAAATATTGGATATCAAGTGGTACGTAACCTTCCAAGCTCTTTCTGAATACATCTAATTAGAATTAAACTAACTTAGTCCACAACCCGAAGATTTGTTGGATCCACGCGAAGGAGGCATACTAAGTCATTGTATCAGTTGTAGGACGGCCAGTTTGTTTCCTCTGCGATCTACAGTTTAACAAGGAATCCGAACCACGGACCGATCTGATTCTAAAAAATTTCTTATTTAATAAATGAAGTTCTAATAACACAAAATCATGCTAACTTCTAGGATTTTCTTCGGCTGCAAAACAGTGACAGCAAAAGATCTGTAAAGGAAATATATTCAAAAGAGAGAACAAAAAATATAGTTAACGTATTCCAGAAAAGCATATTTAACTCTTTAGTTCTTCTCGTTGTTCCTAAAATATTGTATTTACTTCAAATGACATTAGTACGGACTGATATTAAATACAAACCGTGTTCGTGTCTCGAAAATAATGCGTACTGAATTTATGTAGTAAATAAAATTTATGTTATATGGAAACTGTCTGTATGAAAAGTATCTTAAAAAACATATATTCACTTCTTCAAGACTTTTTCTTAGTCTACCCTATTTTAAGAGTGAATTGTAGCTATACAAAAATATTTTTCCATGGCTCGGTGTTCGAGGGCACAAATGATCCACGGAGCTTGCGAGGAACAACCACAGTTTTGAGATTTCAAAGAAATTAGAGATACTGCTACCTACAAATCTCAGTCGAACATCTTCCAAGTTCACCAACACGATAGGTTGACTGAAAAACTTTGCATTTCTTTCAATTGTCCCACAGCTGATTTGCTAAAACTGGTTTCCTATGGGTTTATATACCGAACAGAAGATTAATCTTGCAGTAAAAATGTAGTGAAGGACTGACAATATATTGTATCACATTCCAAGGGGAGGAACCAGAATAACTAGTTGGAATGCTTTATTACAACAGCTGATTGCGTGACTGGGAAGCCAATCTCATAAGCCACGCGACGCTTTGATTTAAGGCGGTAAAAAGAACTCGACTTTTACTCTGCAACGAAATAAACAAAAATGGTTAAAGAAGTTTCAGTGATTCAACATTAATGTTTTATCTTCACAAACGGCCTATGCTTATCTGCTTAATACTGAGCAACAAAGTCAAAGATAGTACCAATCATGATATTTCTATATCAAATAAGGTTTACCACTTAGCACACATTACATTCACCAGAGTTGGATTACTAAATAGGTGTAATTGTCGTTCCACGGCTAGTGTTGTCTAACAAAACCTAAGTCAAATGTGGAAGTTTCGGCTCGACGAGAAAGAGTCCAACATCTGTAATGTGTTTCTGCCTTAGTGAGCAAACCTCGACAACACAATCTCTGGAACAACGGACTTGCAACAGTCTCGCTGGCGGAAACCAAATCAAATGCGTATAGTGTGCAGGCAGATGACTAGTTGGTGTAACCAGCCGTCAGAATGGGATACATCAGCCCGAAATAGCCCTGAGGAAGGCGCCAGGTTAAGTATCGAAACGTTAGCAGTAGCACCGTCATTTGCGCAGTGCTAAATCCGCGAAGTAAGTACAAGTTTAAAAACATGACGCCTACAAAAAGCATCTAATATTAATATAAATCCCAAACATATTCACTTCTCATACGCAGTTTTATTTATCACTATTTCCTTATTCAGCTTCCTTACAGTTCTTAAGGACGTTCAGTCATAATTTGTTATACAGCAGAAATGGATGGAATAACACTCATCTGGCCTAATACATAGTTATGGTTTGGAGTAAATTAAATATAATACTTTCCATTCACTCTGCCTTCACCCAGGTTCTTTCCTTCCTTAGTAATTTTCCCAACTGAATCAATGGTGTTTCTTTCTCTACTGGAATGATATCTTGAACAGAAAAAAACTGATGACGATTGTGCTATGAATTTACAAACATTGATTATTATGAAAAAAACAGTGGTCTACTGTACATGAGGATTATGAGATCAAAAATTCCAATTCAGAAACTTCCAAAGCATACATAACTGGCACGTAAGTCAAAGTGATATATCCTCAAACTCAAGAAATACCGTCTAGTGAAAATTCAAATCGAACATGGAATTTCAATCACGAAGTCTCCTGACGTACTCATATCAACAAATCAAGGAAACAAAGCAAAGCCTGACCTGGATTATAACCTGCAAAGGGATGGATGAAAGCTAGTCCATTCAAGCCTATTCTTCCGAAAGACAACGCTGTGGCCACCAAGTTTCTACGTCCCCATTCTACGAACGAATCAACAGTATTGTATGTTCACACTCCATACAGGATCTGGTTTAACCTAAGCATTTGGTACAGAATGTGGTGATGATAAATTGTGAACCATCCACTCTGCAACCCTGCTGGTCAATTACGGATCATGAAAATTTCTTCCCCCACGAAGCTTCAACCAACTATCCCTATGCCGAGAGGGCCATACTCTATGACAGTCTCTTTGCGACTTCACCAAACAATTTTCCATGTCAATAAGATCACAGTGTTTTAAAAATTTAAAGGAATCAACACTTAGAAACCACAATTTTTCGATAATTCGAGAAATTTAAAGATAAAAACAAATCATTTATATTATTTTTAAAAGGAGTTTTTTTTTTGTGATGATCCATCTTTTTTCCCTTCGTGCTTAGCCAAAATCATAAATAAGTTTTCATTTTAAAGTAAAGTTCTCTGCTTTGGTAACATGATTAATTAATTAAGGAAGAAATGTTTAGAAATTTGACACGTAAATGAAAAAAAATTATGAACAATCAAGGTCACGGGTGCTATAGTTACGAGTCAAGCTGCTAGACTTCGCTGGCGTCAATAAGGATTCAATTACCGCTAGATAGGTGCACCGCATAACACAGAGATATAAATAAATGAGTGTTTTCTAGAGTAAGGAGCTTAACGGATATGTTTTATTTCTGTTGGGGAAATATTTCATCACTGTTTCGTAAGAGGTTGTGTTTTGCTACTTACCTACTGTATTTCAGTTGACAAATAAACAATTGCTTCAAATGAGCCGGTTCTTGTTTCATCCCGCTACAAATCGCCAGTATCGGTATTTATATCATATCATTCGCTTAATTTTCGCACGGGGCACGTAGTCAATACTTATAAGGGTATATAAAATCGAAACATTTAGACGTATTGCTCATTTACACGGACAAACCTTCATAATTCTCTCAGAAATCAATATTTACAATGTCAGTAACTGTGCGCTAAGTATTAATAACTATGCTTACTTTATAGATAACTAGCGCAGTTTCCGGCGTTACCGGGTATAGTTGGCGTAGATTTATCCGTACGCGATTTTTATTCCCGCAATGAGAAACATTTGTACAAAGTTTCATAAAATTCGAGCCAACTTTTTTCGGAATTAAAGCAAATCTAGATTAAACCGCCCCCTACCAAGAAATGGGTGGATTGAAGTTTATTTGCACGAACACTATTTTCATTCATCCGAAAAGATTCATGTATATCAAGCTTCGTTAATCTGGTTAAGAAATTGCATTACTACATTACTAAACAACGCTAGATTATTTTAGAAACTCACATTTGATTCAGTTGCGAAGTGAATGGATATACTTTTTGCTCGAAAGCCAGATTAACTCTGCAGATTCAGCCTTTTGGGATTGTGTATAAACTACGTGGCTCGGTCTAGAGGGGGGAGGGGTTGGCTGGAAAGCTACGCTGGGTTACGTGGGAGGGAAGGGGGGGGGTTCCGAGCCAGGGCACGTAGCTTTTCTTTCATATTATTTGTCACAGTTGAAATGAGATACAGAAGCATGTAAATATTTATTTCCATCATTTAATTATCACCGTATGTAATTTACGATAGTCTGACAAGAGAAAACAGTGCAAAATTTCTTCTGGAATCAATACGGAAAAAATCTACGTGCTACGTGGGAGGGGTAAAGACAAAAGCCACGAGGGGCTACGTGGGGGGGAGCGGGGTTCACAGGAGGCCAAAATGGAGCTACATGGTTTATGGACGCTTCCTTTATACAAATATCAAAAGTGAATCTGGAATAATATTCTCGTAAACAAAAGACTAATGCTAATGGCCAGAGACAAAGTCCAGAGATCGTGTTTAAAGAAAATCTCAGTTATTTTACGGCGTTTAAAAATTGAATATCCCGAATTAAGAAAAAAATACTTCAAGTTTTTTTTAGTGTGCAAAATAGTTATTATTGTAAAGTTTCTTATTTCTTTCATTAAAGGCTATGGTCAGAGATATTTAGTTGTGTGTTTAGTGCGAGGTAACATCTAATCCTTCCATCTTTGGGATCATACGTTCAGAATTTCATTTAAAGCTCCTGCGTTATTTAACGCTGAAATATAAAACATGCCAAACCGCTGAATTAAGATTCTAAGCTTTAAAACCGTGAAAATCCCATCAAAATCTCCTGAGTAGTTTCCGAGTTTTATAAGACCAATATATCCGGTTTTTGTTTTATAGATATAGATTGATGGTGTTAATCAATGCCTCTCAGACAACTCTTAATTTTAATGCAGGCGGGAAAGATGTTTGAGATAAAGATTGCATCAGTAACTACAGTGAAATTACAATATTGACAGTGAGATACTACGGTTTATCGGTTAATCTTAAAGGGACCGGCTTGTAGCGGATGGGTAAAGATGCGCGTTAGAGTTGACAAGGGCGGCTTGAAGTGTGAGCTTAAAGAAAAGCCGTTCTGAGAGCCAGGCGGCCAAGAAGTCGCCTTCTCCTTTCCTCCCCTCCTGCGGGCCACGACGAATCGATACGCCGGGAATATACCCGGCATGGTCGACCATCGGCCCAAGGTCGATTCTCCTCGGACTTATAAGTGTCACGTACTGAAGTGCTAACTGGAATTCGAAATGACCTTAACGGGAGAGATTCAGCTAGCGATAATTGACGTCAACTAGACAAAGTTTTTGCTTCCACTGTTGGTGGATTCAGAGCAGTGAAGAAAGTACTGCAACACCCGATGGCGTGTGTGACGATATCGCTGTATCTTAAATACCTATGTTTGTAAATAACATACAATCTAGGACACCTTTTGTCAGAACTTAAATATCAGTCCTGCCAGATGTTCCAGTTAGCGAATAGGTGCTGTTTTATGGGTCATCCGCCTCATGTGCCTTCTGCTAGCGTATGATTGTTACCCGTCCGTCAAATGGGACATAAAATTTGGCGGACCCCTGCTATCCCCCGGAAGACTAGAATGGACCGTACCATGGTTCACCCTCTTCCTTCTTTGATCTTCATATATGTAACACAAATCAAAACACTCTATAACTAACGGCAATCAACTCAGTCATATATACACACTAGGCGAGTACCCGGCGTTGCCCGGTATACAGGGTGTTACAAAAAAGGTACGGCCAAACTTTCAGGAAACATTCCTCACACACAAACAAAGAAAATATGTTATGTGGACATGTGTCCGGAAACGCTTACTTTCCTTGTTAGAACTCATTTTATTACTTCTCTTCAAATCACATTAAACATGGAATGGAAACACACAGCAACAGAACGTACCAGCGTGACTTCAAACACGTTGTTACAGGAAATGTTCAAAATGTCCTCCGTTAGCGAGGATACATGCATCCACCCTCCGTCGCATGGAATCCCTGATGCGCTGATACAGCCCTGGAGAATGGTGTATTGTATCACAGCCGTCCACAATATGAGCTCAAAATGAAAGTAAGCGTTTCCGGACACATGTCCACATAACATATTTTCTTTGTTTGTGTGTGAGGAATGTTTCCTGAAAGTTTGGCCGTACCTTTTTGTAACACCCTGTAGTTGGCGTAGATTTACCCGTACACTATTTTTATTCCCGCAATGAGAAACATTTGTACAAAATTTCATAAAATTCGCGCCAACGTTTTTCGGAATTAAAGTAAACCTATAATCACCCGCCCTCTACCAAGGAACGGGTGGGTTAAAGTTTATTTCCACGTACACTATTTTCATTCGTCTGAAAAGATTCATGTATATTAAGCTTTATTAATTTGGCTAAGAAATTGTATTACTACATTACTGAACAATGCTAGATTATGTTAGAAACTCACATTTGATTCAATTGCGAAATGAATGGATATACTTTTTGCTCGAAATGGCAGATACTTTAACTCCGCAGATTCAGCCTTTTATACAAATATCAAAAGTGAATCCGGAATAATATTATCGTAAACAGAAGACTAATATGCTGATGGCCAGAGACAAAGTCCAGAGATCGTGGTTAAAGAAATTCTCTGTTGTTTTTAGAGCTATCTATGGCGTTTAAAAATTGAAAGTATTAAAAGAAAGCATATTTCAAGTTTTTTTATTATTTTTTATTAAATGTGTAAAATAGTTATTATAGTAAAGTTATTGCGTTCATTAAAGTC
Organism: Vandiemenella viatica; assembly: GCA_031002005.1. Lineage (NCBI taxonomy): Eukaryota > Metazoa > Arthropoda > Insecta > Orthoptera > Morabidae > Vandiemenella > Vandiemenella viatica. The sequence continues at coordinate 124,441,528 of CM061914.1, forward strand.
TATCGTCAGAGACATTATAGTTATGTGTTTAGTGCGAACTATGCAACATCCAACCCTTCAATCTTTGGGATTTGTCATCATACGTTCAGAATTTCATTTAATGCTCCTGCGTTATTTAATGTTAAAACACAAGAAATGTCAAATAACTGAATTGACATTCTAAACTTTAAAACGATGAGAACCCTATCGAAATCTGCTCCGTAATTTCCGAGCTTTTATGGGACCAATATATTCGGTTTTCGTTTTATAGATAGATGGATAGATAGATAAAATAACTCTTAGAAATAACACCGAGATTGCGTTCAAATTCCTGTTCGACCACCCAATAGACGCTCCCCCAAACGTGTCAAACCTACGCAAGCATCAAGACTTAGGCATACCAAAGACTACCGATTAGTGATTTCATAAAAGACATATAGACTATTTTCTGCAAACAAACATAGCATTCGCCCAATGAATTAATACAAAACTTAGGACAACAACATGACGCTGCAAATTAAAATTACCACATTGCAGATTTAAACATAAATTATAAGGTATGATAATAACACAAACAAATAAAAATTAACACTTCCATAAAAAAAACAGCCTACAATCCCCTATTCTGAAAGAAGTTACAGGTCTACAATTAGGGTTGCTAACCATATTTTATTATAAGTATCATACTTCATGTCTGGTCAGTACACTTTAGCCTAGCCAATGCCCTTGCTAATTTATTTATAATCTAAATTTAGGATATAGTGTCATCTATAACATTTTGAAAGGAAATCAAAAATTAGTTGTTAGTCCCACAAGCACCAAAAAAAAATATGTACTTCAGGCAATAAATACCTTTTTTCCCTTCATATAGTTTTCATTTCTTCCTTTCAAAGATAAAAGTACTTTATTTTCTTCCAAATAGGTTGGAAACCCTAGCTACAATGCTCAGATATTCCAGGTCTACATTGGTTTCGAAAGAGCCAAATATTTATCAGTATGGAAAAATTCGATTCTTCATTACCGAGAGTGGTGGGTGAACGGTTAACGTTCTGGCCTCACATTCTGGAGGACGCGAGTTCGAATCCCCGTCCGAGCATCCAGATTTGGATTTTCCATGGTTTCCCCTAATCACTCCAGGCGAATGCCGGGATGCTTCCTTCAAAAATAACATGGCCGAATCCCTTCCCGTTCCTTGTTCCCAGTCCCATTCCGCCTCTAATGACCTTAGCCGTCGACGAGGCGTAAAAAAAAACACTTTGTTTTGCCGAAAACACTTCATGTGAAAGCCCGGGTGGTTCCTTCAAAAGGCCATGGCCTAATTCTTTCCCGTTCCTTGTTCTGCATCCTCTCCCATCTCTATTGACCTCGATGTTTTGGAGCCATAAAGCACGAAAAAGAAAAAAGCTTAGTAACTCGCTGAGAGAAGAAACTAGACCCTTACCTCTCTAATCACGACCGTAGTGAACCACTCGTCAAATAAAACGGCGTTATGGCTACGGAAGTCGGCTAGTAGTGTAATTTTACCGTTGTAATTATCATTCTGCGCAATACCTTCATACACGGCACACGGCTATAGACGGATGACTGCAATTAGTTGTTTTAAACGACTATGTCAATGGCAGGTAGATACTAGGCTGGGACGAATAGGTCGTTACAACACTTGGTCATTTACGTAGGAGCTGCTCCCAGTCGTAAAGCAGAAAGCTGTGTTCCGTCATAACGGCACCTAAAGGCGCACCTTACGCTGTCAAGGATTACTGCAAACTGCGACACTGGAGTATGCACTCAGCTGACAAAATCACACACAACTAATCATTTATTTGATTGATTTTATGTAATTAATATTGTGACATCTACAGTTATCGGCCTCACTTAAACTAATATCGTAATCCTGAAGGATTGAGGTAATCTACGGTAAGAAATGATTTTTTTTTTTACTTTACGCCTCGTCGACGGCTAAGGCCATTAGAGCCGGGATGGGACTGGGGACAAGGGGACAAGGAACGGGAAGTTATTCGGCCATGAACTTTTGAAGGAAGCATCCCTGCATTCGACTGGAGTGATTTGGGGAAACTATGGAAAACCCAAATCTGGATGCCCGGACGGGGATTCGAACCCGCGTCCTCCCGAATGCGAGGCCAGAAAGTTAACCGTTCACCCACCGCGCTCGGTGTAAGAAATGAGAATCAAAACAACGGACAATTTCAGCCTACTTTCTCATTTTTTTAATTTAAGAAATTGAATTTTGCTGCTAAAGCTGTATGGCTAGTCAATGTATTGTTTTGACTGTTCTAGCTACCTATTAATCCACCTCACCAATACCTTTCAAAATAATTCACATGTTACAGTCACACAGATTTCTTTGGTATATGAACCAATTACAGCCGGGGCTTACCCAGGGCCGGCGCTAGGAATTTGGGTCCCGGGGTAAAATGGGCGACCTTTTTTTTTTTTAGCTCTACAAACTAGCGGGGCGACAATGGGCGGATTCTTGGCTTCGAGGCCTGGGGGCCCCTGCAGCTGGTGATCGGGGGCCCCCATCAGCCGGCGGGCCCGGGTACATTTGACCCGCTTACCCCCCCCCCCCCCACTAACGCCGGCCCTGGGCTTACCCGATCTTTCGATCATCAGTCTCCTCACAGGTTCGCCAACATCTCCTCTATCCCAATCCTCTGCTGCAAGAGTAATACTCGTAAGAATTACGCCTTTCATTCTGCAGGGGGACGGTTTCTCTCAGGACAACCGTCTTCAGTCACACATTAAGAGTGCCCACGGGAAGCCACGTGGACGCGGCGGTATCACGACTAGAGACCGAAGAATTCACATGATACAGACAGAGTTTTCTGGTTAGGTATGGTCCTACCACTGGTTACCTTACTCGGCATGAAAACCGTCACAAAATCAGCACTTACATACAAACGGCAATGGCCTACACCGGATTGTTAACGGCGATCCTAGCAACGCGGATTCGCCCATCCCCTGCTGGGAAAATCCTGCGGTACTTAACATGAACAAAGCAGAATTCTGCAAGAGCTGAAGGTCATTTTAATGGCCCGTTAAAGATCGGAATTTGAATCGGTGACCTCCTGATCCCCAGTCAAGCAAGGTAATAAGTGGTCGACCAGAGATGATAAATTTTTCAGTGATCGTGCAGCATCCTAGAAGCAGTCTCTCAGTTAATTTCATCGTACCTAAGTATCTTTAATTTGGGAAGCAAAAAATGGTTTGTTTTTGCTTTTATTTTAATCTATATGCAGTATGCAACGGTTAAGAACCTCGTTCTTGTATAAATTTAGTTTTATTGTAGCTTAGCAAATTATTGAAAACTCTCTGAAGGCTTCCATTCATTGGATTGTGTAGAAAGCAAACAAATAATAATAGAACTAAATGAAAGCTATCTTTTATACTTTTACATCCTAATTACCACCCCTGACATCTAAAGTGTTTCATTCATAGCAATAATCAGTGTTTAACCGCGGTTACGCTATCAACACATAATTACAACGACATGCTTAGTGAAGAAAATGACCTGCTCAGTATGCTGTCAAATTAATACCAGGAAACAAACTCAACGTTAGTATAGCTGCCAGAGGATAACAGTGACATCACCACTTTTGTTATAGTGTTGAGGCCGTCGAATGGAATTTATTCTGTCACCGCCAATTCACACCAATGAATTTAGTTATCTCTCCGAGGATGACATTTCCTGTTATATTTTCTCTCGTCACTGATACCAAATTCATATTAAGCTGTTGCCGCAAGTTCAGGATATTTTACCCTCACCAGTAAAAAGGCATTACCTTTTACTGTCTTTAGAGAAGGAGTAGAAGCAATTGGCCACTCCCTAAACAATAGACAGCAAAATACTGGAAGTAAGAAATGGATAGTTCTTACACCTGAGCTCATGTGAGTGACTGCATTTGGCCATAGCTATCACACATGGAAGTGAAGTACTGCCAAGTTTCGATGTTCTTGATGTGTACTTCTGAGTCTGGCATGTTACATTCCTTGCCAAATTTTTGTTTCTTTTGATGGCTTTACACCTCTTCGATGTCGAGAGGTGGGAAAGGACTTGGGGCATGGAATGGGATGCAATGCGGCCATTGCCTTTTTAAGGAACCAGGAGTGATTTAGTGAAACCGTGGAAAACATAAATTTCATTGTTTCTCTTCGACCGTCTGAAATCCTATAGTTTGTCGATCCTTGCCTATGAGCAGCTACCTTGCATTCCGAAAGACGTAGATTTGATTCCAGGTCCGGACATCCAGAATTAGATTTTCTCCATTTTCCTGCTGATACGATTTCTACAAATCGCTATGGCCGAATTCCTTCACGTTCCTCGTCGCTTATCATGTCTCAGGTATAACCACTACGGCAAAGAGCCGTAAAGCTATATTCAAAAAATATCACCGGAAAGCGGTAGATACACTAACAAGCATAATTTCGACTAGCTCTGATCTAGCGTTTCAAAGCGTCGGTTGACCTAGCATTATCACGTTGGCACACACTGGTGTCTGAACGATGCAGTATACCTCCAGCATCTGGTGCCAAGTCTGCAATGCGCGGCGCCTTCCAGTCTACCTCGTCCACTGCAGAGGCGATGAAACAGACCCGCTGTTACGAAATAGCGGTCAGCAGCTTTCCTCATTCTTCGCCGCATGCCAACTTCACACACAAAAAGAGGCTTCTGACAACGAATCTACCTGGAGATTTCTACGCCAACCACGGCGGATTACTTGTGACTAGTTTAGGACAATCTGTTGGGAAGAATCTGTCATAGCTCCACCGAGCGAAGTGGCTGAACGGTAAGCTCTGGCCTTGCGTTCGGGAGGAAGTGAGTTCGAATCCTCGTCCGGCCATCCAGATCTGGTTTTTCCATGGCTCCTCCAAATCTCTCCAGGTGAATTCTGGGATCGTTCCTTCAAAAGGTCATGGGTGAATTCCTTCCCGTTGCTTGCCCACAGTCCTTTCCCAACTCTAATGATCTCGATGTTGAAAGAGTTATACCTCAGACTGCCATCTTAAGTTGGGCCTCTCACTAGAACTATCAGCATTTAAGTTTTCCTGCTAAGCAATGTCCTCATTCTGTACTGAAAGAACAAACTAAATACTCAAACCGTCTAAGTTTTTTTTTTTTTTCCCCTAAGAACTACTGTACTTTTTGTGAATACGAACATTTGAAACGAAACTGATTGGAAATTATCTCAGAAATCACTTAAATGGTAAAAGGAAACTCACCTAAAATTCCGATATACGGTCGTTCATTTTTGGAAAGCAGGTGGATTGTAGCGCGACGTCTTTCACACTGAGATAAACTTCTGAATATTATTCACTGGACAAGATTGCAGGAGGAACACGCTCAACATTCTTACGCGTCAGTAGTAATATGGGGCAATCCTCCAAATATCTGATTCCGGTGGAGAAGACCCCACTTCTAACAATTCCAAATAGTGGGTATTATTGTGGTTATTTTCAGTTTTAGTCCATATACCAGGTGAGTTTTTTATCTTGAGACAACTAAATATCTCGAAAACTACAAATCCGATCAAAAAAAGTGGGTAATAAAAATTGTTCGTCTCGACGGGGGACATCCGATGATACCAAATTTGACTCCCCACCCCCACCCCCTAGGGGTGGGGGAAGGGGGAGAAAAAAAAACTTAAATAGGAACCCCCATTTTTTATTGCAGATTCTGATTCCCCGGAAAAAACTACCCCTATTTCACCCCCAATTCGAGTCATTTTGGTCGATAGATGGCGCTGCAATCGACAAAAATCAAAATAAGCAAAAATTCATTTAAAAATGAGGATATCTCGTGAAATACACATCAGATCAGCAAAATACAAGTTAATGTGATTGATATTTTTCAAAAACTATTCAATAACACCACCCACCTCCAAACTTGAGGGATGGGAATGGACATTATTTCAAAATGCACTGATGCAAATTCTTTAGCAGATAGCGAAAGTCAAACATTACTTTTTGCGTTACCCAGGAACAACGACGTGGACGTAGTAATTTTCTGTTCCCTTTGGGGTGCTAGATTTAGGTGAGTCCCCTCGCCTCTCACCATCGGGGTGCTTGTTTTTGGTGAGTCCCCTCGCCTCTCACCATCGGGGTGCTTGTTTTTGGTGAGTCCCCTCGCCTCTCACCATCGGGGTGCTTGTTTTTGGTGAGTCCCCTCGCCTCTCACCATCGGGGTGCTTGTTTTTGGTGAGTCCCCTCGCCTCTCACGTGTTTGTTTCTAACAACAATTCTAAAGCAAGTGCTCGAAAATATCACCACCGACATCGATGCATTTATTTACCCGCTCTTGGAATGATTCGACGCAACTAAGAAGCATATCCGGCGTGATTTTTTGACAAGCGTTGGTAATTCGTTCAATCATGTTTTCAGGCGTTGTTGGCACTTCACTGTAAACTTCATTCTTCAAGTATCCCCATAAAAAAAAATCAGGCGAAGTGAGATCTGGTGATCTTGCAGGCCACGGCACTGGACCTCCTCTTCCGATCCATCGACGATTGTACAGACGATCTAACACTTCCCGCGATCTTACAGCAAAATGTGCTGGACAACCGTCATGTTGAAACCACATTGTTTGTCGCACGTCTAAGGGTACGTCTTCAAGCAATGTTGGCAGTACGTCCTCTAAGAGTTGTTGATATTTCTCCCCATTGAAATGTCCATGGATAAAATGTGGACCAATAAGTTTGTCCCCAATTATCCCACACCAAACATTTACATTCCACGGACGCTGATGTTCAACTTGGCGTAACCAATGCGGGTTTTCCACACTCCAATAATGCATGTTGTGTCGATTAATGGTGCCGTGGTTAGTAAAAGTGGATTCATCCGAAAACAGTACTCGAGCAAAGAAATGGGGTTCTTCTTGTATTTTCTGTAGCGACCATCGGCAAAATGTCAATCGATTATCGAAATCATTGCCGTGAAGTTCTTGATGCAACGAAACATGGAACGGATGGTATTTTCTACGATGCAAAATCTGACAAACAGTAGTCTGAGAAATTCCTGATTCACGACTTATTTGTCGAGTACTAATGTGAGGGTTATAAGCCACTGCAGCTAAAACTGCAACTTCGTTATTTTCTCCAGCTATCGTCCTTCGCCGCTTTCGTTTGTTTGTGTGCACACTTCCCTCCTGAGTGAACTGTTGGATAATACGGTAAAAAGAAGCGCGCGATCGAGGCTGGTCTGGAAAACGATGAGCATAAAGATCAACAGCATTATCGATATTCTTGCGACATTCTCCATAAATGTAGACCATTTCAATTTTTTCTTGCAACGTTATAGCCTGCATTCTCATTGACACGTGCAACAGAACGAAGTAAATAAATCAGAGATGTTATGAACGCTATGAAAGTACATCAAGTAATGAGAAAACTCTGAGAAATGAGCGACGATGTGAACGCAATGGAAGTACATCAAGTAATGAGAAAACTCTGAGAAATGCAGCGCCATCTATCGACCAAAATGACTCGAATTGGGGGTCAAATAGGGGTAGTTTTTTCCGGGGAATCAGAATCTGCAATAAAAATGGGGGTTCCTATTTAAGTTTTTTTTCTCCCCCTTCCCCCACCCCTAGGGGGTGGGGGTGGGGAGTCAAATTTGGTATCATCGGATGTCCCCCGTCGAGACGAACAATTTTTATTACCCACTTTTTTTGATCGGATTTGTAGTTTTCGAGATATTTAGTTGTCTCAAGATAAAAAACTCACTTGGTATACGGATCCACTGAACAGCAAAGAGTACTACTGCAGTTTTATGAAACATGTCTTACGAGAAATCGTGACGTACTATATTCACCACTATTTCTATCTCATATATGTTATTCTGATATACACAGACGGAAAAAAAAATCCCAACACCAAGAAAAAATTATTGTAGAGTAATGAAATTTGGACAATGCATTTGTCAAGTTAACATGTTTAATTGATTAAATTTTCAAGATCACAGGTTAATTTAAGCTCAAGAAAATGCATTTCAAATGTGAAATACTGTTAAATTAATAGCCGGTGTAACCTCCAGAATTTTGAATGCAAGCCTGCAAACGTGAATGCATTGTGTCATACAGGTTTCGAATGTCACTTTGTGGTATGGAGTTCCATGCTTGTTGTACTTGTGCTGTCAATACTGGAACGGTCAGTGCTGGCTGTGGATGATGCTGGAGTTGTCGTCCAATGATATCCCATACGTGTTCAATTGGAGACAGATCTGGTGATCTCGCAGGCCAAGGTAACATGTCGACACTCTGTAGAGCACGTTGCGAGACAACAGCGGTATGAGGGCGAGCGTTATCCTGTTGAAAAACTCCCCCTTGAATGCTGTTCATGAATGGCAGCACTACAGGTTGAATTACCAGACTGACGTACAAATTTGCAGTCAGTGTGTTTGGTATAACCACAAGAGTGCTCCTGCTGTCATAGGAAATTGCTCCCCAGACCATGACTCCAGGTGTAGGTCCAGTGTGTCTAGGCCGCAGACAGTTTGCTTGCAGGCGTTCCCCTGGCCTCCTTCTGACCAACACTGGAGATCTGTTGTGTTTTCTGATGAAAGCAGGTTCTGCCTTGGTGCCAGTGATGGCCGAGTGTTGGTCAGAAGGAGGCCAGGGGAACGCCTGCAACCAAACTGTCTGCGGCCTAGACACACTGGACCTACACCTGGAGTCATGGTCTGGGGAGCAATTTCCTATGACAGCAGGAGCACTCTTGTGGTTATACCAAACACACTGACTGCAAATTTGTACGTCAGTCTGGTAATTCAACCTGTAGTGCTGCCATTCATGAACAGCATTCAAGGGGGAGTTTTTCAACAGGATAACGCTCGCCCTCATACCGCTGTTGTCTCGCAACGTGCTCTACAGAGTGTCGACATGTTACCTTGGCCTGCGAGATCACCAGATCTGTCTCCAATTGAACACGTATGGGATATCATTGGACGACAACTCCAGCATCATCCACAGCCAGCACTGACCGTCCCAGTATTGACAGCACAAGTACAACAAGCATGGAACTCCATACCACAAAGTGACATTCGAAACCTGTATGACACAATGCATTCACGTTTGCAGGCTTGCATTCAAAATTCTGGAGGTTACACCGGCTATTAATTTAACAGTATTTCACATTTGAAATGCATTTTCTTGAGCTTAAATTAACCTGTGATCTTGAAAATTTAATCAATTAAACATGTTAACTTGACAAATGCATTGTCCAAATTTCATTACTCTACAATAATTTTTTCTTGGTGTTGGGATTTTTTTTTCCGTCTGTGTAATTAAAAGTTATGATGTTAAGGATTTGATCATTACATAGCTACAACATCAAGCTTGCTCATAGACAGACTATCCTAATGCATGAAAATCCAGAAGAGTTTCAACGTATTGCTGAACCATGGTTAACCGGGTCATATGTTGAGTGACTGTGGCCGTAGAATTCTGAATTGGCTTTATAGCTTCTTTAGATAACGAGTTCACTTTGTGAGATACATGACGTCAGTATTCATGAAATTTAATATTATAATCATATTTGTATTTATTAAATAGTTGTAATTATATAAATTAACTCTGATATATGAGTTTTAATGGCAAAGAACGTCAAGCTTTGGGAGATATAGGATCTTCGGTTGACAAATGTTCACGGTATATGGTTACGGGAGAGAATGTAAACGGTCGAATCTCGGAGGGATGGCCGCAAAATGGATTTTGATGGGCTAGACGAGCCTGTAATTGTATTTGAAAGTATAAATCCCGAGGGCAATGAAGAAGCACGAATTTGTTAAAAATTTTTATTAATGTATTGGATGGAGACATATGTATTGAAAGCATACAAAAGATAAGTAATCGATAATTACTGTTGTATTGCAAATCTCTGCAAAAAATATTTGAGTTTATGTATTTAAAAGTATTGCAGATTATTGGTGAAGCCAGAGAGTTTTAGTATATATGGTTTTTTTATAGATTTTGAATTGATGTATTAAGATTGTTATTTTTCAAGGGTGTTTTTTACAGCGTGGATGTTAAACCCTGGAATCGGACGTCATACGTGATGAATGTGGACCTGTCAAATAGATCCGTTACCGCAGGAAGAAAAGTAGAAACAGTTATCTTTTATATTAATTGAATTTTAAAGAGGAAGGCCAGGTAAAATAGGATAGAACCCCATACAAGTGTAGTTATGTTTCTACTATTTCTTGAATCATGACGTTGTGCAGCGTCCTTTATTTCTTCTTGTAGTTCATTGCTGATGACTGAAGAGTTACACTAATTTCGACGTCACTGATAACTATCTTCTTTTCTTACTTCCAGGCGCCAAGTAACTACTGACACAATAGTGTCTCAGTCAGTCTATTTGAGCCAAAATCATGAGACCTAGCAAGATATGGGTGAAATAGATCTATTTTTCCTAAAGTTTCATGGACGAAGAAAGGCATACCAGAAGCTGGAAGCTGTATTGTCGCCTTTGTTGGTAGTGACTCACTTGCCGGCAAGGACGTTGGGCAACTTCCTCGAGAGAGCCGTTCTGTATGCTGAGACAGCCAATGAGCTGTATCCCACAGGCGCTACGGTAGATGCCTTCCGCACTCTGTACACGTTCGCACAGTCGCATCGGCCTCGTATAACAGAACAGCTGGTTCGTTACACAAATGGTTTGACCTAATAAGTTTCTCTGGTGACCAACTTGTGCAACCACTTACTCATGGTAACTCCGTGTATGCTAACCTTGGTCAGACTGATTGGCGTCAACATCTTATAACCTTGAAATAACAAGCAAGTCGACTATATCGCCAATGGTGATGTAAAAACAAAGGTGAGATACATCAACAGATGAAATTTTTAGTAACTTTATTTTCATAGAGCATTTCCACACATTTAATTGGGGTGGCGGATTGGTGAATGCCTCCCAGATATAGATGGTCCCGGGGAAATGAAATACCCGGGGTGGACCAAAACTAGCACAACAGAAAGAAATGACTGGCTTTCTAGTTCTGTAAAACAGCCAGTCTTAGGGACGAAAATCGCTAGGAAAAAATAATCCGATCCCCCAGGTTGGGGGTTGAGTTGAAGGACCTGCACTTCTTCAGTCGGAAAAATCTCAGTTGCAGAAAGAAAGCTCGACGAATATTGGAACATCTACAGTTGAATATTGTTCATCTTTCAAATACCTAGGTGTTACAATTTCGTCAAATGGTAAAAGTAGGGAGCATGTGATCAACTAGGTAGGACAGGTCAGAAGAGTGATTCGACAGCTTAACTCACTATTGTAGAGTAGCAAAATTGGAAAAAATTTAACAACAACTACATATGACAGTATAATGGAAAGTATCTTATGGTTCAGAGGTGTGGGAGATAACATACGACATAAAGATTGATTGTTAGCCCTTGAGATGGACTTCTGGAGACATAGTAGTCGTACAACAAAATTAGAGCATGTTAGAAATGTCACAATCAGGAAAAAAATTGAATCTAGAAACACTATTGAATGGCAACGCCTCATTTTGTTCGGTCACCTTCAGCAAATGGAACAAATATAGTTCCACGCATCTGCCAATGATTATTGTATTGAGACTTACCATATTACTATCTCTGTGTGAAACAACGTTTAGTATACAAATACAATTATTTAATTTTGTCGGTATACCACATTTTCGTAGCTAAATATAAAACAACTTGTTGGCTATTTAAGAGGGTCGTCAGTTTACCAGCTGTAGTATGTCAACTTCGTGCCCGCTAGTCTGTTTTGGCTAGCCTCAAAATGATTACAGGTTGGGAGGACGCAGGACAATGTGATGCTATTAAAATGTGGAAAGCAACGAATGTTTGAAAGTGAAAGGCGCTGTCACTAACTTCGCTAAGTGGAGACCGGTGCTGAAGCTCAAGGAAGAGTGCCTCTGATACGTGACTGAGCGGAGAGTTCACTTGGCCTCGTGATGGGCGTCAGGATCACGACCCCACAGACCTCCCAGTTGAATAATTAACTAGCGTATCCCACTACAAGGCCGTCGTAACATCTAATGGATCCTGACAACTTCTCTCCTCAAGCCGCAGACGGAGTTCTTCCTATATACTGGCACCCTGGATCTGCTTCCACTGAACTGGTACCCTCCATTACGGTAGACCTCTGACTATATTCGAGGGACATCCGCACTTAAAGACTGACTATTAATAACAATGATAAGAAAACAAAAATTTGAAATGACGAAAAGAAAAAGACTGCGTTAGTTTCATTAGAGAAACGGGAAAAATCAGGGCAAAATCTGTGCCAGTGACGCTGTTATTGTTACGTAAGTTTTTATTTTTTCCTGTCATCAGTATCTCGACTGGTTCAAGGCAGTCATGGCCTCAGAACATTTTTTGGGTCTTTAAAAAAGTGGTTGCTCTTTGCCTTCTGCATCCCCAGGTCGTCAACTATTTCTGATTCATCCATCACTAGAAGCCATTTCCAATCCCAGGGGCAAGAGGATACCCTGACTACTCGCAACTCCTCTGTCCTCCGTTCAGGAGATTGTTGGCAAGCATTTCTTTCTTTTCTTTTTTAGTACTTGTTTATTTAGCTTTAACAACAATATACAAGAATTAAAGGAGAGAATTATTTACAATACACAACACTTATAAATCATTCTCAAAATCAGCAGGTTTTTTCTTCAGTGTCCCAGGATATTTCTTCTCTGTGAATTCATACATCAACTTTTCCTCCCTGAAGATAGTAGTTTTAAAACAATCAAAAGGTTGGTAGGTCACCACCAATGATGCTATTCTTTCTGGAATTATAATGGAGACTGCATTAATCTAATGGATTCACAGGCTGTGGGCTCACTTCAAAGACGCTCGTTGTTCAAAGGTGAAAGCCTGCTGTGTTATACACTTTACTGGATAATACATATTTATATTATTATTGGACAGGTAAAATGTTGTCTAAATAATTTTCAAAACGCATTTTTTCATTTTTTTTTTTTTTCGGTTTCTTGAATCTATGATAATCTACTGCAACATAACACCAATAATCCTCTACATCTGCGTTGTTTCGAGTGAATATGTTCCCCATGATCCATATTAATGCGATTCTCTATCCTCAGAATCCGAAGAATTGGAATTATTCAGTTGCCAGAGCCTCGCCTGTTAATGTTGCATGTACGTTGTGAAAGTTAGGTTAACATTTGGTTCCAAGAGACTAATGTAGCCTCTCCCAAACCCTTACATCCAACTTTTTATTTACTTTAAGTAAATAGTCAACATTCGGCTGTCTGAATATCGGGGAAAAATAAGGAAACCAATATTAAGATGTAAATGAATTACATTAATATAAAAATTAAGATATTAAACGTACATGTTTTTAAGAAAAATCATGTTTCCTTTAAAAATGAAAATGAAACTGCTTTTTATTTCAATTTATATTCTGTTTACGATGTTTAGACATAAAATATCTGTAGATTTTTGGTTTTCCATACTTTTGACATTGACTTTCACAGAACTTCCATGAACGGAATGAAATATGGAAAAAAATTAAAAACAAAACATATTATAAACTTTCAGTATGTTCTAGGATCCATCGATCGAGATTGTAGTAATCAGAAACTATCTTCGTTGCAATCTGCCTCCTTCTCGTTTTTTATTCGTGCTGTTCCTATCCGGTTCTGCTTTAAGAGATTACAAAACTTTGTGAAAAACTCTCACTTTTCGCTGATACGGAGGTCTGGAAGAGATTTCAATCAGTATCGTAATGCCAAAGATGAAAGCTAGATTCATTATGAGACCTTCATACTCACAAATTCTTAAATTTCATTTGTAATTAAATCGACGTTTTTTTTTGTTTATTTTGAGGATTGTTATGTAACTCTTCCGCTCTCGATAACGGTGAGGAAGGTTTCCGAAAAATGTTCTTCGATCATTCAGAATGGTTTTCTCAGATTAAAAATTGTATCGACCATTCCATTCTAGAAAGATATATAGTTAACATTATGAATCATATGTATGTTCTAAGCTTTCTGTTGTTTAATATAGTTTAATTTAATTTAATTGCGATTTTGTCACAGTGTTCAGAAATCCCTCTCATGAAATCAAGCAATGTTTTTCATATAGTGTAGGTTTCTAAACTGCCAATAGGTTTAATGATATTAACAAGCCAGAGTGTAAAACAAGATTAATGAGACATTTATGTGCAGTTATTTATAAAATTTTTATCTTTAATTTTTAGCTAAATATAAAAAGAAGTTTCACCTTTTAACCGAAGTAATTTTTAAATAGTATCAGTAAGGTCACAATTTCAACTATATGATAAAACTGATCGAATTCCTAAGATGACTCATATTTACTAGAGTTTTCTTCCTACTAACACTAATGTTTCAAACACTTTTGGCTATCCAAATCGTTTTTAGATGAATCGGTGTATGCAACACAGTATTATCCCCATTTCTGGTTTAAAACAAGAAAATAAAGCTATTCCTACATTTCTGTCAAAATATTTTTGTAATTAATCTGTCCACGTTACATACAATGAAGCCATCTTGTTGATAATGTTAGTATGCAATAGTAGTGTCTAGACGTGCGTCACTTGCCACTTTTTCCCCATGTATTCCTTATGGAGGTGCGTCAGTTGCCAGTTTTTGGACCACCCACGTCGCGCAGGTGTTCGCCTGGCCACGTGCCCACCATAAATCATCAACACCTGTCATCAAGCTGTCAAGAAGGCCACGTGCCACTTCTTAACCCGAGTTACGGGTCATAAATCGTATTCTAATGAGTGTCGTGTGACCAAATCGTCTAAATGGCTTTATTATTTATTTTTTAAACCTCAATTACGCTCGAAATACACTTTTTCTTTTTATTTTATTACATTCTTAATTTGTACTAGTGGTGTGACGTATCGAAGGCGGGCAGGCGCCAACTTGCGGTCAGTTTGTGGTCATTCCCGCCCCCGCCGCCGTCGCAGCGGACGCAGGTGCGCGCCTCTGCCACGTGCCACGTTGTTACGGGTCATAAATCGTATTCTAATGAGTGTCGTGTGACCAAATCGTCTAAATGGCTTTATTATTTATTTTTTAAACCTCAATTACGCTCGAAATACACTTTTTCTTTTTATTTTATTACATTCTTAATTTGTACTAGTGGTGTGACGTATCGAAGGCGGGCAGGCGCCAACTTGCGGTCAGTTTGTGGTCATTCCCGCCCCCGCCGCCGTCGCAGCGGACGCAGGTGCGCGCCTCTGCCACGTGCCACGTTGTTACGGGTCATAAATCGTATTCTAATGAGTGTCGTGTGACCAAATCGTCTAAATGGCTTTATTATTTTTTTAAACCTCAATTACGCTCGAAATACACTTTTTATTTTTTATTTTATTTCATTCTTAATTTGTACTAGTGGTGTGACGTATCTTTTAACATCTACTTTTTCTGAGTATTAAAATGCAGTTTATTTCATTTAAATCGGACTGCTGGTTCGAAAGATACGTATTTTAACTGGGACAGCGCAAGCGAATTAATCTTAGCTGTCGCGGCGGGCTCACGCCCCATAATGGCTGGGCCGCTTCACCGCGTGCCTCCGTCTGCCTGCCACAGAAAAAAAAAATTACACAACACCTGGCCCTCGGAAGGGTTGGGTTTTAGAGTGCTAATATTAAACTAATTCAATTAAACGTGACATATATTAGTATAGACTGTGAGATCACTGAGTATATGTGTTTGTATAGTACATTTCAGAATAGTTGCTAATTAAGCATTCTCCTGGAGTAATTTCGGGAAACCATGGAAAACCGAAATCTGTATAGCCAGACGGGGGATTCGAACCGCCGCGCCGTCCTCCCGAATACGAGTTCAAACCTGCGTCCTCACGAATGCGAGACCAGGGTTCAGATATAGACGACATTTCGTTTATGTTTCCGTTCGACAGAATACAATCGCGGCATCCATGGCAGCCATATCTTTTTTCAATTATTATATTTTTTATGCCTTTGGCTTTACATCTCGTAGTCATGGAGGTCAGTAGAAGCGTGAAAGAACTAGGGACAAGGAACGGGATTAAATTCGGCCATGGCATTTTAGGGGAAACCATGGAAATCCAAAATCTGGATAGTCGGACGGGGATTTGAAGCCGCGTCCTCCACGCTCAGGTTATACATAATTTTTTCATAAAAAAATCTTCCGTATAACATATTTTAAATTCAGTTAGCTGAAGTGCATACAATTTCGCGTTCTTTCACTCGCCGATTAACAGTTTTTGAAACAAAAAGGTTTTATTATTGTATGAAATTCGCTTTTAGTTTAGCGCATTCATTGTGAAACAGAATCACATTGCTGTCGCCTCTAACTATTAAACCAAATAAGTTCGAGGCTTCAGGTATGCAAATGTTCACATGTGCTGTGTATCGTTAACTCAAAATGCGTTCTTTTTCCACCAGCACTTCTCTTTCCTGGTATTTTTACCTGGAGAACAGACCGCAGGAGTTCATAATGGCTATTGTTCCCTCATGATGTGGCCAAGGTACTGCGGCCTCCGTGTTTTAAGGTTGTCAATATTTCCATATCTTTTTTTTTTTCATTTTGCGGAGCACTTCAGCATTTGTGGCGTATCCATTGTATTCTCAACATTCTTCGATACAGCCTCATTTCAAATGCTTCTAACATTTTACTGATAGTTTCGATTAATGTCCACGCTTCAACGCATACAGGAGGACAGAGAACATGAGACAGTACTTGAATGCTGAACAGAGCTTCTCGTGTTCCAACTGCATTTCTGCATTCGAATTGTGTAGATGATCACCGATCTTATGTATCCTTTGGTGAATAACCTCCAGAAAGATTTCCAACCTGGGGACTCATAAGGCTGACGTTTCTGTAGTCACCACATGACTTAGCTCCGGTCTTTTTTTTTTTGGTAATGTAATAACTCTGATTTGAGCCAATCTCGAGAAAATACTGCCAGAGTTGTAGATGAATTGAACACTATGGTCAATCATATCATCATCAAGTAATTTAAAAAAATAATTATGCGTTTATCTTGGCAGGGCCTGGAGTTTTATCACCTTTCTTTCCTTTTTGTTGTAGCTTGCACTTCAGTCAGTAAAATGCTTGGACCTGTTTCACATTCAAACTGTGGAGGTTCCGGAAGGCTATCCGAGAGCAGTTGTTTTACCTGTCTCTTCCTTGCATTTCTGATATCTTGAGTATCAACAGTGACGTTTCCTTCAATGTCCACTAGTTTATTCACAGTATTAGGTCTACATCTGTCTGTTAGCTCTCTAACTTTCCTATGAATGTTGAAGTTGTCATATTTCAACTGTAGAGCCTTAGTTACCTCAACGGCATATCGAGTCTTCTTCTCGTCGAGGGGATTTATTCTGCTGGAGGATGCTTGAGTCCTGCGATTTGAATGTCTGCCAAACGTGGAGTTCTTCATGATAAATTTATAAACTTTCTGAAGCAAATCGCTGTCACAATTCTTTTAACGTATGCAAGTATGCTGTACACACTACAAGGCATAAACACATAGAGCATCATAGTACACCAAGATACATAAAAATATTAAAACACACACCAAATGTACAACGAAGATACTAGGGCCTGGAGTTATATCATCGTTCTTTCCTTTTGTTGTAGCTTGCACTTCAGTCAGTAAAATGCTTGCACCTGTTTCACATTCAAACTGTGGAGGTTCCGGAAGGCTATCCGAGAGCAGTTGTTTTACCTGTCTCTTCCTTGCATTTCTGATATCTTGAGTATCAACAGTGACGTTTCATTCAATGTCCACTAATTTATTCACAGTATTAGGTCTACATCTGTCTGTTAGCTCTCTATCTTTCCTATGACTTAAGCCACCAATTGCATAAATATAGTAGAAGTTGGGAAAAAAATTATTTCAATTCGCTTCACGAAAAAGTCACGATTTACATCTGCCTGCATTACACAGCAAAGTGGCATCTTTATGAAGTGTATTCATCACTGAAATGGACTAAAGAAAAGCGTGATATCTGTATAAATTGCGTGTTCGGCTGATAACGCAGTCTCCAGGAAGAAGAAGAAAAAGATGGTAACTGGACAGACTTAGTGCCTGCATAGTGTTTCTGTGTTAGGCGTCATTTTCATCTGGATCATAATGGCAATTTCATGCTCTGCAGATTTTTTTTCTTTCTTCTGTCTACTGAAACAGAAAATGTATATGGATGTGTGTTATTTCGTTCTTATCACAGTGTGCCAGTAAAACTTTTTGTAAAATTTTCGTCATTGTTTACTGCATAATGTTAAGTATGCCAAAATGTTTCAGTCTTTCGGATTCCACGTTATACCCAGGAACCTCTGTACCCTGTGGTGTTACCAGATCATGTTAGATAAGCATTAAAAGAGCTGGTCGTCCCACATCTCATAAAAATTTCCGAAATGTTATGAAAACTATAAAAAGATAGTGAACACAGGTAAAAAATCACAAAAATGATGTAATATTCGCTCCACGAAAGAAGTCATCGATTGACATGGTTAGAAGGTGACTGAGGATGTATCAGTTTCATTAAGAATTCTCCATTCCTCAGTCGTGCAAAAAAAGCGTGGGCGATTCGTTGAATATGTCTCAAGGGAGTTCAGAGGACGAGGGTTCGACTGATGCCGCGATCTGGAGCAGCGCATTCTGCCTTTTGAGGTGCTTTATTATCAGAGAGTCAGTGCACGCGATTTGTTGAATATGGCAGCAAAGAGTTGGAGGGTAGAAGAAGCTTCCTTTTAACAGTTAAATAGGAGCTATATAATGTTTTAGGTACATGTTAAAGACACTCAAAGTGGTTATTCTTTTGCTATTTCGCAATCATTTTTTGGATAAATTCGAATCTACAAACACAAATAAATGGAAAACTAATCTTGCTGTCTCATTGTCGAGGTGAGTGGTGGCTTTTAGTTCAACTGCTGGTGTAAGGTGAAGAAAAAGAGGACGTTTGGAGGACCCTTGCCAAGAATTAGGTTTCGTGCAAGCATCTTTGCGAGAAAATGGATATTGGGAGCCGTAAAGAGGGCATTAGCGAATATTATTATCTGAAATTTGTGGTTTTCACCCGACAAACGTGTTACCCAGGGAGCAAAAACTTTTCAACATCTTAATTTACCATCATTTCCTGCACTGTAGTGTGACCTCTTGCATGTTTCAGTGTAGTTTAACTCACTGTGCGTTTTTCAATGATGTCACCGGCCGTGGTGAGTGAGTGGTAACGTTCTGCCCTTGCATTCCAGAGGACGCAGGTTCCAGTCCCCGTCCTGCATTAGCATAGGGTATTACTTTTTCTACCGGTAAATACTATATTACTAAGAGAATATGATTACACGATCAGATACAGGAGTTAAATGAATTCGGTATTGGGGGAGGGAAACCTGCACCGCCCCTCCATCACACATCACGTTACCGCCAGGGAGTGCAAAGGATGAACACTACGGATGTTATCGATAAAAAGGGTAGGCAGTACATATACTAACACAAAAGCGAACATTAACTCTATGAGGTATAGTTAAAACTACTACTATCAGTATGCGAACGATCCATCGTATCTTATATTAAACTCTGGTTGTCACAAGAGGTTTGGAAAACTATGTGCTGAGTATTCACCACACATACAATCTTCTATGATGGACAGCGATTCCGATTTCCACGTTAAACTGCAGGTCCAATCATGACAAGGGGAGACAAGCAAAAATTTTGTGAAAAATACACAATTTCAGTGAGAAGCATGAAAATACTATACATTTCATAAATTTCATACAAATCGGTAAAAAAAATGATTAAAATACGTAAAATAATGTCAAAATTACCTAATTTCTCCCAAAAAAGACGTAGTCGATTGACATGAGAATTACACCTGCGTGCATCACAGAGTACAGTGCCCAACTATATGATTAGTTTTCATTACCACAACGGGCTACAGAAAAGTGTCGTATGCGTACAAAAAAAAGTATTTTGGCTGTCATTACAGTTTCCAGAGAAACCTGAACCACCCTCCATAACACAAATCACGTTATCGTCAGCGAGTGCAAAGGATGAACACTACTGATGTTATCGGCCAAAGGGGTAGGCAGTACATCTGACATAGAAGCGAACATTGACTCAAGAACATAACATACTTGAATCCGCTCGGAGCTCATATCGTATATTATCTGCACACTTTTTTAACATGATTCTAATGTATCACTTTTCAATTTTTTTGAAGAGTGCACCGGGCATCCTTCGAAGGGATATTTCCAAAAATCAATGATCAGGATGAATCCTGCAACACGCGCAGAAACCTCTCCGCAAATAACCTTACACACGCACACAGCAACGTAACATCAACACACATAGACCAAATCACGTCCTCCACAGAGTTAAAAAAGGTTTCATCAAATATATAAAAATCTTAAGACAGAATATTTTTACCCACCTTCCATTAAAAAGTCCTTAGGTTAGGTTAGGTAGGTGAACTGTGCGTTGTTATATTGCATTCGACCACGGAAATAATTTGGGGTAGGGCTATAGTCACGTGCACTAGTTATCACAGTGTTGTTCTGATGACATCGTTGAGACTTGGAATTCCTAAGGTTCTTCACCATACCGAAGTGGCTTGGGCCCTTAAAAAACACGATCCCTTGGGCCAAGCGTTTTAAAATCGCATTTATTCATTCATACTGAAAATACGCTTATAATAAAAAGTGCTGTACCAATTCTATCATGTTAGGAAATCTATATGATGAATATTTTCCACACACATACCACCTTTCCATCATGATGGTGTGCGCATGGGATTGAAACAACAAATATAAGCATCATAGCACTGAATGTATACGATCCAAGGCGCTAACAGAACGTATGAGACACATTAATACACAAGACATAGCTAAAACCGCTATCATCAGTAAATTTACAAACCTACATAAATTTAATTAAACTCAGGTGAATATAGGATGTGTGACATTTTGGGGTAAGATACGTTAGGTTAGTCCAAGTTAGGTTAGTACACTACATCTTAACAATAACTCAGTTTTCTTTAGCTTGACACATTGAGTATGACTAACTTAAATCACGATCGGAGTGTTACAGTTATACACACGATTTACTCTACGCGCTCGCGCGTAATACTGATCTAACGTTACAGTTATACACACGATTTACTCAGTATCGCTTGTGAAACGTATACTTCATCTCTAGAGTTTAACCCCAGTTTTAGTTAATCAACCATCATACCCTAGCAGTAATTGAGGTTATTGCAGGTAAGATTTGTTAGGCATGCCCAACTTGTTACGTGTTAGTCAGTATTACGCGCGAGCGCGTAAACTGATCTAACACAATGTAACAAGTTGGGCATGCCTAACAAATCTTACCTGCAATAACCTCAATTACTGCTAGGGTATGATGGTTGATTAACTAAAACTGGGGTTAAACTCTAGAGATGAAGTATACGTTTCACAAGCGATACTGAGTAAATCGTGTGTATAACTGTAACGTTAGATCAGTATTACGCGCGAGCGCGTAGAGTAAATCGTGTGTAACTGTAACACTCCGATCGTGATTTAAGTTAGTCATACTCAATGTGTCAAGCTAAAGAAAACTGAGTTATTGTTAAGATGTAGTGTACTAACCTAACTTGGACTAACCTAACGTATCTTACCCCAAAATTGTCACACATCCTATATTCACCTGAGTTTAATTAAATTTATGTAGGTTTGTAAATTTACTGATGATAGCGGTTTTAGCTATGTCTTGTGTATTAATGTGTCTCATACGTTCTGTTAGCGCCTTGGATCGTATACATTCAGTGCTATGATGCTTATATTTGTTGTTTCAATCCCATGCGCACACCATCATGATGGAAAGGTGGTATGTGTGGAAAATATTCATCACATAGATTTCCTAACATGATAGAATTGGTACAGCACTTTTTATTATAAGCGTATTTTCAGTATGAATGAATAAATGCGATTTTAAAACGCTTGGCCCAAGGGATCGTGTTTTTTAAGGGCCCAAGCCACTTCGGTATGGTGAAGAACCTTAGGAATTCCAAGTCTCAACGATGTCATCAGAACAACACTGTGATAACTAGTGCACGTGACTATAGCCCTACCCCAAATTATTTCCGTGGTCTAATGCAATATAACAACGCACAGTTCACCTACCTAACCTAACCTAAGGACTTTTTAATGGAAGGTGGGTAAAAATATTCTGTCTTAAGATTTTTCTATATTTGATGAAACCTTTTTTAACTCTGTGGAGGACGTGATTTGGTCTATGTGTGTTGATGTTACGTTGCTGTGTGCGTGTGTAAGGTTATTTGCGGAGAGGTTTCTGCGCGTGTTGCAGGATTCATCCTGATCATTGATTTTTGGAAATATCCCTTCGAAGGATGCCCGGTGCACTCTTCAAAAAAATTGAAAAGTGATACATTAGAATCATGTTAAAAAAGTGTGCAGATAATATACGATATGAGCTCCGAGCGGATTCAGAAGTATGTTATGTTCTTGAGTCAATGTTCGCTTCTATGTCAGATGTACTGCCTACCCCTTTGGCCGATAACATCAGTAGTGTTCATCCTTTGCACTCGCTGACGATAACGTGATTTGTGTTATGGAGGGTGGTTCAGGTTTCTCTGGAAACTGTAATGACAGCCAAAACATACTTTTTTTGTACGCATACGACACTTTTCTGTAGCCCGTTGTGGTAATGAAAACTAATCATATAGTTGGGCACTGTACTCTGTGATGCACGCAGGTGTAATTCTCATGTCAATCGACTACGTCTTTTTTGGGAGTAAATTAGGTAATTTTGACATTATTTTACGTATTTTAATCATTTTTTTACCGATTTGTATGAAATTTATGAAATGTATAGTATTTTCATGCTTCTCACTGAAATTGTGTATTTTTTTCACAAAATTTTGCTTGTCCCCTTGTCATGATTGGACCTGCAGTTTAACGTGGAAATCGGAATCGCTGTCCATCATAGAAGATTGTATGTGTGGTGAATACTCAGCACATAGTTTTCCAAACCTCTTGTGACAACCAGAGTTTAATATAAGATACGATGGATCGTTCGCATACTGATAGTAGTAGTTTTAACTATACCTCATAGAGTTAATGTTCGCTTTTGTGTTAGTATATGTACTGCCTACCCTTTTTATCGATAACATCCGTAGTGTTCATCCTTTGCACTCCCTGGCGGTAACGTGATGTGTGATGGAGGGGCGGTGCAGGTTTCCCTCCCCCAATACCGAATCATTTAACTCCTGTATCTGATCGTGTAATCATATTCTCTTAGTAATATAGTATTTACCGGTAGAAAAAGTAATACCCTATGCTAATGCAGGACGGGGACTGGAACCTGCGTCCTCTGGAATGCAAGGGCAGAACGTTACCACTCACTCACCACGGCCGGTGACATCATTGAAAAAACGCACAGTGAGTTAAACTACACTGAAACATGCAAGAGGTCACACTACAGTGCAGGAAATGATGGTAAATTAAGATGTTGAAAAGTTTTTGCTCCCTGGGTAACACGTTTGTCGGGTGAAAACCACAAATTTCAGATAATAATATTCGCTAATGCCCTCTTTACGGCTCCCAATATCCATTTTTCTCGCAAAGATGCTTGCACGAAACCTAATTCTTGGCAAGGGTCCTCCAAACGTCCTCTTTTTCTTCACCTTACACCAGCAGTTGAACTAAAAGCCACCACTCACCTCGACAATGAGACAGCAAGATTAGTTTTCCATTTATTTGTGTTTGTAGATTCGAATTTATCCAAAAAATGATTGCGAAATAGCAAAAGAATAACCACTTTGAGTGTCTTTAACATGTACCTAAAACATTATATAGCTCCTATTTAACTGTTAAAAGGAAGCTTCTTCTACCCTCCAACTCTTTGCTGCCATATTCAACAAATCGCGTGCACTGACTCTCTGATAATAAAGCACCTCAAAAGGCAGAATGCGCTGCTCCAGATCGCGGCATCAGTCGAACCCTCGTCCTCTGAACTCCCTTGAGACATATTCAACGAATCGCCCACGCTTTTTTGCACGACTGAGGAATGGAGAATTCTTAATGAAACTGATACATCCTCAGTCACCTTCTAACCATGTCAATCGATGACTTCTTTCGTGGAGCGAATATTACATCATTTTTGTGATTTTTTTACCTGTGTTCACTATCTTTTTATAGTTTTCATAACATTTCGGAAATTTTTATGAGATGTGGGACGACCAGCTCTTTTAATGCTTATCTAACATGATCTGGTAACACCACAGGGTACAGAGGTTCCTGGGTATAACGTGGAATCCGAAAGACTGAAACATTTTGGCATACTTAACATTATGCAGTAAACAATGACGAAAATTTTACAAAAAGTTTTACTGGCACACTGTGATAAGAACGAAATAACACACATCCATATACATTTTCTGTTTCAGTAGACAGAAGAAAGAAAAAAAATCTGCAGAGCATGAAATTGCCATTATGATCCAGATGAAAATGACGCCTAACACAGAAACACTATGCAGGCACTAAGTCTGTCCAGTTACCATCTTTTTCTTCTTCTTCCTGGAGACTGCGTTATCAGCCGAACACGCAATTTATACAGATATCACGCTTTTCTTTAGTCCATTTCAGTGATGAATACACTTCATAAAGATGCCACTTTGCTGTGTAATGCAGGCAGATGTAAATCGTGACTTTTTCGTGAAGCGAATTGAAATAATTTTTTTCCAACTTCTACTATATTTATGCAATTGGTGGCTTAAGTCATAGGAAAGATAGAGAGCTAACAGACAGATGTAGACCTAATACTGTGAATAAATTAGTGGACATTGAATGAAACGTCACTGTTGATACTCAAGATATCAGAAATGCAAGGAAGAGACAGGTAAAACAACTGCTCTCGGATAGCCTTCCGGAACCTCCACAGTTTGAATGTGAAACAGGTGCAAGCATTTTACTGACTGAAGTGCAAGCTACAACAAAAGGAAAGAACGATGATATAACTCCAGGCCCTAGTATCTTCGTTGTACATTTGGTGTGTGTTTTAATATTTTTATGTATCTTGGTGTACTATGATGCTCTATGTGTTTATGCCTTGTAGTGTGTACAGCATACTTGCATACGTTAAAAGAATTGTGACAGCGATTTGCTTCAGAAAGTTTATAAATTTATCACGAAGAACTCCACGTTTGGCAGACATTCAAATCGCAGGACTCAAGCATCCTCCAGCAGAATAAATCCCCTCGACGAGAAGAAGACTCGATATGCCGTTGAGGTAACTAAGGCTCTACAGTTGAAATATGACAACTTCAACATTCATAGGAAAGTTAGAGAGCTAACAGACAGATGTAGACCTAATACTGTGAATAAACTAGTGGACATTGAAGGAAACGTCACTGTTGATACTCAAGATATCAGAAATGCAAGGAAGAGACAGGTAAAACAACTGCTCTCGGATAGCCTTCCGGAACCTCCACAGTTTGAATGTGAAACAGGTCCAAGCATTTTACTGACTGAAGTGCAAGCTACAACAAAAAGGAAAGAAAGGTGATAAAACTCCAGGCCCTGCCAAGATAAACGCATAATTATTTTTTTAAATTACTTGATGATGATAATGATTGACCATAGTGTTCAATTACATCTACAACTCTGGCAGTATTTCTCGAGATTGGCTCAAATCAGAGTTTATTACATTACCAAAAAAAAAAAAAGACCGGAGCTAAGTCATGTGGTGACTACAGAACGATCAGCCTTATGAGCCCCAGTTGGAAATCTTTCTGGAGGTTATTCACCAAGGATACATAAGATCGGTGATCATCTACACAATTCGAATGCAGAAATGCAGTTGGAACACGAGAAGCTCTGTTCAGCATTCAAGTACTGTCTCATGTTCTCTGTCCTCCTGTATGGCGTTGAAGCGTGGACATTAATCGAAACTATCAGTAAAATGTTAGAAGCATTTGAAATGAGTCTGTATCGAAGAATGTTGAGAATACAATGATACGCCACAAATGCTGAAGTGCTCCGCAAAATGAAAAAAAAAAGATATGGAAATATTGACAACCTTAAAACACGGAGGCCGCAGTACCTTGGCCACATCATGAGGAACAATAGCCATTATGAACTCCTGCGGTCTGTTCTCCAGGTAAAAATACCAGGAAAGAGAAGTGCTGGTAGAAAAAGAACGCATTTTGAGTTAACGATACACAGCACATGTGAACATTTGCATACCTGAAGCCTCGAACTTATTTGGTTAATAGTTAGAGGCGACAGCAATGTGATTCTGTTTCACAATGAATGCGCTAAACTAAAAGCGAATTTCATACAATAATAAAACCTTTTTGTTTCAAAAACTGTTAATCGGCGAGTGAAAGAACGCGAAATTGTATGCACTTCAGCTAACTGAATTTAAAATATGTTATACGGAAGATTTTTTATGAAAAAATTATGTATAACCTGAGCGTGGAGGACGCGGCTTCAAATCCCCGTCCGACTATCCAGATTTTGGATTTCCATGGTTTCCCCTAAAATGCCATGGCCGAATTTAATCCCGTTCCTTGTCCCTAGTTCTTTCACGCTTCTACTGACCTCCATGACTACGAGATGTAAAGCCAAAGGCATAAAAAATATAATAATTGAAAAAGATATGGCTGCCATGGATGCCGCGATTGTATTCTGTCGAACGGAAACATAAACGAAATGTCGTCTATATCTGAACCCTGGTCTCGCATTCGTGAGGACGCAGGTTTGAACTCGCATTCGGGAGGACGGCGGTTCGAATCCCCCGTCTGGCTATACAGATTTCGGTTTTCCATGGTTTCCCGAAATTACTCCAGGAGAATGCTTAATTAGCAACTATTCTGAAATGTACTATACAAACACATATACTCAGTGATCTCACAGTCTATACTAATATATGTCACGTTTAATTGAATTAGTTTAATATTAGCGCTCTAAAACCCAACCCTTCCGAGGGCCAGGTGTTGTGTATTTTTTTTTTTTTCTGTGGCAGGCAGACGGAGGCACGCGGTGAAGCGGCCCAGCCATTAGGGGCGTGAGCCCGCCGCGACAGCTAAGATTAATTCGCTTGCGCTGTCCCAGTTAAAATACATATCTTTCGAACCAGCAGTCCGATTTAAATGAAATAAACTGCATTTTAATACTCAGAAAAAGTAGATGTTAAAAGATACGTCACACCACTAGTACAAATTAAGAATGAAATAAAATAAAAAAGAAAAAGTGTATTTCGAGCGTAATTGAGGTTTAAAAAAAAATAATAAAGCCATTTAGACGATTTGGTCACACGACACTCATTAGAATACGATTTATGACCCGTAACAACGTGGCACGTGGCAGAGGCGCGCACCTGCGTCCGCTGCGACGGCGGCGGGGGCGGGAATGACCACAAACTGACCGCAAGTTGGCGCCTGCCCGCCTTCGATACGTCACACCACTAGTACAAATTAAGAATGTAATAAAATAAAAAGAAAAAGTGTATTTCGAGCGTAATTGAGGTTTAAAAAAATAATAAAGCCATTTAGACGATTTATGACCCGTAACAACGTGGCACGTGGCCTTCTTGACAGCTTGATGACAGGTGTTGATGATTTATGGCGGGCACGTGGCCAGGTGAACACCTGCGCGACGGGGGGTCCCGATGATTAATGGCCTTGTTGACAGCTTGATGACAGGAGTTGATGATTTATGGTAATTAGGTCACGCGCCCCTGCCCCCTAGATCCCTTTGATGGCGCCGACGCAGGTTAGGGCACTACTGCTATAGTAGCAATTTTGGTTATTCTAAAGTACGATAGCCAACTCATTACCGTTTTTGTGTCTAGAATTTGAGCATTCAGCTTTTAACACCTACATGAGAGTACAGGTTGTCGCTTCTAGTGATATTGATCGTTACTTAATAAGTACTGTAACGCTCTTCGTTTCACTTCACTTCTTTCTTTGTCGCAATATTTCTTTTAACCAACTGAAAATTAGAAATATCTTGAAATATAAAACTACTTAATAAGGAAGCCTGTTGTGATTCGACGAGATAGCGATGTAATAGAAAGTATATGTAGGTTTAGTAAACATTAAGAATGAATTAACTAGTCCAAAAAAATTAGTGTAGCTAGAAATTTCTTTGTTAAAACCACATTTTTGGTTTGCAATTTTGATTTTTGCTACACAGTGAAATGTTACTTCGCCATGCACGTCACCTTCATAACTAAAAGTTGCTACTGAACATTGAAATTCAAAACTATTGCAATAGGCATTTGATAAAATTTCTTTTCACAACGATGTATCCGAATAAATGGTATCTGTGAGTCTGGTAAAATTTTAGTTTTAAAGTTGTTAGAAGCAGATATCATCCAAGCACATCCATCGTCGTGTGTTCCAAATCGGTTAGTCCCTCCACAGACTGTTCAACTGCAGGTTGATTATCGCTTCGTGATACTCATCTCCCAGAATGATACATGTAATGGCACTGACTCATCTTACATGTCGCAATTAATAGCGGAGATCTGCGCTGGAGTGAAGTAAGTTGCCAGATGGTGACCACACTTCAAGGCAACACAGCGAAAATTTATTCGTGTTAGGTATTTTCCCAATAAGGGGATGCCCGTTCTGGTTGTGGAAAACGTAGCAGCTTTAAAATCTTTTAACAGTACTACAACAGGCCTTCACCCGATTCAATAGGAAATATAGAGGAAACATAGTTCATAACCTGAAGTACAATTTCAAATAACTATCAAGTAACAGTTTCTATTACTTGCTAGATATATAAAGTTGTATTTCGTAATTTTCAAAGTGGAAGTCAGCTAGGGTCATTTCGATTATTGAGTTACGTAATATACGGAGGGTCGTAGTATATAGAAACCAATTCCATATGTCTTCAAGAATTTTATTTCCATCTTGGATATATCACATTTTTCAGACCCGGATTTTTCTACTACAGAAAGTTTTATGATCCTGTTTACGTCGCAAGCGTTTACGACTCCGACTTACGAACATCTGAACATTTTATTCAACAGAATGGTATTCTTCCAGTTTCCCAGTCTCTCCCTAATTTTTATCCGCTTTAATACCAAAACATCGGTCATTCTTCGTCTACTCGGTATTTGTGAATGGTTTTGGTAATCATCTACTGTTCGTCTGACTTTAAATGGAACTGTTACTCACTCTCAGTGAGTTGCAAAAAATCGACGGAAACTATTCTAAGATACTAAAACGATTGACGCCGATAAACGCAGTTTTAGTTATGAAAATTTTCCGTCAGTTCTCAAGTTCCCTTTAGTATCAGTAGCTACCTCAACTACGGACGTGAACTTCAGGAGGCTGCGGTTCTATCTACTTTAAGGCATCTGTGTTGCAGGTCATTGAGAAACTTCTCAATTGTCAGTGGAGAACGCAACAGTGTAATTACAAACTTGGCATTCTTGTAGTTTATGCACTTATTTTGTGAAATAAAACTGACCTAAATAATAATATACAATACTGAGTAGCCTGGTGGCTCACTTATTAAGGTATCTGACTATAGATCGAAAGATCCCTGATTCGAATTCCATATGAATCCTTTCATAAGCCCTCAATCCGACTTAACATCTGCACAGCTTACTGTGTAATGTGAAGTACCCTAGAGCGCTTCCGTGGTTCGGATTCCACGTTAAAACTGTGGGTTCCCCCTAGGACTAACAACCATAGTCG
>CM061914.1:124472187-124638288 GCA_031002005.1 Vandiemenella viatica
TGTTTCGTGAGATTTCGCCGGACCCCCCCCCCCCCCTGTTTCATCTTACGTCAATAATGGACGCCCCCAAACGTTGTTCATACAAACTAACAGTTTTTAATCCTATTTTGACAGTACTTAGCACACGTATTCTTCAATACAAGGCGGTCAGGTACTTGAGCAGTAATGGAGCTTACTTCGCAAAGTTTCTCTCTCCGGTCGCGGGTTCAACTCCCGTGGAGAGTAGGAATTTTTAGGAGTTGTATTTGACTATAGGAGCTGCGCCGAGATTTTCTGTGGTTCTGATACCACGTTAAACTGTAGGCCCCTGAGGAAAGGAATTGATTGGCTGTGCTGCCTCTGATAAACTAGCTTGATTCATCTCCTTCGCAAATATTCGACCAATCTTTAGGTTGCGAACTATGTTAGACTCTTAGTTTTTTAAGTAAAACTTCTTTAGGAACGTTGGGCGATTTTTGGATGGGTAAAATCTTAAGACTTCATGTCACCAACATGTTAGTGTTAGCAGTCTGAAGGCTTAGTGGTTGAGGTGTCTGATTCGGGAACGAAAGGTATCCGGTTCGACTCCCTGTCTCTGGAGAGAGTTTCATAGACCCTTAACCGCACTTAAACCTCTGCCACAGCGTGCTGTGTGATATGAAGTACGCCAGAACGCTTCCGTGGCTCGGATTCCATGTTAAATTGCAAGTCCCCTGTACCCGGTAGGACTACTGGGTTAGGCTAATACAGGGGCGCAATGCGCTGGCAGTAGAAGCCCTGCCACCATTTCATTAGGACCTCACGGAGTTATAATTATTTAGTATATCAGTAACTACAGGTACAAGCATGACGTGTTACACGTATAATACTCATAGTTTTAAGTAACCTTTTTTTATGGCCTTGTCGCGGCCATTAGAAGCGGGAAAGCACTTCTTGGCGTAAGGAACGGGAAAAAAATTTCCTATGATCTTTTTGAAGGAACTATCCACGCTTTCACCTGGAGTGATTTTGGAAAATCATGAAAATCCAAATATAAATGTCGGGACGTTGATTTGAACCCGCGTCCTCCCGAATGAAGAGTGTGTTGCCACTCACCAACCTCGCTCAGTCCGCTCCATATACTTCTTCATTCAACCCTATAGCTTTTGTACACAACATGGTGATAAGGAATCTAGCACCAAAAAATGTCGTATCTTGATGGCAAATTACCGAATGCTGAAAACTTTTTACTCTACTAGGGCTCGAACCAAATAACCCCGTTCAATGGCTATTAATAGATGTTTCCTATGGACTCATGAAATTTTTATCATTTGGGTGACATTATGTAGTTCTCTGAAGTCAGTTAGTTACTGAAATAACACCTAATGTCATTACTTAAGATGCAAGAGAGACAAACAAATGGCAAATGCCAGATGGTCACTGAAGTAGTAGACACCGAACGTGTTGGGTAACGGTTAACGCTCTGGCCTCGCATTCGAGAGGACGGCGGTTCGAATCCCCGTCCGGCCATCCAGATTTGGGTTTTCCATGGTTTCCCCAAATCACTCCAGGCGAATGCCGGGATGCTTCCTTGAAAAATGCCATAGCCTAATTCCTTCCCGTTCCTTGCCCCCAGTCCAATCCCGCTTCTAATGACCTTAGCCGCCGACGTAGAAGCCTAGGATTGTGAATGTTGAATGGCAGTGATAGTTAAGACGTGAGTTTGAAATAGAACTTCAAATACGCCTGCGATAAGTTGGAGTCTCCAGATATCATGTACGATGTGTCCTTGAGAAGATAGAGCAGGTCTTGCTCAGCAAATGCGACCTTCTCGGCTGTCTGTAGCACTTCTAGCGTAAGTCATAGGAGCTTATATTCATCCGTTGATGTCTACAACTACTCTATTTCAACTTTTAAACACAAATAATTTTTATGGCTGTATGCAGTGTAGGTGTACGGCACCCCAAAAGACAAGACAATTTCTATGCATAAAGAAGAAGCCCTGCGCTCCTGAAAAACTAATAAAAGACAGAAAAATTATATATGTTGTTTATAAATTATTTTTTTTTGTGACAAGCCATATTTCTCCCCACATATTTAACCAAAATCAATAAATTATTTTAAAAATTAAATTCTCTGCTTTGGCAATATCTTTAATTTAAAAAGGAATTTTTCGAAATTCAACCTGTAACTAGCAAACTTATGAACAATCAAGGTCACGGGTATGCGAAAGTATGGAGTCAAGCTTCTAGGCTTCGAAGGTTACGATAATAATAATAATTCCGTATGGTCGTAATCACCTGGAGATAGGATTTCTATTGGCTGCGCATTCCGCCCCTATCGTAGCCGCCTTAACCTAACCCGACAATCCTGCCAGGTACAGGGGACCTACAGTTTAACATCGAATCCGAACCACGGAAGCGCCCTGGTGTACTTCACTTTACACAGCAAGCTGCGACAGAGGTGAAGGAGGGGTTAAGTGCCTTTGAAAATACCCACCCAAACAGGGATTCGAACCGGGGACCTTTCGAACTCCAATCAGACGCTTAACCACTGAGCCACCAGACCACTTGAAGATTACGATATGACATGATCGAATTACCGCTAGTTAGCAGAACCAAAATAAAAAATTTCGCACTGGCCACTGTCGCATTTCTGTTAGATATTTCAGTTGACAAGTAAATAATTGTTGCTACAAAATAAGATCAGAGCCAAGATGCTGGGCTTCGCTGGTGTCGAAAGGAGTAATCACATACCGCTAGATAGCAACACAACATATCATAGAGATATCAATAAGCTGTGTGTGTTTTCTAGAATAAGGATCTTTTCGGGTACTTTTGTTTCCGAAAGTGTTTTATAATTGTCTCGTAAGACGTTGTAAGTGTTTTGCTTCGTACCTATTTCAGTTGACAAATAAACAATTGCTACAAATGTGTTGGTTCGTCTTTCATGCTACTAAAGGCGCGTTCCCACGATCCCTTGTAACGAAGGTGAGACGGGACGGGACCTCATTAGCCGAAGTGTAGGGACGACCGCGGGCCGCAGGTTAGTCCTAGCTTACCTCGCCTCCACCTCAGCACCGCGTTGCCTAGTGTCGTTTGGCACAGAGCACTTTACAGCAACAGCAGGGGTGCGCACCGCTGTTGCAAACCGATGGCAACAGCGCACCGCTACACACGCCTGTGATGTTTACCAACTAAGAGTGGGTAGCTGCGTCTTGTCTCCGCTAGCAGAGGCGGCCCTGTTCCCATGGCGTGTGGTTGAGTATTCGTCCCGTCCCGTCCCATCTCGCCTACGTTACAAGGGATCGTGGAAACGCGCCTTAAGAACCACCAACGCGTTATCCATCGCATTTCATTCGCGAAATTTTCGTACGGACCTCCTAGTTTTTATTTATATAACAGAGTGAAAAGCCATTAAAAGAGAAAATATAACTGAAATTTCTTCAGTTATCTCATTTATCGGCGCGGTACGTAATGCTAATAATCTGAATACTGAAGTAATCTAGACGAACATCAGAAACTTTGCCTCTACCAATACCACCCAGCGTGGTGGGTGATGGTAACGTTCTGGCCTCGCATTCGGGAGGTCTGCGATTCCAATCGCCATCCAGGCATTCAGATTTGGGTTTGCCACAATCCAGGGGAATGCCGTGATGCTTACTTCAAAAGATCATGGTCGAATTCCTTCTCGTTTATTGTCCCCAGACCTTCCCCGCCTTTAATGACCTCGACGTCGACAAGGCGTAAAGCCATAAGTAAAAAAAAAATAGACCAATACCTGTTTTATCTTGGCTGTTACCTTTAAGAGGTGGAATGGGTGGCAAATTGAAACACTACCTATTCACAAAAGCACATTTGCCTGGTTTCGAGTTAGTGAATGGATCGACTTGCCAGCAGGTAGTTGTTCGGCCGAGACCGCCGAGGCCGCGGGCTATCCGTCTTTATACAACACGACAGTTCCCACGAGCCGCCTCTAATTACGGCTCGAGCACTTAGGAGCCGATTACATCTCACACCTCGAGCCCAGCCACCGCGTGTAAATGAGGCAGCGACACGCTGCGTACTCGCGCCGAGCTATAATTTGACGGAAAAGCGTTTTGAAAGCGCAGCCGATAACGTCGGATGTGTGTTGCAACAGCAGCAGTCGCGGCAGCTAGGTTACTGGGTGGGTAGCTTCTTCTTGCATACAAAACATGTCGGAGATCTCAGACACTTGCTGCTTCGTCCAAAGCCAGCCTCGCCAAGCCCCGCTGGCAATGTAATGCCAACGAAGTAGATGGGCATGTTGATGGCTACGTTAGTTGGTTATTCAGATATAAACCAGTTCAGCAATGTCATGATGTTATTTTACTTATGTATACAGCAGTCTGGAATTTTTGGAGGATGCGGCTCGGAAATCCTTTCCGCCCATCCAGATATCTCTTTTCCATTGTTTCCACAGTTCACTTCAGACAAGTGATGGTTTCTTCAAAAAGGGTCATCGCCGAAATCTTTGCAGTTCATTGACCTCCAACATTCCTGTCTCCAATAGCCTCAAATAACATCGACTAGCATTAACCCGGAAGCAAAAAAGGAAACATACATTAATTATAATTACACAGTCCGAAAAATTTTCGACCTCAGGGCATAAAGGGCACGAAACTATGGTGCCCGTCACTCACTACACAAATATATACATTTTTTAATTTAATTTTCATTACGAATTAGAGTAATCGTTATCTCCAGCTATTATCGATTTCGAGAGATTCAGTAGGCAATGGCATGGAAAATGAGAAATAACTTATGCATTTTTTTTATTTTTTTTAAATAGATACGAGTGAGATGCGGAAACTGTGTCGACAATGGTAAGGGCTTTGTAGCAAAATAGTTTTGTATTTGTTTTGTTGTTCATTAATCCGGAGAACAGTTCTTAAAAAGGCTCGTTCATACTTGATTGGCCTTCGTCTTCAGTTTCAGATCCCAATACAACTGGCATATTGTACTTTTTCAGCCTTCCGCGGCCGAATTTTTAATAATATCTTTGTTTTCGGAGAATGTCGCGATTTATGTCTGCTTATCTGAGCTTTCGACTGCCATGCTACAGTCTTTGTCAGAGATACTGTTTTTGTTTACACGGCAAAGAGCGCCACAGAGTACTAAGCCGCTGTTTTCGTCGAAGAATACCGACAATTTCAACACAGATACCGTCTTAGTAGTCTGAGACTCTTGGCGCCCTTTGATATGTAAACAAAAACATTATCTCTGACGAAGGATGTGGCATGGCAACCGAAAGTTCAGATGAGTAATAATAAACGTGACGTTGTCCGAAAGTAAAGATATTATGAGGCATATTATAGAGATACTGCTTCCGAGTGTTGTCCGCGTGACAGTAGTTCCCTGTTTGACCCCGGGTCGCGTGCGCAGTATTGGTGGAGCTGACTCAGGAGCCGGTCCTGGCTCATTACCTCAGCGGTAAACAGGCTGGCCGCACCTGTCTGATGTCACCCAGTGAGGTAACCTAGACCGCTAAACAAGCAGACCGTCCCAGCCTGCGGGGGTAAAAGCTGAACCTCCTAGTTAACCTCCAGCTAGTACATCAACCCATCATCCGCCTCATTCTACTCGTCATAAACATTGATTTTCCACTCCAGCATACCGAGTGTGGTAATGGAAAAGCCTCACGCATAACCTTCTGTCTTCCTACCATTTTCCCCTATTGTTTTCCCCTTTTAGGATTCCGTAACCAACGGGAAACGGAGTCCTATTGCCTATGCTCAACTGTCTGTACGTCCTACTCAAATCTCTATTACTTAAACGGAATAAATGAGAAGCTTCAAATTTGCACATTATTTCTGTTTTGTTGGCCCAAAACAGAATATCGTATCAAATTTTATAAAATTATATTCTGTAAGTTTTTGCATAGAAAGGTCAAGTATAGACGTTCAGAGCCTGTTAGGTGAAGAACTATTTATTATAAATGAAAGAAGTTTTTCTCGTTGTTGTACATTGATATATTCTTCAGAAACCAACCGAGTTAAATTGTTGTTTAAACACAATATTTCGACGACTGTACACTCTGTCGTCACCTTCAAGAAATCCCAAATCTAAATGGCCGAACGGTGATTCAAACCCGCGTCCTCCCGAATGCAGCGTGTTTTGCCGCTCACCACCTACGCTCGGACCGCTCCATATACTTTGGCATTTAACCCTATAGCTTCTGTACGCAACTTGGAGATAATGGATCTTGCACCAAAAATGTCGTATCTTAATGGCAAAGTCCCGAATGCTGAAAATTCAATTTAAAAAAAATTAAAATAAAGATTTCACTGCCGTCAAAGTCGTCTATTTTAGAGAATTTTTGTTACCTGATCTACCTAAAGAAAATGTTAACTAGGATCTTGAAATTTGTCGCCAATTCAGTAGTATCCTTTATTTAATTGACCAAAATATATTAAAAATAGTTACATCTAATATAGTTTCTATTTCTCGAGCAAACGTGTCAAAAGTGTTTGTTTTTA
Organism: Vandiemenella viatica; assembly: GCA_031002005.1. Classification (NCBI taxonomy): domain Eukaryota; kingdom Metazoa; phylum Arthropoda; class Insecta; order Orthoptera; family Morabidae; genus Vandiemenella; species Vandiemenella viatica. The sequence goes on from CM061914.1 coordinate 124,478,645, forward strand.
GGTTATTTTTTGATATATTATTTTTTTTTTTTAAGAGTGCTCTTAATGGAGAGTTCATTGTATATTGATATACTTAAAGTAAATTTTATTCCAACCGAATGATTGCATTAACGATTTGAACGGTAACGTTATGAGCATTGGAGTGGAGACCTCTCCCCTATCTGAAATCGCATAAAGCTCTCATTTCTCTTTTAACATTTTACGCACTAGGTATGTATTAAAGTTATTAGCTTACCAAATCCTAATTGCGCTAGATTCGACTCCCACCAGTCCCGTTTATTTATTTCCCCAAAGAAATGACAGGTCTCATTTGGCTGAGGACTTGACTGTTCGGGGATCTTTTAGGATAAAGGTCCCCAAACTGGGAGGAGCAGGCTAGAGCCACCCGTGTGAACATTCCTCTAGCTCTATACCGTCGAAAGTACTACGTTCAATAAGCCTCCATCGCCGACTCTTGTAGCTGAAAACCTTAATTCCAACATCACAAACTTAGTAAGTTTCCTCTGAGATGTACTTGTTAGTACTGAGAAGTAAGCATTTACCTTCTTAATTGTGGTTTGGGGGGGGGGATGAGAGAGTGTGGAAATTTTTCTTTTGATGGAAGGAGGACGTGGTAAAAAAAAATTTGGGAACCTCTATTTTGAAGGTGCAGCTTCTTCCATCGTCCGCTGCCTCACGGTAATCAACTTGATTATCCAACCAGTAACCTGTAATTCCAACGCCTAATTATAGAACATGTCTCTTTGTACAAGTCTCCTTCTTATTTCCATGTTTTTATTTAGATTTTATTTGCGTTCTTAGCAGAAGATATGCTCCACACCCCGTTTTACTATATACAAATAAAAACTATAGATTCTTTATGATTGAATCTTTTTTTTTTTTTTTTTTTGCTCTTCGTTGACATTGAGGTTATTGGAGGCGGGAGAGGACTAGGGGCAAGGAACAGGAAGGAATTAGGCCATGGCTCTTTGAAGGAACCTGGGGTGATTTCGAGAATCCAGTAAAACTGAATTCTGGATGGCAGAGATGGAATTTGAATCTACGTTCTCCCGAATGTCAGGTCCGACAGATATCACTCACCCACCAAGCTCGGTCGCAGCAACTGAAATACTTGTCACTAGCATTACTGATACAACGTGCAGGAAATTATATAACATTTCGTTTAACTTTCTCAGTCTGTGTTCTCCTTGAGACTTCACCATCTATTCTTTAGTTTTTGTACGCTAAGCCATGTCACCTACGTCATAATAAAAATCTGCCTCGATAATTTCGTTTTCTTATTCTACAAAATATAACTATTCTGGTTTCTCATTCATTTATTTCTTTCCTCATCTTGCATCGCAATATACCCCAAAATAAGTGACCGGGCGTGGTGGATAAGCGGTTAACGTTCTGGCCTCGCATTCGGGAGGACGGCGGTTCGAATCCCAGTCCGGGCCTCCAGATTTAGGTTCTCCATGGTTTTCCAAAATCACTCCAGGTGAATGCCGGGATGCTTCCTTCAAAAGGGCCATGGCCGAATTCCCTCCCGTTCCTTGTCCTTCATCCTATCCCCCCTCTAACAACCTCGACGTCGAGACGTCGACGAGGCGTAAAGCCACGTAGAAAAAAAATAAATAGAGAAATTGAAAAATTATTTTTATTTTACAGTAAGAGGAGAAATGCTAGATAGTATTTGAGAAAGTCGAAGAAAATTTCTTGAGAGTACATCAAGAAGAAGAATTTGGCCGGTTACAGTGCTTGACTATTGAACAGCTGACTCAACATGAAAATGATAATTATTTGAATGTAAAAATTTTTGTAGTGCTTATTAGAGAAAAATAACACTGCTTCGCCCTTCATTGCTTTAAATGCCTCCTACTCAGTATCCCATTGATGGATAGCGGTAAACCAGATAATTAACCTCTCGCAAATAATGGAGTCAATGGATCATAATAACTATCTGCTAAACAGCCAAATCATCTTACAGATCTCAAACACAATCCACATGCGACACGAACATAAAAAACTGGTTCCTGCGATAATTATCGACGCCTACCTGTATCTAGCTCTTCATAAGAATGTTAATTAAAAGCATCCGCGGTTAGGCTATGTTCTGCGCTGCATATAGCGCCCACGCGCAAAATATGATAGCATGGAAATGAGCTAGGGAGAAAAACAGATGAGTCCGCAGCTATTAAAGCCTCCCGACATGCATGATGAACGAAACACGGGAAAATCCATTAACAGACGGGGCCGGTAAATATATTCGCCTGGTCTGTGGGTATAATTAATTCCACGCCGGTTACGGTGCAATCAATTCACTTTTTCTCTCTCTCTCCCACCTACGACTTTCGTAGAAGTGTCAGCATCACCATTATCTTTAACAGGTGCCGAAACTATGTGTGGAAATAATACTCAAGTCGTGATGTGTACAAGAGGTATTATAAAGTTAGCCGCTTAACCGTATGTAATGATTACACGAACTTCATAAACGTAAACAGGTTTAATCTCATAGAGATTAATGTTCGTAAATTTTTTACTGGCAAGTGTGATAGCCCATTCGGTTGTCATGTATTTCTTATCAAACGTAATATTCAGTGTTGTCTTGTAGCTACATGACATGATACAATTATAACTTAAAAAAAATACTTCAAATGATTAAGAAAATCTACAGTGTATTTTTACGTATATATCTTTAGACACAATTCTCATTTCTTCTGAAAGAATAGTGAAATCTTGCAGATTTAGCACCCTGCATAAAAAGAGGTAGTTGTTATGAACACTTAGCACATACAGTATACACCGTCAGTTGTTGCCCTAGATACATAAAGTTTCCACCACATTATCTGCCACGTTACTCAAATGCAACGGTATAACCACAGTAATTTGCTACCTGTTCAGTATAGAAGACGTCAGAAAGTGGAATTGAGTCGTTGTGTTTATGCAGGGTTATACACGAGAAGATTGGATTTGCTATCACAAGTATACAAACACACATAAATTCTAACATCAACAAAAAGACACAAAACACTTTTAACAATATTTTTTGTGTTATTAACTACTTATCTTGAATAACATTTTCTTTCTTATGTTCCAGGTATCATGAAATGGAATAATTACATCATATCAGATCTTATCCAATCGATCATAACAGCTGAACTGATTCTATGAACTTTATTTCCCTTAGACGTTAGCAGTTCACATTTTGTTACGTGTCCTGGTGTCAAACATTGAAAAATATCTCACGTCACTTCTTAAAATACTCTTAAATAAATTGTTTAAATTTCCAAAACCCTCGGGTATACTATATAGTGCTATTGGACCCGTGTGAAGTGGCTTTAGCTATGCATATTAGTCGGATGTGCCAGAACGTGAATCACTGAAATGTTCCAAGGTGCATATCTTTTATTTCGCGTAACACGGCTTAAAACCATGGATGCAAAATTCTCTTATCATTGTGTCAATCATCGGAAAAGCTTTGATCATCTCACTTAAATGATGTATACAGAAAGTAAGTTGATGTGCGTGCGTGAACATTACCGGCAACAAACTATTACAATCTTTGATTCAAACCATCTGGATTTTTTGGCATCAATTCCTTATATTTTTACTTCATGTAGTTTTTAAACACCGTTAGCTAAATGTGTATATCATATATACATATTAGAGTAACTCCTTAGGGAATTTTTTTAACTTACCGCAATAATGTTTTCAAAAGAACTGGCGTAAGCTATGAGAGTCCTTACCTGAGGAGAAAAAGAAACAAAATATAAGCAAAATTTCACTCAAATATATTAAATAAGACACATTTTAGAGAAAATACTGTGTAATCAGCACAAATGAGACGTTAATATGTGGGTAAATAATGTTTTACAAAACTTTAGTACTTCTAATTATTGATACATAAGATTAATTATTAAATTAATTTCAGTAAGTTTCTCACTGTAAAGAAGATGAGGCTAAAAGGCACAGACATTGGTTAGATAATACGCATAAACAAAAGCTTTGAAATAGATTATTTATTGTTACGTAAAACCATAGTTACTATAGATTACTAAGGATAAACTTAGTTAAGCAATTGTCTGACCAAAGTTTTGTAACCCAATTTCGTAAATACTAAGAAACGTATAAGTTGAAGATTCCTTGACAGGCTTCGGCAAAATATTTCAATATATCAATATTTTTCTTAAAATAATCGATATTTATCATCGATATTTTTATGCTCGATATATCAAAAATCTATATTTTATTTGGAGTATCAATTTTGTTCCAATTAGATATTTCTGTACGCACTCAAATCAGTATCCAATTTCATGTGTTACATATAATATATTGAATAAATATATGTAGGCCTACATATCTGATCTGAACGCGTCTGTAATTTAACAGTGTTTCATAACCGGTTAACAGTTTGAAAAAGATGTTAAATCTTAAAAGGTTTACGTTAACGTCGTCATTTTTTTTGTCAACATATTTGAATGTTATCGGTTACATTATTTTTAATCAAATTGAAAGTATATTGGTTAAGCATCCGCGTTGCGAAGTTAGGATAGACGTTAATTTACAGCTTCTCGGGGAACAAATAAAACAGAGAGTTCTTTTGATGTCTACATCAGATGAATACTGGTTTAATTGTTTGTAAAAATAGATAAATTAATAAAGTTTCTATAATTTCCACTTGTGTCTTTAGTTTTCCGAATTTTCTTAAATATTTTGATATATTTTTTGAACATTTTTAGAAAATTACTGGCTTTACGCAAAAAATATCGATTTATCGACATTTTCTTCTGTGTACATATTGACATTGCTTGTAAATATCGATACTATATTTTTTTTATTTTTCCAACCCTATTCCTTGTTTCTTGTCTCTTTGAATAAGAATTATGAAGGATATCTAAACTAAGTTACTATTATAAGGAAGTAAGTATTGTGATTGATTATTGGTTTCATCACTTCCTTTCCAATGTGTCAGAAGTGCTAGTTTTAAAGTCTTACATAAGACGGTCCGAATGAGAGAGAAAGCGCATTTACCATTCCAGAAGCCCCCAGGAGCAAGCGGTGCTTCAGTAAAGGTCGCGAGTTATGGTGGACCCCACACAGTCCTCTGTGCTGAGTGAAACCAGCGGAGCCTGCACTGGACTGGTTTATGAGCCGCTCTGTGTCAGTAGAACCACCTCACCTGCGCCCATCCCACAGTGAATGGCGGTATTTATAGCCGAGCGGAGATCGGTACAAGAGAATGGACTCCGTTGTGCTCTGGCTCATTCATACGGGGCGCGGTAAGCGGCTACTTATCTTTGACTCAGCTATTTGTGGTGAGAACAGAACAGCGGTTCTTTGTCTAAACGAATAACGTAAGTTTCTTTATCTAGTAATTCCAAGAAATTATAAAGCCAGATACCTGCTTCGGTGGCCGAGATTACTGGTAATAAGCCCAGCTTGTTACTGCCTGAATCGAGCTCCGCTGGTGGAAGAAATTTTTTAATTTAATTTAATTACGATAGAGCGCACACTCCGGTGGCAATTTCTCTACACACCCATTTTCCCCCATTTCTTGTACCCACCTACTTTTGCCCTCTACAAATTTCAACTTTAATTTACCACAAATGTTGAAACAATTTATTCATTATTATTATTATTAACTTATTCCAATCCCTGACTCCCTTATCTTACCATATCTGGTACTTGGCGGGTAGGATAGGAAAACCAATCGAATCGAATTTCTCCGGGAAGTTTCCGGAGGAACAACATATTTCATAGGGGTCGCCGACGCATGGAAGATCAGACCAGACTATACCATAATGCATACTTTGGATTCGGAGACTTCTCTGCAGCAGGTTTTGACTGGGAATTTTTGAATGTAAGTGTTCCGTCATTAGGGGAAGTAGAAATTTATGCCTTCCCCCCTCTGACCTTTGTTGTCATTCGGAAGAGTAGGCTATCTTCATTCTATATTTCTGATGCACAACGCAAACAAACCAGCATAACACATACGCATCACAGTGATACACATTCAATAACACCTTAATAATGACAATTAACATACTGTGAAAACCACTCGAATCAAATTTCCCAGGGAAGTTTCCGGAAGAACAACATATGTCATAGGGATCGCCGACCCATAGAAGACCAGAACAAACTATGCCAAAATGCGTAGTTTGTATTCCGAGACTTCTATGCAGCACGTTTGGACTGTGAATTTTTTAATATGAATCGTCCTTCGTAGGGGGACGTAAAAATTTACGTCCCCTTCCTCCCCCCCCCCCCCCTCAATCCCTCCTCGTTGCCATTCGGAAGAGTAGGCTCTCTTCATTCTATATTTCTGATGCACAACGCAAACAAACTAGAATAACACATACACATCATAGTGATCTACACATTCAATAACACCTTAATAATGACACTAAACATACTGGGAAAAGAACTCGAATCAAATTTCTGTGAAGGAACAACATATTTCATAGGGATTGCTGACGCGTGGAGGACCAGATATGACATATAAATGTGTAGATATTGAAGACATGAACAATATATGGCACCAGTTCTAATGAATTCTTGGAATTTGGTACAATTATTTAGGTGCTCTATTATATTATGTTGGATGTTTTTCTTTGGATTGTTGAAGTCAAACACCAGTTGTATACGAAAAAATTCTTAGATCTTGGAAACTATTACTTCCTGATACCCATATAAACACTCTAATATTATTTCACTTATCAAAATCTATGACCACGATTTTGTTAAAGCCAGTTACCGGCATCTATAAAACACATTAGTGTTTTACTCAAATACACGCAGCTCCCTTTGAATTATAAGAAATATTCAAGCTATTAGCCTATTTTAGTACAGTATCTACTTGCAACATCGGAATTTTAATATGAATCCTGATTAACCAGTTAGTTGAGAAGAATAGTTTTAGCTGATCACTACATGTCAAAGCAATCATACGGACAAAGCAATGTGATTGTTACATTATGGTTCTTATCTATACGAAGAAACCTTAACACAAACAGCCTTCGAAACGGGCGTTAAACTGAAGTTATCCGAGTGATAAACGATGACGCAATATGTTACATAGAACCAAGACTGATACCACCTATGAGTTTCCAGCGTAAACAGCAAATCAACCTAGTAAACGCCCATGGCACCATGAAACATACTATATTTTCTACGTGTGACAAACAACGCTACACTAACTTCCACTGCATAGAATTAAGAAGGTACGGAATTAATTGTTGGTGGTATAATTCGCATGAAATCTTCAGAATTTTTTATTAATTATTTTCAATGTATTAAAAGCTATCCTTGTCACTGAAACAATCCTGTCTTTTGCTCAAGTTTCAGACGTTTCTTGGTGATTTAAAAGATTGCCCGCAACAGTCGAAGAAAGGTTACCATGCGGAGAGGTGCTAGTTATAAATTTACAATCCATGGAACCACCACTGAATACTGACTGCAACGGGGTTCATTTTTAGACATTATGACATTTATCCGAACGGTTCTGCTGTAACTGGAACAAACTGCCGGCTCAAAAACGTGAATGAACACAACTATGCATAGTAGAAATGTTTACACACAAACTAAGAATATTTTCTAATTCTTTCTAAAATGCCGAAGAATTATGTAGTGAAAGGAAGGGTAGCCACAGAAACTCACTGAATGAAGTGATTTAAAAAACAACACCGAGTACTGAGAGACTAGAAGTGAACTCAGATAGTTGGACGATATATCAGCGAGTCAAAAAAGAAGAAGTTACAAATCTTTTTCTGTAAATTTTCTATTAGGTTGAAATGCATATTTACGGATCTAAATACTAAAATCCACAGCTTCAAAACGACTACGTAACCACTGACGTCAATGTCCTCCATTAGACGCTAAGAAAATCTTGACAAATTCAGTGGGTAGACATTTATCGGCAATCCGTGAACAAATTACCCAAAAAGTCAACATTTTCTGTCACACCTCCTCAGTTAGCATTAAAATAATGAATGCAGCCCCTTCAAAACTACGTAATCGCAGAAATTTTTTACAGATTGACCAAAAATTCAACATGGTGATAGCCTAAGCAAAGCAAATTTTTTTCCCTAAATATTTCGCGCATAGTAATGACCAAACACAGGGCCGGCGTTAGGGGGGGGGGTTAAGCGGGGCAAAAGTACCCGAGGCCCGAGTCAGCAAAGGGGGGCCCCGACGGCCTGAGTGCCTAAATAAATTGAAATCAAAGACAAATTTAAAATCCGCACCATTAATTTTGAACATTTTTGTATTAAATTTTCTGCGTTTATCGAAAAAAAGTATAAAGTAAAAATATTGGGGGGGGGGGGCAGAGGGGCCTAACATCGCTTACCCGGGGCCTGAGAATCCTAGCGCCGGCCCTGGCCAAACACACCCGCCAATAAGGATCAGCGGATTATTTGCTGTGAAAGAAGATCTAGTAGCATTCTAAGGGAACGAATGGTATATTCTTGATTAAAGATCTTGCTTATGTCTACGTTCATCACACGATCGTATAATGAAGGCACAAAATAACACGAGAAATACGATATTACATTATTCAAAAAGAAGAACTGAGAAATTCCTTGTAAAATTGAGGGTTAAACCCTGTAGTTATATTCGCAGACTATGGAAATTCATAATAATACTTCGAGCATTATCGACCGAGCGTGGTGGGTTAACAGTTAACGTTCTGGCCTCGCATCCGGGAGGGCGGCGGTTCGAATCCCCGTCCGGGCATCCAGATTTGGGTTTTCCGTGGTTTCCCCAAATCACTCCAGGTGAATGTCGGGATGCTTCCTTCAAAAAGGCCATGACCGAATTCCTTCCCGCTTCCTTGTTCCCAGTCCCATCCCGCCTCTCTAATGACCACGACGTCGACGAGGCGTAAAGCCATAAGTTAAAAAAAAGCATTATCGAGTAGTTTTAAACTACAAAAATAGCGATGGTAATGAGAGTTTTGAAACAGTTCAGATCTGTCATAATATCTCAAATGCTTAAAATACGGGATTTTGAGGATTATACTGAAATTAGGAATTTTCTATTGCCGTCACTATGATTTTTTTGATGGAAGGAGGCTATTAGTTGAGGCAACAAAGGCTTCTGGACCGTTGAACCCCGTTCTTTATTTGAAATGGTGGCATTGAGACAGGTTACAGGGTGTCACGACATGGTCTGTGGGAGTTACATACAACACGTGCCCCACAGAATGGGCGTGGAGCAATTCCGTCATTCACCAGCAATGACGGTGCACAAGCGGCCGTAAGGTCGGAGGGTAGCGGCCTAAGTAGAAGTCATTAAGCATTCAGCAGGCTGGTGTCACCCAGTGGCCGTGGAGATCCTCGCCACCAGATAGCACACCCGTCCAACTGGTTGTCAAGTTCATTTGGGTCCTCCACGCGCGGATCGGCCGCTCGGATAAAACCTCCTAATATTCGGCAAGCGCTTCGAATTTAATCAGGGACCACCCTCGAGTACTCTAGTAAGAACAAACTACTTTTTGTGAAGCTGTGGAGAACTACCCCGTCAACAACAGAGCTAGGGCAGCTCCTATTGTAACACTTTCATCATTATTGCGTTCGCGTGAAGTTACTATTACTCCTTAATGTCATAAGCAGTAATATTCTGGGCCAATTCAACTCGCAGCTATAAAATATTCAGAACCCAAAAGCGCGTAATCCACAGAAAAATTATACATGCGAAAGTAACTCTTTCTTTCTCTCTGTCTGTTACGTTTTCATGACAAGGAAATACTATGTATACTAAGGACATGGGATACTTTCTGGATAAATTACATGTTTCTTATATAAATTTGAAAACTAACAGAATGGTGACAGACAGATGGACGGCGTGTATAAATTTCCTGTGTGTGATCTGTTTATAAATTTCATATATAGACACAACTGGAGTGATTTCAGGATACCATGGAAACCCGAATCAGGATGGTATATTACGGGGTCAGATCTCCCAATTAAGACAATTGATCGTTGGAAAGGGCGAGGATCGTTGATCTTTATTGCAGATCTGACCCCGTAATAAAACATCCTGATTTCGGTTTTCCAAGGAAAATGCCGGGATTGTTCCTCTAATAAGCTATGGGCGTACTCCTTCCTGTTCCTGTTGGGCCTATAGCACCAAGTGATGCCGTGGGCTAGCCTGGGGCTGTGAACTCAAAAAATAATATAACTGTATGGAAACAGGTTTATGCGCGTAAAAGAGGAGGAATATTCACATTCAAGGTTAAGATGCGCAATCCGCCGCTATTGGCACCACGTGTGTCTTTCGTATGTTAGTTATGAATAATTCCATTTCTGGCGTGGATGTTTTGCGTATTCTGCAGTTCGAAACTTCGTAATGATCGACAGCAAGAAATGAAATTCCAACAGATGCCGTTTTTTCTAGATTTCTCGGTAAGCTTGAGTCACGCACTTTCGCAACATGTTACATTTACCATAAAACAATTATTTTTTTTATCTTTAAATTAAGTCATTATCTCACAAGGCCTTGATATAACGTCTCTTGACTATTAATTATTAAAATTCGTTATCCATCTATTCACGTACTACCATGGTATTTACGCTTATTTATGATTGAATGCACAATGGTACTAAGTAATGGTAGTTACTAATTCTTGTTGACGGAATCGCTTAAATTATTATTAATTTAGCAACATTTACAGTAGTAAAGTTATATTATTATTTTCCCACATTGAAATTTTTATATTTTATAATGAAATATCAAAATTTAACTCAATTTTTTTTAAATTAATTATACATTATTACCAACATAATATTCTAAATCTTTCTGTCACCTAACTCTCACTTTTGTCTTGCATCCTGCGACACACTCAGACTCTTTTTTCTGAGGCGCTAGTGTTTCTAAAATGTGTCTCAATATAAAACTAAGTTTAAAAAGGTAAAAAAGAAGATTTTATTTTCATTAAATAATTTTTTTTACGATACTGCAACGGTGAAGTGTTCCCCGATACCTAAAACTCGAGATATTACATCGTATTATCTGGATATTTGTCATTTAAATCACCTTCTTGCTGTTTTGTCTTGCTACCGAGACTAGTGGTCAAACGGTGATATGCGGGCACAGCGTTCAAAATGACGCAGGTACGATTTCTGTTTTCCATGATTTTGTTTTCCGTGGTTTTCCCTGGTCATTACAGGCTACTGCAGATTTTCTTTCCGTTTCTTACCCTCATTCCTCTTCTGATTCTAACGACCTATTCGTCGTCAAGCAGTTAATGAAAAATTATTAAAAGGGGACAACTTTAGTTGCCTTACAATTGCTGCTCAAGCTTTTACTTTCCGTTTCCTCCTACCTACTGTTCAGATATTATTTCTCTTCCTTGTTTTGTCAACCCTTGCATCGCTGTTCCATCGTTCTGAAAATTTATTTATTTATTTATCAATCTTGTTTCATGGATCCCTGCTGAGGAAGGACCTCTGTGATGTAAAACATGTCACCGTTAATTCACATACATACAATATGAGTCAGAATCATAATGAAAATAATCAAATGTTACCAAGACAAATAAAGAGAATAAATAAACATTTTACAACTGTGTTTTACAAATGGTCATATTGAATACAATGAATTATTTTGTTCAAATTCTTGAGTCGAGTAGAAGGAGTTGTAGCGTATTCTATTACTGTTTCGTCGCCTTGTTATATATATTATTTCTAAAATAGATTATTCTTGTGATTAGCCACTTTTCTTCCTTCATACTTGACCAAATCAATAAATGAGATACCATTTTACAGATCAAGTTCTCCGCTTTGATAACATCATTAACTGAGAAAGAAATTTTTCGAAGTAAAACCCGTAAATGACATTATTAACAATCAAGGTAACGTGTATGCGATTGTTCAGAGTCTAGCTGCTAGGCTTCGCTGGCGCCGGTAAGGAGTGATCACATCACCGCTAGATAGCTGCACCACATATCACAGAGATATTAATAAGATGAGTGTATTTCCTACAGTAAGGACGGTTTGGAACAATTTTATTTCTATTAGCGAAACATTTTTCATTTCTAATTGCTTCGCAAGACGTTAAAAATATTTTGATACGTACCTGTTTCAGTTGATTAATAAACAATTGTTACAAATGAGCCGCTTTATCTTTCATTCATACTACGAACCATCAACCTCGCTATTCCTCGTACAACATTCGCGAAATTTTGCAAGTTCCATCTAGGTTAATTATTATTTATTTATTCCTTGGACACACTGGTAGTCCTGTATGGTTGGAGGATTTTCCGGTGTATCAGTGAAATGTAGTTTTTCCATGGAAAAGAAAGGAAAAATACGCCAACCAAAACCCTGTTTTTCTCACCCAGTTTTTCCCTGGCCTGGAATCGCTAAACAAAATTCTTCGTTCGGGCTATGACTCTCTTAGATCCTTTTCAGAAATGCACCACATTCTTCCCACTATCCTTCCCACCACACCCCGAGTCACCTTCAGCAGACCGCCTAATCTAAAAAACATTCTTATACATAAATATCAACCCACTAATTCTCCTAAACCACCGTTTGGATCCGTCCCTTGTAAGATACCCCGTTGCAAAACTTGCGGTATGCATCCACCTACCACTAACTATAGCAACCCTACTACTGGTGAAACCTACCCCGTAATAGGTCATGCCACCTGTACAACCATCTATCTCATTGACCAGCTCACCTGCCTCCACTGTCCAAGTTCCTACATTGACCGGATCTCAAACTCATTATCCATCAGAATGAATGGTCACAGACAAACAGTTTACTCCCAAAACCTCACAACACCCGCGACCTTAATAACTGCTTCACAGTCAGAGCCATTAGAGTACTTCCAGACACTACCTCCCAATCTGATCTCCGCAGGTGGGAATTGGCTAATCAACACATCCTGTAGATTAGACATCCCCCAGGCCTTAATTTCCGTTAATTTCTTCCATCCTCACCCCTATACACCCATCACTGGCCAGCACAATAGTTTCATATATTTTTCAAAAAAATTTCAATTATATTTTTATTTATTTATTTACATTTTATATATATATATATATATATAAGCAACTGGTGGCGTTTTGTGGTTTTATGCTAATATAAAAAAAATATATATATACATTTCTATCTCCCTTTATTTTCATCGAAATAAAATTATAACTTTTTGAATTATGCTACACAAAGATTATTTTGTTTCACTTTTATCGCTGGTCAAGCTTATCCCCTACCACCACCGCTTATTTTTCGCCTGTGCTTCATTCATGTGGCGGGCTGGGATGTGACAACATGTTTCCCCCTGCCATATGCCTCGCCTCTCACATGATAAAGACTCATGTCGAAATATTGTTTTTTCTTTGTTGTGTGCGTTGTTTTGTGTTGCTGCTGCCCTCCTCCCTTCAACTTTGGTGAGTGTTGGGTGTATTTTCCCTTTCATTTTCCATATAAATATAGACTGGCGGCATTTCTTTCCTTTCGTTGTTACCTGAAATTTAGTTTTTATGGATTTGCAGCCGGATGGTGTTACCAAAGTAGCTACGGTCTTTTCGAACAGCAGTGATAACTGACGAAGATGACTGAGTATGACGTCGAAACTTTTTTTACACCCTCATTTGGCTCCAAACCCGTGAAGACCCAATCGCATTCTTACTCTTGTAAAGCTGGCCTAAAAAATATTATTTTAGTGTACTCGATCCTCGAGCGGGGTTCGTATTAGTGTAGCGCTGCCTTACACGTGGCGGCACTAACAGGTGTCTGCAGCTCCCACGCGTCTCTGCCCACTCCGCCGCGGAGGCGTTTACTGCAGCTGGACACAGCCGCAAAAATAAATCACGCGTCCAAACGGGTTCTCTGCGCACAGACGGCGAATCTGGCGGGAGAAAGTCTTTTTCACTTGCCTCATCCGCGTTCCCTCTCAACCAGTTACCACAACAAGCGCCGCATCCGAGAACTCAACGCTTAATTAAATCATCGAGATCCACTGTGCCAAACGTCACACGACAAACTCTCTGGAATCAACTCATCAGTAGGGTTCGGATCTTTGTGACAAGTCATATTTTATATAGAACCAGCGGAGTTCCCAGCGTTGCCCGGTACAGTTGGCGTAGATTTAACCGTACCCTATTTTTATTCCCGCAAAACATTTGTACAAAGTTTCATAAAATACGCGCCAAATTTTTCGGAATTAAAGCAAACTTACATTCACGCGCCCCCTACCAAGAAACTGGTGGGCTGAAGTTTATTTGCACGTATACTATTTTCATTCGTCCGAAAAGATTCATGTATATCAAGCTTCCATAATTTGGTTAAGAAATTTCATTACTACATTACTGAACAACCCTAGATTATGTTAAGAACTCACATTTGATTCAATTGCGAAGTGAATCCTTTAACTCTGCAGACAAAATATCAAAAGTGAATTCGGAATAATATTATCGTAAACAGAAGACTAATGCTGAAGGCCAGAGATCGTGCTTAAATAAAATCTCTGTTGTTTTTACGGCTATCTATGTCATTTAAAAATTAATATCCCGAATTAAAGGAAAGAATACTTCAAGCTATGGCTTTTAAAAATTGAATATATTGAATTAAAAGAAGGAATACTTAAAGTTTTGTTTAGTGTGCAAAATAGTTATTACTATAAGTTATCTTATTGCTTTAATTAAAGGTTATGGTCAGAGACATTGTGTTGTGTGTTTAGTGCGGAGTATGCGGCATCTAGTGATCCCTCCTGTGGAATTTCTCACCATACGTTCAGAATTTCATTTAATGCTCCTACATTATTTAACGTTGAAACATAAGACATTCCAGACAAGTGAATTAGATTCTAAGCTTTAAAACGGTGAAAACTCCATCGAAATATGCCCCGTAGTTTCCGAGTTTTTATACGACCAATATGTCCGGTTTTCGTTTTATAGATATAGATATAAATGAAAATTCAGGTCATTTTCCTAGTTTTGGTCATATTACGGCAATACTTATAGTCATATTTTGAGGAAAAATCTGGATTTTTTTAATAGTACCGGTAATCCACTAGAAATTGCAGATAAGAAGAAATTAACTGGCCTCGATAGCGTAGGGGCTAGAATACCAGCTCCATGTGCCAAAGGTCACCGGTTTGATTACGGCCGCGGTATAAAAATATTTCATTTTGCAAAGAAATTTATAATTCATAAAATTAGAATCAAATATTGATCTAATAATTAAAACACTACAGCCAATAGGGATATTACAGGTTAGATACCAAAACCACAATCCCCTACCACTCGATACTGTCTTATGATTTCCTCTGTCATCAGACCATTTCTACCTGCCTCGTCTGTGTTTTAGACGTTAAATGTCCTTGTAGATAACAGCTTTAAGAACGAGTGCTGTCAATTTTTTTTCTTTCCCTTTATCGGCCCTGGCGTATCACGAGACACCGACATACGTGGACAGGCGTCCGGTGGCAATCATGAGAGTGGGAGGACATGTACTCTACCCTTGATATAACCGGATGAGTCAGAACCGGTGTATTACTCTACTGGAGGAATGCTGTGTTGCCATCTGTATGCGAAGAGTGTAACTATGTGATAAGTGTGCTTTTGTTTGTAATCTGTGGTTTTGGCGGTCATCCGCGGAGTATCCGCCTGCAATAATTTTTGGAAACAATGATAAAAAAAAACTAGGAAGTAAAATCAGACTTCTGCGGTATGAGGTAAATTACAGCAGCATCGATTATGAAATCAATACTTTCCTTACCGTTACTTCATTCAACGCACTATACACCTTACAACCTGGTTATTAAGATAGGACGACAAGCGGCAGCGACAATTTCGTCGACCCTATAAGACCTCCGTATTATTGTAATTATACCTCCGTTAAGCCGTCAAAGTCGTTTAGAGCTCATATCACCTCTCTCAGTTTGGTATATCTGCTCTTAGCAATAACTGCCGAAGCGCTGCTTATTAGTCATAACGGGATGGTCTGCAACTCAGATTGATTAGGCGAGCAGCTGATACGGCAGACTCTACCTAATAACTTCTAACGGAAAACTCGTCGTCGGCACAACACATCCCATGTTTGATAATCACAGCGAACGGAGGTAAGTCTTTGTATTATGAAAACTACAAAACAAGCCACAGTAGGTGCTTACATATTAAGGCATTGCTACATAGGGTACTAATAACTCTGTTTCCGAAGACGCGCCCTATTGAAAGAATAACTTTCCACCCCAATCCTACCATTTTTCCTTAGACGACGGCAATGTGAAAAGTGGTCAGCCAGGCAGTGAAAATGGGTGTTTTTTAGTTAAAAAAATATTTTTACACTGTTCCCCCCTATATTTCTATGTATTTTGTCCTATATTTCTCTAATTCCAGCTCTGAAGTGGAATTCTAGAAGATATACTCACCTACACTACCATCATCTCTTCATTTGACACAAAATTAAGTCACAAACTTCACTAGATTCTAAAAACATAGGGTGCCAGATTGGTAATCAGAGCGCACCAACCATTCGTACTTCAGGCCCCTCAGGTTTCCCATTGCCAGAGCAACTTTGTAGGGAGTTAAATTATTAATACTGACGTGAATACGTCTTTTAGTTTCCTTTCATGCTGGCGAGCAATTCACAAAACCTGACGACAGCCAAATTGTAGCATTAGGTTTGGTACTGCAGCTCCAAATCCTGTTACATGATTTAACATCCAATTAATTTAGTGATGCTGAGTTAAGGCCATGTCGCTTCGTTTGGAATTGTGATGCATCGCGTTTTTGGCTCGTTTCGCCACTTGTGGAAAATTAATTGCAGTAAAACATTAGTGTCGAATGTTTACCTCGAAGTTTTAAAATGAAAATAGTCAAAAGTTAATATACTGTCAACCTGTACTCGTCAAAAACCGTAGTGGAAATATAAAAATCGTGCACTATTGGAAAGAGAATTCCAGCAACAAAACAGAGATATACATAAAATTGTAAGTTAGTGAGTGAAATAATGTTAGGCTTTCAAGAAAATCGCAGTGACTGCGGCTAAGAGTGTCAACAGTGAATCAAAACTCCTGCAGAACAAAAGCCGAACCCATAGTAACATTTTCCGGCGGTAGGAATACTTTCCAACAGTAGACGACTGGAAAAACAACAGAGTTGGGAAAGAACGTACTCATGTACAACATTCACTGCCTAGAATACAAAAAGTAGTGGCAATAATCTTTTTTTTTTTAATTAGGGGTTTCCGTCTCTTCGCGGTCGATGTAATTACAACCGGGGTAAGACTAAGAGCAAAGAACTGGAGGGAAATGGACCACGGACTTTATAACGAACCATCGCGGCATTCGTCATTCGCCAACCGAAATCTGGTTGCCAGGAACAGGGACCGAACATGTATCCTCTCTGATACTAGTCCAAGACGTAACCGCTCACCATTCGAGTTCAGTCTCTAGAAAAATAAGATCACTGAAAAACTTTGATAAATAAATTAATTCATACAGCTAATTATTCAGTTGAACAAAGGGATGAAAGCCAGATGGCCGAACTTGGAAGGACATCGTTAAAAGAGAAAGTGATGTCGGAACAATCTTAAATCTAACCGCAAGGATCCTTTTTCTCAGTTTGCTTAACAAAATAGGCACATAAATCAGACTGGAATAAATTCAGCCTTGTCAGCTGACAATTAGGAACACCTGCAAGTGCGCTTTGTGTCCGGGTCCGGATCTTCCACTTGTTGCAGGCCTTGAGGTGAAGGTGGGACCTGCACGGGAGCCGGTGGGATTCCTCCAGACGTCTCGTTTGCAAACAATGCCTCGTTGTGTACGTATCGCGTTATCACTTATGAGTCTCCTGCCAATTCCACTGCTCGTTCCGAATGCCAAATGAGCCAGCTGACGCCTCCTGCGAATACATTCGACGGATCGTTGGCATAATTACTGGGAGTGAGCTCCGACTGCCTGAGAACTGTCAGCGTCGTTCTGCGAAGGAATAATTCTCTGCAGACAAGGAGATGGGCGGGTTTACGACCGTGCAGAACATGAGCTGTTGACATCATCATCAAGAAATAGCGAGTATGGTGGGTGGGTGGTAACATTTGGACCTGCTAATATTTAGAAACTCCATTCGAAGCTTAATGTCGTTACGCAGATTTCTGTTCCACTATTTATTAAAAGCACTCCAAACGAATTCTGGGATCGTCCCTTTCTTAGCCATAACCAATTTCATTTCTTGCGTTCTGGCCTCGCATTCGGGAGGATACCGGTTCGAATCCCCGTTCGGGTATCCAGATTTGGGTTTTCCATGGTTTCCCCAGATCACTCCAGGTGAATGCTTCCTTCAAAAAGGCCATGACCAAATTCCCTCCCGTTCCTTGTTCCCAGTCACATACCGCCTCTAATGACCTTAACCGTCGAAGAGGCGTAAAGCAATAAGTAAAAAAGAATTTCGTTTCTTGGCTGATCTTTCGCTACTGATATCACCGAAAATATCTCAATGCATATTACTGCTCCTGTACCGATGAGGCGATGTCCACCCTACAACGTACAATTTCAGAAATATGCTTACGCGTTTTATACAGAGCGTTCGCCGGGAAACGCTACGCTCCCAGTCTGTTGCCGTCGGCAACTTGCTGGGACAGTGGAGCTAGCAACTCCCGCCACACGGCGCCGTGAATCATCGCACTGTTTAACACCTCCGCTGCTTCAACAGTGTTGTGAATAAACGTTTCTTTGCGGTTTGGCTAGTTTGGGGCTTCATACTCTTACTAATCTGTACCGTGTTTGAGTGTGAGTAAAATTATGGTTCTTTACAGTTTGCAACAAAGAATATTTCTCTACGATACATATGTGAAGAAGAAGTCGTTTAAAAAGTGTCGCAGTAAATTTCGTCGCGAATATCCTGGCGCTTTACTGCCAGTTAAATCAACAATTCTGCGTCTGGTTAAAAAAGTAAGAGAAACGGGTTCATTTTTTAACAAAAAGAGACTGTCGGTCAACCGTATTCTCACAGAGGAGAAAATTGACGATATCGCTTTTCGACTAGAACAGTCACCCAAAAAATCATTAAGTCAGTTAGGGCAGCAGGCAGGCGTATCTAAGACGTCAGCTTGGAAAGTAACAAAGCTAGTTCACTTAAAGCCGTACAAAACAATTGTGGTGCATAAAATTACAGAAATAGACCAGGGGCCTAGGATTAGATTTTGCAACTGGTACCTGCAGGGTGTCCACGATGGCACTGTTGATCCGCAACTGACGTCACATTTAAATGCTTAGCACATACAAGCTTATGAAGCGTAATTATTATGAAATAGTCCGCGGCCGACGGTCGAACAATGCCGGAAGCTGACCGCTCGCTCGCCGGGAGTAGTTTCTTCCTTGTAGCGCTAACAGTGGGTAGCGTTTCGCGGCGAACGCCCAGTATTACCTTCACAATCCATGAAATAGAAATAACAAACTGGAAACTATAATAATAAAGAAACGTCCAACTTAGAGCTGGCGTCTAAAGTTTTCCATAGAAGTGAGAAATTTCAGTAGATAAGTGAGATCTTTACCACACAGGGGAGAAGAGCAAGGAAGATGAGATCCTTACCACTCTGTAGTAAAGAACTAGGAAGAAGTAAAAAAAATAATTAATTAAGCCATCTTATTTACTTATCCATCTATTTCCAGGTGAAATTGAGAAATTGCTGTACAGTTATAAAAACTGCAAGTTTATAAGACTTTGGGGACTTTCGCCAAAGCAGGCGATGCTTCGATAGAGAGAGAGAGAAAAAAAATATTTTCAACCAATGTGTTCCAGCGTTTGTTCGTTCCTCCTAAGATCCAACTGGTTAAAGTATGAGAAAGTAAAGGATATATGAAGAGAATTAATCCAGAGAGACATAAAATAATCGTTCTTCTGTAAGAATCAAAATTACTTCCGGGATGAGTGCGGGAGATTCATGAATAGCTAAGTGAGGAAGGTATAGAGTCAGTAGAAAATCAACACAGAAATGTCTTCAATGAATTAAAGGAGACTCCTGAGCAAGGATAAGTATAAACCCACAGATTATCTCGGAGATGGATTGACAGAAAAGGAGCCAGAAGATTAAAAACCTTTGAGCGGAATGTTTAGAAGAAGATGTATGTCTGAGGAAGAAAAATGGCAGCTGGTTGTATCACTGTAAACAAAAAAATATGTATAAAACAAAGGGATGCTGAAACCGTACACAGCCAGCTTAAATATTCACAGATAAATGGAAAAGTTTAGGCTCTTTTAATATAGCAGCGTGCGATGTAGACGGCTCACTAAACAAAACTACCGCATCCAAAAGTAATAGCGAATCATTCGAAATGCCGAAACCCACCTGGAAGAATATCTCGCAAATAATCAAGCTAAGATTTCTAAAAGTACTTATTGATCATTCAGCGTTACAATTTCGGTTCATATTAAATACACTTCTCATTTTGCTATGTTTTAAGACTAAGCATTGATGTCAAATCACTATCCTCTTAGATAAGGTATCATTCCATCCAATACGATACAGAGAGCCACGAAATTGGTTCATTAGTAGAGACGATTCGGCTAAGTTTTGTTGGATGGTGAAACATAGCCAACTTTTTGTTCTTGCAACACACTCTCTACTTCTTTAAGAAGGCACCGGATGGCTATCATTATCAGAATTGTGATTTGTGAGGATAACGTTTACTTTACCCATAACATATTTTATTTTATGTGTGCTCCTCTCTAGTTTAGTTATTGGGATACTTTCTGGTAAATCTTACAACTTTTACGTTATTAAAGAAGAAAGGTATCTTAGAAGAAGACGCAACTTGAGTCAACTTTGAGTGACGATAATTTGCTCTTTCATACATCCTGTCAACACACAAATTACACCAATGCATCGCTTTCGCAACGTGCTAAGTAGGACTGTAGTAAATAATCTTGCAAGGGAGACATTGGTGTATTTTGTGACGCAATGGAGACTGATTGATGGGTTACGAAGCATTCATCATGAACTTCGTGCGAGAACAAGCTATTGTTAGACAAGGCGCAAACTATAGTTAGTAAGAATGTGCCAAATTGGTGCGACGTGTTCCTTTCACTCTCATGCTTACATTCGTCCCTAGTATTAACGGCAATCAACGCTACGTCACAAAATAAAGGAATCGGATAGTACGCAAAGCAAATACTCGATTCGATTGCGTCAACTGACATTTGTAAACTTTGGTTCTCATCCAAACTTTACTTTGGAAGATTTATGCATCAAAGGGATAGAAATCTGATAATGAAAAGTAATTTATATAATTACATATCTAGATCACTGAGCCACTGTAAACAGACTACTGAGTAATTGGTAAAAGATCTCGCTCAATTGCTTTGAAACTGGACAATGCTTTCATCAGTTTGAGTCGCGCGAGGCTGGTTTTAATTCAGTTTTTCTTTTTACCTTTTGTGTCCGTCTTGAGAGTGTAGGCTTAACGAAATGTTTCCTTGTTTATGCCTGTGTAGATTTACTTTAGAGATATAAAAAACACAACAACAACAACGACGACAACAACGACGACGACGACGACGATGACGACGACGACGACGATGACGACGACGACGACGACGACGACGACGACGACGACGACAACGACAACGACAACAACGACAACGACAACGACAACAACGACAACGACAACGACGACAACGACAACGACAACGACGACAACGACAACGACGACAACGACAACGACAACAACGACAACGACAACAACGACAACGACAACAACGACAACAACGACGACAACGACAACAACGACGACAACGACAACAACGACAACAACGACAACAACGACAACAACGACAACAACGACAACAACAACAACAACAACAACAAAACAAAACAGAACAAATAAGTTAATGAATAATGCAACGAATTAATTAAATAAGTACATTGTCTCATTAAACTCAAGCGACGGGAAGGATCCTTTACTAAGCAGATGAGTAGTTCTTGATACGTTACCTTCAAGCCTATGTTCGTTTAGGTAAATATGACTTTTCATCAGAATATACTGTAGTATGTAGAAAATAACGTCAGCATGGAAACATGCATGCTAATAAGACTCACAAATTGGTGCAAGTTCAACTTTTGTTTTGAATAATTTAATTTTTTTCTAGGGTAGCCTTCTGATGATTGGGGACCAGAAATCGGAAGAAATTCTGAATTGGCCTTTACGAGGAGCCAAAATCAGTATGGCCTGACAGTTATCCATTCTGCGTCCTCCCGAATGTCAGACCACAGCGTTAAAGGAATTTAAGGAAAGAAACAGGGGAGACATGAAAAAGGTATATGCATCTTGGATACAATGTCGAATTGAAAAATACACACGTGGATAATATGTACAGTACGAATGATTTTGTGACTGAGGATACCTCGAAAATTAATTATATATGAATTAGATTTTCTGATTTGGCACACATTAAAACATGGCGTCACAAACCTCAACAACAATACTAGGTCAAGGGTAAAGTACAGTATAGTTAAGTACTGTTTATAATAAATATTTGAATTTATTATTCGTCCATTCGTCCCACTTTGCGACTCCTTTAAGACAACATCAAAAGAAGAAAAAATAAACTTATGAACTGGAATCAAAATCTGCACACCTGTGTCACTGAAATTAGACTGTATAATGGATTTTTTTACTGGTTTCACTTTCCAATGACAGGCTCCCAAGAGACGACTGAATCAGCAATGCATATAACAGTTATGATTCTGGAATTATTAACACTGTCGTCGAAACGAGGCCATTCAATCTGTTTCTGTAAATATCGAACGGGTGACGAATGACCTGCCACCTTTGACGAATGTGTTACTTGCTGACAACAGATCTAATCAGACGAACTGTAATATCTCAAAAACAGAAATTTCTCGACAAATAATCTGTGTTGGTCTAACCTTCAGTCTGATCCGGCAACAGTAATCTGCTTCTTATGACCTTCGAAACAGATTTTCGAAAAAAAAGTTGTTCTGTTACTTTCTGTTCAAGCAGTATTCTCTTAGACAGACTATGAAAGTCTCCAAACATCGTTAAATATAGAGAATAAAAATGATTAACCTTCATTAAACTGCTTGATGAGAAACGCAGCAGGAATCACATTTCTCTCAAAATTTCTTGGGAGTTACTAGTGTAGTGTCTCAGGGCTTTTGAGATGTAGCACCTACCATGGTGACCAAGCTGGAAGCTCGGGCATGTTGCAAAACTTTTAAACTACTTGAAATTACAGGTGGATATTCAGTCTATGGTCTCATAATGAGAAAGGATGACGATGTCATTAAAACATATTGAAAGGGAGTTTTTAAGCGAAAATAACGCAAGGAAGACCGAAATTCAGGTGGGTTGATGCATTCAAAGAAGACATCGGAAAAGCAGATATTCCAGCAGAGTAGAAATGAGTGACAGAGTTATTTTCAGAAGGCTACTAAATGGGTCAGCAATGGTCCGGGATGCCATTGCAGTAAAGAACTAAATGTCCAATGTCTTACAACGTAAAAAAGCACTCCAGAAATCGGCTGAACGTTGGCAAAGTAAGCATCGCCTCTGCTCGGGTGGATCTAATGCACGTTTCCGTCATCACAGCCGACCCATCTGTCTGAGTGCACCCACGGGAGACCACTGGCGGCTCCAGGGAGTCCATAAAACATGAGCACCCCCCCCCCCCCACTCTCAGCCAACACCGTCTGCCCACCAGCACCACAGAACCACAGAGAGAGGCTCCTAAATTCGCAATGCAGAATCAAAGTGGAAGAAATGAGCATTTCTATTGCCCTTTTGAAGAGAAAAGTCTGATGTGGTGACAAAAACCTGTAACTATAGAGGCTAGATGCATGTAAACTTGAAACTCTAACTCCAGACCTTAAAACAACGTGAATTTACTTTACTTTTACTATGCACAATCGCTTTTGTGTCATGCATACATCTGATGCCACACCAAGCACATTTAGTTCTAGCTTCTACATTGCCATGAAATATCTTTACACGACAAAAATAATACTCTAATCGTAGAATATAGATCAAAAATAAATTGATATTACGGGCTTGACTACTGTGCTACGTAACCAAGCTCACAACTTTTGTATATGAAGCCTATTTTTACGGTTTTCATTTTTCTGTTTTAATAAAGGCACTTTCCACACTTACATCAACAAGGACACCACAACATCAGACAAATCCTTAATTAAAGCTCGTATGTCGTGCTGTGATCAATGGAGCCAATAATTAGCGCCATTAACTGATCGTTACCCGAGCTACACCACCAATTACTGATCAGGCTTCGTCACGGATATCTCTCAGATCTGACTTCGATTAGTGGATCGCCGCTTTCTACTGTGACAGGCTGGAACTTCGATAACACCTGTTTAATGTGAAGAGAGTAATTACTTATATTACACTACACCGCAACATTAGAACCAAGATTCAATTTAAAACGTAAAAACGTGGAGTTAATTATTACTGAAAAATATTGGATACTAGCCTCGTACCCGCGACTTCGTACGCGTGGATTAAGAATTTTTTTGCCAGAATTAAATATAAAAAGTTGTTGGTAACGAAGGATTGGTCCCAAACAATATCGAGTCGGCATAATATGACAGAAAAGCTATCACTATATCATTCTACCGTCGAACCTGCCTCTTGAAGAGAATCAATTTCCAACATATTTCTGTCACTATTCGATAAGATTTCAAAATTTCGTGACTACAACTGTTAATCATACTGGAAAAAATATCCTGTGCCCTTCATACAGCTTTCTTTATAAAATTCCATCACAACGATATAGCCATATAGTCGTCAAAACGTAACAAAAAGACAGAGACTTACTTCCGTATTTATATTAGTATTACTGTGGTTCACACTCACACACTAACTGTGAACAACACCTGAGGGATCATTATAACGTAAAAAAGTGTACACCTACAAAATTGCAAGACTACCTACGATTTGCCTCGCATTGCACCCCTAACTTTATAATATCTACAGTTTAACATTCAATCCAAATAACCTACGGCCCAGGCCTGACCCTTACGATGAAAAACAATTTTTAAACATCTTAGTCTTCACGGAGATTTGAACCGGAGACCACGACGTTCGTCAGCAAGCTCTTTAGCCATTGAGCTGCCAGTTCACTACACGGAAACACGGTCTGGAGACGTGCACATCCAACGTGTCTGCCTATCGCCGTATTTCGAAGTTATGAGACAACATGTGTTATTTAAACAGATAATTTTGCAACCAATTGTAGACAGTATTTTTCTCCTTGTTTCAAAGGATAAGTGTGCAAAGTTTCATCGAGATCGGATGAAAACTGTGGAGTTATATGAAGAACAAACAAACAAACATACATTCATCTTTTATATATAAAGATTACTGTGGTTTACACTCACACACTGACTGCGAACAACACCTGAGGGATCATTATAACGTAAAAAAGTGTACACCTACAAAATTGCAAGACTACCTACGATTTGCCTCGCATTGCACCCCTAACTTTATAATATCTACAGTTTAACATTCAATCCAAATAACATACGGCCCAGGCCTGACTCTTACGATGAAAAACAATTTTTAAAAATCTTAGCCTCCACGGAGATTTGAACCGGAGACCACGACGTTCGTCAGCAAGCTCTTTAGCCATTTTTTTTTTAATTTCATTTTTTTTTTTTTAAAAGATGGCTTTCATTTTTTTTCCATCTCAGCCATCTGTAAGTTTATCGTTGTTTATTCGAATTTGTCTGTACTATATTATCGTTTTCTCATTGCGGACAACACAGGACGGACACAACACCCATGCCCTCGGCCGGATTCGAACCGGCGACCTTGGCAACGCGAGGCAAGCTCGCTAGCCGCTACGCTACCAGGGCCGGCGGGGGCATTGAGCTGCCAGTTCACTACACGGAAACATGGTCTGGAGACGTGCACATCCAACGTGTCTGCCTATCGCCGTATTTCGAATTTATGAGGCAAAATCTGTTATTTATACCAACCAAATGTAGACAGTATGTTTCTCCTTGTTTCAAAGGATAAGTGTGCAAAGTTTCATCGACATCGGATGAAAACTGTGGATTTCTATGAAGAAACAAACAAACAAAACAAACATACATTCATCTTTATATATAAAGATCGGTTGGTACGTAACCTTCCAAGCTCTTTCTGAATACATCTAATTAGAATTAAACTAACTTAGTCCACAACCCGAAGGTTGGCTGGATCCTCCCGAAGGAGGCATACTAAGCCATTGTGTCAGAGGTAGGACGGTCAGTTCCTTTCCTCTGCGACCTACTGTTTAACGAGGAATCCGAACCACGGACCGATCTTATTCTAAAAAATTTCTAATTTGATAAATAAAATTCAAATAACACAAAATCATGCTAACTTCTAGGATTTTCTTCGGCTGCAAAACAGTGACAACAAAAGATCTGAAAAAAAAGAATAATATCCAAAAGAGAGAACAAAAAATATAGTTAACGTATTCCAAAAAAACATATTTAACTCTTTAGTTTTTCTCGTTGTTCCTAAAATATTGTATTTACCTTAAATGACATTAGTACGGACGGATATTAAATGCAAACCATGTTCGTGTCTCGAAAATAAGATGATGGATCTTTAATGCGTACTGAATTTATGTAGTAAATAAAATTTATGCTATATGGAAACTGTCTGTATGAAACGTATCTTACAGACATGCTTCATAGAGCCACAGCAGTAAAACATATTAACTTCTTCAAGACTTTTTTTTATTCTACCCTATTTTAAGAGTGAATTGTAGCTATACAAAAATATTTTTCCACGGCTCGGTGTTCGAGGGCATAAATGATCCACGCACCTTGCGAGGAACAACCACGGTTTTCAGATTTCAAAGAAATTAGAGATACTGTCCCCCTATAAATCTCAGTCGAACATCTTCCAAGTTCACCAAAACGATCGGTTGACTGAAAAAACTTTGCATTTGTCCCACAGTTGATTTGCTGAAACTGGTTTCCTATGGGTTTATATACCGGACAGAGGATTAATCTTGCAGTAAAAATGCAGTGAAGGACTGACAATATATTGTATCACATTCCAAGGGGAGGAACCAGAATAACTAGTTTGAATGCTTTATTACAACAGCTGATTGCGTGACTGGGAAGCCAAACTCATAAGCCACGCGACGCTTTAATTTAAGGCGGTAAAAAGAACTTGACTTTTACTGTGCAACGAAATAAACAAAAATGGTTAAAGAAGATTCAGTGATTCAACATTAATGTTTTATCTTCACAAACGGCATATGCTTATCTGCTTAATACTGAGCAACAAAGTCAAAGATAGTACCAATCATGATATTTCAATATCAAATAAGGTTTACCACTTAGCACACATTACATTCACCTGAGTTGGATTGCTAAATAGGTGTAATTGTCGTTCCACGGATAGTTTTGTCTAACAAATCCTAAGTCAAATGTGGAAGTTTCGGCTCGACGAGAAAGAGTCCAACATCTGTAATGTGTTTCTGCCTGAGTGAGCAAACCTCGACAACACAATCTCTGGAACAACGGACTTGCAACAGTCTCGCTGGCGGAAACCAAATCAAATGCGTATAGTGTGCAGGCAGACGACGAGGTGGTGTAACCAGCAGTCAGAATGGGATACATCAGCCCGAAATAGCTCTGAGGAAGGCGCCAGGATAAGTATCGAAACGTTAGCAGTAGCACCGTCATTTGCGCAGTGCAAAATCCGCGAAGTAAGTGCAATTTTAGAAATATGACGCTTGCAAAAAGCATCTAATATTAATATAAATCCCAAACATATTCACTTCTCATAAGCGGTTTCATTTATCAGTATATCCTTATTCAGCTTTTAGTCTTACAGTTCTTAAGGACGTTCAGTCATAATTTGTTATACAGCAGAAATGGATGGAATAACATTCATCTGGCCTAATACATACTTATATACTACACGTCGTGGTTTGGAGTCTGCCTTCACCCTGGTTCTTTCCTTCCTTAGTAGTCTTCCCAACTGAATAAATGGTGTTTCTTTCTCTACTGGAATGATATCTCGAACAGAAAAAAACTGATGACGATTGTGCTATGAATTTACAAACATTGATTATTATGAAAAAAATAGTGGTCTACTGTACATGAGGATTATGAGATCAAAAATTCAAATTCAGAAACTTCCAAAGCATACATAACTGGCATGTAAGTCAAAGTGAAATATCCTCAAACTAAAGAAATACCGTCAAGTGAAAATTCAAATTGAACATGGAATTTCAATCACGGAGACTCCTGACGTACTCATATCAATAAATCAACGAAACAAAGCAAAGCCTGACCTGGATTATAACCTGCAAAGGGAGGGATGAAAGCTGGTCCATTCAGGCCTATTCTTCCGAAAGACACCAATGTCGCTACCAAGTTTTACGTCCCCATTTAATGTAAGAGTCAACATCAACAGTGTTATATGTTCACACTCGATACAGGATCCGGTTTAACCTGAGCGTTAGGTACAGAATGTGGTGATGAGAAATTGTGAACCATCAACTATGCAAACCTGCTGCTCAATTCCGGATCATGAAAATTTCTTCCCCCACCGAACCTTCAACCAACTATCCCTATGCCGAGGGGCATTATTACTCTATTACATCTCTTTGCGACTTCACTCAACGATTTTCCATGCCAATAATATCACAGAGTAGTAAAAATTTAAAGGAATCAACACTTAGAAACCACAATTTTTCGATAATTCGAGAAATTTAAAGATAAAAACAAACCATTTATATTATTTTTAAAAGGAGGTTTTTTGTGATGATCCATCTTTTTCCCTTCGTGCTTAACCAAAATCATAAATAAGGTTTCATTTTAAAGAAAAGTTCTCTGCTTTGGTAATATGATTAATTAATTAAGGAAGAAATTTTTCGAAATTTGACAAGTAAATGAAAAAAAATTATGAACAATCAAGGTCACGGGTGCTATAGTTACGAGTCAAGCTGCTAGACTTCGCTGGCGTCAATAAGGATTCAATTACCGCTAGATAGCTGCACCGCATAACACAGAGATATAAATAAATGAGTGTTTTCCAGAGTAAGGAGCTTTTCGGATATGTTTCATTTTTGTTGGGGAAATATTTCATCATTGTTTCATAAGAGGTTGTGGTTTTGCTAGGTGCCTACTGTATTTCAGTTGACAAATAAACATTTGCATCAAATGAGCCGGTTCTTGTTTCATCCCGCTACAAATCGCCAGTATCGGTATTTATATCATATCATTCGCTTAATTTTCGCACGGGGCACGTAGTCAGTACTTATAAGGGCATATAAAATCGAAACATTTAGACGTATTGATCCTTTACACGGACAAACCTTCATAATTCTCTCAGAATTCAATATTTACAATGTCAGTAACTGTGCGCTGAGTATTAATAACTATGCTTAATTTATAGTTAACTAGCGGAGTTCCCGGCGTTGCCCGGTATAGTGGGCGTAGATTTACCTGTACGCGATTTTTATTCCCGCAATGAGAAACATTTGTACCAAGTTTCTTAAAATTCGCGCCAACTTTTTTCGGAATTAAAGCAAATCTAGATTCACCCGCCCCCTACCAAGAAATGGGTGGATTGAAGTCCGAAAAGATTCACGTGTATCAAGCTTCATTAATTTGGTTAAGAAATTACATTACTACATTACAAAACAACGCTAAATTATTTTAGATTCAATTGCAAAGTGAATGGATATACTTTTTGCTCGAAAGCCAGATACTTTAAGTCTGCAGATTCAGCCTTTTGGGATTGTGCATAAACTACGTGGCTTGGTCCAGAGGGGGGAGGGGTTGGCTGGAAAGCTACGATGGGCTACGTAGGAAAGGGGGGGGGGGTTTCCGAGCCAGGCCACGTAGCTTTTCTTTCATATTACTGTATTTGTCACAGTTAAAATGAGATACAGAAGCATGTAAATATTTATATCCATCATTTAATTATCACCGTATGTAATTTACGATAGTCTGACAAGAGAAAACAGTGCAAATTTCTTCTGGAATCAACATGGAAAAAAAGCTACGTGCTTCGTGGGGGGGGGGGGGGGGAAAGACAAAAGCCACGCCGGGCTACGTGGAGGGAGAGGGATTCACAGGAGGCCAAAATGGAGCTACGTGGTTTATGGACGTTTGCTTTATACAAATATCAAAAATGAATCTGGAATAATATTATCGTAAACAGAAGACTAATGCTGATGGCCAGAGACAAAGTCCAGAGATCGTGCTTAAAGAGAATCTCTGTTCTTTTACGGCTATCTATGGCGTTTAAAAATTGAATATCTCGAATTAAAGGAAAACATACTTCAAGTTTTGTTTAGTGTGCAAAATAGTTATTATTGAAGAGTTATCTTATTGCTTTCATTAAAGGCTATGGTCAGAGGCATATAGTTGTGTGTTTAGTACGAAGTATGGAACATTTAATTCTTCCTTCTTTGGGATTTGTCATCATACGTTCAGAATTTAATTTAAAGCTCCTGCGTTATTTAACATTGAAACATAAGACATGCCAAACAATTGAATTAAGATTCTAAGCTTTAAAACGGTCAAAACCCCATCGAAATATGCTACGTAGTTTCCGAGTTTTTATAAGACCAATATATCCGGTTTTAGTTTTATAGATATAGATAGATTAATGGTGTTAATCAATGCCTCTCAGACAACTCTTAATTTTAATGAAGGCGGGAAAGATGTTTGAGATAAAGATTGCATCATTAACTACAGTGAAATGACAATATTGACAGTGAGATCCTACGGTTTATCGGTTAATCTTAAAGGGACCGGCTTGTAGCGGATGAGTAAAGATGCGCGTTAGAGTTGACAAAGGCGGCTTGAAGTGTGGGCTTAAAGAAAAGCCGTTCTGAGAGCCCGGCGACCAAGAAGTCGTCTTCTCCTTTCCTCCCCTCCTGCGGGCCACGACGAATCGATACGCCGGGAATATACCTGCCCCACGCTGCTTCCCGGCATGGTCAACCATCGACCCAAGGTCGATTCTCCTCGGACTGACTTATAAGTGTCACGTACTGAAGTGCTAAATGGAATTCGAAATGACCTTAACGGGAGAGATTCAGCTAACGATAATTGACGTCAACTGAACAAAGTTTTTGCTTCCACTATTGGTGGATTCAGAGCAGTGAAGAAAGTACTGCAACACCCGATGGCGTGTGTGACGATATCGCTGTATCTTAAATACCTATGTTTGTAAATAACATACAATCTAGGACACTTTTTGTCAGATCTTAAATATCTGTCCTGCCAGATGTTCCAGTTAACGAATAGGTGCTGTTTTATGGGTCATCCGCCTCATGTGCCCTCTGCTAGCGTATGATTGTTATCCGTCCGTCAAATGGGACAGAAAACTTGGCGGGCCCCTGGTATCCCCGGAAGACTAGAATGGACCGTACCATGGTTCACCCTCTTTCTTCTTTGATCTTCATATATGTAACACAAATCAAAAACACTCTATAACTAACAGCAATCAACTCAGTCATATATACACACTAGGGGAGTTCCCGGCGTTGCCCGGTATACTTGGCGTAGACTATTTTTATTCCCGCAATAAGAAACATTTGTACAAAATTTCATAAAATTCACGCCAACTTTTTCGGAATTAAAGTAAACCTATAATCACCCGCCCTCTACCAAGGAACGGATGGGTTAAAGTTTAATTCCACGTACACTATTTTCATTCGTCCGAAAAGATTCATGTATATTAAGCTTTATTAATTTGGCTAAGAAATTGTATTACTACATTACTGAACAATGCTAGATTATCTTAGAAACTCACATTTGATTCAATTGCGAAATGAATGGATATACTTTTTGCTAGAAATGGCAGATACTTTAACTCCGCAGATTCAACCTTTTATACAAATATCAAAAGTGAATCCGCAATAATATTATCGTAAACAGAAGACGAATGTGCTGATGGCCAGAGACAAAGTCCAGAGATCGTGGTTAAAGAAAATCTCTGTTGTTTTTAGTGCTATCTATGGCGTTTAAAAATTGAAAGAATTAAAAGAAAGCATATTTCAAGTTTTTTATTTTTTTTATTAAATGTGAAAAATAGTTATTATAGTAAAGTTATCTTATTGCGTTCATTAAAGTCTATGGTCAGAGACATTATAGTTATTAGTCCAGTAACGGGGTCGTAAAAAGGGGGTCTCACTTGCATCACATCACGTAGAAGATTTTTTTTTTCTTATCTTGTATATATTGGTGAGAGTATGCAGAAACCAAGTTTTCGACCTCCAGCACCCTCGGCACAATTTTCTGTGGCCAAAAAAAATAAAAATTTGGGTACTTTTTTCAGTTTTTCATCTATAACTCCTTCCTGATAAGTCCTATCAAGAAATATTCTATTTTCAATTTGAAAGAGGACAAAATTTCCTACAACTTTCGTATTACAAACTTTTTTCTAAACTCAAAATTAAGCGAGCTACAGTTCTTTGAAAATCAGCCAAATTTCACACTTTTCCTAAAAGTTGAGTTTTTACCTACTTTGCAGCTCAAAATGACCTTAAACCCCTGTATATATAACCGATATATATGTATTTCTGTATGACATAGTATATATATGTACTATACTTTGATTAATGATGGTCCATTCAATAATCATATAGCATTGTTGGCCGGGAGATCCCGAAGGATTGTTCGGCCGCCAGGTTACAGTGTTATGGATAGGCCGCGCAGTGGGCTTCTTGTGGCTATCTAACCTGACCAAGTACTAGTACCGCATATAGGGAACCTACAGCTTAAGGTGGAATTAAAACCACAGAATCGTTCTGGCTTTCTCCATATTACACAGCAAGCTGTGGCAGAGGTTAAGCTCGGATTAATGGCCTTTGAAAATTACTGCTGAGAACGGGATTTTGATCTTGAGTCAGATACCTTAACCACTGAGCTACCATTTCGTTCTATTACCTGATAGTATTTGTA
The DNA here is from genome assembly GCA_031002005.1 of Vandiemenella viatica. Taxonomy (NCBI): domain Eukaryota; kingdom Metazoa; phylum Arthropoda; class Insecta; order Orthoptera; family Morabidae; genus Vandiemenella; species Vandiemenella viatica. Next base: position 124,511,539 of record CM061914.1, read on the forward strand.
CCAATTTGATAAACGGATTTGCAAAACTGAAAATATAATGTTATGGCACAAAGTTTATTTATGCAGTCAAAATTAAGTCATAATAAGTAAAAAATTAGTCATAAATCCATTAATTTTCCGTTTTAATGGATTGAAACAATGTGTTCCATTTGAATTTGTTCCGTACAAAATTGTCGCTATATGAAGCATTTAAATCTCTTCAAGATACAACACCCAACACAAAATTTTTTGCTATGCACGGATGATTCCTCCAGCATAAGGTTATGTGGCATAGTAGTAAATACCTTGGCTGCTTCTGTGGAAAATATGAAGCCTATTTGACAACGAACTATAGATCCAACATCACAGTTATATTTGACGGATACCGAAGTTATGCTGCGCAGAGAGGAATAAAGTCATCTGAAATGATTTGTAGTTTGAAAACATCAGATACTTCAGCAGGCATCATTTTCAGTGAGGAAACAAGTGCTACAGTGACGCAGCAAATGAGAGCAGCAAGAACTGTGTAATGTTGACACTAATGCAAAAACTGAAAAAGTAGGCATCCAAGATCAACAGGCAAAACAAGATGCTGCTGGATTGATCGTTGAAGCAGCAATTTCCCAAGCAGCAAAATTTGACAGTGTGATGATTCTAAGTGAGTATATTGGCTTTCTCATTTTGTTAATGGGCTTTGGTACCACGAGTTTGAACCCACACACATCCTCTTCATCCGTGGATTTGCTGGATGTGATACAATATCAGCATATTTCGGCTATGGGAAAGAAAACTTCTACTGCATGATTCAATACCAACCATATCTGAAAGTAACATGCATGCTAACTTCTCAGAACTCTAGCCTCCAGAGAACATTTGGAGAACACGCAGGGGAACAGATCATCTTGGAACGGTACGGAAAAATTGCTTGTGGAACATTGGAAGGCTCAGATATGAAATGATTAAGAAATCTGCCCAAAAAATGCATTCAGACTAGCACGGTTGCCACCAAAATCAGATGCGGCAACGTTTCACTCAATATGCACGTACCACCAAGTAAAGGTTGGTTGGGTCGAGAAACGTACCCATTGCCGTGAGGATGAAGGAAAGGCTCGTCCAGTGTTATTACAGTTACAATAATAAATGCATTCAGGAGGACGTCGGTTCGAATTCCCGTCCAAGCATCCAGATTTGGGTTTTCCATGGTTTCCTCAAATCACTCCAGCCGAATGCCGGGATGCTTCCTTCAAAAGGCCATGGCCGAAATCCTTCACGTTCCTTGTCCCCAGTCACATCGTGCCACTAATGAACTCGACGTCGACGAGGCGTAAAGTCATAAAAAAACAATAATAAAAGACGGTGCACTTGAGTTTACTTCGAAGGTTGTATCATATTCCTTCCAGAAACCTTGTACTCCTCCATGCAGCTGTCGCTAATCAGGACTGCATTGTTCAGCTGCTTGCAAAAATTGCTCTCGCCTGCCTCGTGAAAGCGTTCCTGGAATGTAGTAGATGAAGGAGAGGAAGATTTCTTCGACCTCGAAGAAGCTGTTCCTGATGCAATGGATGAAAGAGACACAATTCATTGATAAGCCGGGACAATCCAAACGGAAAAGAAATTTATTTATGACCATTTTTTTAACTTATTTCGAAATTATTATGACTTTATAACTTTGCGTCATAACATTATGCATTGTTGTTCGCTCTATTATCTTCAGTAATAGAGCGATCTGGTAGCTCAAGGCGTCTGACCGGAGATCGAAATCCCGGTCTCGGCAATGATTTTCAAAGGCCATTGACCCGACCTTTACCTCTGCCACAGCTTGCTGTGTAATATGAAGTAAGCCAGAACGACTCTGTGGTTTGGATTCCACCTTAAGCTGTAGGTTCCCTATATGCGGTACTAGTACTTGGTCAGGTTAGATAGCCACAAGAAGCGCACTGCGCGGCCTATCCATAACACTGTAACCTGGCGGCCGAACAATCCTTCGGGATCTCCCGGCCAACAATGCTATATGATTATTGAATGGACCATCATTAATCAAAGTATAGTACATATATATACTATGTCATACAGAAATACATATATATCGGTTATATATACAGGGGTTTCAGGTCATTTTGAGCTGCAAAGTAGGTAAAACTCAACTTTTAGGAAAAGTGTGAAATTTGGCTGATTTTCAAAGAACTGTAGCTCGCTTAATTTTGAGTTTAGAAAAAAGTTTGTAATACGAAAGTTGTAGGAAATTTTGTCCTCTTTCAAATTGAAAATAGAATATTTCTTGATAGGACTTATCAGGAAGGAGTTATAGATGAAAAACTGAAAAAAGTACCCAAATTTTTAGGTTTTTTGGCCACAGAAAATTGTGCCGATGGTGTTGGAGGTCGAAAACTTGGTTTCTGCATACTCTCACCAATATATGCAAGATAAGAAAAAAAAATCTTCTACGTGATGTGATGCAAGTGAGAACTACCCCGTTACTGGACTATATGTGTTTAGTGCGAAGTATGCAACATCTAATCCTTCAATCTTTGGGATTTGTCAACATACGTTCAGAATTTCATTTAATGCTCCTGCGTTATTTAACGTTGAAACACAAGAAATATCAAATAACTGAATTGAGATTCTAAGCTTTAAAACGATGAGAACCCCATCGAAACCTGCTCCGTAGTTTCCGAGGTTTTATGGGACCAATATATTCTATTTTCGTTTTATAGATAGATAAAATAACTCTTAGAAATAACGCCGAGATTGATGAATGGTAACGCTAGCGCCTTTCATGCAGGAGGATGCGGGTTCAGATTCCTGTTCAACCATCCAATAGACGCTCCCCCAAACGTGTCAAACCTACACAAGCATCAAGACAGGCATACCAAAGATTACCGATTAGTGATTACATAAAAGACATATCGACTACTTTCTGCCAACAAACATAGCATTCGCCCCATCAATTAATACAAAACGTAGGACAACAACATGACGCTGCAAATTACAATTACCACATTGCAGATTTAAACATAAATTATAAGGTGTGATAATAACACAAACAAATAAAAATTAACACTTCCATAAAAAAAACCAGCCTACAATCCCCTATTCAGAAAGAAGTTACAGGTCTACAATTAGGGTTACTAACCATATTTTATTATAAGTATCATACTTCATGTCTGGTCAGTATACTTTAGCATAACCAATGCCCTTGTTAATTTATTTATAATCTAAATTTAGGATGTAGTGTTATCTATAACATTTTGAAAGGAAACCAAAAATTAGTTGTTAGTCCCACAAGCACCAAAAAAATATGAACTCACGGCAATAAATGCCTAAATTTGAAAATACCTTTTTTTCCTTCATAGTTTTTACTTCCCCCTTTCAAAGATAAAAGTACTTTATTTTCTTCCAAATAGGTTGGAAACCCTAGTTACTATGCTCAGGTATTCCAGGTCTACATTGGTTTCGGCAGAACCAAATATTTATCTGTATGGAAAATTTCGATTTTCCATTGTTGTGCCGAAAACATTTCATGTGAATGCAGGATGGCTCCTTCAAAAGGCCATGGCCTAATTCTTTCCCGTTCCTTGTTCTGTATCCTCACCCGTCTCTATTGACCTCGATGTTTTGGAGTCATAAAGCACGAAAGAGAAAAAGATTAAAAACTCGCTGAGAGAAGAAACTAGACCCTTACCTCTCTAATCACGACCGTAGTGAACCACACGTCAAATAAAACGGCGTTATGGCTACGGAAGTCGGCTAGTAGTGTAATTTTACCGTTGTAATTATCATTCTGCGCAATACCTTCATACACGGCACACGGCTATAGACGGATGGCTGCAATTAGTTGTTTTAAACGACTATGTCAATGGCAGGTAGATACTAGGCTGGGACGAATAGGTCGTTACAACACTTGGTCGTTTACGTAGGAGCTGCTCCCAGTCGTAAAGCAGAAAGCTGTGTTCCGTCATAACGGCACCTAAAGGCGCACCTTACGCTGTCAAGGATTACTGCAAACTGCGACACTGGAGTATGCACTCAGCTGACAAAATCACACACAACTAATCATTTATTTGATTGATTTTATGTAATTAATATTGTGACATCTGCAACTATCGGCCTCACTTAAACTAATATGGTAATCCTAAAGGGTAGAGGTAACCTACGGTAAAAAATGAGAATCAAAACAACCGATAATTTCAGCCTACTTTCTAATTTTTTTAATTTAATAAATTGAATTTCGCTGCTAAAGCTGTATGGCTAGTCAATGTATTGTTTTGACTGTTCTAGCTACCTATTAAACCACCTCAGCAATACCTTTCAAAATAATTCACATGTTACAGAGAGGCAGAGTTCTTCGGTATATGAGCCAATTACAACTGGGGTTTACCCGATCTTTCGATCATCAGACTCCTCACAGGTTCCCCAAAATCCCCTCTATCCCAATCCTCCGCTGCAAGAGTACTACTCGGAAGAATTACGCCTTTCATTCTGCAGGGGGGGGGTTTCTCTCAGGACAACCGCCTTTAGCCACCCATTAGGAGTGCCCACGGGAAGCCACGTGGAGGCAGCGGTATCACGACTAGGGATTGAAGAATTCACATGTTACAGACAGAGTTTTCTGGTTAGGTATGGTCCTACCACTGGTTACCTTACTCGGCATGAAAACCGTCACGAAATCAGCACTTACATACAAACTTACATACAAACGGCAATGGCCTACACCGGATTGTTAACGGCGATCCTAGCAACGCGGATTCGCCCGTACCCTGCTGGGAAAATCCTGCGGTACTTAACATGAACAAAGCAGAACTCTGCAAGAGCTGAAGATCATTTTAATGACCCGTTAAAGATCGGAATTTTAATCGGTGACCTCCTGATCCCCAGTCAAGCAAGGTAATAAGTGGTCGACCAGAGATGATAAATTTTTCAGTGGTGGTGCAGCATCCTAGAAGCAGTCTCTCAGTTTATTTCCTCGTGCCTAGGTATGTTAAATTTAGGAAGCAAAACATGGTTTGTTTTTGCTTTTATTTTAATTTATATTCCGTATGCAACGGTTAAGAACCTCGTTCTTGTATAAATTTAGTTGTACTTGTAATGTCCAGCCTCTGCTGTTTTTTATTATTTCGCTCAGCCGTTTTTGTGAGACGGCGGAGGGAGGAATTCCTGTCTGGCGACAGGTTCCTGGCGCGTGTGTGTGTCTTTGTTTGACGCAGGTACAGAGGGCGCTCCCGAAGCCGGCAGGGGGTGAGTGGACATGCGGTAGCGAGCGGCACTTCGGGTTAAGGTCCCGCACTGTACGCACGCGTGGTGTATACTGGATTACCGGGTAGATCCCGGAAGACCACGCACGTCTGGTGTGTGCGTGTGGTCGCCACGTTTTGTCACGGCATAGTTTTGTCGTGATTGTTTTTCTCCGTGTGGGGAACGTTCTAAGGAACGTCTGTTTCGAAGAGACCACTCCAGCATGTAGCCTGCAGCCACCGTCTCGACGAAACTGATAAGTCACAATTTAATTTGAGTCTTTTAGCCCAATTTTCTTGGCAGTGAAACACTATTGAACTGATCGACGCTAGCCGGGAACAATTTAAGAATTAATAAGTATTGCATTTGCTGGCTGAGTTCAATTTTTTTTTTTTTGTGTAATCTTAAACAAACATGTATTTCGGTGTATTTTATTTTATAAATGTACTCTTTTCTTTCAATTCCGCACTCGTGTTGTAATTAGAGAGTGTAATTCAAATTTAAACCTGTTTTTTGCAATAAAAATAAATATTAAAGGAACATTTTTTTTAATACTTAAATCTTGCATCTCATGCAAGAGAAAATGTTTTTTCTCGGCATAACGAACCTAGACATTTCATACTGTAGCTTAGCAAATTATAGAAAACTTTCTGAAGGCTTCCATTCATTGGATTGTGTAGACACCAAACAAATAATAATAGAACGAAGTGAAAGCTATCTTTTATACTTTTACATCCTAATTACCTTCCTCTGACATCTAAAGTGTTTCATTCATAGCAATAATCAGTGTTTAACCGCGGTTACGCTATCAGCACATAATTACAACTACATGCTTAGTGAAGAAAATTACCTGCTCAGTCTGCTGTCTAATTAATACCAGGGAACAAACTCAATGTTAGTATAGCTGCCAGAGGATAACAGTGACATCACCACTTTATCTATAGTGCCGAGGCCGTACAATGGAATTTATTCTGTCACCGCCAATACATACCAATGAATTTAGTTATCTCTCCGAGGATGACATATACTGTTATATTTTCTCTCGTCACTGATAACAAATTCATATTAAGCTGTTGCCGCAAGTTCAGGATATTTTACCCTCACCAGTAAAAAAGCATTACCTTTTACTGTCTATAGAGAAGGAGTAGAAGCAATTGGCCACTCCCTAAACAATAGACAGCAAAAATACTGGAATAATCGACACAGTTCTTACACCTGAGCTCGTGTGAATGGCGGCATTTGGCCATAGCTACCACACATGGAAGTGAAGTACTGCCAAGTTTCGATGTTCTTGGTGTGTACTTCTGAGTCAGGCATGTTACAATCCTTCCAAATGTTTGTTTCTTTTTATGGCTTTACACCTCTTCGATGTCGAGAGGTGGGAAAGGACTTGGGGCACAGAATGGGATGCAATGCGGCCATTGCCTTTCTTAAGGAACCAGGAGTGATTTAGTGAAACCGTGGAAAACATAAATCTCATTGTTTCTCTTCGACCGTCTGAAATCCTACAGTTTGTCTATCCTTGCGTAAGAGCAGCTACCTTGCATTCCGAAAGACGTAAGCCATCCAGAATTAGGTTTTCTCCAATTTCCTGCTGATACGATTTCTTCATATCGCTATGGCCGAATTCCTTCACGTTCCTTGTCGCTTATCATGTCTCAGGTATAATAACCACGACGGCAAAGAGCCGTAAAGCTATATTCAAAAAATAAAAAAAAAAAAAATTTCACCGGAACGGTAGATACACTAACAAGCATCGTTTCGACTAGCTCAGATCTAGCGTTTCAAAGCGTAGGTTGACCTAGCATTATCACGATGGCACACACTGGTGTCTGGTCGATGCAGTATAGCTCCAGCATCTGGTGCCAAGTCTGCATTGCGCGGCGCCTTCCAGTCTACCTCCATCCACTGCAGAGGCGATGTACCAGGCCCGCTGTTACGAAATAGCGGTCACCAGCTTTCCTCATTCTTCGCCAAAAGAGGCTTCTAACAACGAATCTACGCCAACCACGGCGGATTTCGTGTGACTGACACGTTTCTAGGTTTAGGACAATCTGTTAGGATGAATCTGTCATAGCTCCACCGAGCGAAGTGGCTGAACGGTAAGCTCTGGCCCTGCGTTCGGGAGGAAGTGAGTTCGAATACTCATCCGGCCATCCAGATTTTGGTTTTCCATGGTTCCTCCAAATCCCTCCAGGTGAATTCTGGGATCTTTCCTTCAAAGGTTATGGGAGGATTCCTTCCCGTTGCCTGCCCCCCTTCCTTTCCCATCTCTAATGATCTCGATGTTGAAACAGTAATAGCTCAGACTGACGTCTTAAATTGGCCCTCTCACCAGAACTACCAACATTTAAGTTTTCCTACTAAGCAATGTCCTCATTCTGTGCTGAAAGAACAAAAAAAATACTTGAACCGTCTAAGTTTTTTTTGTATCCTAAAGACTACTGTACTTTTTGTTAATGCGGACATTTGAAACGAAACTGATTGGAAATTATCTCAGAAATCACTTAAATGGTAAAAGGTAACTCACCTAAAATTCCGATCTACGGTCGTTCATTTTTAGAAAGCAGGTGGTTTGCAGTGCACGTCTTTCACACTGAGATAAACTTCTGAATATTATTCACTGGACAAGATTGCAGGAGGAACACGCTCAACATTCTTACGCGTGAGTAGTAATATGGGGCAATCCTCAAAATATCTGATTCCGGTGGAGAAGATCCCACTTCTAACCATTCAAAATAGTGGGAATTATTGTGGTTATTTTCAGTTGTAGTCCATATAGACGGATCCACTGAACAGCAAAGAGTACTATTGCAATTGTATGAAATATGTGTTATGAGAAATCGTGACGTACTATATTCACCACTATTTCTATCTCATATACGTTATTCTGAATATAATTAAAAGGTATAATGTTAAGGATTTGATCAGTACACAGCTACAACATCAAGCTTGCTCATAGACAGGCTATCATAATGCCTGAAAATCCAGAAGAGTTTCAACAGATTGCTGAACCATGGTTAACCGGGTCACGTGTTGAGTGACTGTGGCCGTAGAACTCTGAATTGGCTTTATAGCTTCTTTAGATCACGAGTTCACTTTGTGAGGTACTGTTCATGATATTTAATATTATAATCATATTCTTATTTATTAAATAGTTGTAATTATATAAATTAACTCTGATATATGAGTTTTAATGGCAAAGAACGTCAAGCTTTGGGAGATATAGGATCTTCGGTTGACAAATGTTCACGGTATATGGTTACGGGAGAGAATGTAAACGGTCGAATCTCGGAGGGATGGCCGTAAAATGGATTTTGATGGGCTAGACGAGCCTGTAATTGTATTTGAAAGTATAATCCCGAAGGGCAATGAAGAAGCACGAGTTAAAAATTTTTATTAATGTATTGGATGGAGACATATGTATTGAAAGCATACAAAAGATAAGTAATCGATAATTACTGTTGTATTGCAGATCTCCGGAAAAAATATTTGAGTTTATGTATTTAAAAGTATTGCAGATTATTGGTGAAGCCAGAGAGTTTTAGTATATATGGTTTTTTTATAGATTTTGAATTGATGTATTAAGATTGTTATTTTTCGGGTGTTTTTTACAGCGTGGATGTTAAACCCTGGAATCGGACGCATACGAGATGAATGTGGACCTGTCAAATAGATCCGTTACCGCAGGAAGAAAAGTAGAAACAGTTTCTTTTATATTAATTGAATTTTAAAGAGGAAGGCCAGGTAAAATAGGTATAGAACCCCATACAAGTGTAGTTATGTTTCTACTATTTCTTGAATCATGACGTTGTGCAGCGTCCTTTATTTCTTCTTGTAGTTCATTGCTGATGACTGAAGAGTTACACTAATTTCGACGTCACTGATAACTATCTTCTTTTCCATACTTCCAGGCGCCAAGTAACTACTGAAAAAATTACATCTCACAATAGTGTCTCAGTCAGTCTATTTGAGCCAAAATCATGAGACCTAGCAAGATATGGGTGAAATACTTAGATCTATTTTTTCCTAAAGTTTCATGGACGAAGAAAGGCATACCAGAAGCTGGAAGCTGTATTGTCGCCTTTGTTGGTAGTGACTCACTTGCCGGCAAGGACGTTGGGCAACTTCCTCGAGAGAGCCGTTCTGTATGCTGAGACAGCCAATGAGCTGTGTCCCACAGGCGCTGCGGTAGCTGCCTTCCGCACTCTGTACACATTCGCCCAGTCGCATCGGCATCGTGTAACAGAACAGCTGGTTCGTTACACAAATGGTTTGACCTAACAAGTTTCTCTGGTGAGCAACTTTCAGTGCCATAAGCACTGTGCAATCCATTACTCATGGTAACTACGTGTATGCTAACTTCGGCCAGACTGATTGGCGTCGACATCTTATAACCTTGAAATAACAAGCAATATATCGCCAATGGTGATGTAAAAACAAAGGTGAGATACATCAACAGATGAAATTTTTAGTAACTTTTTTTTCGTAGAGCAATTCCACACATCCAGTTGGGGTTTGCTAGTCCCCCATTGGACACCTACCCAGGTGCTGGATTGGTGAATTCCTCCCAGATATGGATGGTACCGGGGAAATGAAATACCCGAGGTGGTCCAAAACTAGCACAACAGAAAGAAATGACTGGCTTTCTAGTTCTGTAAAACAGCCAGTCTTGGGGAAGAAAATCGCTAGGAAAAGATAATCCGATCCCCCAGGTTGGGGGTTGAGTTGAAGGACCTGCACTTCTTCAGTCGGAAAAATCTCAGTTGCAGAAAGAAAGCTCGACGAATATTGGAACATCTACAGTTGAATATTGTTCATCTTTCAAATACCTAGGTGTTACAATTTCGTCAAATGGTAAAAGTAGGGAACATGTGATCAACTAGATAGGACAGGGCAGAAGAGTGATTCGACAGCTTAACTCACTATTATAGAGTAGAAAAATTGGAAAAAATATAACAACTATTTATGGCAGTATAATGGAAAGTATCTTATGGTTCAGAGGCGTAGGAGCTAACATACGACATAAAGACAGATTGTTAGCCCCTGAGATGGACTTCTGGAGAGGTAGTAGTCGTACATCAAAATTGGAACATATTAGAAATGTCATAATCAGGAAAAAAATAGAATCTAGAAACACTATTGAAGGGCAACGCCTCATTTTGTTCGGTCACCTTCAGCGAATGGAACAAATATAGTATCTGCCAATGATCATTGTACTGAGACTTACCATATTGTGATATCTGTGTGAAACAACGTATACAAATGCAATTATGTAATTTTGTCGGTATACCACATTTTCGTAGCTAAATATAAAACTACTTGTTGGATATTTAAGAGGGTCGTCGGTTTACCAGCTATAGTATGTCAACTTCGTGCCCGCTAGTCTGTTTTGGGCTTGCCTCAGAATGATTACAGGTTGGGAGGACGCAGGACAACGTGAGGCTATAAAAATGTGGAAAGCAACGAATGTTTGAAAGTGAAAGGCGCTGTCACTAACTTCGCTAAGTGGGGACCGGTGCTGAAGCTCAAGGAAGAGTGCCTCCGATACGTGACTGAGCGGAGAGTTCACTTGGCCTCGTGATGGGCGTCAGGATCACGACCCCACAGACCTCCCAGTTGAATAATTAACTAGCGTATCCCACTACAAGGCCGTCGTAACATCTAATGGATCCTGACAACTTCTCTCCTCAAGCCGCAGACGGAGTTCTTCCTATATACTGGCACCCTGGATCTGCTTCCACTGAACTGGTACCCTCCATTACGGTAGACCTTCGACTATATTCTAGTGACATCCACACTTAAAGACTGACTATTAATAACACCGATAAGGAGAAAAAAAATTGAAATGACGAAAAGAAAAGACTGCGTTAGTTTCGTAAGAGAAACGGGAAAAATCAGGGCAAAATCTGTGCCAGTGACACTGTTATCGTTCTGTAAGTTTTATTTTTTCCTGTCATCAGTATCTCGACTGGTTCAAGGCAGTCATCCATCTCTGCACAATTTCAGAGTGTTGTATGGCCTCAGAACATCATTTGGGTCTTTAAAAAAGTGGTTGCCCTTTGCCTTCTGCATCCCCAGGCCGTCAACTATTTCTGATTCACCCATCACTAGAAGCCATTTCCAATCCCAGGGACAATAGGGTACCCTGACTACTCGCCACTCCTCCGTCCTCCGTTCTGGAGATTGTTGGCAAGCATTTTTTTCTTTTACTTTTTTAGTACTTGTTTATTTAGCTTTTTTTTCTTATTGCTTTACGCCACGTCAACAGCTAAGGTCTTTAGAGGCGGGATGGGACTGGGGACAAGGAACGGGAAGGAATTCGGCCATGGCCTTTTTGAAGGAAGCATCCTGGCATTCGCCTGGAGTGATTTGGGGAAACCATGGAAAACCCAAATCTGGATGCCCGGACGGGGATTCAAACCCGCGTGATTTCGAATGCGAGGCCAGAACGTTAACCTTTCACCCACCACTCTCGGTTTTATTTAGTTGTAACAACAACATACAAGAATTAAACGAGAGAATTATTTACAATACACAAAACTTATAAATAATTCTCAAAATCAGCAGGATTCTTCATCAGTGACTCAGGATATTTCTTCTCTCTGAATTCATACACCAACTTTTCCTCCCTGGAGATAGTACTTTCAAACAATCAAAAGGTTGGTAGGTCACGACTAATAAGGCCACCCTCGTTGTTCAATGGTGAAAGCCTGCAGTGGTATACATTTTACTGGATAATACATATTTATATTATTATTGGATAGGTAAAATGTTGTCTAAATAATTTTCAAAAAGAATTTTTTCATTTTCTTGAATCTATGGTAATCTACTGCAAGATAACACCAATAGTCCTGTATATGTGCGTTGTTGTGAGCGAATATATGATAAATAGTGTTCCCCATGATCCATATTAATGCGATTCTCTATCCTCAGAATCCGAAGAATTGGAATTATTCAGTTGCCAGAGCCTCGCTTGTTAATGTTAAGTGTTCTTTGTGAAACCTAGGTTAACATTTGGTTCCAAGAGACTAATGTAGCCTCTCCCAAACCCTTACATCCAACTTTTTATTTACTTTAAGTAAATAGTCAACATTCGACTGTCTGAATATCGGGGAAAAATAAGGAAACCAATATTAAGACGTAAATGAATTACATTAATATGAAAATTAAGATATTAAACATACATGTTTTTAAGAAAAATCATGTTTCCTTTAAAAAAGAAAATGAAACCGCTTTTTATTTCAATTTATATTCTGTTTACGATGTTTAGGCATAACATATCTGTAGATTTTTGGTTTTCCATACTTTTGACATTGACTTTCAGAGAACTTCCATGAACGGAATGAAATATGGAAAAAAATTAAAAATGAAACATATTATAAACTTTCAGTATGTTCAAGGATCCGTCGATCGAGATTGTAGTAATCAGATACTATCTTCGTTGCAATCTGCCTCCTTCTCGTTTTTTATTCGTGCTGTTCCTATCCGGTTCTGCTTTAAGAGATTACAAAACTTTGTGAAAAACTCTCACTTTTCGCTGATACGGAGGTCTGGAAGAGATTTCAATCAATATCGTAATGCCAAAGATGAAAGCTAGATTGATTATGAGACCTTCATACTCACAAATTCTTAAATTTCATTTGTAATTAAATAGACGTCTTCTGTTTATATGGAGGATTTTTTTGTAACTCTTCCGCTCTCGTTAACGATGAGGAAAGTTTCTGATAAATGTTCTTCGATCATTCAGGATGGTTTTCTCAGATTAAAAATTGTATTGACCATTCCATTCTAGAAAGATATATAATTAACATTATGAATCATATGTATGTTCTAAGCTTTCTGTTGTTTAATATAGTTTAATTTAATTTAATTGTGATTTTGTCACAGTGTTCAGAAATCCCTCTCATGAAATCAAATACTGTTTTCCAAATAGCGAAGATTTTCTAAACAGCCAATAGGTTTAATAATTTTAACAAGCCAGAGTGTAAAACAGGATTAACGAGACATTTATATGCAGTTCCTGACATAAATAAACTTGCCAGTTATTTATGAAATTTTTATCTAAAATGTTTGGTTAAATATAAAAATTAGTTTCAACTTTTAACGGAAGTAATTTTTAAATACTATCAGTAAGTTCACAATTTCAACTATATGATAGAACTGATCAAATTCCTAAGATGACTCATATTTACTAAAGTGTTCTTCCTACTAACACTAATATTTCAAACACTTTTGGCTATCCAAACCGTTTTTAGATGAATCGGTGTATGCAATACAGTATTATCCCCATTTCTGGTTTAAAACAAAAAAAGAAAGCTATTGCTACATTCCCGTCAAAATATTTTTATAATTAATCTGTTCACGTTACATACAATGAAGCCATCTTGTTGATAATGTTAGTATGCAATAGTGTACAACGTTTGATATCACCAAATTTTCTGAATGGACAGTCACAATGACGTAAAGATAAACTCTAAAATTCCTTTCAATGTAGATAACAACACATTGCACCTGTCGAGCAATACAAATAACCCTACTCGACATTAGTCTCCTAATTAGATAACAGAGTGTAAAGTGTCTCTAATAGGCTTGCATTTGTCTGGGCTGGCAGCTGGTGTTTCAAGACGCTCTGATCGCGGCTACTGGTGTTTTGTAATATGTTCACGAACCTACTCGAGAATACGCTGACGCATACATCCATGCTACGCTGAAGAGGAAGCGGAGATTCTACTGCAAACTACGTATATCATGCGAGATACAAAAGCAAAAATTTGAATAGTGTATTTGAAGAGTATTTTTTTTATACAGTTAGCAATGGAGTTCTAGACAGTTGCGGAAGATCACATAAATATCAAACACTGGTTTGCTGGCATTAGGATCATCCGGGTTTATGAAGGATTAAGATATCGAAGGAATTTACCACAATTTCTAGTTGGAGGAATTCTTAAAGGGCAGGGGTGGGGGGAGGAAGGGTGGGGTGCTTGCCCCACCCTCACTCCCTCCCTCAAGTGATCGAGCGAAAAATATATGAAAATAAAAATTCTCACTTTTAATACTGAAAAATAAGATTTTGTAAAAATTTAGCCAGAACCCTCGAAGTCTAGTGCTTAAATAAGTAAAATGAGTGTTTAATTAGTGTTTCCAAGTAAAACATTTTCAAAAAGTATATTTATGAAGTATCCTTGTCTTTTCCCCATCCTGAAATTAATCCTGGCTACGCCCTTGATTTAGAGTAAGAACTATGTTAAAAAAATTGCTGGATGTGAGGTTTTATACAGGGTCGGGTATTGAGAACACTGCTGTTAATTATTTTAATGACTAATGCATTGATGGTTTACATCCAGAAGTTATGATGCGGAGATAAGGTAATATTGTATACCAAATTAAAATGATAGGAGATTGAAGGGGGAAATAGGTACAATAGGTACAATTATAAAAAGGCACAGGTTTCAAATTTGAGGAGATATTTCAGAGAACAATTCAGCAAATGGAAGGAAGGCTCAGGTACAGTAGAGTCAAGGTGGAAAGAGTTCAAGGAGATAATAAGAAAGGGGGAAGAAAAATTTATTCCAAAGCAAAAAATAAAGAGAAGTAGAGATCCTATGTACTATAATAGGGAAGTGAGGAGGTTAAAGAGGTTGGTAAGAAAAGAACATAACAGAGTTAAGAGACAGCAGGGTAGTAGGGAATATTTAAAACAACTAAACAAGGACTTAATAAAAGCAAAGAAAATGGGCAAAGATGGGTTTATGAAGAGTATTGTCAGTGCAGGGGGACCATTGACTGATGCATCTAGAAATTTCTATGGCTATATCAGGAAACTGAGGGGAAGGGAGGATGTAGAGACACTTATAGATAAGGATGGAGAAGAAGTTACTGACGATTTGAAAAAGGCAGAGATTTTAAGTAACTGGTTCAGAGAAAGCATTAGGGAAAATGAATCAGAAACAGGAGGGTCAAATTCGGAGAACGAGCTTAACAACACAATTAGAAATGACGATAGTAAAAAATTTGATATCCATCCTGAGGAAATCATGAAGGAAATAAGAAAGCTGAAAAAACATAAAGGGGCTGGTGAAGATAATATTACTACAGATATCTTAAAGATAGCCGGATGTGACATTGTACCTTATCTTGAAATATTATTTAAATTGAGTCTAGACACTTGCTGCTTACCACAGGACTGGAAAAGTGCAATAGTAGTACCGGTACATAAGGGAGGGGTGAGAAATAGAGTTGAGAATTACAGGCCAATCAGTTTGACATCAGTGGTAGGTAAATTAATGGAAAGATTGATATGCAACCACATCAGAAATATATGTGAGGAACGTAATTGGTTTTCAAGCAGGCAACATGGTTTCAGGCAAGGATATTCATGCGAATCTCAGTTGGTGGGATATATGCAAGATATTTCAGATGAAATGGACAAGGGAGGCCAAATTGATAGTGTAGCACTAGATCTGTCTAAGGCGTTTGACAGAGTAAGCCATAAAATGGTAGTAAATAAGGTAAAAACCATTGGAGTGGATAAGAAAGTGATTTGCTGGGTAGAAGAATTTTTAAAAGGTAGAAAACAGAAAGTTAGGGTAGGAAATGTAGTATCAAAAGAAGTGGAAGTAAAAATGGGTGTGCCACAGGGTAGCGTATTGGGACCATTGCTATTCATTATTCTAATGAATAATTGTGTTGCCTGTTTACTATCTGAAATTAGATTGTTTGCAGATGACATAATGCTGTATAAAAGAATCAAAACGATAGAGGATTGTAAACAGTTGCAGGGTGATCTGGACAGGATATCTAATTGGGTTAGTAAACATGGAATGAAGATAAATGCAAAGAAGAGTCAGCTTATTAGATACACAAATAAAAAACAAAAGGTTAATTATGAATATAAGGTGGGGAAAGAATTGCTTGCTGAAGACTTGAAATGCAAATATCTTGGAATTACTTTTGATAACAAACTTAACTGGGCAGGACACATAGGACAGGTGGTAGGAAAAGGTTTCAGAGTTCTGCACTTGTTGGAGAGAGTTATGAGGGGATGTACGAGAGAAGTCAAGGAATTGGGTTACAAAACTTTGGTCAGACCATTGCTCGAATATGGTAGTGTAGTATGGGACCCTCATTTTACGTATCAAATACAGGAGTTGGAGAGGGTGCAAAGAAGGGCTGCTAGATTTGTTTCTGGAAATTATCGCAGAATGCAATCAGTGACGGATATGATAAAGGAGCTGGAATGGGATTCATTGCAAGACAGGAGGAGGATGAGGAGGGTCATGGGAGTGTACAGGGCATATACTGGTGATGAGGCATGGAAAGATATTGCAGTAGGTATGAAAAGTAGTGCATGGAAGGGAAAAGATGACCATGACCACAAGCTGGCACTCGATTTCAGGCACAAGGGTGTAGGAAGATTCTCTTTTTTAGGTAAGGGTGTCAGGGATTGGAATGAGTTACCAAGAGAAACGATGAATAATTTACCGAAAACTTTGAAGGAATTTAAAGAAAAAATTTGTAGAGGGCAAATGTAGGTGGGTGCAGGATAGGGGGAAGATAGCTGTGTAGGGAAATTGCCACCGGAGCCTGTGCTCCATTGCAATTAAATTAAATTGAATTGAATTGAATTGTTAACAACTACAGCGGTATCTAATCATGGTATGTAGTTGAGTAGATTAACACGGAATGAAGATTAATGCCAGAAAGATTTCAGTACTACAAAATAAAAGTTTGATATACTCGTAGTTATGGGGAGGAGGGGCGCATGCTTGTTGGATGTATACGGTGCAAATATCTTGGCACATCGTTTAATGACAAATTTAAGTGTGTTGTAGTGAAGGTAGGTATTGTAGAGGGTGACAAGATGAACCGGGAATCTGAGTGTGGGGGCGCATATTAGGCGTATTGGAAGAACGGTCTGGTGGCTTGGTTCTAGGGCAAAACCGCGACGGACAAAACCGCGACGGACAAAACCGCGACGGACTAAACCGCGACGGACAAAACAGCGAACGGACAAAACCGCGAAAGGACAAAACCGCGAATACAGAAAAACCAGGAATACATAAAACCACAAGAGTTCGTAGATTCTTAGCGTTACCCAGGGTGCACCACGAGGAGGGGATGTACGTAACACCCCATTATTTTTTTTATTTAAAAAAATTACACAAAAGCATGAACATTATGGAAAATAAAAATACAATATAGATGGATTATACGAAATATACATCAATAAACCATTAATAAGTTAATATAAATTGTAACAAAATACACAAGCACACTATCTAATAATCGAAATTATGAACTATACCAGAAAGAAATTTCTGTGCATCGCTACAATCATATTCACTAACTAAATTGAAAATCGACTTGGTGGCTCTAGCATATGTCATTTTCTGTATTTTTCTATCTCCCCTTCCATATTGCACCAATTTAACCTCCGTCAGATTGTGCTGCTTCTTGAAAGTTTCTATGAGTTTCCAAATAGGATAATATTTTGGAGCATAAGAGATCAAACAGTAAGGGGATAACTCGTAGATTATAAATTACATATACACAAAATAAATTGCACTACCGTACTCCATAATAACGTAACCCTAGCTGCGATCCCCAAATCGTTTAAAAACTGCGTTAGGATAATATTTTGGAGCATAAGAGATCAAACAGTGAGAGGATAACTCGTAGATTCGTCCGTTTCGCGGTTTTGTCCGTTTCGCTGTTTTGTCCGTTTCGCGGTTTTGTCCGTTCGCGGTTCTGTCTGCGCGGTTTTGTCCTCGCGGTTTTGTCACTTCGCGGTTTTGTCCGGACACGGGTGGCTTAGTGGTTAAGGCGTCCGCTTGGAGATCGAAAGGTCATCGGTTCGAATCCCTGTCTAGGTGAAGATTTTCAAAGTCTCTTAACGCGACCTTCACCTCTGTAACAGCTTGCTGTATAACATGAAGTACGCCAGAACGCTTCCGTGGTTCGGATTCCATGTTAAACTGTAGGTCCCCTATGCCAGGTAGGATTACCAGGTTTAAGGCGACTATGATAGGGTTGGAATGCGCAGCCAATAGGTACCCGCTCATCAGTTCATTACGACCAGCTTTATGAATATTGCATGGGGTGCTAAGTAAGGCAGATGAATTTGTTTGAGGAAGTTATCAGTGAACACAGTCAACGATTGAGGTGATAAAGGAGCTTAGGGAGACGATGAATGGAAGAATGTGTTGGGTGTATGATCCTCTTCAAAAATTTCTCGGTGATGCTAAAAGTAAATTTTGAAAAGTGAAATTTTTCGTAACTTTGGTTACCGTCAGTTTCTACAGAAAATATGTTCCCATATGTATTCCTAATAATGTTATTCACTATTGCGAGTTAGAATAGTTCCTATCCTCTGCGATAATCGAGGCCGAGAATTTTTCAGACATTAGTAGCACTTAGGGCGCACGTAGGTAGTAGTATCGTCTACATGAATGCTTGGAAAAGAATTAAGAGGAAGAAAAGAGATGACCATGACCAGTATATACTACCTCATTTCGGACTTTTAAGGGAGTCAGGGATTTGAATAATTATCGATGGAGGTGCTTTTAATCTACCTCTCAAATAATGAAAGAATTTAAAGTAAAAATTCACATATTACAAAATTAGATGCATCAGGAAATTAATAGCAGTAATCATAATCATATTTATTATTTCTAAAAAAAATCTTGTGATGAGCCATATTTCTTCCTTCATACTTAACCAAAATCGATGAATGAGCTATCATTTTAATTTTTTTTCTAACATCATTAATTAAGAAAGTAATTTTTCGAAATTCAAGCCGTAAAGTGCAAAATTATTGTTAATCAAGGTCACAGGTATGCAACAGTTCAGTTGTTTTGTTGTTGTTATGGTTTAAGGGCGCGTCGACGGCGAGGTCATTAGCGCCGCAACAGTTCAGATTCAAGCTGCTAACTTCGCTGTAGTCGATAATGAGTTATCGCATTACCACTAGATAGAAACATCACATATCACGGGGATATTGATAGAGGGTGTGTGTTTTCAAGAGTCAGGCGTTTTCGGACATTTTAGTTTCTGTTAGACAAACAGTTCATCATTTATAACTGTTTCATAAGTCGTATTTTTCTACGTACCTATTTCCTCTTTCATTCTACTACAAACCACCAAACACGCTATTCAACGTATATCGTTCGTGAAGTTTTCGCACGGGCCAGCTGGAAAAGTTTTAAACTTGTAGTTCCAATAAACTTTTTTTTTTTATTGTATTTACGTCTCTCAACAGCGAGGTCTTTAGAGACGGGAAAGGATGGGGGGCAAGGATGGGGGCAAGGAATGGGAAGGAATTCGGCCATGGCCTTTTGAAGGAAGCATCCCGGCATTTGCCTGGAGTGATTTGGGAAACCATGGAAAACCCAAATCTGGATGCCCGGACGGGGATCGAACCGCCGTCCTCCCGAATGCGAGGCGAGAACGCTATCCGTTACACCGCCACACTCGGTCCCAATAAACTTGTTATTACTAGTGTTGCTGTATCGGTAGGGATTAGTCTGGTTGCTTAACAACACAGTGAAGTTCCTCTCATTAGCTGCTCTCTAACAAGAAAAATACTTCAGTTACCTCATTATACGTAATACGATAGGCGTTAAGCGACGCCATCCGAATATTTCAAGGCCTAAGACACCGACTATGCCGCCACGAGCTCATCAGAAACTCTTGATTTATGGGACGGGATGTACGAACCTTTTTCACGGACGATGTATCGAATTTACGCGCGAAGCCGAGTGAATGCATTTATCATTGTGTCCTTAAACTAATGACGGCCTGTCTCTCACACATTTGACCTGCTCAAAGTAAGAAATGGCCCGAGCCTCCCCACCAACAAAAAGTAACGTTTCAATAATTCATCGAGGTATTGTGTGGCTCGGGCCGAAACACACGCCGTAGCTCATTTGAAACCCGAACTACAAAGGGAGACTTGTTAAGCCGCTTGAGGGACCTCAAACGCACCAATCACTCCCCTGGCTATTATACAATATCTAATGGAGGGATTTATGAAAACGCTCAATAGAGAAAGGTTGAATTACATTAGAATACATGTCACTAGAAGAGCCTGGATACAAAAGTTCTGATGTTTTATCCTGTTTGATCAGATTGTGATAAACAATCTCCATCACGAACCACTTTGGCCGTTTTCCTACCGTTTTCGAGATATATGCAAAAATCTGAACCGTTTTCCGTGTAAATTTTACTTAATGGTGATTATGGTGGACCGGGGATTCTCTTAGTTTTAAAGCATATATGTGCAAAGATTTACCACGATCGGATAAAACTGTTGATTTGAAATAACATTTGTAAAAATTAAGTGGGGGTAAAAACGGAGATAGGTTTTTGTAATCCAAATGTAGACGGTATTCTTTTCTTTGTTTTAAAATATATGTATGAAAAGTTTCAGGATCGGATAAAAACTACCGAGTGTGGTGGTATAACGGTCATCGTTCTGGCCTCGCATTCGAGAGGACGGTGGTTCGAATCCCCGTCCGGGCATCCAGATTTGGGTTTTTCATGGTTTCCCCAAATCACTCTAGGTGAATGCCGGGATGCTTCCTTCAAAAGGCCATGGCCGAATTCCTTCCCATTCCTTGCCCCTCATCCTTTCCCGTCTCTAAAGACTCGCTGTTAAGAGACGTTAAGCAGTTTAAAAAAAAAAAAAAAAACGGATAAAAACTGTGGCTTTCTGAATCGCCCTAACAACTTTAAAACAATTTTCAAATTTCAAATTCGAAATTCTCGGTCACTAATTGTTCGACCTGAACAAGTCCAACCCCAATAAACAGTAAATTTTATGAGCTTTCAGAATATCAGTATGCAGTTTCCAAGATATATGCAAAAACTGAGCCATTTTCCTTAATTGGGGTGACGGGGAAGAGGGGAAGAGGGAGTGCGGTTTTGTAAACCAAATGTAGACAGTATTTTTCATTTAATTTAAAGTATACGTCTGCACAGTTTCATCTAGATCGTATAGAAACTGTGGATTTGTTTAAAGAACATACAAACATACAGATATCCATTTTTATAAATGTGTAGGTTTGAGTCTAAAACTGAAAGTGGCACAACCCTTCCATAGACCACCAGTTGTAATAACAAAATTATACGTCTCATCTGCTCCTATCTGTATATTTTGTGTCCACTATTATTATCATTTCTGGCGAACTTCACTACTTTTGTGTTGCTTTTGTTTATAATTACTTCAAATTTGATTCCCAGCATCGTCGCTCTTGTTCGCTATCGGTAGAATGTAATCAGAAAATCGAGGATGCTAATTCCTTGTGCTTAAAACCTCATGCGACATTCAATTTTTTCATTTCCTTGATTATTTGCTCTACATAGGAGTTGAATATTAGTGGGAATGGACTCTCGCACCCTCTTTGACTTATGATTGTATCTCGTGAGGTTCTACTTTTGAAGTACAGCTTGTTTCGCATCATTTGGGAGTCATTATTTTACTTTTAACATACTTTTGACACTGTCCTGGCAACATCGATACTTTTAGTCTCTAACTATTGGGTAATACTTATTAAATCCAATAGATTTCTATAGAATAGCAACCCGACAGCCGTCTATTATTGAAGTGAATTTACCAAGCGTGATTAGGACTCACTAGGATAAAAAGTACTTGTAAAAAGGAAGGATAAACGTAATGAGGATAAAATAACAGCCGACAATAAAATGTGCAATCAATATTAAGTGGTGAAAAGTGTAGCCAATGAAAGCATGTTTGATTTCAATATAACTTCGGAACCTATTAGGGTTGGTATAAAACAAAAAATTGTACAGATAAATTCGGCATTCCTACAAATAACTATCCAAATATTCCTAAGAAAATGGCATATCAGAGATAGTAAAGTGCGATTTTAAATTATTATACGATTTTTGTGATTCTAATCAATAAAAATATCGATTCCATATAACCCTCAATATTTCATATATACGTGCGCTTCTTATATGAAAAAAATCAATTATGTTGAGCAGCAATCAAACAAAATAAATCTCATTTCCAACGTGCGATTACCGTGTAATACCAGACACGCAATTAACCATTGAATATTCCCCTATTTCGAGCTGACAAGTTGTCAGTGTCTTGACCCATACCCTAGCGGCAAGTAAATCGGTTAGGAACTGTGTTTTTCGCGATTAACTGTGATGTCACGAAACGCCTTGCACATGCAAAGATCAGGTGATGGAAGAAGTAAAAGTGCGAGATTCGCCGCGCTTAGTGATTCTGGGCACACTCGCAAGGGGAAGCGGTGCCGAGAGGTGCGCCAAACAGCAACGAAAGCAGGCGGGTGGCAAGTCGCCCGCCAAGCGCCTGCGAGAGGCCAACTTTCATCACAGACCTCCCTTCACGTCTGTATTAACGATTCTTGAAATCTGAATTGCTTCTGCGGGTACACGTTTCCATTAAAACTATATGTCATGTAGTTTGAAAGATGTTTCGTCATACTCAGCCTACCCTTTATCGTCCACTCACCATAATAATGGAGATAAAATGAATGTAACGATGTCACCGGGAAAATGAAACTGAGATTGGATACTATTTAATAAAATAGTTATCTAAAAAGACTGCATGCCTCATTATCTTTTTTGTTTTGCGGAATCAGGAAGTTAATTTGCTAAACTTAGACAATTGACCATCACCGATCGATCGATATTGGAATGGGGTTGATACGGTCAGCATTGTTAACAGAATATAGAGATGGTCAAAAGAATAGCTAATATTTTTCTCAAATATCTGCAAGATCAGTTGCTTAGTACTTAATTATAATTTACAAAATTAAAACATGTTCATTTTACAGAAAGTTCATTGATTAAAAAAAGAATCTTAAATGGTGTATATCGTTATATAAAAACATGATAATAGTAGATCAATTTTTAAAAAGTCAATTACATAATTGGTTTTAAACTGAAAATAAACGGATTTGTAAAAGATTAAGTCGTTCTGACCTTCCACCAGAAAAGCAACTTCGTTAATTATCCTTAGAATCACAAAACAGCCTCGCATTATCAGGTCTTATTGCTTCCCAGCAATTATGAATTTAATGATCTTCTCCATAAAAGGGATTTCTGCTAATCATTTGTGACTTCGTGAAAAGGTTTTTTTTTTTTTTTTTTTTTGTGACATATATAACTGCTTTAAAATTCACACATGGTTCTGTAATCGAGGGTTTTCAACTGGCAAGACGTGTCATATCATTAAAGTTATTTTTTATTCTGAGTTATTCCTTTGCGACATTCCTGCAGCAGATCTTAAAAAGAAACTTGTAGTCAACTCAGCAGCATTTCTTCACAAATACTGTACTCCCACAAAGTTTAGTCTTCGCTGCTACTAAAACGACAAGCTGTTAAGACTTGAAACAGTTATCTTTCTCAATCATTTAACTGAGCCCTTAAAAATTTAACCGTTACGGATGTAATTCCTTTTCCTTCATATAATATCTTTTTATCCCGCCTAGCGGTTGTGGTCGCTAGGCAATGTGATGGTGTGGCGTTAGCAAAAGGTTACCTGGTTCTAACCACAGTGGTGGAAGGAACTTCATCATTCGCGACTTAGCCAGCAGATCATCACAAATTATTTACCTGCCTCCTTTGCCCGGAACCTCTCTGCTGAGCGTATGGAGTGAGGGTTTCCCGTACTATTAATGGTGATTCGTCCGTTGGGTGAGGATATAAAACCTCGTGGCCTCTTTCGTGTATTTCCAGAGAATAGACTAACACCCGGATTTACACTTTCCCTTTTAATTCTCGTGTATGCAGTACACTATAACACTGTTCATAGTCATGTAGACACAAAGAACTAGACTTAAAAACACGGAAGAAACTAGGAACCTATCTACTTTTGGCAACAATGCTGTATTAAGGACGATCGTCCTACTTAATAATTTCTTATTACTTTATTTCACAGACTAATTCTGTATTAAAGGTGTCATATGATGAATTTACAACCTTATTCGGTTTTAAGAATACTGCCTCATGTATCGAGAAACAATTCGCAACCGGATCATCAGCACGTCTTGGGAAATTCGCTGTAATAAAATACATGAAAATACGAAAGAATGTAAATTTTCTCGGTGAATCAGATCAATAAAATCTTCTCTAGCTTTCTACCCAGAGAGCTCGCCCATAAGAGGCGACGTTTCGGAGCCTAACACTAGTTCCATCTTCATGCATCAAAATATTTCGACCCTTTATATCCGAAGGCAGCAATGGAAGGGCTGCGTAAAGGAATTGTCAAACGTTCTCAGAGTGTTGTGTTTTTTCATTCTCTGTGATAAGGTAACTATAATTATCCCGCAGTCACAACCACTATGAGGAAAGAAAAAGTGCATCCGACAATGAGCGAGTGCTGAGGGTAACCGGTTATTCCTTTCTAAAACTAGTTACGTACTTTGTCCAGCTATAAATATTAAATCACGGCAGTTGTAAGATAAAGGCATTGTACAATTGCGCAACTGCCGATCAATTGGTGAGGCTCGTTAGGAAGTGGCCCTCCCGTTCCTTTCGATTCTCGCAACAGCTGGCATTTGGCGGCGCTAGTAATTTCGCTCGTCTCTGGCGTAATTTACAATATCCGCCCCGAACGAGGCAGCAGCCGAAAGCCCGTGGGAAATCAATCACAGGGTCGCACAAGTGACGCAAAGCGGCTTCGGCGTTTGCGATCCGGACTCCAATGAAAGTAGTAATCAGATAATACTTAGACTTCCCCAACTTGTTTGCCAACAGAAAAGAGGGAAAAAATGAGAGAGAACGACAGAATTATGCAATAATACAGATTGCTGTGTTGTTCCGGTGAGACAGCTAAAAATAACTTTGCAGAATGAGAGGACCATTCTCTTTCACAAAATCTATGAAATTAATATAATTAATCACAAGGTCGCGGATACTTTAGCTTTCAACGGTCAGGCTGAAATTGAAGTAGCATGAAATAACGGTTGTAATTTCTCAATTTATTTGCCCACCGAAAGCGGCAGAGACGAAAACAAATCCAATGTTAAAAATGGAGTGAGCACATAACGTCAGAATCCATTAGATTAATGTAGTCTTTCGTTATAAATCCAGAAAGAAAAGCCCTTTCTTCCCTGTCTTCCATGGAACAAGCCCAGCTAACATGTCTCGATGCAAGGAACTTCAATTTTCATATTTCTGATTTATCCACTAAATTAATACTGGTTCAACTTTAGAAATACTCGTTGTTTTATGCACGTAGCTTAAATTCATTCGAAATATCGTTTAAATTCATTTATTTATTTTAAGAACATTTAACTTATTTGTAGAAATTTGTTGAGAAGTGGACGCCGAAATAGAACGTACATTTTTTTTAGCACAATTTATGTTGATTTTCCAACTGTTCATTATTATGTTTATGGTGGCAAGTTGACTAGATTTCAGTTCGTGTTAATCCCCCGCCTTGCTGAAAAGGGTAATGGGGGTGCATAACCCCAGTTTCAAACCTGCAGATTGAGTTTGCGCCTTTCAAATAGTAAATACGTTGTTAATTTACAAAGAAATAGTTTATTTTAAAATGTTTTCTGAATTTATTCGTATTTTTGAAATGAAAAGATCAAATTTTAATTATAGTATTTATTTAACTGTAAAAAATCAATTATTTGATTAACTTATAGAATGATCCAGAAACAGTGTGTATGTCCTGTCACGCATTTCGGCAATGTCAGCTCACGTTAATAAGCTAATTAGTCAGTTGAGAAGAGTATATATATGGAGTCATAGTGATAAGACGGTTTTCCACTGATAGTTACAATGAACTATGAATTTAATAGTAAAAATGTAGGAAAATTATCAAGAAATGTTTGAAAGGGTTCTTAGATCGTTTTGGACTATGTTTATGCAAGGAAGAAGACGTAAAATGTTAATTAAGACCGTAAATATGTGTGAAGACAATCTTGCATTTGTGAACCAAGCATTTATGTTGACAATCTAGCTTTCGATGACTTTTTAACACTAATTTCATGTGGTGACTGACGGCATTTACAGGAGTATACAATATCAGGAGAAAAAGTGCCAATTAAATACAAGTTTAGCAGGGTAATGTTTGTTGGCCACGTCTGAACATTTTCCAAAGAATAATTTAAGTTGGTGTTATTAATAGAAACTGTTTCCATACTAGTTATTTCGGAAACCTTTGACGTTTTCAGGAATATTTTTTGTGAGATGTATTCGGGAGATGGATTATAAGTTTACAGTCTTCAAAGTACCTATTTACGGGACCAATAATACCCCAGAGTAACAATATTAATATAACCACCATAAAAACGTATACGTAAAATGCATAAGAACCGCGACAAGTTACCCGTATGTGCTTGCTATCCTTATTTGGTCTTTAGGCCTAATATGGTTTTACAGCAAGACGGTATTCGACACGAGGTTAGTTGGTTCGATACCCGATGCTGGGAGGACTCGTATAATGTTAATATTCACTATCGTCTATTAGTCCAGTTCACCATTAAGGAACTCAACAGGGACACTATAAATAAAAAAAGTGAATATAACATTTGATGCAACCTGTTTCTCATGTCGTCGCCTTCAAGATTATTGCGAGCAGTCAAAATATACCCGTTTCTTGAAATAGCCTATTAGTTTCATTGCTCACCTGTTTTAAAGAAAAATAAATTTTCTGATTACTATCATTTTTCAGCCTTATGAGTGTAGGCAGCCCATAACTATCTTTTCATTTAAGACAAAAATTATTTCAGCCTGCTACAATGTTTATTTGTATTATTTCTAAAATGTTGTGTTTTTTTTGTGGCGAGCCATCTTTCTCCCTATATACTTAACCAAAATCGATAAACGAAGTATCATTTTAAAAATTAAGTTCTCTGCTTCAATATCATCATTAATTAAGGAAGGAATTTTTCGACCTTCAACCAGTAAATCGCAAAATTGTGAACAACCAAGGTCACGGGTATGCTATAGTTCCGAGTCAAGCTGCTACGCTTCGCTGGCGTCGTTAAGGAATGCGGGGATGGTTCCTCACAATAGCCCATGGGCGCCTCCTGCCATATCCCTTATAACCCTTCCAAACCATAACCCTTCTCGATAGGTGCTATGCACCCTCCGCCACACACTTTTAGTGAATCGCGGAGTATTAATAATAATAATAATAATGATCTCATACCGTTAGATAGCAGCACCACATAGATATTGATAAAATGTGTGTGTTTCCTAGGGTAATTTTTGATTCCCTTAGGGAAACATTTCATCATTTCTAATAATTTCGTAAGCACTGTTTTTTGGTTAGTTTTCCCGTCTTGCATTAAAACAAATGCTTTTGATGGCAAACGCATTTAGTCTTTATTTAAGATATCCTTAGTTCCAGTCTTGTATCATGTATTAATACATGCAAGTTCGTATTTGCACACCAGATTAGAAATAGGTGGTGTGGAAATACGAACTTGCGTGTGTTATTGCATGATATAAAACTGGTACTGAAGATGTCTTAAATAAAGACGAAACGCGTTTGTCATCAAAAGTATTTGTTTTACTTGGGAGACTGGAAAACTAACCAAAAACCAGCTATCATATCAACTAAGGATCGGGGCCGAAAAATCACCAGCATGTTACATTTCGTATGATGTTGTAAGTGTTTTGCTATGTATTTGATCAAATAAAAAACATTAGAATTTATATGTAAATAACATTTTTTTTTTTTTTGTAAGATACCACGAGTTTGTGTCATACGTATGTTTAACTTGCCCAGAGAGGTTTTTTACTTATTTCGTACGACGTCATAAGTCTTTGGCTACGCTCATATCCCTATTTATTGTATACTAGTGATCGATCAGGGGTCGAAATTCGACCGTAATTCAATAAGATTCATAGTTCCTTTCGTGAAAGGGTAATAATCGTTATTTGAATTTGTGTTATTGCGTTTGCATAGATATATGCTGTATACATTGACGTCGTTGGCTGCGAGCTTGTGTTGTTTGCCGTAACACCCTGATTACCCATAAAATTAAAATAATACACTCCATACGCGACTGTATCCTAAATTTTAGCTTCTGAACTAACCATAGCAAATGATTAAATGTGTTTATGAATGTTTTCAAAATAATTTTTGACTTTCTATTTATCGATGGTTCAATTGAATTTAGTCCATCATACAATGATTTTAAATATTCATTTTTGATTTAAGACCGGTAAAACTGCTTTAGCTCTATGACAACATGATGTAAATGCAGTCCTTTCACCTGATGTGACTTCTGATTCGAAACCTGCATTGTAAATTTGAAACGATCAAAATTTCGTGGAATGACATTTAGTGCGCATTTAAATGTACCCATCAAAATAATTTTATCATTTTGGGTGTTCACTATTTAAATTTGGTCTATTATCATTTTGAATTTCACGAAAATAGGTATTCCTTCTTTTTTGTCTCTCTCTCTCTCTCTCTCTCTAACCTGTCAATGTTCTATATTGAGGCATAATGGAAGTAGATGCAAATATCTGAGTGAAATGAAAAAAGAAAAAAACAAGTCCATAATGAAATTACTTAAATTCAAAAATCAAAAGACCTTTAACCAAAGTTTAGCCTCTTAAATAATAACAAGACCATAAAGTATCTGGCAGAATCGTTACATTCCTTTTCGAAATGTTCCTTTCACAACTTCAAAGATTAATCTCTACTTAATGTGACTCTTTTGTTTCACCAAAGACCAGAGAGTATCTCAATGCTGGGAATACACGTCAGATAGTTGGGTCCGATCCGATTTCACGCACACACACGTTCGCGAATTTATTTTTTATTTAATAATGTATTTGTAACATGTATTAACTATGCTTATTATTTTTTTTTCTTTACCTTTGACCAAAGACAACAGACAACGGCAGAATCGCTAAATGTCGTTGCCACTAAAAAAAACAATTGAATGTAAACAACGAATGTTTTAATTAATTTAATGTATTCGTAACACATATTATATATAGATTTTAGCTTTATGCACTTCTTTAACTATGCCAAATCTCTCACTTCTCTGTGCGCGCAATATTTTTAAAAAGGGATCCGAAGTTTTCGCTTAGCGTATTAATATATGGATTATTCCCGAAATTTTCGCACCGACCATCTAGTCGTGTATTTATTTCTCTTATTATTCTATATTCAATGAATGAACAGTACATGAAGAATATTCTATGTACTTGAGACCCCTAATACAGACTGGGCACGCTAGGCAGTGTCGCACGACTGCCAGACACGTAAATAAAACCAGATTTATTAAGGCGACTGCTGCTAATGTAGGCGCTCGCGTTAAGTGTCTGGTTGACAGATAGCGAGGAGCATCTGGCTGCGACAGAGAGAGCACTGTTTGAGTGACGGCACGAATTGGTGCCGTCTGTTTCAGTTAAAGCGCCCACTCGTTCCAGTGTTCGTCTTAAAGGCAATTAGGAGCGCGTGTTCAACTCTAGATACCCAGCGAACGACTTGACCAGCCAGAGAGATTGCTTCGCACCAGACCCACCGTGATGACCGAAGCGATGTAGACAGCACAGACGGCTATAGCCCGTTCAGTTAACAGAGGCGGCCCAAGGTCACTCCGATGTATCCCCACTCAGCTACCCTTCTCCATCCATAAGGAGGGGAAATTTGTCATTCACCTATATGCACGCAGCGGTCAGCTCAGGATGTAGGAAGGGAGGGGGTGGTGAGGTGAGGAGCGGGGCCGGGGGAACATGACGTTGAACCGCCAGTTGGGAGTGAACAGGGTATAGCTAGCGAAACTGATAAGCATCAGAAACCTTCTGCTATTTACACCAAACATTTTGAAAAAATAGTGTACTGAAACGTGAAAAATAAAGTTTTCTTCTATGCCATGATCGGAATTGTATTTACTCCACTATGGTTAGATACTTTTGCACATCTTTTCGTTCGGCTCTTGTTATTACGGCAGTAACGCTCTTTATCTACACTAATATTATAAAACCGGAAGTAACTATGCCTCTCTCTCTCTATTCGTTACGTTTTCACGAATAAACGGCTTAAAGAAATTTATATCGGTCACTCAGGCTTTGCTGCTCACGCAGTCAGTTTGTGTGTGGCCTGTCGACACAACATACCGTGTTTTGGGATTCCTTTTACGTAGCTTACAGCTTTCTATAACAAATTCTAGCAATGAAATTCTAAGTCCACGAGAACGAAGTTGCGGATAACAGATGGTGTAAACATGTAACTCATGACACTGTTTCCGATTTAATTACAGGCAACTTCACTTCGTCATATACCCAAACTAGTTACATAAATCCGTAACGCTGTACTTTCGCGGGTTAGTTTCTATCATAAAGCTTGTTACTTTTCTTTAAATCTTCCATTTTTCTTCAATGATTCCTCCAATATTTTTAATTTGTAGACTCCTACATACTTTATCACTATATTTTTTTTATTTATAGGCTTTATCACAGTTGCGATCTTTAAAACGATTATTACTGAAAAAAAAATTTTACAAAATAATTTTTGGTTGCAACCGGTTAAATCCTAAATAATAACAAAAATTAATTTTAGGGCAAAATTAATTTTTTTCCAGATTCTTCAAATTTTGTTCTTTTCTTTATTAAGGTATTAAACAGAAATTTTATTTTAAAAATACAATCTAAGGAACCAACCTGGCGGCTCAGTCTTTAAGGCGTCTGAGTGGGGAACGAAAAGTTTCCGGTTCGAATCCCTTTCTCTGTGGGGATTTACCAAGGCCCTAAGGCCGACCTTCACTTCTGTCACAGCTTGCTGTGTAATTCGAAGTACGCCAGAACGCTTCTATGGTTCGGATTCCACGTTAAAAAGTAGGAACCGTCCACGATTAACAACCCTAGTTGTAATACGAATGTGCACTCAAATTCAAACCAAATGTAGGCTTAACATGGTCTTTGTTGGCCCAAATGAAAACAAATACGTGAATACATACATACATACATACACATGCATACACACACGCATACACACTTACATACACGCACACATACATACATACACACATACACACATACACACACACACACATACATACACACATACATACATACATACATACATACATACATACATACATACATACATACACACATAGACACATACACATACATACAAACATACACACACAGACACATACACACATACATACACACATACATACATACACACATACATACACACATACTCACACACGTACACACACACACATACACACATACACACATACACACGTACACACATACACACATACATACATACAATCTGAGGATGGAAACCTTAGCATGCGAGATTTTAACGCTTTTTACATTTTTATTTCTTATTTAACAACAGTTCTTCACATATTTTATAGTTCCAATTTGCTTACAATCTGTAAAGATGATGGCATGTTGTTTCGTACGTACCTTGCAGAGAGCCACCCCGGTGTCGAGACGGTCCATGAAGTTGTGTACGTTGATGCAGAGCTCCGGGTACAGCATCTGCAGCCACTCCGCGAGATCCTCCTTCATGGCGTACAGATACTCCTCGCTCGACTTGAACGGCCTCAGGGACCTCGTGTCCCTCAGAACGGGCGTCACCTCCATATCGAGGCCGGGTCCTGTGCAACAAACGAGAAGAACCTATTAAATAACTGTCAGCATCGCCGACAAAGCCCATTTATTTTCAATATTCAAGGCATATAAGTTGCAATTCACTCGCGTAGAAATAGGATCAATAATAAGAGCCCTTCTGCCACAAGGCAGCTCTTTGACTCTCGTAGAGGTCGGAATATACCCTGTTCACCCTCAACTTGCGGCTCAAGGTCATGTTCACCTTGCCCCGCTCCTCACCTCACCACCACCTCCAGTTGCTTACCCCTCCAAGCACACCGCTGTGCCCAAGTGGCAAACTTGTCAGCGGGCACTCTTTCCCCTTCGCATGGAGGGGTAAGGGCAGCGGAGTGGGGATAGAGCAGAGTGGCCTTGAGCCGCCTCTGTTATCTGACGCACTATAACCCAGGTTACACATTCGCACTAGCCAGTCTTTTTTTCTCTCTGTTTGGATTAAGTGTCACAAATTATACTCTATTTTAAACAAATAGTAACATACGTCTTCACAAGGATTTTATCGTTTGTTCTAGTAGGGATACGATATTCTGGGATACTTATCTTCAATAAGCTCCCAACACATATTAAATGTTTAGCAGATGATAAGATTAAATTTAGGATAAAAATTAAAAGAATTCTAATTGACAACATCTTCTACTCTACTGAAGAATTTATTTCTAATATATCTACAAAATAATTGCCAGTAGTTTGTGTAAATGTAGTGGACGTAATTAATATACTGAACAATGTATGCTGTGACTGTACACCTTCTCGTTTAATTGTAAATTGAGAACTATGAACACTCCACACAGCCAGTCTCTTATATTTGGATCTATGGAAAATGAATTTATTATATGTCTGTGTATATTAATGCGTATTAATAATAGTGTCTTGTTCATAATGTTCACAAGGAAGAATGAACAAAAGTAGTGAAAGCCGGTGCCGGTATTTTAGGCCTCCTGATACGAATGACACCAACGTTATTGCCAGACTTCACGATCCCATTCGATGGACGAATCACTATCATCATACGCACTACGGATATAGTTCTGATTTAACTCAGGAATTTACTACACGATATGGTGACCAGCAATTGCTGACCAACACCTCTTCAGCCCTGAACCGAAGAAACCAAAGAACGGAATGATGAAAATTTCATCCACCTTCATCGATGGAAACAGCTAATGAAAGACCTTGGCTACGCCATGTTCTAATAGGCTAAAAAAAATGAAGAGCGACGTGGGAACCACTTCTACACGTCCTCTCCAAATCGCAAAAAATTTTCCAACAGTCAGTGTTATGTGTCAAATTGAGAAATATTGACCGAGCTGGTAATGTTAGTACCAGGTACTCAGGAGGAGGTGGGTTCGAATCCCCGTCTAGCCATCCAGATTTCAGTTTTTCATTGTGTCCCGAAATCATTCCACGCGAATGTCGGGATGATGCCTTTAAATGCCATGGCCGAATTCTTTCCCAATTCCTTGTCCATCCTTTCTCAGCTTCGATGTCAGTGAGCCTTAAGACCGGAAGCAAAATAAAAATAAAAATTGTATAAAGGGTGCGAAATGCATGCACATTCTTTTCCTGAAAACTTTTATTCATTCAAGTACAACTAGCTTTTTGTAATAGAAGATTCTGGAGAAGGTTGAAACAAAACTGGGTGAAGGTAATTTACCTAACGTTGTTCCTACTGCTTTGAGATTCAAATCAATTCCGAGCCAGATACATAAAACGCAAATTAGCCAAGCCCTGCGTGTTCTACTAATCTGACTTTTATTGCCATTGTGCTATAATCTGAGCGTGTTGATTTAGATTTGAATGATCAATTTTACAAGTAAGTCGACTGTATACGGTATTGTAAACCCTGTGCTATGAGCAATATTTTTCGGAGATAAATTTTGCGATAAACTGAACGTACAGCACACGCTCTGCACAATAAAGCATTCACAGCTATAAATTCTCTTACAGTTAGAGGGCGTTGTTGGTTTGTCAATACAATTCAATATAACTCCCTTCTAGCATGACGTAGAGAAAATTTACTTCTTGCTAAATATTTGACCTTCTGTAGCGACTGTTAATTCAGATGTAACAAATAAATTCTCAAGAAAATTTCTTTATTTAATTTTTGTAATTTAACCTATTAACCTGTCGAGTTATGCACTAACGACCAAAAATATCGATCTACCAATCTAGTAACCATCGGAAATTGTATAAAAAAAGGTTCAAGCTTCTGTAAGTCGAGGAAGAAAAAAACTTATTTTGTCCACAACCCGAAGGTTGGTTGGATCCTCCCAAAGGAGGCATACGGAGCCATTGTGTCAGAGGTAGGACGGCAAGTTCCTTTTCCTCTGGGAGCTACAGTTTAACGTGGAATCGAAACCACGGAACGTGGTTCATACAATCAAACTAAACTAGTAAGAATTTCTTGACCCACCAAATTTGAACCATGGACTGGGCCACGAACGTTCGAAAGCAAGCACATGAAAGTAAAGCAGGGCAGAAAGTAAGTGCGTGTAGGTGAGAAGGAATGGGCACTCATATACAACCAATCATTTATTGTTCAAAAAATTCTTTGTAGTGGTAATCTTTGGATTTAACTAATATTTTGTATTGAGATCATTGGATGCAATGCGAAAACGTTCAAGAAATGTTTCTGGACAGATACTGTATGGCGCAACCCTATCTGTACGGGGAGACATCTGAGAATATAACAGCCATTTTTAGATAGCTTATCAGGCTGCTACAGTATTTGAAATCAGGGTTTGGAGAAAAATGTACAAAACCTGCAGTTTCCATAGTCAATCTCACAATTGGTTCCAGTTAGTAATGAGAATCGCTAAAATCTATATTACTTACCTCAAGGATCAATACTGTCTCCAGCATTATTAATACCTATACTCGTACTGTACAAATGTGAACTATTGTCCTCCATATGGTTATTGTGAAGTAATTGTAAGGATACGATATACTACAATCCATATTCGTGCAAGACGGACTAGAAGCTACAAGGCCCCAGTAGCCGTGCTCTTGGTTCTCTCGGAGGTAACGTAACGAGCTCGGCACGGCGTCGGGCATTGTTCGGCCGTGTAACGACCTTGGCCCACGGGTCAGACAGTCGGGCGCCGGTTAGCGGATCCCTTTAAAATGCACAACAGCAATTATCGGTTCCGGTCGAACGGAAAGAGGGCCCGACGAGTCGTGGACGGGAGTGGCGAAACGGCACGACCGCTATGACCTACATGCGGCCAAGTTTTGCTGAGGCTTCGCCTGTCAGTTGCAGAAGCACCGGCAAAGCTGATCCAAACCTAGGACTTAACGCAGGAGTCGATGACCACCTAACTGTCCTCGGTCTTAAATCAGTTCTGATAGTAACCTCCAAATATCTACGTCCATCAAGGCTTCAAGACGGCCTAATTAATCCCACAATCTTGGGGTTAACGATACTGCCAGGTTTTTCTGAATAAAATAGTGATTTTCTTACTCAAATGGACAAGATTTTTAAAGTAGACCGAAGAACTGAATTTATCATTTTTCTAACTTCATGTTGGCTCCTTCGAGGAAATGAAAACATACATTTGCACAGTTAACTCCAATTTTCTAAAACCACGACTTTTTTTCATTTATCATTCTTAGGTTTAATTTGTAACTTATATTTCCTTTCTACTATCTTAATGCTGAGACGTACAAAAAAGTAACTTATTAAACAATCATTAGAGGATCTCTGCCTCCAATCGTTGATTGAATGTAGAACTTAAAAGAGGAAGAAAACAGACAGTATGGATGACAGATCGAGCTCAAGTGATTTTCGTTTAATATGCATTTTTAATCCATATCGATTCAATACGACACTCAAAAATATATGTATAGTTATTTTAAAGCTTCCTTACTTTCACCATTCTAGTTGCTCTTCATAGTCAGTAGTGATCTCAAAACAGAAAATCTTAGAACAAATTCGAAGCCCATAATATCAATTCATAAATCACTGTAATAAATAAATGACCGCAAATGTCGCATTGAATGTACTCCGAGTGTAAACTACAAGTTTGTCATTAATGCACTAGTGGATATTATACCTTCCAAATGAACGCAAAGAAAGAGGACACCAAAGATCACAATTATAGGATTTTCACATTAAAATTAACAGTTTTTTTCTATTTTCTTTGAACGTTATAATATCTCTCAACAGTACTCTAGCATTGAAAGAATTGGGTTACTCTCCATAGCTAAGAGGCTTGGAAGTCTAGTTATATTACTCCGATAAGATAAAAGTCATATGAGTGAAGTGTCACAAAAAGCTAAATTAACTTAAATTTAAAGATAACAAACGCACTTGTGTGCATGATTCAATTTAGATAATAATGGTAACATATGTTTGAGGCAAAAAATAAAATTAAAATAAAGAACTAAGGTTGTTCCTTAACAAGACCTGTGCTGTATAGTGTTAAGCGGAAGCACTTTAGAAAATAAAGCAGTAATTTGACCATCAACAAAATTTCTTCATGTTTTGACACTCCTAGGAATAGTGTAGTTCTGAACTAGATCTTTAGGTTCGAATGTGAAAAAACATGTCGCATAACACAAAATTAGAAGTGAAGCGTGGATTTGAAGGACAGTTTATTGGCACCGCAAATATTTTCTCTTTAATTGCATCACATACTCATTTTATGAATATTTTCTTTTAAGCTTTATTATGCTGGGAAGCAATGTGACACATGCAACCAGAAAGCTTCGACCAATAAATCAGTCTGCTCATCTAACATGATACAACTGTTTTTTAAAACGATATTTTTGCACCTACTATGAAAGAAATCAGCCCGTAGATACTTAAACGTAACGTAAATTTGAGAGAAAAACTATTAATATGAAATGTTATTTTATGGAACTTAACGTTTTTTCTTAACTGTACGAGAAATATTAATGACAACGATTAGAGCGAAGAAGCATAAATAAATAGTTTGATAACATGAACAGAAATATCACCGTGCACTTATGTTGAAACTGCTCAGATGAATAATAAATTTAGTATTACCCAAATCACTGACTTTAGAATATTTGTGATCAGAAATATCTGTCACATCATAACGGAAATTACCGTTGGTCCATGCAGCTACAAAGCTATGAGATCCGTTGAAATCTCAAATCGAAATTGTCTGCCAGATTAGTAACTTTTCCGTGTCTGGCACCATGTTGACAGCAACGATTTCACTTCTAACTCAAATGTGTACATATTACTTCTCATTCGCACATTTCTGACTCAACATCGGAAATAGGCCACAGCAGTGACACAAGGTTTCTTTAAACGTCCAAGAGCGACTACAAAGGGTCCGTGCCAAATTTACAATTCCAGCGTGGTGGTCCGGATCATAGTGGTCAAACACTGGATCAAGGACTCCTCATAACACATAAAACGTAAAATTTAAATTTGGTGACATAAATCATTTATAACACCTGCTCCCTGGCTTTAACCGTCAGGAAGTCTATGAAGCTGTAAAGTTCCTTGAAACTAAAGGCAACTCAGACATCTTGTTTTCATTTGGCCTGTCTACTAAACGGGTATCGTGTTCCATCTGTGTCCACCCTGATTTAATTTCTTCATCTTCACGTACCTACTACAGCCTACGGCCTCAATTAGCCTTCATATACAGGGTGTTTCATAAACGTACGGCCAAACTTTCAGGAAACATTCCTCACACACAAACATAGAAAATATGTTATGTGGACATGTGTCCGGAAACGCTTACTTTCCATGTTAGAGCTCATATTGTGGACGGCTGTGATACAATACGCCATTCTCCAGGGCTGCATCAGCGCATCAGGGATTCCATGCGACGGAGGGTGGATGCATGTATCCTCGCTAACGGAGGACATTTTGAACATTTCCTGTCACAAAGTGTTTGAAGTCACGCTGGTACGTTCTGTTGCTGTGTGTTTCCATTCCATGTTTAATGTGATTTGAAGAGAAGTAATAAAATGAGCTCTAACATGGAAAGTAAGCGTTTCCGGACACATGTTCACATAACATATTTTCTTTGTTTGTGTGTGAGGAATGTTTCCTGAAAGTTTGGCCGTACCTTTTTGTAACACCCTGTATACTAGTCTTCATATTTTACTACAATTTGATCTGCGTTAACATATTAACCAATGACGTAAGCCTCAAAATGTGCGTAATCGTTAATACTACTTCTATACATTCCCTTTTTCACCAACTAGAAAGTATTAATTTCACCAGAAGATGGCGACAGAGTATCCGATTGCCGAAATATCGTGTGAAAACACCCTGCTCACTCAGCTAGTCACCCGAGAAGACTAAATTACTTCTCAAAGCTGAGAGGAACTTTGATCTTATTAATTTCGTACTTTGCCGATGCATTTGGTTCGAACTAACAAACAAAAAATTATATTTTCCTTCATTTTGGCCTTCCAAATGTAAGCTTCACTTCGTTGTGCTCCAAACATTCATTTATACAAAGTTATTTCTAACTTTCCCATTACTATTTCATACTGAACCATGCCCTGTTTGATGGAGATGATCGGCTTTCCAAATCATTCTCCCTTCCCAAGTCGTTTACAATAATGTAGTCCTTAAATTAAATAACAGTTTCTTTGACCGAGTGTGGTGAGTGAGCGTTTAAAGCTCTGGCCTCGCATTCGGGACGACGCCGGTTCGAATTCCCGTCCGGGCATCCAGATTTGGGATATCAATGGTTTCCCCAAATCACTCCAGGCGAATGTCGGGATGCTTCCTTCAAAAATGCCATGGCTGATTTCCTCTAGTTCCTTGTCCCCAGCCTCATCCCGCCAAAAAAGAAAAAAACACTTTTTTGGTCATCTTGCTGCAGCTGCTCCACTTACGACATTTAGTCAATCGTTAGTTTAGCAACTTCTTTTTTTTTAGGCTTTATGCCTAGTTCAATCCAAGTAGATCACATGTGGGACAGAACTTGGGGCAAGGAACGGGAAGGAATTCGGTGATAGCCTTCTGAACGATATCGGCATTCGAGAACGATGGAAATAGAAATCATGATAACATCATGGGGATTAGAACCCACGTCCTCCCGAATGCCAAGCTCGAGCGTAAACACTCAAACACACAGCTTGGTAAGTCCTGTTGACCTTTGATTTGGTATCGTTCATCTATAGTCTTTCCCAATAATTCCCCCGTAGCGTACAGTATACTGTCTGTATCTTCATCCTTATGTCCTGGTAGGCTCTGTGCTGTTGATCCTTTAAGAAGATTGGAACTTATATTTCACCTCCTTGATTATTTTCATTTATATCAGTGGTGACATACTGATTCAGCTTTGGAGCGCTGCACGCTTGGTGCCTGTACCGTCTGGACGTATAATTGCGACGGTTCGAGTTTGTTATTCTGCTGTGGCGCCAGACGCTCGAGGAGCAATTAAAGCGGTGCCGCCCGCCTTGATGTTTACTGCCCGGCGCCGTGGTCACCAGACCCGAACATCGCCCTGCCAGACGCCACCGCACCAAGGGCTTCCGGGGAGTCGGCTGCCTTCCTCCAGTCCGCAACGACCAAATCCAGCGAGCGATTCAGGAACAGTGATGCCTTGGGCTCTGATACCCCAGTTACTGATGGTTCAAAGTACCAAACCCCATTTTCATGATGTTATATCGGCGCAGACAGGGACTTCTTGTTACTTTATCACCGAACAGCGATGCCTCCTTGCAACTAGCAGAATTCACAACATATAGGCCAAATGATGGGTGGTTGAAGGACGGTGCGTGAACCCAGCTGTAAGTTTCTCCATGATACCATTTCCTAACAGACCAACAAAACCTTCACTCATCCCAAAAGTATGATATCTGTGGTGGTACTGTCAGTATTTTAGCCAGCAGCCCTTATTTCCTCACCTAATAATCACAGAGCTTTTTTCAAACGGTAAAATATGGGCACTTCTTTCCCTCTGCCCTTGTTACTTCTTTCAAAATTTTCTCCTAA
This sequence comes from Vandiemenella viatica, assembly GCA_031002005.1. Classification (NCBI taxonomy): domain Eukaryota; kingdom Metazoa; phylum Arthropoda; class Insecta; order Orthoptera; family Morabidae; genus Vandiemenella; species Vandiemenella viatica. The sequence continues at coordinate 124,551,296 of CM061914.1, forward strand.
ACGTATCTAATGGACCCATTAAATGGACGGACGTCGTAAAGCATGGAATACGTCACTTCCTACTCCAGTGGTCTCAATTGGCATTTACTAACCGAGAAAATAAGATAAGAGAAATCAGGGCCAGAACCGATCCTTTTAAATATAATCATTCTTTGCACTAGCGGTTAGGGAATGGAATAGGAAGGATTTATAGAGCGAGAAAACTTAGAATCCGACAGGAGTTGGTCTTGAGAAACCGCTCCAGCCATCCTGATCTGAGTTTTCTATTATTTTCATAGATCCCTCCAGCTCATGGGCTCCTCTTGCCATATCTCGTATCTTCCGATCTATAAATGTTTATACATAAGGATAGATTAAACGTACCATTTGCCACCCACTTTTAGTGAATCACGGAAGTTTGTTAATAGTTAATGCATATGCAGAGGCGTGCAGTAGTAAAGGATTGTCGCCATGCTTTATGGAGCGAGCTAAAAGAAAAGAAAACAGCCTACCATCCCACAAGTTAATACGTATTCCGTTGATATCAGACTACGATGGTGTACCATGTATACTGCATTGGGGATTACACATACGGTACATTCTGTGAGAAGTCACATATCCAGTGGTTGATCAAAGCGGAAAATGCTGTTGCCACATTCTCAGCCACCGCGAGAATGAATATAAAAACTGAGGAATGTTTTATGTAACCAAATAAGTCTAAATCAGATCGTAAAACGCAGTGTTTCTTCGTTTCGCGGCAAATAAAACGCTTAAAGTGGATCATAACTTGCTCAGAATCTAAATGGCAGTTAATTAATTACATCCGCTGAGGAAAGAAATTCACGGCTCAACACGAAAGTTCGCATTCAGTTCTCTGTTGTACTACATCTACCGTACCTTATTTGTTTTAGTGAAACGATTGAAACTTTACACTCCTGAAAAAAAAACTCCGCACGATGGGATACAAATAGAACATACAGGTTGTTTTCGTAATTATGATGCAAACTTTCGAGAATGACGGCGAAGGTTAAATGTCACAATCAGAGACAGGAAACTGCAGAGCAACATGTTATAAAATAAAATTGTTGTTGAGTATCTATGAAAGTAGAATAACAGAGCTTTCAAATCTTTGTTTTTATTTGAACAGTGACAAAGAACACACCATGAAGGCAATGAAATTGACGTACGTTCGTATCTCGACAGTCAGATGTAACTGTCTGCAAAGTAGAACCAAAACAACAATGCGGATGTTGAACGATATTAAATACCTAATCGACAGAGGAGCTATTGTCTGGAATTCGTGTTGACTGCAAACAGACATCGGCTACTTAAACCACGCTGGATAGTACAGACTTGTGTCACCAGTAGCAGGTATTGGCTGAGCAAAATAGAAGTCTCGACTCACCCACGAGCAGTTGGCTTGGAGCCTCATAACTTGAGCCCTGTCTAAGAGAACGGCCTGTTGTGTGTCAGAACACTGATCAAACAGTCCCCACCCACCGCCATATCCTCTATCTGTGTGCTCTCAGATAACCACCTCCGTCTCCGTGCTGCTTTTTCTGAAAGTGACAAAACACACAGTCTGGACGACGGAACACGGATATAACCACTATTTAGGCGAAACTAGAAAGGTTGTTGCCACTTAGACAAATACGGTACTGCAGTGAAGAAATCAGTCTTTACAGTTTAATAAGGTATTCATTTCCGTGCGTATCTGTTGAAGAAAGTGATTGTCTTAAGAGAATCTTAACTTGTTACATTGTACCTTCTTTTTGTTAAGGTCACAGGAGCAGAATAAAAGTGACAGAAAATGAAGTATTAGGATTACAGGCCGTGAGTGCGTGTCTTGATCTGATCTATTTCTTGACTTTGATCATTTTTGGACCACTTAAAGTCAATTTAGATCAAAAACACATTGCCCAGAATCTAAAAGTGACAAAAAAGTGTTTAGAATAAAGTGTCATGACAGCTTGATCAAATCTGGCTGAAATAAGAACTTGACCTGTATTTAATCACATTGGGAAAAGGTGATAACTGTAAAAAGATAAAATAATATCGTATCTATATGTTGCGCAATTATTCAAACAAACAAAACTAGAAAACTGTCTGTAATCATAGTGATGTGCGCATTCCAATGAGCAAAACTGTTTCTTTCATTGACATGTGATAAGTATAAACGTTCTTTTCGTACTAGCGTTAGCTTGTTGGGAAGCTAACCAGAGAGCCGAGGATTGGGAACGAGTCAGTAATGTAAACGCTCGAAAATGACTTTTGGTCATTCAGATGTCGAGTTTAAATGATTTCCACAATACCAAAGCCGAATTCCTTAACATTCCTTGCCCCTAGCTCTAACCATCTCGACGTCGATGAACAAAGCCCTAAGTTAAAAAAAAAATGGGGCAGCTAATTTTTACAGTGTAGAATATCGGTTATAACGGTCAGCCGTGCGATATCACCTCCGATGTTCAACTGCTTTGTGTTTCAGTAGTGACTCAAAAACAACTCAGAACTGTGCCAGTTTTTCCCCCCAGACGCTCAGCGACCCTGCTTACGAGGATCCACCGCTTGTAATCTTATCAGCACCCAAGAGCACCACACCCTAAAGGAGCGGTCTGCGTCCTGATATAGCAGTCCCCCGCCTAACAACACACCCCAGTGTTCAGAGAGGCAAGGCAAAAAAACCTTTTCCCATCGTCTCTATTGGGAGGAATGAAGTTTATGGAAGGTCTGACACAGAGAAAGGATGGTGGGTTACATTTTAAGACATGCGGGATTGGTTAACTTCTTGGTAGAGGGAACAGTGGAAGGAATCAATTGAAGAGGAACATAAACGTTAGAATATATGAAGCAAATAAATGAGGACGTCGGTTGTAATAGGCAGGGGCGTAGCTACTATGGGGCTAGGCGGTGCAGTGCACCGGGGCCCTCACGCTTAGGGGGCCCCCAAGCAGTTCTCAAGGGGCCCCTAAGCGCAGTTTAGAGGGCCCACGAGCCTTCACGACAAACTGGCGACCTTTTTTTTTTTTTAGCTCTACCGTCGTCTAAGGGGCCCCTCACTAAGGGCCCTCGCTGCTCAGGGGGGGGCCCAACCACTGCTCAGGGGCCCCTAAAGAACTATTCAAGGGCCCCCATCCTCAGTTCAGGGGGCCCCTACCAGCACACAAAGCAAAAAAACAAAAGGTCGCCCGTCTGGCCTGAGGGCCCAAAATAAATTTTTTGCACCGGGGCCCCTGTTGACCTAGCTACGCCACTGGTAATAGGAATGTTGAGTTGAAGAGATTAGCTCAAGATGCGTAGTAAGAGATGGAGGATTGCATCAAACCAGTTGAGATATTGATGGACCTTTCTAGAAATTTGCGTCTGATAAGGTTGTAAGCATCCAACTTACAATTATAGCGATACCCATTTTTTCACTCAATCAATATATTAACATCTGGATATTGTGGGCCATTTCCTCAATTGCGATATGATCAATTTTATGAATAATTTTAACGCCAATGCAATTGAAATTGTTGTTCGGAAAATAAAACAACAATTTCAATTGCATTGGCGTTACAATTATTCATAAAAGCAATATATATTATTTCTATAAGGTATTTTTTTGTCACAAGCCTGTATCTTCCTTCATACTTAACCGAATTCAATGAATGAGGTGTCATTTTAAAGCTTATGGTCTTCACTTTGGTCACATCATATTTTAAGAAATGAAGTTTTCGGAATTCGACCCTTGAAGGGCGAAAATGTCAGTATTTCTAAAATGCTGTTTTCTGTGTTACGAGTCATTTATCTCCCTGGATATCTATCTGAAATCGTTTAATGAACTATCATTTTAAAGATTAAGATCTCCGCTTTAGTGACGTCTATATGAAGACAGAAATTTTTCGGAATTCGACCCTTAAAAGGCAAAAGTATCAATATGATTGCAATTCGCTTTTGTGTCACGAGCGATTTATCTCCCTTAATTTCTAACCGATATAGATAAATAAGGTATCATATCAAAGACTAACATCGTGGTAACATTATATTTTAAGAAACAAATTTTTCGTAATTCGACCCTTAAAGGGCAAAAATGTCAATTTTTCTAAAATGCGTTTTTTGTATCTCGAGCCATTTATCTCCCTGGATATCTAACCAAAAGCGATAAGTGGAGTAGGATTATGAGGAGCAATGTCTCGGTTATGTGACATCATATTTTAAGAAAGAATGTTTTTCGAATTCAACCCTTAAAGGGAAAAAGTATAAATTTTTCTATAACGCATTTTTGTGTCACGAGCGATTTATCTCCCTTAATATCTAAACGATATAGATAAATGAGATATCATATTAAAGAATAAGGTCTCCGCCGTGGTACCATTATATTTTAAGAAAGGAATTTTTCGTAGTTTGACCCAAAAAGGGCAAAAATGTTATTTTTTCTAAACTGCTTTTTTTATATCTCGAGTCATTTATCTCCCTGGATTTCTAACCAAAATCGATAAATGAAGTTGGAGTATGAGAGGTAATGACTCAACTTTGGCGATATCATATTCAACCTCACTATTAATCGCATTTTATTCGCGAAATTTTCGCACGGGTCGTCTAGTTTACCTTATTAAAACGCCTTTAAAATTAAAAATAAAAGCTAGGTTCGGTAAGGATATTGGAGAACCCAATGCTGCACCTGGAGAAGCAGATAGCAGCGGTATGATAACTAGCCATTGGAGTACTAGACTTAATGATTACTTCTCTTTGCGAATAAAACACTTGTCATTTAAATAAATATCCGACGGGAATGGCCCTTCTATCTCAGTTAATACAAATTTATGAACAGAATGTCGCAATAAACATTAGTACAAAGGTCTGAGGACAAATATTGTAAACACTTTGTTCTACGACCTTCCATGTCAACAGAAGATATTTTATCGAATTCCGCCTAAGTATTGTGTCATGTTGATGGCGAAGTTTTTATAGCTAAGTCTTTATTACCGCGTAGCGTCAAGGATGGTGCATGATTTACAACATCGCCTACGCGGTTCGCTAGAAGTGGTCTTTAGAAAACATCACTTAAGCAGAAACTATTAGTCGCGGTATCTCGGATACCTGTTGGTAGTGACATCCGGCTTAGTACCTCGGTTGAACGAGTACTGCATATCTCCACATTTTGGGAGGACCCATATTTGTGGCTAATCTTCAAATGGATGTAATTATGTTTTATCCTTACTTAAGTGCCAACACTTTCACCTGATTAATTTTTTGATTAACAAATCAGATACCGACGGGAATTAAGCTAAAACCGAAATTGCCAAAAATTATTAAGTTTATAAGCGACACAAATTCCTGTCTTCTTGATTGTGAAGGCACAGTGTCAAGTTTATTAAACGTGTGGCACTCTCTTACGTGCCGTTATAGATGAAAAATCTCAGTCCATTCACCATATTACTTTTGTTCCACATGATATTCGCAGGTATCGTCCAGAAAAATGACCAGAATTGTGGAATTTACACTAAAATTAGAGTACTTTGGAATTGTGAATTTTGGATAGACCTATAGGCCTATATGTCAAAATTTAATAAATTATTAAACAAAAAATATTTAATAGAAGCTGATGATGATTATCGTTTCATTTTAAAAAAACTTATGGAGTACAGGAAAAGTTGCAATTGAGTATCACATTGTAATATTAGGCCAGAGCTTGTATTTTAGTATGTGGAGCAAGAGATTATCAACTTTATCCCGATAAATGAAAATATTAATCCTCGAAGCCGTGACCTAGGCTTATTCAGTCTTCTGTGGAATAAGCGTAGCTGGAGTTTCTTTATTCTAGTTCCAGGATCACAGAGCCCCATCTATGCCAATCAGTCTCTGTAGACGTCCAAACTTTGCAATGGAAAAACATTCAACTTTCATAACTTTCGATCTCCAGATCTCAAGGGAGTCAGACTTAAGTAGAATTAGCCACATTTCATCATGATTATTAAAGAAAATGATTAAAAACGAAAGATACTCTAAAAGAAATACGACTGCAACTTGAATAAAAACTTTAGTACAAATCTGGGGTTATCGCAGGTTACAGTTGGAGTTCCAAGATGTAAAAGCATTGAAACATTTCAAAAGTAAAAATTTCCGCACTTAAAACAGTTTGGCCATCTATCAAGTTCAGAAAAGGAATAGAAGCCGTTAAGATGAATTATTCATTTAATTTATTCCTTAAAAGGTTCTGAATTGCCTCGATTTTTTGTAATCATTTCTTTGTTGGAAATGAAAATCTATAATTTATTTTATTTTTGATGCTCGATTTTCACAATTTATGTTAAATCCTTCTCAATAAATACATTACAGGACGGAACCCCTCAAGCCAAAACTGTTTTAAAAAAATATGGCTATCTTCAATGTAATTATCTTATTAGCGTGTATATGAATCTAACAATTCAAAGTATTTGTAAGTATCAAAATCAGTAACATATTGTAGGTTATTACTTCCACAGTTCCTTGTTAAACTAATAATAGTTTGCTCCAGAACTAGTCCCCGCTTTTTTTCCTAGATTTTAGGTAATCCATTGCGACCATTCGACTGTTTCTCTCTTGTATGAACACTGAGGCTAAGAAGCGAACACACATCATGTGTCGGTTATCCTTTGACCTACCGCTGGAGCATGACGCCGCCAAATGGTATCCAGTCTGCTCATTGTTGTGTTGCCGTTGCGTGCAGTTTGCACTCGGCGAGAGCTAAGGGTTCGTGACAGCGTTACACAACCTATTGTTCCCCGGAGTGATTGATGGAAAGCCACGCTGGTTATCTGCTGCCACTTAACTAATCAAAGCGGTGCCATTGTAAAGGTCCCCTCGCAACGCTATCTGACGGTAACATTCCACGTCTTAGTTATCGCGATCTTTTCAGAACAGTACCCACTTCCGCCGGCGACTGCTGCCAGCCAAACCCACGCAGGTTACCCGAGATGTGGTCCAATGACAAGCCTCGCTGCAGTTTCATTACGTCGTCAGATAATCCACCGTATCCACTGTTTCAATAAATCATGGATGCCGAAATAGAGAACGTCAACTACCAACTCGTTCTGTGTAATCGTGCTTTTATTCATCAGGTGCGTTTCGACTTTTGATATTAAAAGTCATCAGTAGCTGTCGGAGTTTATATTACATGTTAACTGAAATAACTTGTATGAAACTTTTATTTTCAGTTGAGTCATCTAAAATGATAATACTTTTTAAATAAATGAGAGGAGTATTCTAACTAGTGTAGTGCAACTTGCCATCTAGTCACGCTCGAACTCGCTGGGCTATTCCTATGACTCGTGCTCTCTACCCGGGCGAGCTGTGGCCACGGGAGCTTCCCCAGGCTCGGCGGACAAACGAAGATTCGGCAGACATACGAAGGTTCAGCAATGCAGGAATAGCGCATAGTGTCTTTCTGGTACATCGTAGAAAACTTTACTAGACTGTAAGGCAGAGGCATTCTCGAATGTATATCATTGATTACTACCAACATTTTGTGTATGTTCTATCAATTGAATCGCCGTAGACATGAAGTGCAACATGTATGTGTTTGATAAAGATATGTAACAGAAGTATTACAAACTGTGAGGTCAGAATACAGTGTAACGAAAACCATAACCTAAGATATCTATAGTTACTGACATACGTAAAGTAAACCCTGAGGCCACATTTAGTGCATTATGAGTTATTCCGGTGGTTTCAAATATATGTGATATCTTGTAAAGATTAGCACCTCTTATTGCACAACACTGAACTCGCTTTAATGACCTAACTGATATCACACTAATAAGTGATTGTTATTAACCAAAATACCATTCATATGTTCAAAGAAAGATTGTTCCACTTTTTATGAAATGCCGTAACATCGCCACAGAAACTAAATGTGATGCTATCTGCAGATTTTTACTTTTTCACTAACACAGAATTGTATCAGAATTTTCCGATAACAAACATATAAAATGTCATAAAATTATACAACACGTAAAAAAAAATGAGAATAATTTTTCAGTTATTTGATTCTTCGATCTAGTGATTTTAAGACCGATGCAGTTCGTGGCTGTTCCGATTGTACCGGTAGAGTACCAGCGTCGCTTCGTCGCCACGCAGCACGTAAATAACAGACTGAGCCTACTATCAGGCTCGAGCTTACGTCCAGGCTCGGTCTTCTGTACTGTATTTCCGACGTTTGGCCGGCAGAGGTAGCGCTGGCAGCAATGAACCAAGCGGGCCCATACCGCGTTTACACGACTCTAATTCGAACCCATGTCCTCCCGATGCCATACCCGAACCTTACCGTTCACCCTCCAGGGTCGGTGGTGATATACTGAAGTTTAGTCTGTCTTATTCTCTGACCATAATGTAAAAATTAGTGGCTAACAAGAAACGAAGGTATAGAGAGTAGAAACGAGGGTAAATTCAATTGTTAATCGATGTTTATTACTTCACACAACCATTATGACAAGCTGCTTTTGAATTTATCAAAAAATTACAATCGCTGAATCATCATGATGCTTGATCTTTCAAACATGGTGGCACATGTTTCTTACCAACAGAAAATGATACAACTTTTCTTGGGTTACATATAGATCTGTTTCTTACCATTCAGTTCTGTTTTTCTGTGACACAGATTACTTGTAATCTGGTTATAACCACCGTAAATTCAACCAAACAAGTAGAAGTGTTTGTGTTTCTTTGAGGCTAGTAAGACAGAAATACTTTGTGATTCAAGAGTAGGTGCTGTATCTGCCCTTATCTTCAGTTAGAAACAACAAGAACAACGTACTTCATTTACCACGTAATCATCATGATAACAAATTCGTTTCACCTTAACAAGCGAATGCACAATTTCAAGTTGTCGTACATTCTGCAGCTGTAATTATCCTCTGGGTTATCCCTCACACACATTAGGACAAAAGGTTACTTGAAATCTTCAATCAACTGATCACTCCTAGAGTGTTTCTTGAAGACATAGCAATTTTTTTAAGAAGTAAAGTTTGCTTAAAGAACCAAGGCCGACCATTGAAATGGGGTCATTGGAATTTCCGTGCGTACTTTCAGCTTCTGGACAAACTACCTGTAACTCAATTAGTTTGCTCGGTAAAAACACACAAAGAATAATGAGTTTTGCTAGCGAGTAGGTTGTATACCAAAGCAGAACTCTCGCTCTGATCCGCCAAATAATTAGGTCGTTTGTATGTGACAGTTTGTTGTGTACATTTGATAAGCCGGTCAGGATATCTCAGCGATAAACCACAAGGTTGAATGGCTCTCCCTTACCACTGCGTTATCGACCAGTTATAGAGTGATTTATAGCCGCTTTTAGTAATCCATTTTGGCAAATTCATGCTTCGTTTACTTTCACATATCAATGTAAATCTCTTATAACAGCAACGTACAATACAATATGGCACATCGCGTATTCAACCTAGGACTGTTAACTCCTAAGTGTAACGAAGAAACTGATTTTAACAGGAAGGTAAATTATGTCTAATTTCAGAGTACGATCGAATTCATAGTAATTCAGCAGCTATATCAGAAATGTACGTACCTACTCACTTTCCGCCAGGAAATGGAGAATATGTATCTTTTTTTGAACAGATGATGGTAACACTAAAATTACCGAGGCGCCTTTGTACGGCGTGGTAACCTCAAATCGTTGTAAACGCATGTTTTCAAAACTGCACTTTCAAGACTTGCATTGCCAATTTTCTACTTTGATCAATGATTTTAAACATCATGTAATGTTTGCAACGAAATTAAACTAGTGTCAAAATGTTTACGAATTAAAATAAATGCAGACTCGCCTCAGCAAGTTGGAAATAAATTCCCAGCAACTTTTACCTGACTCTGCAATTTGATTTCAGGTCCAATGTCTCGTCAACAGTGAGCTTCATTGTAGACCATTTTCTCTAAGGGAGAGAACTGATTTATTATCATTAAATATTATTATGATGGGTGTAGTGATTTTCTGATTTCAAAATGCCTGTCACAGAAGTGGAAACTTGGAGTAATTCCAGCATTCGGTTAGGACAGCATTTCTCAAACTTTTTTAACCCAAGCACCAGTAACTTGACTAAAATAATGCTGCAGACCACTGATTTATGTGGGCCTGATTTTTTTATTTGTATATTATTAACATTTCTGTACGATTATAACATATTAAATCTAAAAGCATGATTCGAATTCCTGCCAAAACACAGTTATGAAACTAGAAGTGAATATGTAAGGTTGATTACATATTGTCCAGATTTAATAACATTTAGTAACCAACTGAATAATAATGTTACTGTAGGCTGGATGCTACATCACACCACAGAACTACAAGCACAATCTACTATATAATTTCGTAAGCTCACTCATTCTCTCACCTCGATAGCTATTGGCTGGAGAACGGTGTCACGTGTCAGCCTTCGCTCGCAAAACAGCGACCAGAGATACCATTAGAAGGAATTCGTGGTTATGTTCACAATTTAATAGCTAAGCAACTCCTACCAAATTAATGGCCATAATACATTCATTGCTTTTCGTAACGTTTCACAGTTACAAAAATATTGAAAAATTATGCGGCTGAAAAAACGTGGATCTGCTTTTCAGTAACATTTTACTAAATGAAAGCTACTTAAAAAACTTTTTAAAAATTAAATTACTCATGGTCTCTGCTGTAACCACGAATGCCAAATGTCATTCCGGCTTAGGATAAATTACAATTTGATTAAAACTTTCACTAATGTTGTTGCATGACCAAAGTTTATGCATTACGGTTTATTTGCTATTTAAGTATTTTACTGGCGACTATCGTTAATGGTCTTTGTTTATTTTCGATGTACGTGAATTATTAGATTATTTTATGTGGACATCAGACCAAATATATTACCGAATCGAGTATTCTGGCAATTCATTTCTTTAGAGTTGCTCAAATGTTTAATAATATGGAATGTGTATTAAGTTTTCTGCCTGTTACAGATGCTATGACCAATGATTACATTATGAGTGTTTGCCCAGTCTCGGTAAAAAACAACGTGATGGTTTCGAAACAAACAGGATTTTTTTAAATTTTGCAGAGTGAACTTTAGGGGTCAAATACAAGTCAAGTTTGTATTTAGGCAATTATACGATTGCGCTATCGTATCTGATCGTGTTTAAAACCTACCTCTATTAATGCTTCTGAGTTCTTCAAGCTCAAGAGATTTTGTCGAGTTTATATTTGATAAAATCAAGTCAACCTGTCATAATCTTTCATCGTAAAAACTGGAACTATTCTAGACGATACGCAAAAAACAGCCACGGGCTTACAGTCGTATAAAATAATAGAAACGAGACTTGACAACTTTTACTGTGTTTACTTTACCACTCTTATGCTACTAACCCTACCACGTACTTCGCTCACATCTATTACAAGACTCTTAAACAAATTAACATAATCCTTAAACGAACGACGAGCTCTTTCATGCTAACTGGAAACGTATTTAGTAAATAAGCTATTGTAGGAACAGTGTTCTCCTGTCCTTATATCATGAAAATGCTAGATTTTTGCCTGGTCACTGAAATATTTATGTCTTTGAAAAAGTTTTGCTTATAGCTTATATTCGCTTATAGTACGAGTATGGTATATATATTTTAAAAATACTGTCTGCGGATCGCCTGAACCATCTTCGCAGACCACAGGTTGAGAAACGCTGTGCTAGGTGAATATGGAAAAGCCAGGTAGCTGCAAGGCTGAAGGCTGAATTAGGATATAATTGTACCTCAACTGTACAGTAATATTGTCCTGATATTTTAAGATAACAGACACTTGTCAGTACGAAAGAGATTTCATACTACTGCAACGATATTCCTACAATACACACACACACATCAGCTGATTTACAGTAGGCTTCTGCATATTTAATCTGGACGTGGTATTAGGAAACATTAGTCACCATTACAGATCTATGAGGTCCTAGGGATGGGGGCTGACCAATGTAGAGAGCTCCGTATTCCTTCAAATAACTTCGGCCTTTGACCCCAGAGGAGTTCCATCGCCGAAATTTATTTGATTGCCGGATTTGTGGGGTTGGAGAGCATTTACGGACATTTACTTCCAAACCAAAATTTATCTCATGCGAGACTAAACCCCGAATGCCCAGTTGCCAAACAGACTATGCAGTCGCAGATTTTATTAGGAGAGTATCTGAAATTACTGTTAATCACTGCGAGACCGTAGCGAGAGAAGCAATTTGGACGAATAGAGGAAAACATATAGGTTTAGTTAATAACCAAAGCATTGAGCTTAAATTACGACTGAATATATGTGTTTGATAAAATGCAACTTGTCTACATAAACTTCTCTTTCATGCCGAGTCTAGTGGCAGAGCAGTTAACTTTCTAGCGTCGCATTCGGGGAGTAGCGTATTCGATTTCTGATTCACACACCCAGATTTCGGTTTTCAGTGATTTCCTGAAATCACTCCATTGGAACACCGGGAGGGTTTCTTCAAAACACCTTGACTGAATTTTTCGCACCAATCCTTTCCCGGCACTAATAAGCTCAACGTCGACGAACCATAAAGCGTTAAAACACTTTGTGTTGACTTTTTTTGAGAGCTTTCATGCACCAATTCATGCGCAAATAATATTGTTCTTGATGTTTATAGCACCCTGTACAATGTGTGAAGTCTTTAATTTTGAAAAAGCAATTAAAACCACTTGTTCGCATGGTGTACTTTACGAGCTGTTGCAATATACATGATAATGAAGTCCTTTTTAAAAAAAGATTTGGCACTAGTCCGCCTTAATGAAAAAAGTTAAATGAACGTGTACCCAGTGGCGCTGGCAGGGAAATTAAAACTGCTCGGTTTTTTATATGCATTTAAGCTCACTGGACTGAAAATAGTGAAACACTCATTTCTGTCCTATAATACTGGCCAGAAAACTGTATGCTCGAGGAACCAAACACAGAACTAAGTGTAATAACCTAAAACGTAAACAAATTCAGAAACGTATCTCTAGACCGACAAGGCTCTTAAGGGAACAGCCACAGATATGATTCCCATTTCAACAATGAACAGAATAACACATATGTGATGATTGCAGAAGATATAAAATATTGTACCCAGGTTCTTAAAAGTTTCTCTGAACTGTGCAGGAAATATTAAGATTCGTTCTGTGAGTTCAAGTATATAGCGACGAAATTGCGTTTCCTGACGTAGAATTAACCTAAATTCTATTTTATTTTCGTAGAATTTAATGAGTAAAGGCACATAAAAACAAATGCAGGCTGGCTAGTGACTGAGGCCGATTTTTTGGTATGCCAAATCACTGACAGTTCCCGAAATTCCATTCAAAATGCTGGGAAAATTTTTCGAACATTTCTTTATGCTATTCATTAAAAGCCAGAAGAAATGTCATAAACAAATATTTACACTTATACATACATGAGTAGAAAACGTAATGATTAATATGAACTAACTCAAAACGATGTAGCGAATACTCAACGTTCAACATGACATTCCGTTTATATCGTAACTGTGTTATCACAGCGTACAAAGTTATCTAATATCGTAGCTGCTTTCATCAAAGTATTGTTCAGTGTGCTTGAGTAATATTTGAGAGACCGTATTCTGAGATCTGAGGATTCAGATTTGAATTATCTGTCACTTGCCAGACTTCATTCTGGCGAATTTCAGAATGGTGTTTCGCAATCATCTTCCTCAGTAAAAACGTATATAAAATTTATTTATTACGATTTAATGTCTTGTTGACAACGAAAGTCGCCGTTTGCATACAAGCTGTAGAAGTTTATCACTTATGTCTGTTCTGTTACGTTCTATGTGAAATGTACAATTTTGAGGCCGAAGATGGGTGTCTACCAAATAAGGAAATGCTTGGCAATGCTGTGAACCAGTGGTTAATTTACGTAATTGCAGATCTGAATGTGACTGGTTCGATTCATGTCCCTTAATCTGACCCTCACCGCCAGCGAAGCTTTGCTTCGTTTATGTGAAGTATGCTGGAATTGTCTGAAGTTCGGATTCCATGTAAACCGTGGTTCCCAAAGGAGGCGGTACCACCCACAGGTGGGGGTTCAAGAGTTCATAGGGGACGTTTCTGGACAAATGTAAATATAGGGGGCGTTGAGGACTAACCATCACTCCCTGCTTTCCGGTATTATATGCATGAAAGGGATTTTTAATTGCATCCCCATGATCATATGTAGCTAAAAGATGATTTAGCGTAGTCAGAAATTTATTAGCTAAGGAAAACAACAGTATTTCAATACTGGAACGTGGCGATCTAAGATTGGTGATGATAAATAAGGCACCAAGTATCGAAATATTAGTGTCATTACACCGAGCTCATCCCTCTAATTAATAATTTTTTTTGCATAATATGTATTTGTTAATCTACACCATTATTGTTATACATGCTAAAGAATTAATTTTAGAAATCTGTCCTTGTTTTCTGTATACGATATTGTATACCTCATCTAAAAGGGACACCATCGAATTACTATATCAAAAAGCGTCACGAGCCAAAAATGTTGGAGTAATATGGGTTAAATTATTTATTACAAGAAGGGAAGTTGCTATTTTTTTTCTGATAAGGTGAGTAATTTTTTGTTTGAAAAAGGTGTGGTGAGTAATTTTTTTTTCCAAATGGGGGTGGTAGGTGAGAAAAAGTTGTGATTCTATGATGTAAAACATTAGGTCCCCTTTACCTTGTACGATTACCATGTTAGACAACATGCCCAAGGAAAAAACTGATTGCATGGCAAACAAAAAGTATGTCACTTAGGTGGCGAAGAATACTCAGAAGTTTTCGGCCACTAATACCAGATGTTACGTATACATTTTCAACCCTAAGTAGTGTGCCTCGGCGAACTGGATCCACTACTGCCCCGAGCCGTATCGGGCTGACGTTGTTCTCTTTAAATACGATTACGACCGGTTGTGTAACGCCCGTCGAACACGCATGTGGCTCCGGCGATAAATTCACCCTGCCCCGAGGAGCAATGCCGCCGCCGCTGTCGCTCGGAATGAAACAACCAACATTCCCCGCGGCTAGTGGCTGCGGGTCATGCAGCGAGAGTAGTAAATCTATCTCGCCTGCACCGAGGCAACATTGTGACTACCAAACACAGCTCACCCCAGAGTGAACTAACACGACCCACCATGGTGCGAGAACGGTAACGCTCAAGCCTCACTTCCGAAAAAACGCAGGTTTCGGACTTAGTACTGTTACCCGAAATTATTATAGGTGCATGATCCCTACTTAAGGACGATAACCAATTTGTTTCTCATTCCCTGTCACTAATTACTTCGACGTAGACGAGCCGCAGGTAATCAATTTAAAACAAAAACAAAAACAACACCAAAACAACAAAACTAACAAAACAACGACAACCGCAATAGCAAACAACAAAAACAACAGGAACAACAAAAAACACAACAACATAGCCAAAACAACAACAAAACAAATACGAACAACATCAAAACAAAAAACAACAACAAACAAACAAACAACAAAAACGACAACAACAACAACAAATCAACTATTATAAAAACAACAACCAAAAACAAAAAACCAACAATACAAACGAAATAAAAACAACAACAACAGCAAAAACGAACGACAACACCAAATCGAACAACAACAACAACACATAACATCTATCAGTGTGTAAATGCATAAGAAGCGAAGCTTCTATGTGTTTTTCCATTCATTTTTCCGATGTAAATTTTCCTGCGTATTTTTTTTTTTTTTTTTTCGCATTCCCGTGGACGAGCGACACTATCTTTATTAAATTCGTATAGTAAATAGGAACTTTAGATATAATCCTCTCCAATAACTAGCCGAGCGAGTCCATTAATAAAACTCGACGTTTCAAGTCACTTGTCAATGGCGACAGAGCCTATGACCGCCGAAACGTCGTGTTTTATCAAATGGACTCACTCTGCTACTCACCCGAGAGAATTTTATGTATGTCGTAGCTGTTTGAATAAAAGTATCGTTAACTGCGCATGCGCAGAACACGTAACGCTAACAATTTTTTAAATTTGCATAGAATCAAATGTAACTCAAGTTCGTATTTCAAACTATTCAGGTAACGGGGTTACGACCTGTGATCCTAAAAACTCATTTGTTTGATCACTATTAATTTCGTTTGTTACTTTGTGTGATTCTGAATTCGTAACCCTGTAACTATTATAAACCCAGGACCATTGGAAAACACGGCATTGCTTGAACCTATTGTTCCATAAAACAAACAGGATCTGCCACAATACCTTAGGGGGCATCCATAAATTACGTGAGGTGTTTTTCCGGATTTCCGGACCCCCTCCCCCCTCTCTCGTGATACTTCGTGAGATATGGCCCGACCTCCCCCCCCCCTTTCTGGTGAGATCTGGTCCGTGAGATCCCCCCATCCCTAGAAATCGCCCTTTTTTGGTAGGTCCAACCCTTTCTTCCAAAGCCCGTTATGCCCCCACTTTTCGACGAAAAACCCCCTTCAATTCGACTTTAGCGTAGTTTGTAGACCCTTTTTTTTTAGCTCTACACTCCAGCAAAAAATTTCAAAACCTCACGTGGGATTTCCGTTGACCCCCCTCCCTCCTCCTTGGTGAGATTTTGCCGCCCCCCTCCCTATTTAACCTCACGTAATTTATGGACGCCCCCTTACTCTCGTGAAGCTAGTTAAACATGCGTTAAACGTACGCAAAATCGGACAGCACTGAAATACATAAATGAGCTTAAGATCACTCCATAGTCATAAAATATTCACCAAATAAGGTGTCCAGTAAAATAATGAACACCCATTACAATATAATGCAGAGAACTCTCAAGCTCATAAAATATTAATCTCCATAAATTGTATTCAAGTTGGGAAATTAAGACCGTTTCGTTATAATAGCCAATTAAAACTGAAAGATGTTTGAAATATACCCAGAACACAAAGCAGAAACACACACAATAATTAATTAGCTGTCAACCATTATAATACTGAAAATGTATTTCTCAAAAGTCAAAACTGGGATATCTTAGCCTGTATTAAGTATTCCTTATATATCATCAGATATCATATATATTATTTCTAAAAGGTGTTTTTGGAGAAACATCTATCTCCCTTCATACTAAACCTAAATCAGGTTTCAAAGATTAAGTTCACCGCTTTGGTAACATTATTAATTAAGAAAGGAAATTTTCAAAATTCAAGCAGTAAATGGCAAAATTATAATAAAAAAATAAAGATCAAAGGTATGAGGCAGTTCAGAGTCAAGCTACTAGGCTACGCTAGCGTCAATAAGGAGTAATCGCATTACCGCTAGATAGGTATCCACATATCACAGAGATTTGGAGAAATTGTGTGTGTTTTCTTGAGAATGAGTTATATATCTTCTTATAAATAAAAATCAATGTTTGTTTGTGGGTTTGTTCGTCTTCTATGCATTCCTATACAATTTATCCGATTGCAATGAAACTTTGGAGAGTTTTCGACAGTGCATCTGCGAAGGTTCGTATGAAAAAAAAAATCCAAAAAGTCACCCCCTATTCCCCATAACACCCCATAATTTAGACAAAACCACATTTTTTATCCGATTTAGATAGGAATTTGTACACTTATACTTTAAAACAAACATAAAAATACTGCCTACATACGGTTTCCGAATATTAATCCCCTCGCCCCCTTTCCACCCCCATAATTTTTTCACCCCATAATTTAGGCAATACCACATTTTTTATCCGATGTAGATAGGAATTTGTACACTTATACTTTAAAACAAACAGAAAAATACTGCCTACGTATGGTTTCCGAATATTCATCCCCCTCTCCCCCTTTCCAACCCTCTTACGTTTTCACCCCATAATTTAGGCAAACCACATTTTTTATCCGATTTAGATAAGAATTTGTAGACTTATACTTTAAAAAAGAGAGAGAAATACTGTACACATTAATTTCACAAAAACCCAATCCCTCTCCTCTCTTTCCACTACCTTAATTACCCCCTCTTCCCCATAACACCCCATAATTTAAACAAACCCGCAAACCGTTCGTCCGTTTACGGTGAAGCTTTGGTGAGTTGTCGACGGGATGACAGAGAAGGTTCCTGACAAAAAAAATGAAAAAACCCACCCCTCCTCCACATAATTTAGACAAAACCACATATTTCATCAGATTTCAATGGGAATTTGCACACTTATACTTTGGAACAAACAGAAAAATACTGCCTGCGTATGTTTTCCAAAGCGCATCCCCTCTCACCCTTTCCAACTGAAAATGAATGAAACAGTTTAAAATTTATATATAAATATTTTTTCATTTAATCTATGTGCCTACTCAAGTCCAGCAATAGTGAAGCATTGCCGAGTCAGCTAGTATCTTATATATAAAAATCAATGTTTGTGGGTTTGTTCGTCTTCTATGCAATCCTATACCACTTATCAGATTGCAATGAAACTTTGGAGAGTTTTCGAGTGTGCGCCTGCGAAGGTTCCTGTGAAAAAAAAAATTCCAAAAAGTCACCCCCTGTTCCCCATAGCACCCCATAATTTAGGCAAAATCACAATTTTTTATCCGATTTAGATAGGAATTTGTACACTTATACTTTAAAACAAACAGAAAAATACTGCCAACATATGGTTTCCGAATATTCATCCCCTCTCCCCCTTTCCACCCCCCATTATGTTTTTAACCCATAATTTAGGCAAACCACATTTTTAATCCGATTTAGATAAGAATTTGTACACTTATACTTTAAAACAAACAGAAAAATACTGCAAACATATGGTTTCATAATATTCATCCCCTCTCCCCCTTTCCACCCCCATTACGTTTTTACCCCATAATTTAGGCAAACTACATTTTTTATCCGATTTAGATAAGAATTTGTACACTTATACTTTAAAACAAACAGAAAAATACTGCCTACGTATGGTTTCCGAATATTCATCCCCTCTCCCCCTTTCCAACCCCATTACGTTTTTACCCCATAATTTAGGCAAACCACATTTTTTATCCAATTTAGATAAGAATTTGTACACTTATACTTTAAAAAAGAGAGAGAAATACTGTACACATTAATTTCACATAAACCTAATCCCTCTCCTCTCTTTCCACCACCTTAATTACCCCCTCTTCCCCATAACACCCCATAATTTAAACAAATCCGCAAACCGTTCGTCCGATTACGGCGAAGCTATGGTGAATTGTCGAGGGGATGTCGAAAATGGTTCCTGTAAAAAAAAATAATTAAAAAACCCACCCCTCCTCTCCATAATTTAGACAAAACCACATATTTCATCAGATTTCAATGGGAATTTGCACACTTATACTTTGAAACAAACAGAAAATACTGCCTGCATATGTTTTCCAAAGCGCATCCCCTCTCACCCTTTCCAACTGAAAATGAATGAAACAGCAGTTTAAAATTTATATGTAAATATTTTTTTCATTTAATCTATGTGCCTACTCAAGTCCAGCAATAGTGAAGCATTGCCGGGTCAGCTAGTATATATATATATATATATATATATATTGTTTCTGTTAAGGAAACATTTCATCATTTGCAATTGTTTCTTAAGACATATGTTTTGCTACGTACCTATTTCAGCTGGCAAATAAACAATTGCAACAAATGGGCCGGTTTTTCTTTCATACCGAGCGTGGTGGGTAAATGGTTAACGTTCTGGCCTCGCATTCGGGAGGACACGGATTCGAATCCCAGTCCGGGCATCCAGATTTGGGTTTTCCGTAGATTCACCAAATCACTCCAGGTGAATGTCGGGATGCTTCCTTCAAAAAGGCCATGGCCGAATTCCTTCCCGTTCCTAGCCGACGACGAGGCGTAAAGCCGTAAGTTAAAAAAAATTCTTTCATCATAAACAAACCTTGCTATTCTTGTTTATCATGAGCGAAACTTTTTCACGGGCCATCTAGTAATATTTAATTCTAGCTTCGAGGCTATGTAAACACGTTTCAGGGGATTTTGCTTCTGGAAAATAATTATAAGGCGAACCGGTTGGTACCGCGCGTACGACCAGGAAGCGAGTCTCGAGATGCCCCAGGTCAGAACCGCGTGGTGGTCCTGTACACACTTTAGAGCAGCCGCAAGACTGTTGTAACAGGTTTCAGGCAAAAACACTGTGTACCCTGGCTAATGGGCTGAGCCAGCCGTGTCTGGGAAGCGCTACAAGGGACCAGTAAACCCCCGCTCACGCAGTTCCCGGCGGATACGTGGACAGCGCACCAGGGCAGAGATTTATAAATTTTCCCCTTAAAATATTAGTTTTGACCATATAAACCGTTCAGACAACTACAAGTATATCTTAAAAATAATGCATGGAAGGGAAAAGATGACCACGACCACAACTGGCACTCGATTTCATGCACAAGGGTGTGGGAAGATTCTCTTTTTTTTATTATTATGGCTTTACGCCTCGTCGACGTCGATGTCATTAGAGGCAGGATGGGACTGGGAACAAGGAACGGGAGGAACTCGGCCATGGCCTCTCTGATGGAATCATCCCGGCATTCGCCTGGAGTGTTTTGGGGAAACCATGGAAAACTCAAATCTGGATGCCCGGACCCTTATTCGAACCGGCGTCCTCCCGAATGCGAGGCCAAAGTGTTAACCACTCACCCACCACGCTCGCAGGAAGATTCGCTCTCTTTTTACCAAAAACGTTGAAAGGATTTAAAGTTAAAATCTGTAGATGGCAAATGTAGGTGGGTGCAAGAAAGTGAGTGGATGGGTGTGTGGGGGGATTGCCACAGGAGCGTGAGCTCCATTGCAATTTAATATAATTATTAAATATTTAATCTTTGTTTCTTCAAGTTAATGTGTACTTTATCATCGTCATTATATTCAATATCCAGTATGGACAACACAGGACAGATACAACCCTTAATTAAAACCAACCATGCCCTTGGCCGGACTCGAACCGGTGACTATTAATACGTGAGGCCAGCTCGTTAGCCCCTACGTTACAAAAGCTGGCGAGATTTATAATTCCTTTACTACATATATGAAAGAAACTTCCTTTTCAATGTGACGACACGAAATTGTATCTCTTTATTTGTCACTAAACACGATTGTGAACTACGGTGTATATCGATGCGATCCTTTTTGGTACCATCTGGTTTCTTTCTAATCCCGCTCAAAACAGTGTTGATTTGTTACCAAATTTTTCCAAACTTCCTAATGTACATCATTACTGCGATACTTGTAAATTCATGTCGGTAATGTAAATAGTGTCTGTCTATACTTCCAATAAAAATCCGAAAAAGTGCGTTTATCCACTTTAATAAAATGCGTTTAACATGGAGAGTGGACGTGACCTCAATATATCGTAAACCTTCGGGGAGTACGGTGACTCCCGAATTGTTGGTTACACTGGCCGCCGCCACGGCGCTGCTAGGCTAACCAGGAAATTTCAAATGAATAACTGCTTTGATCTGCACTTATAACGTTAAAATAAAAGTGCAAATTTCAAATAAATAATTGAATTTATTTACATTTATATTGTTAAAATAAATTGTCACTGCGATGCCAGATAAATGGAAATTGTCTGTTGTGTAAGTAATTGCGCTAAAGTATTAAGTGTAGATATTAAAAAAAAAATCATAATGCGACGTTAAATTTACACGTTGCTATTTGTTTATTTATGACGATTAAATGTATTAATTGATTGAAGGATCTATTCTCTTTAGCAGTTACTATTACCAGGTTACAACATAACCCAGTAATTTTTTGGTAGAAGATGAGAAACAGGGAAGTTTATTGAAAAGTCAGAAAAAGTTTACAGGATACGTAGGTGATCGCGAAATAGATCAATAAAATCAATCGTCGATATTCGTTTTTAAAATTACAGTTTCCTTAGAAAGTTTTCATGACAATAAAATATTCAATAATTTTCGGTGGGTTTTGTTGAAGTAATTGCTTGTAGTACAAAAACGGAGAACAGAGATAAAAATCATTATAATGCTGGTAACAGATGCGTTGTTCATTTTCTCGCTGCGAATCTGTCATTGTGTATTCAATTTACCTCTCAGTACATTTATACAGGGCGTTCGCCGGGAAACGCTACCCACTGTTAGCGCTACAAGGAAGAAACTGCTCCCGCCGAGCGAGCGGTCAGCTTCCGGCATCGTTCGACCGGGGGCCGCGGACTATTTCATAATAATTACGCTTCATAAACTTGTATGTGCTAAGCATTTAAATGTGACGTCAGTTGCGGATCAAAGTGCCATCGTGGACACCCTACAGGTACCAGTTGCAAAATCTAATCGTAGGCCCCTGCTCTATTTCTGTAATTTTATGCACCACAATTGTTTTGTACGGCTTTAAGTGAACTAGCTTTGTTACTTTCCAAGCTGACGTCTTAGATACGCCTGCCTGCTGCCCTAACTGACTTAATGATTTTTTGGGTGACTGTTCTAGTCGAAAAGCGATATCGTCAATTTTCTCCTCTGTGAGAATACGGTTGGCCGACAGTCTCTTTTTGTTAAAAAATGAACCCGTTTCTCTTACTTTTTTAACCAGACGCAGAATTGTTGATTTAGCTGGCAGTAAAGCGCCAGGATATTCGCGGCGAAATTTACTTTTTAAACGACTTCTTCTTCACATATGTATCGTAGAGAAATATTCTTTGTTGCAAACAGTAACGTACCATAATTTTACTCACACTCAAACACGGTACAGATTAGTAAGAGTATGAAGCCCCAAACCAGCCAAACCGCAAAGAAACGTTTATTCACAACACTGTTGGGGCAGCGGAGGTGTTAAACAGTGCGGTGATTCACGGCTCCGTGTGGCGGGAGTTGCTGGCGCTACTGACCCAGCAAGTTGCCGACGGCAACAGACTGGGAGGATAGCGTTTCCCGGCGAACGCCCTGTAGAAGCAGCGGAAACAAAATCGAATTTACTTTGTAGAATGCTATTTTTTTAATCACAAATTATGTGTAGCTCAGTGATTAAGGCGCTTGGTTTCAAAAGTTCGGGATCCGGACCGGGTTCAAACCCTGGTGGGACCAAGAATTTTTAAGAACTGTGTTTAAAGATATAAGCTACGTCAGAACGTTCCGTGATCCAGATTCCGCGTTAAGCTGCAGGTCGCAGAGGAAAGGAACTGACCGTCCTACCTCTTACACAATAGCTTAGCATGCCTCCTTCGGGAGGATCCAACCAACCATCGGGTTATGGACTGAGTTTAGTTATCAGCACTAGCCATGCACGCTAGCCGGGCTTTCCTCTAGTATAAATATAAGATTGAAAGTACGAGATTTCTCAGGATTTTCAATAGCCGGTCCTGACAATACGTAGACCCGTAACGATAGCCCGTTCAGTTAACAGAGGCGCCTCAAGGTCAGTCTGCTCTACCCCCACTCCTTTTCCCTTACCCCTACATGCGGAGGGGAAATTAGTCACTCTCTTACATGGACACAGCAGTCAATTCGGAGAGGAAGGAAGGTAGGGGTTGGTGAGGTGGTGAGCGAGGCCAGGGGAATGGCCTTGAGTCGCCAGTTCAAAGTGAACGGAGTATAACCACTGTCCTGCCGGCGCTGTATTCCCAGCAGAGTTATTCACCCCCACACAAACCATGTATAGTGTTAGTCCGGCACGACAGGGAAAAATCTGGCAGAGTGAGACATGTCTCTGACAAAAAGGTGGCATGAAAACGATAAGCGCCTTGCAGAGCCGCTTTAGTTAAAAACAGGCTTTAACGAGTGCAAAGCTGCGAGAGTGCCAAAAGAAAAGACTTAAGCAGGGGACTCAGATGGAGTTCCGAGAACAATTACCAGTCGGCAAGGCGTAGTTACAAGAAACGCGTGGATAACTGCTACAATTTGAAGTAATTGTGGTTCTCAAGTTTGTATTGCTAATCTGCAAGAAGTTGGTAAGCTACGTAAGGATGGACCGTAATGTCTCGAGCACACTATTCAGATTTAAACTGAAACCCATTGTTAAAAAAAAAAAAAAAAAATACCGCATGCATCCGAAAGTAACTTGCGTACTGTTATTCTCCTGACATCTTTTTCTGTCTGCTGACACCATCACCAGTACATCACGTATTCGTAGAGAAAAAAAAAAATCGGTTGATTTTTCCAAAAATGGATGGTATGGATCATATTCATTATTATCTCGGCCGCCTTTCAAAGCT
Source organism: Vandiemenella viatica (assembly GCA_031002005.1). Taxonomy (NCBI): domain Eukaryota; kingdom Metazoa; phylum Arthropoda; class Insecta; order Orthoptera; family Morabidae; genus Vandiemenella; species Vandiemenella viatica. Next base: position 124,575,401 of record CM061914.1, read on the forward strand.
TTCCTGCGTTGATAGACCCTTATGACAATCAAAATTTTCTCACAAATTGATACCCTTCTTCAGCACCTGTTTTCGTAGGTTTCAGTGTTCTGTTCCTTCTGTATGAAACAAGGAATCCTTATAGAATCACTCATTTGCCGATCTTGTCTGTCTTTCCATCTGCCCCGGCATCGAAAGTTCTAAATCCTTTAACTCAGAAATATGACAGTAGGCACCATTTTAATCTTTACAATCTGAAACACGATTATAACGTAAAACTTGGAAAATCATGTACGCAAAAATAACTGCAGAGGATTAGCAGGGGATTTAATTTTTTTAAATAATTAGCAACCAAATGAAAACTAGCATCCCAGTCTGTAAATATTTGGATTTTTTTATTATTATTCCAAAATTTATACGAGTTTCTGGTGTAAATCCTTAAAAATATCCAATTTCCTACATTTATTTCCTAAACTTCTGACCCGAAATTATTTCATAATTTACAGCGGTACGGTACCTCGTAAACGTTACAGGAAAATTGTATAGACTGACTTTTCTGGAGTTTAGGGTTTTCAAGAAATAACTAAATTAATAATTTTAATAAATTTCTTCAGTACATTATTATTTTCAACAAAAAATATTTGATATACCATACGCTATAGAATTTCATAAATCGGATAGCAACGTAAATATGTCATAAAAATAGTTTTTAAAAATTTTCTAAATCTTTTAAAAGTCTGCTATTTTCTGATTTACCTAGAATCTGGGAGATAATTTCACAAAACGAATAATGTATTCGATTTAAGAATCATTTGATAAGATTTTACTACGTATTTATCTGCAGTGAATTAAATTTAATGCACAATTTGAGTAACTCGTAGCTGATACATTTCTATCGTGGCTTGTCGATTGCTACTGTAGTTGCACCTCATCCCCTCTCGCGGCGCCACTATCGCAGCCTAGCGAGGCGTTGAGCGTTACATGTCGAATGCGCGCTCAAAGGACAGCCGCGACCGCAAAAGCCGTGTGGAATTCCAGCTGCCTCTACCACGAGGACAGCTCCTATCTCGCCAGCTGCTTCTATTTTTGTTCCGCCTCCCTTCCTGATACGCGTCACGCAGACGTGAAACATACAGGTGTACTCCCAGAATAGGAGATTCAAACCGTGCCTGTCACTCGAAACACAACTGGAGCTATTCATAGCTGAAATGTAACACCCAGCATTGGAAATGTATTCGCATGAGCTGAACTATGATTTATTAGGCAGAGCGGCTATCTGTAAAACTGAGACCGCGTATAAAGTTTCGCAGCCCAGTCAAATTCAGAATGGCTAGGTGATACGCGCGAAAATTTCGCGAATGATTTACTATGAATAGCGAGATTGTTGGTTTGTAGTAGAATGAAAGAAGAGCCGGTTCAGTTGTAGCAATTGTTTATTACAAGCTTTATATTAGCTTGACTTGTATGTATGTATGTATGAATGTAACGGAATTTTACAACTCCATTTTGACCCACTTCCAGATGTCCGAGCTGGTTGAAATTTGGCACACATATTAAGAACCGGTGACAATACAAGAATTTCATAGCTATATCCTGCTATTCTCATTACTTTGACAGTAACAAAAGAAAAATGGTTGAATGTCGTGAAATTTTGCAATTTAATTTTAACCCAATTCCAGATGTCCGAATTGTTTGAAATTTTGCTGATGTATTGATATCTGATTACAATACAATAATTTCATAGCTATATCTTGATATTATCATTACTTTTACAGTAAAATCAGAAAAAATTTGCACACGTTTTAAGAACCGTTGACAATACTGCAGTCCCTTAGCAGCAACGTCCTGCTATTCTCGTTACTTTGACCATCTCCAGTTTCCCGGGTGTGATTTACGAGCCTTGGTTGCTGACGACGATCGTCTTCCACTGTTTCCTATCCAGAAAGGTTCCTCTGTCTGCAGTCGCTTAACGTGATGTTGAATAGTGAGTATTCGAAACATTACTTCGTACTATTATAGAAGAGTAGTCTTCCACGTTTACCCTGCTATTGAACCTCTGGCTGAGCTGCCATTTAATTGTATTTAACTCGTGGGAATAATAATTAAAAATGAAACTACAACACAAAGATAAAGAGAGATTGGCGAAGAAAAGCCAACAGTAGGAAACATACTTTTGAAACTATCTGAACTAAAAAGTTAAAATAAAATTGTAGTTTAAAAAACTAAAAACACGCTTTCGTAGTAATGTGAACTAAAAGGTTAAAAATAATCTTTAAAGATTTTGTTTAACAGTGATGGGACGTCCCATAATACAGGATAAATTAATTTTTTTGAATAAGCTTAAAGAATAAATGCACTGATTGCAAAATTAACTTTAATGTAAAAAAAAAAAAAAAAAGCGTGGGGTGCTCTCTACACAACTTTTGACAATGACTCTACCTTTACAAACAGCGAACGACAAAACATATAAGACAACTTATATAGCACCCCATGATTTTTTATATTAAAGTTAATTTTGTAATCAGTGACTTTATTCTTTAAGCTTATTCAAAAAACTTAATTTATCCTGTATTGTGAGACGTCCCATCACTGTTAAACAAAATCTTTATATTTAAAGATTATTTTTAACCTTTTAGTACACATTACTACGAAAGCGTGTTTTTAGTTTTTTAAACTACAATTTTATTTTTCAACTGAAGTAGGTACGGAGCACACAACGTTTTATGAAACAATTATAAATAATGATAAGCTTCCCTGACAGAAACAAAAACATTCGAGAACCTCCTAAGTCTAGAAAACACACACAGTTTATCCATATCTCTGTGATATGTCGTGTCACTATATAGCGGTAATGTGACCACTACTTATTGACTCCAGCGAAGCCTAGTTATTCGGCTCTGATATATCTCATTTTGTAGCAATTCTATATTTGTCGATTGAAATATCTAGTGGTAATACGAACATCATCCATGCAAACATTTCGATATGTGATGACTCCTGATCGATGCCAACGAAGACTATCAGATTGACTCGGAATTATCACATACCCACGACCTTGATTGATCATAATTTTTACATTTCGGGTTTAGAAGTTCATTTCTTTATTAATGATGTTACCAAAATGGAGATAATAATCTTTAAAATGATACCTCATCATCAAAAAAAAATCTTTTAGAAATAATTTATATGATTTTAAGTCTCGACGAAGATACTATTGTGGATAAAGAAGTGATCAGTTTTTACTGGAGTTCGCAAATCTGCAAATAACCCTCAGATCTACTGAGCTGTCTTTTTACTATCTTTATTCTTACTTTGCGGCTTGCTTATTACGAGGACATTGGAGCCAGGAAATGATTATGGACGAGGAACGGAAAGGAAATCGTGTATGGCATTTAATAAATAAACATCCCGGCATGGTCCTAAAGCGATTTCTGGGAAATGCGTATATCGAAATCAGGATCGCCAGGTGCGGGATCCAAACGGGTCATCCAGAACGCCAGAATCCAACATTATCATTAACAAGCCGCCGATTCATGCCAGCATTCAACCTCAGTAATCGAACCCGTAAGATGAACATAATGCAAGATCAACCGAGCATGGTGGGTGAGCGGTAACGCTCTGGCCTAGCATTTGAGAGGTTATGGGTTAGAATCGAATCCCAGTCCAACCATCCAAAATTTGGTTTCATAGGTTCCAGAAATCGCTCCTGGCGAATGGCGGGATTGTTCCTTCAATATTTTTATTTTTTTTTTTTTTGGTAATGGCTTTAAGCGTCGGCAACTTCGAGGTCATTAGAGGCAGGATGGGATTGGGAACGGGAAGGAATTCTGCCATGTCCTTTCATGTCCTATTTGAAGGAAGAATTCCGGCATTCACATGGAGTGATTTGGGGGGAACCATGGAAAACCCAAAACTGGATGCCTGGACGGGGATTCGAACCTGCTTACCGCCCACCCACCACGCTCGGTTTCTTCAAAAGATCGCGGTCCAATTCCCGTTCTTAGACCCTGCCTTTCCCACCTCTAAAGATCTCGACGTCGACGAGGCGTAAGCCATAAGAAAAAAATGCAGACGTTAAACTTAGGGACCCAGTAGTATCTTCCGGAAGACTATACCCGAGTGGGCCAGAAACGGGTTTAAATTGACAACGCCATCAGTATTCTGAACACAGACAACACTGATATAAACATTATTACTTACGTACGCTTGTGTATTGGAGAAGGCGGAAGGGAACTACCCTAATTGAGTTTTCCGACGAGTTGCCAAAGAGAGGCAACTATTTCCATAGCAGCCACCTATTGCTTGGGTCGCCGAGTATAGCGATCGTTTCACTTTCAAATTGTCTGGACGTGAATAAGGGGATGCTGAGCAGTATTATACTGGGCAAGTAATAGGAACCCAAAGGTCACTTAAGAAGAAGACTAGATTGCAGAACAAGTTGCACTTGCGCTCTGGTCCCGCGAGCGCTTAGCTCCCGGCGTCAATTCATTGCTCCCGCCGATAGGTCGATACCATCGGTCGACAGATGCAATCTCGCCGCTGCTGCGTCGTTTACAATAACGACCGCCGATCAGAGGAAAAGTTGCGGTCAGCCGCTGCAGCTGACGTGAGGTCCAGTACCCGCAATGACGCAGTGTGGTGTCGCGGTTACGTCAATAGCCTGCAGCACAGTGGAGAAAATATTTTCGCAGAAATCGTTATCATTTCCTTTGGAAAATTAACTTCTTCAAATAAGGCACTAAATTAATGCCACATTAAATATTCGAGTTTTTTCCATAGTTTTTGTAAAAAAAAAAAACTTTCTCCATATTGCTCAAACACACTTTCATTTTATTCTCAACACTAGCTGGTGTCCACGACTTCATTCATGTTTTTAATAATTTTGATTGATAGCTACCGACATGCTACCACAATAGCTCACGATAGGAGACTCTAGGCTAATACCACACACAAACAGCAGTGATCTGCGCAGGCTATTTATGGCTTCAAAGTGAAATATAGGGACATACATGTCTTTGGTCGAAATATGAAAATGTCCTTGGTCGACTAATTTTAACCTTCGTATCTCCTACACCCCCACAACTATTGAGATGCAACCACCATGGTGCACGATGGGAGACTTGAGGCTATTACCACACTCAGACACCAGTGAACTGTGCTATGTAGTTGTGTTTTCAAAGTGAAATATAATAACACACGCGGATTTGGTCGAAATAACAAAATACCCTCGGTCGACCACTTCGAACTACCATATCTTCACGCCCCCACAGCTACCGACATGCAACCACCATAGCGCACGATGGAAGAATTCAGGCTACTACCAGACACAAATGCCAGTGGTCTGCGCTTGGTAGTTTTGGCTGCAAGGTGAAAAATAGGGACGCACGTCTTTGGCAGAAATAGGAAAATGTCCTAGGTCGACTACTTTCAATCACCGTATCTCCCACACCCACACAACTGTTCAAGCTGGTGGAGGCTCTGTAATGATGTGGGGCCCCTGATACGTCTAGATACGACTCTGACAGGTGACACGTACGAACGCATCCTGGCTGATCACCTGCATCCATTCATGTCCATTGTGCATTCCGACGGAGTTGGGCAATTCCAGCAGGACAATGCGATACCCCACATGTCCAGAGTGGCTCCAGAGTGGCTCCAGGAACACTATTCTGAGTTTAAACACCTCCGCTGGCTACCAAACTCCCTAGACATAAACATTATTTAGCAAATCTGATATGCCTTGCAACGTGCCGTTCAGAAGAGATCTCCAACCCCTTCGTACTCTTACGGATTTGTGGACAGCCCTGCAGGATGCATGGTGTCAATTCCCACCAGCACTACTTCAGACATTAGTCGAGTTCATGCCACGTCGTGTTGCGGCACTTCTGTAGGCGCGCGGGGGCCCTACACGATATTAGTCAGGTGTACCAGTTTCTTTGGCTCTTCAGTGTTTATAAGATAAGATAAGATTATTTTCTGATACAATTGATTTACTTGTATTATTAAACGGTTAGATATACTTTTCATTATCTTGCCATGTGATTAAAAGTATCGTAAATCATTACAAGTTATTTATTTGTTCTGTGTACCGCAACAGTCAATAATGGAGTACCAGCTGTCTTGATAGCTGACGTTTTTAGACGATTATTCGCAAACAATTCATAAACAAAAATACACCTCTCATACAGAACACAAGGTCCCCTTTTTGCAAACAGATGGCAACACAAACATTCCACCAGTGGGCTAAATCTCACAAATCCGGTTAACATGTGGGTAAGGCACGTTAACCACCGCAATATGATTCACATTGGCCCGCTGTGCAAACACACTACCGATGTTCATGTGGTCTCCTATAGAGAAGGGAGGAAAAAATTAATAAAAACAGTTCCAATATTTGAAATAATATTAACATCATATACGTTTCTTTGCTTTTAAAGTGTTCATGAAAACCAGAGTAAAAGACAACACACGACAAACAGAAAACTCGAAAATTTCGAAATTTAATAGTCTGGTTCACCTTTGCTAAATACGAGCTAACATCAAATTTCAGTTTCCAAATTTCAGCTTGGTTATTATATGGATTTAATGTTATAACAGAAACACAAATAACAAAGTTTATCATCCTAGGCGAATGCCAAGATGCTTCCCTCAAAAGGTCATGACCGAATTCCTTCCCGTTCTTGTCCCCAGTCCTATCCCGCCTCTAATCACCTTAACGTCGACGAGGCGTAAAGCCACAAAAAAAACAAAGTTTCATACCATCGAGGATCATAATCCACAAATTTGATGTAAATGGTATTATGATTTTTCAGATAATCTTTTCCCATAAAATTTTTTTATTCACATAGAGGTTGTTCCAAATAGTGAATATATCCAGAAATGTTACAGAAGACTACGGATGTGGATCCAAGTCAATACTTCGAGATAGAAAACTTGTCCGATAAGATAAGTGGAAACACAGATCCCCGTTGTTTCGGGAGATAAACAGTCTGTATTCCAGGAGTGAACTCGTTTCGAAACTAAGTCAGGGATAAATCTAATTTCCAGAAAAAGATGGTCATATACAGAAATAATCTCGTCGCACTTGACACACATCACGCAAACTGTTTACATTCCAAGAACTAGGCTAGGTTAGTTAAAACGGAGAAATCCCGCAAACGCAGCAATGATTCACAATTCTCAGCGTCAACGTAATAAGTGCAGAAGTGATGTATTCAGCAGAGACACGGACATTTGGGTCAAGGGACGTCCGCACACGATTCTGCTGTCAACAACTCGTCGGTTGCAATGCGGGAACTGCAAGGCTCGTATTGAGAAATCTGCCTGTTGCGAAGCTTCCGGTGGCTCTTCACACTCTTCCGTTACACGTTACACAATCCATGAGGCACAAGGTGTCACCTCCAAACAGTCAGAATTATTAATATATTTTTCTCGGGCTTCCAGCCGTGTTAAGATGTCACATTTGCGGGACGTTTCGAAGGCTTCCATCTCTGCCTTCATTCTCAACCAAATGTCAATGATTAACTGTTTGTTTATTCAGCCGCTGCTACGGAAACGGTGGAAGACAAAAACCAACACAACGCGATTACGTCATCCGCTCTTCTGTTAGTTACCGACGCGATACTGTTTCAGAATTTTAATACCCGGGTTCCAGGCCGCACTGAGTTTATAACCAGTGTCCCTGTTGACTAATAAATCAGTTAATCTTATTTCTACAGCCTCTGTAATAACGCTGGCCCAAAAATCTTTGACCCGGGCTAAAATGGTTGTAGTGTGACCCTCTTGCACACTATGTTCGGCCACCGCAGATTTTTCTTCTTGCCCAAGACGAACATTTCTGGCGTGCTCTACACATCGCTGCACAATGCATCGCTGCGTCTGTGCGGTGTAGCCGCGGCCACATTCACATGGTATATAATATACACCAGGGGTTCGTAAACCTAGGTCATCTTTAACGCTGCCGACCAATTTACTAATTTTAGTGGGTGGTCTATACATTCTCTTGACTCCGTGTTGTGATAGCAGTCTGCCTATTTTGAAACTTAGGGCACCCACAAACGGCAGAAACGCAAGGCCCTTGGTATCAATCTGATGTCTCCGTCGATTTTCCTTCTGTTTAAACGCACGAGTAATCTGTCCCTGATTATAACCATTATTTAAAAACGTTTTCTGGAGATAGTCCAATACACCAGCCACCATTTGTCACAAATCCTTTGTGCTCTGTGTACCAAGGTAGTTAATGCAGAGTTTCGTTGTGCCGGATGATGACAGCTGGAAGCCCGAGAAAAATATATTAATATTCAAAGCCGTGAAAAATTACGATCCTAAGTCAGAATTATTTTTAGTATGGCTTCTTTTTTATAGATACCAATGAGTTTAACATTTCTCCGGATCTGAACTGCGCCGTACATGGTTGTTCATGTACAGCATTCCAACTGATTGTTAAGCTGCTCTCTCTGAGTTCAAGAGTTTTCACGACTATCGTGACAAAAGGATGAATGGGGTCAGGATTTAACAGTACCATCCAACTGTAATCTACACCCAAAGACGCCCTCATTTGACGGGCCTAAAAACAGCTATGACTAAAGTATACGACCCTAGAGGAGTTCAAAAGCCTAAACAACTCCATACTGTATATTCACCTTCCAAAAATCCGATTTATTTTTCAGAGATCATGTACTTTTCAAAAGAAACTGCTAAATCCATTACATTTCCGTATCTGCGTCGAGGGCACCTGTTATTCCTGTTACTTCCAGCTTTTTTATTTTATTTTTAAATAAAAATTTTTGCACCTAAACGTGATTTATAATAGGCAAGCTACGAAAATGAAAATCCACATGAATTTGTTACCGAGCGTGGTGGGTGAACGGTTAACGTTCTAGCCTCGCATTCGGGAGGACACCGGTTCGAATTCCCGTCCGGGCATCCAGATTTGGGTTTTCCATGGTTTCTCCAAATCACTCCAAGCGAATGCCGAAAAGCTTCCTTCAAAAAGGCCATGGCCGAATTCCTTCCTGTTCCTTGTCCCCAGACCCATCTCGCCTCTAATGGCCTTAGCCGTCGACGAGGTGTAAAGCAATAGTTTTTTAAAAGCGAATTTGTTAACATATTTATGTCAACAAAATATAAATTACTTATTCCAATAGGATACATAAGATAAAGTTCATGAAGAGTTTTCGTCCAGTAATTTGGACGTTTCGAGATCGTTTTCCAGTCTCATTTCTAAGTTCCTTTTCCGTCTTTTTTCTAGCTTTACGGCTCTTCTACTTCTATTTTTTTTCCTTATGGCTTTTCGCATCATCAACGTCTGGGCAGGACAGGATTGGATGCAAGGAATATTTTTTTTTATGGGTTTACGCCTCGTCGACGACTATGGCCATTAGAGGCGGAATGGGACTGGGGACAAGGAACGGGAACGAATTCAGCCATGGTCTTTTTGAAGGAAGCATCCTGGCATTCGCCTGGAGTGATTTGGGTAAACCATGGAAAACCCAAATCTGGATGCCCGGACGTGGATTCGAACCGCCGTCCTCCCGTGCAAGTAACAGGAAGCATTTCACCCATAATCTTTGTGAAAGGAACCCAGAAGTTACTTTTAGATATTTCACTTACGAAAACGTGCAGTTAGCTACCCACTGATTCTAGCTTGAAACGAAAACATTTATCGAACTCTTTTACTGCAATCCTGCGCAGTGGATTTAAAACAATGACCTCCCAGAGTGAGTTTTATCCTACTGGACGAAAAGTAGCATGCTGGGAGTAAATCAGGGAGGTGGGAATAGGCGTAGTCAAATTCTCGGTTCAGAACTCAATTATTATGGATAATGATGGCAAGGGAGAAAATCACCAAAGGCAACAAAAATAAACCACACTAACAAAGGAAACGTAATGACACAAAGAAATAGAGAATAATATGAGTGCAGACGACAGATAATACAGAAAACTTACCTCCAGAGTCCAGTGCAAGCTGTATTCGGATTCGATCATGATTTACCGTATCCAAGCCTATAAGACGATTGGTGTAGAATCTACTTTCACAAAATACGAGGCAGTTTTCTCTATATCTCTGAACGACAAGCTTATCACTGTTATTCTTACTTAGATTAAATGTCTCCTATTAATTGAAGCCTACCAATGGCGTAGCAATAGGGTGGCCGGACGGGCAAAATACCACGGGCCCCCAGTCGGAGTAGGCCCCCGATGACCAGACGGAGGGGTCTCAGGCCGAAATCCGATAAATTTGGCCACGGCCCCCAACCGATATAATTACACCTCTGAAGACTACTGAAGATATTCTGCCAAAGTTAAAAACGAATTACTGCGACGCTCATGCAAATGAATGAATCTGACTTCTCTCTGCTGTTGTTACTTGTGATATTTCTTTCTCTTTCTTCACAATCATTGTGGACTACATAAACACCAATCATCTGTTGTTAAGGTGGTTATTATGGATCAAGAGGGTATGCCCCACCCTCGTGAGAACCAAATTTGTTACATCTGGAGCGTTCGTGGTAAGGGTTAAATGTTTGTGTTGCCCTCTGTGAAATGTGTAACTTGTGTCTGCATTATAAGTGTATTTTTTCTTGTGAAGCGCGTATTTTATGAGCCGGAGAAGGAGAACAGTTCGAGTATTTGCCTGGATGATTGCGGGAAACCGCCTAAGAATTGAAATCGCGACGGCCAGTACTTGAAAATACTCCCGTTATACTTCCATGATACAGTGAGGGGGCGCCTTCACGCGTGCAGCCAAACTACCGTGTGCGTTACATGTGAGTTACAATGTTGGAACTGCCGCCGCAGTATTTTTCTAACAGGAGTGACATACTCCAATTTCCACGAGTCGTTAGTTGAGCCACGAGTGCGGAAAGACAAGGGAAACTGTAAACTGGAATGTAACAGTAGCCAGACCAGATAAACATCTCTGGGAGTTTGTACGAGCCGTAGGACAAGCACTTTCTTCGCTATTATGTCGTAAGACGTGACAAGTCTAATGAGGTGAGACGACATTCCATTACGTCACACACTCGTGCGTGAAGGCATACCAACTTGCAGCGGTAGTTTCGGTGCTGGAAGGATCAGCCACCTCAACTGACTTTTTGTAAGTGTGCAATACAAATACCAGCTAACGCTCAAGTCTGTTATGTTCACTTTAACAGAAGCAGCAGTGAAAACTGACAAGAAAATTTTGAATTTAATTTTTTTAATTGCGACGGAGCGCTCACCACGATAACAATTTTTCCACGTATAAATTTTTTCCCATTCTTGTACCACCTACTATTGTAATCTACGAATGTTAATTTTAAATTCTTTCATCTATTTTGGTAAATGATTCATCATTTTGCTTGGTAATTTATTCCAATCCCTGACAACCTTACCTACGAAAGAAAATTTTCCCATACCCTTGTGTCTAAAATCGAGTGATCATGGTCATCCTTTCCCTTCCATCAGCTCTCTTAATTCTTAATTAAACCAATATCTTTCCACGTCTCATCACCAATATACGCCTTTAACACTCCCATGAATTTCATTTCTTCTCCCGTATCACATCAGTAACTGATTGCGTTTTACAGTAATTTCCAGAGAGAAATCTGGCATCCCTTCTTGGCACCCTCACCAACTCCAGCATACTATACCACCATATCCAAACAACGGTAATACCAAAATTTTGTAACCCAGTTCATTCACTTTTTTGGCACATCCCCTCATCACTCTCTCCAATAAATGTGTCCTGCCGAGCTAAGTTTATTATCAAATGTTATACCAAGGTATTTACATTTCAGGCCTTCAATAAGCAATTCCTTGCCGACCTTACAATATAATCAATCTTTAGATTTTTATCTGTGTACCAAATAAGTTAACTCTTCTTTGCGTTTTTTTTTTTTTTCATCCCATGTTTACCTACCCAGCTAGATATCCTGTCCAGATCACCCTGTAACTGTTCACAGTCTACTACCGTTTTGATCCTTTTATACAACATTATGTCATCTGCTTTTTAACAAAACAATTTCTGGCACTATCTACCAGATGTTAACTAAATTAATTTAGACAGTAATGGGCGCCACATCTGTGCTAAAATCTAGGATAAACATCGTAGAGATAATACGCGTGAAGCACCAACTTAGTGTAAAAGCATCCTTGTCGAACTTTGTGAGCGGAAAGCAACTTTGGAACCTGAAAATTGGACTATAGTGGTTTCGCTCTCTGATTTTTGTTTTTTTAATGTTTTCCAAGAAATCACTCTACGTTTTAGGACCTTACTGAACCTTACAATTTTATTGGGAAAGTCGTGACCTCTAAGCAAAATGTTAACTGTTACGAAGTTCAGTTGTACATCAAGTTAGGTCGGTAGACGCAGATACTATATCAGCATAACCTGTTTGTTTCATAAAGCTCTGATCTGCTGACTCGAAAGGCACCTTCAGTTAGATCGAAATGGCAATCAATAACGTCAACAGAATATTTCCTTATGCCTTCTCAACCAATGTAGTTCCTCGCTTCATAGGCAGCATTCAACCACTTAGCTTATCTTAGCCAGCTTTGCCATGCCTTACTAATCAGTTGCATAGTTCAACGTAGTTCATACTCAATCATCGAAGTCGTAAGAACCGTTCAGTAGACGTTGCATCGTGAGTGTCCTTGCGGTAGTAACACCATAGTCTGTTCCATGCAGCTTATAGTGTATAACAAACGTAGTTTTACCGATTAGCCGTCTATCACTGAAATTAATAGACAGCTCATGTCAGCTATCATCCTGTTCTCGGCCTGTCAGGTTGCTAGCCTTTTCAGTTAACGGTTTCCGAACCAAAACGAATCGGGTGGTGTCATATTAGATTTAGGATTTGAGAGAAAGACAGAAGATCAAAATGCACGATAAAAGCCATCCTGAAGACAAAAGGTCAGTATTGGTAACCACGAACACATCCACATAACGCCAGAAAAAAACGGTACAATTCAACAAGACCCTTTGCAAAGCGATTGCATGCACAGTTTCTTCACAAAGATCATCAACGATTTCCTTCCTGTGTCTTACCAACCAACCTCCCCAGATTCCAATGACCCGTCGACAAGAGGTAAAACGTAATTTAAAAATCACTATGTTCCATAGAGCTGTGATCGATGTGCATGCTTCAGAGTTTACCAAGCAGTACTATAGAATAACCAGCTACATCAACAACACGAATTTCATTTTCAACGACAAATTGGGACGAACTGATAATATCGTCGTGTATGACACGAAAACCCTCAATGATTTGACTCATTTTAACGTAAAAGTTTATTATAATAACAGCACCATTTAATATAAAACGTTATTTAAATCATGTTTTATCAACAAGAAACACTCAGGGCAAATCACATCATTAGCAGTAAACGAAAAATCCGTCAAAAATTACAGTTATAAACTTCTTATGTGTTAAATACAAGGAAGTGATAAAATACTTCTATTGTACTGTATAAAAAAGCGCTCGAGTAATATCCTTAAAATCATATTCCTGCGTTGTTTATCATTTACAGATTCCGTTAATACCAGAAATATGTGCTGCTACTTTATCATTTATGTTAACATATTCTTCTTCTTAAGTCGCCTTCTCTTATTGGATGTTGGCGGTCCACATAGCTAGTAGCTCTGGGCGTGAAACTGCAGTATGGGAAGCCTTTTCTGATGTGCAGTTGCAACATCTCCGAATGTCCTTCAGCCACGAATTCCTTCTCCTTCCAGCAGATCGTTTCCCCTGTATCTTCCCTTCAATGTTGAGTTGCAGTAGCTGGTACCTCTCGCCTCTCATAATGTGTCCTACAATGTTTTCCTTTGCTTTATAGTGAGAAGCAGTTCTTTTTGTTTCTCCATCCGATTAAGTACTTCTTCGCTTGAGATGTTCGTCACCCAAGATGGGCGTAGGAGACGACGATTAAAAAAAATTCAAAAGCTTCAATTTTTTTATCTAGATTTTGGTCTAAGGTCCAGCTTTCACACCCATAAAGAAAAATTGAGAACACGTAGCAGCGAATCATTCGCATTCTCAATTTCAGACTGAGATCCTATCTTATGTTAGCATCATATCTTCATGTTAACATCATGAACATATATATTATTATTTTCTTATGTCTTTACGCCTCGTTGACATGTAGATCAAGAGGAGGGAAAGGAATGGGGACAAGGATCGAGAATAAATTATACCATGGCCACTTGAAGAAACCATCCCGGCATTCGCCTGGAGTGATTTGAGGAAACAAAGGAAAAGCGAAATCTGGATGGCCTGACGGGGATTCGAACCTGCATCCTCTATGAGAGGTTAAACCGTTATCTCTTATCCACCGCGCTCTGTATTAGAAACATAGTCAATTCATTTTCATAAAGAAACAGTTTTTTAAATTATTTGTGAATGGTGGAAAAGACTTAAATTTTTTGACACAAATATTTAGTATTTAATTAAATTGCGATGGAGCGCACTCCACGCTACACACATATCTTCTCCCTTTCCTGCACCCACCTACATATGCTCTCTGCAAATTTTATCTTTAAATTCTTTCAATGTTTTCGGTAAATTATTCACCATTTCTCTTGGTAACTTATTACAATCCCTGACACCCTTACCCATAAAAGAGAATCTTCCTACACCCTTGTGCCTGAAATCGAGTGTCAGCTTGTGGTCATATTCATCTTTTCCTTTCCATGCATTACTTTTAATTCTTACATCAATACCTTTCCATGCCTCGTCACCAATATACGACTTGATCACCATCACATTTTTTCTTCTCGATCAACCTTCTGTCTGTAGTGATCCAACACCCTCATGAATCCAGCAGCGATCAAACACTTTGTGACACATTTACTACCGCATGTGAGCAGCTCCCACGATATCGAGAGGAGCGGTTACGGGCAGCCTTATTAATGGAAACAGGAAGAGCGCGTCGCCTATTGTGTGGGACCATGCCGCCTATACCACCAGGACCAAAAGCGATGCAAAGTGATGTAAATTGGAAGCTATTGTTAGAAGGCATAACGCCGCCAACAGGTACGTAGGCATCGGAATGGTTTATTGCGCTGCCACACCGTCGGTTAAGTGGTGGCGGACGTTATTTTTTCCTCGGCGTATACCCACTTTTTTCTTAATCCCTTATTCACGTGATCTAAAAATAAAGTGTTGAGTAGGCCGCCGTCGTAACTATATTCAAGCGGGAATAGTGGGTAGCGTGTCGAAAGTAGAGTGTTGCATAGTGCTGCAGTCTCCACACCGGAGGACCCGACTACTCAGAAAATACGTTTCACCTGAAATGTAGTCAACTACGAGAAGTATTAAACTAGAAAAGCTTCTAATACGTCTGTAATTATAATGCATCCTCACCGAAATTACTGACATGGGTCTGGAAGGTGACAATTGAACGATTGGACCACGAATTTGAAATGACGCAGGTTCTGTTCTTGATGCGGCAATACTTACTTCTGTTTTCAATGGTTTCCTGAAATCTCTCTAGGAGAATACCTGGATTACTCATCCTTTCAATATCAATTCAACAGTTTTCAAGTTATGCCAGATTATTTGTTACAAAATGTTGATATTCATAACAAATTTCAATTTTCTGCACGTGTGAATCAATTTAATGTCAGTCACTCCATTTCCAGTATACCACTAATGACATCATCGACGAGCGGTAATATATATATAGGGTGATTATAATTAAAGTTTAAGATTCAAAACGCTCTAAAAAACGAACCATTGATTAGAATGACGTCAAAATTGAACGGAGTATTATTGAAGAAGGGGGAAAGGACATGAACGGTGATTCTGCACCAGTAGCTCTGCAGAAGTTCAGGACCCTCAAGGGTATGAAAACAGGCGTCGGACCGATGACTGTCATGGGTCTGGTGAAAATGATGAAAAAAATCGAAAATTCAGCTTCGTTTGATGTGCAGTCTGGTAGAGGAAGGAAAAGATGTGATTCGGCGGTAGTTGAAGCAGTTCAGGAGGCGTCGAGCGGTGGGCGGTGGTGTGCAACCATGCAGTGCACGGAGAATTACCCGAACATTGGACAGACCTGTGAGCACAGTGCATAACATTCTACGAAACATCCTGTAATGCTAACCGTACAAAATTTGCCATGTGCAGGAGTTGTTTCCTTCTGACCTGCCAGCAAGAAAGAGGTTTTTTTTTTTTTTTTTGTTCATGTTCTTTCTCTTTTCTTCAATAATACGCCGTTCAATTTTGACGTCATTCTAATCAGTGTTTTTCCGTTTTTAGAGCATTTTAAAACTTAAACTTTAATTATAATAATCACCCTGTATATATTGTTCCCGGTTATACGGCGGGTTCTTGTCATAGAAAATATTTCGATGCCACGTTTTGCCTTCTTCTGTTAATCCTTACATGTTGCAGTTCTGATTCACACTCCTCAGTTGGTCAATTTTCAACCTACAATCACTATCGGAACCCTATCACAGGGCGTCAAACTGTTATGTTTCTATGAAACTATGCGGCTGTATATTCCGGAAGACTGCAAAGTATCAGCAGAGTGGAATGGACAACATTTGTTTATAACTTTTTCTCCATGTAAAGTAAAATGTTTGAAGATGTTTCAATTCAGAGAGCTAAATGAATTCTATCTAAAATTACTAGTGATCAGAGAGAGGTTTATAAATTTACTATCACTACATCTCAAGAATCTATACTTGTCTTTTGTTAGTCAACAATATCATTCCTAACGTATTACGGCTTGTCGCTTGAAATTCACGACCAGCACTGTATTGGCGGCTTCCCATGGTACGTGGTTTGGTAGGCCACTACATACAACCAAATTTTACGGATCTGCACGCGCCACCTAGTAGCCACACTCCCACTACCTTGCCCAGTGTCGTTTCAGCTACCCGGGCGTTTGATGTTTACCGACTAGACGACGGATAGAGGTGCACCACCCCTGCCAACAGAGGAGGCGCTATTCCGACGGCCCGCTATTGATAGCTGGACCGCTCCAACCGACAAATACATGCGCAGTGATCAGCCTCCTTTATCCATACCTATCAGCCTGGAGTTACCACCGAGCGAGCACGAAGGGTGAGCAGTAACATTTGAGTCTGATTCAAATCCTGATTTCGGTTTTCCGAAATCACTCTATAAGAATCTTGTGTTTGTTCCCTCAAAAGGCCATGACTAAATTCCTTACTGTTCCTTGTCTCTTTCGTCTATAGGCTCGAAATACCTCGACGTCAACGAGGCGTACCGCCATAAAAAAAACCTACCATCAACTGAGTTATAAATATTTCAAACTTTAGTACAATTTGGACCAATAGGCCTAATAATTAATCGGTTTTCGTGTCTACATTAATCAATCAGTAACATCACAGTGCACATCCGAAAACGTAAAGGCCAAACCTCGCGAGTGAGTGATAACTTTCGGCTCTAGAATTCGTCAGGACGCATGTTCAATCCCGGTCAACTTTCCAAGGTTTTCTGAAATCATTTCAGGTAAATAATAGTATGATTCTCCAAATTTCATGGTCGAATTTCATCCCGTACCTTGACCACAATCAAATCCCGCCTTTAATGACATCAACACCAACCAAAAAAAAAAACCTGATTGAAATTCGCAGACAGAAATTTTTTGTGATTAAACAATTCATCCAATAATCTTTGTCATTAGATATTAAACGTTGTATGTGTGTTTTGCATCGTATTTATATTGAGATCAGGCACAGTCAATGATTTTTCTGCAACCCACGTGACAAATAATGATCAGCGATTAGCATATGACAAGATAAACGGATCCAGTACCGGTGCAAACAATTGCTGGTCGCCATTACTTCTTTACGTCAAATGCACTACAGGAAACTGGAGCAATTACAAATCGAAAGTGCGGATATAAATCAGCAACGGTGCTAAATAACTTCACGCCTGCATGTTACAGCATATTATTCCGCTGCTATTTACGTGAAGTAAATCCAGAATGCAACGAGAGAAAGTCATTTGGTTTATCTATGGGCGATTGAGTAATGTCGATATTGTAATCCCAATCGCAGAAGCAGCTGTCTGTGGTCAGATAACATTTTTACATAAATTTATCACAATAAAGCAGGGCGACAAAATCACGATACGGTCTGCAGTGAGATGGAAGCAGATATACTGCCGACAGGTTTCTTAATGCATATTTATGACGGCGTCAGATATCAAGCAATAAACTACTTACCTGGGTAACGATAGTCGTTGTCGCTGAGGGAACTGAATTGTCAGATTCGCATATCAAAAGTCTGGTGTCACAGATCTTTTAATGACCTAAAGCAGCGCTGGACTTGATCTCTTCAATTTTACTCGCATGAAAATAGAGCAATTTACACGTGACGTCCGCATGATCCATGTCAACAGGTGAAGTAATGAAACAACATGTAAGTAAAAAAGAAGAAACTATCAAACATTCGCTTTTGCTCTCAATATTATTTTAGATTCGTATAAATATATACTTCAAGCTTCTGTTATTTTCAGAAAATTTAAACCGAAATCTGCATAGCCAGACGGGGATTCGAACTCGGTTTTCCATAGTTTCCAGAAAACACACCAGGAAAATGTTGGGATGGTTCCTTCAAAGGCCATGGCTGAATTCCTTCCTTTTACTTGCCCTCAGTCCTTTCCTCAACGACGTCAAAGTTATTAGAGGAAGGAATGGACTGTTGGTAAGGAACTAGAAGGGATTCTGCCACGGCATTTTGAAGGAACCATCCTACAATTCACCTGGCGTTATTTCGAGAAACCATGAAAAATCTAAATCTGGATGGCACAGCCTCTAATGACCTCGTTGTTGACGAAGCGTAAAGCAATAAGCAAAAAACAAAAATCGTCGTTAGCGGTGGTTAACCTTTGTTTCCTTGACATGCCTTACTATTATCTTTAAGAAGAAGGAAGTCAGCGAAGAAGTTTTATTTGTGATCAGGGTGGTCAAGTAAAATTGCTGGCAGTGGGAAACAACGGCTTAGAAATGAACAAAAACTAACGTCTGTGTGCTCGTAAATTCGCTGTTGTAAACTATTCCTAATTATATTAATCATTTATAGAACTTCTAATGCAAAAATAAAATATAAAAAATCAATTGATAAGTAACGCTCATCAGTGTAGATATAAAATGTTGAACAATAGCATTAGGACTCGTCTTATGATAAGACACAGGTTAGATCACCGGATAGATATTCCAGATATTTGGTTTTCCCATGGTTTCTCTATACCACCCCAGACGAATTCCGGTATTGTTCTTAAGTCCACGCTACAACAATATTCTCTCGGTCCTAATGAGCTGGTCATCGACGAAACGCAAATTCGTAATTTAAAAATAAAAGTTAAATGGATGAAATTAGACAGGGTGTTACCATGTAACATTACTCATATAGCGAAAGGCAGGAGTGAAGCAAATTATTACTTCTGAAAATCGAGGATTGACGGATGAAATATTTTTATATTGGTTGGCAGTCTTCAGCTTCTTCAAAATTTAAAGTTGTGTTAACTAACCGAATTAAAGCAAAACCTCTAAACAGTTTTTTTTGTCAGAAACGTGGCTAAAATTGTTTCGAAAAAGGGAATGGTCGTATCAATGGGATTACGAATGGTAGAAGACAGGAATAATAAAATGTTCCGTATCCGTGAGCATACGCTCATACCTTGCACACCTTCTCACAGCAATGATTTGTAGCATTATTAATCTTTTACTCCGCGTTAACGGGCCAGTAAAAAGAAAGAAAAGAAAGACACTTCTGTGTTGGTTTAGTCAACTGTTTTTGCTTGTTGCAGTTTGTCTCGACCTACCGCATGGCACGTGCGATGCTCGGTTGCCTATACAACAGGCTCCTCCCTGGCTTCTAGTGAAACAAACGTCAGCTGTCAGCTTAGCCGATATAGGGACACATTTCTCAAATTCTAAAAATCAAAATCTGTTATTCATTCACGATTTTACAGCTTTTACGAACGAAATGATTTTAAATCGCATTCAATTACAAACGTATTGAGACCAAAACAGAATTTTTAACAAAGAAAAAAGATTCAAATCGTTGACCGCGAAGTAATGTCAAGATATAATTCAGACACTTATCAGAAATATTTATTGCAAAAGACGGTTCTGGTACTGGAAGGAAGCAAGTGTTTAGTATATACATTACTAAAATCAGATCGGTAATTATCTACCAAGATGAAAGACTTACTTCTACTACTTTATTCTTTAAATCTAATTAAAACTGAAAGTCCCTTTTTGAATAGCCTGCAGTAGAGAAATGACAACCACAACATAATAAAACTACAAGAACTTCTTCTCACTGATTTTATTCAGAAGACTCCTCAATATTATATTTCCTTTTGCTTCTGGTTTTACACCTTGTTTACGTCGTGGTCTTTAGAGGCGAGAAAGGACTGAGAAAAGGAATGGGAAGAAATTCGGCAATGACCTTTTGAAGGAACCATCCCGTCATTCATCTGGAATGATTTGGTGAAACTATGGAAAACTCAAATCTGGATGGCGGGATGGGGATTCGAACCCGCTTCCTCCCGAATGCGAGGCCAGACTGTAACTGTTCACCCACCGAGCCCGATTTGTTTTTCCATTTCTAAATCACGAACAAACAAGAAACCCTTCTTTTTGGCAATGAATTCATTCTATATGGTCATAAATATAAGATAATTCCTCCAACCAGAGGCGGAAAATTATTCTGTAGGAGAGAATAAAGAACCTCCAAACAGGCGACTTATCAATTTGAATGTGGCTACCGATAAACACATTTATCCTGGATTCCAAAATAGGGAATTGTCGGTTTCTGTAGTGCAGTGGCTGGCTGGCATGATTGCTTCACGTGCCGATGGTCACCAGTATGTTTTTCTTAATTTTTTTTATTTTTTCGCTTATGACCTTACGCCCCGTTGACCTCGGGGTCATTAAAGGCTGAAAAGGACTGGGGACAAGGAGCGGGAAGTAATTCGGCCAATAACTTTCAAAGGAAGCATCCCGGCATTCGCCTGGGCTGATTTGGGAGGATGTTCGGATGGGGATTCGAAACCACGTGCTGCCGAATGCGAGACCAGAACGTTACCGCTCAACCACAACGCTCGGTCAGCAGTCCGAATACGGTTGCAGGCCTGGGTGTTTAAATTAGTACTTGTGTTGTTGTTTTGTTTGTTCGGCTCGAACCGCATAGCGAGCGTGGTGGGTGAACGGATAACGTTCTGACCTCCCATTCGGGAGGACGCAGGTTTGAATTCCCGTCCGGGAATCCAGTTTTGGGTTTTAAATGGTTTCCCCAAATCACTCCAGGAGAGTGCCGCGATGCTTCCTAAAAAAGGCCATGGCCGAATTCCTTCCCGTTCCTTGTCTTTAGTCCCATCCTGCCTCTAATGACCTTAGCCGTCGACGAGGTGTAAAGCAATAAATAAAAAAAGGAAAAAAAATTTAAAAAAACGAACCGTGTCAATATTTTTATACTTGACGTTTCAATCATCATTCTGTGGCTTTCATAAGAAGACTGCCTCTGACGAAATTCACAGAATGATGGCTGAAACTTCAGGTTGCATAAAATTTACGCTTTTTCACCAGAACAACCAATATAACGTTGACAATGTCCATGGAAGTCAACGCAATCACATAATTCTTGTGTTTTTTTTTTTGTTTTTGTTTTTTTTAACACTGATAGCAGTGGACGTTTGTAATGATTAATGTACATATGGTAATTGGTAAACAAATGCCATATTTTAGAGGGAGTAAAATAGAATAAGAATTCCTCGATGAAGAAAGTGAATGCTATACGCAGAATTTAATTTCCGATAGTTGGTATTTCGTGTGTAGTGCACTCGCGCGTATCTGCACGATGAGCAACACGTGAAGCTCAAAGTACAAGGTCTGGTCGTGTGAAATGACCCGGTCACGTTATCCGCGGTACTTCGCAATCTTGGATCGCAGCCCTCCGCTAATTGGCTACCGCGCCACGGAGTCCTCGCCAATTATTGGGGGCCTCGGAGCGTGTCCAGGAAATCCCCTTTTCCCCAGGGACGCTGTCGTCGCAGGATATTACTCAGCCCGCAGGCGAGGGTAACGTTCCTCGCGGGAACGGAACCAAGTCAGCGCTTCTCACCAGGGTTATCATCAAGTACACTACCAGATTGGACAACGATTTCTTAATCCTATAGAATTCCGGAACTCTCTCATCTCTAAGTGCGGGCAAGAAGATGATCCTGAGATGTTTATATGGAGAATGTATCCGACAACGTCATCAAGGAACTAGTTTCCCTGGGTCAACCGTTGTTAACGTATGCGGAAACGCTTGTAGCAATAAGATATTCTGTGTCATTTATAACTGTTTGAGGAAACTGAAGGGCTGTAATGGTTGAGGCCTAATTCATTGCGAGCTGTATAGCAATTTTCTAATGTCTAATATACACTGAAGAGTCAAAGAAAATGATATCGTGTAGGGCTACAGCGAGCACGCAACACGACGTGGCATGGACTCGATTAATGTCTGAAGTAGTGCTGGAGGGAACTGACACCATGCATCCTGCAGGGCTGTCCATAAATCCGTAAGAGGACGAGGGGGTGGTGATTTCTTCTGAACCGCACGTTGCAAGGCATCCCACATATGCTCAATAATGTTCATGTATGGGGAGTTTGGTTGCCAGCGCAGATGTTTAAACTGAGAAGAGTGTTCCTGGAGCCACTCTGTAGCAATTCTGGACGTGTGGGGTGTCGCATCGTCCTGCTGGAATTGCCCGAGTCGGAATGCACAATGGACATGAATGGATGCAGGAGATCAGCCAGGATGTCACCTGTCACAGTCCTATCTAGACGTATCAGGGGTCCCATGTCACTCCATCTGCACACGCCCCGCACCATTACAAAGTCTCCACCAGTTTTAACAGTCCTCTTCTGGTACGCAGGGTCCATGAATTCATGAGGTTGCCTCCATAACCGTACACGTCCATCTGCTTGATACAATTTGAAACTAGACTCGTCAGACCAGGCAACATGTTTTCAATCATCAACAGTCCAATGTCGGTGTCGACGGGCCCAGGTGAAGCATCAAGCATTCTGTCGTGCACTCAGCAAGGGTACACGAGTGGGCCTTCAGCTCCGAAAGCCCACTCGATGATGTTTCGTTGAATGATTCGCACGCTGACACTTGTTGATGGCCCATCATTGAAATCCGCAGCAATTTGCGGAAGGGTTGTACTTCTCTCACGTTGAACTATTCTCTTCAGTCGTCATGGTCCCGTTCTTACAGGCTCTTTTCCCGGCCGCAGCGATGTCGGAGATTTGATGTTTTATCGGATTCCCGATATTCACGGTGCACTCCTTTAACTACCGAAATAGGTGAAAGTCGCTGGACGCGTAGTCTGGAGTGTAAGGTGAATGATCCATTTGTTCCCATTCAAAACACCTGATGATACATTTTATACTTCACTTGGCTTTTGGGTGATATTCTGCATTACATTTCCTGACACTGATAATAAAAAAAGGACGAGTAGCACTTTGAATATTGTTTCTATAGTATATCGTTTTTGTTTTAGTTATATTAAAATGTTGCCTTGGTTACTTCGGTTGCTTAATGCCGCAGCACTGACGATATAATACACCAACCATAAACATCTTCATTAATTATCTTTGATGCTCGAGAGATCTTCCACACAGAAAATAAAAAGTCACTTTAAACTCAGATTTAAATAAATTTTCAATTTAAACGAAAATTTTATAAAATTCATAAATGGTTTATATGGTGATCAAAATCCTTGCAAATTAATTACAATAAATTCGTAAGAATTTAATTGAAACCAACAGTTTGTAACGTTTCTGAGAACAGTGTTTTAGGTTAAAATTGTCAGCGACGTGCGGTATCAGGGAGAAAGGAAACGGAAAGAGGATGTCAGAGATAAAAGTCTGTTGATTCCGCCTCACAGATGAATTTACTCACAAGCCTGGTCGCTTTCTCTGCTGTTGCTTTATAATCACTGACTGCTTCATAACTATTTAAAACGACTTCGACCGATGTGCAGTATTTAACAGCTTGCGTTGTTATTTCCTCAGAGAAGTGATACATCGCGACCTCGTCCGTAAAAACAACCCAATTTATCCTAGAGTAGCATCTTTTTATATATATATATATATATATATATATATATATATATATATATAAAAGACATTTGGCCTATTAAGCCGTACAACCAGTTCTAGTGTTTATTTTTTATTATTACCGTGTGTTTATATTATTCATTTCAAGTGTTCACTTCTATCAAAGTGAAGAAAAGACAAGTCGAACATTTGTCAACGTTCTCGGCCAGACTCAAACCGGCGATTCTCAGAATGTGAAGCTAAACTAATCGTAACCGAAAATCTTGGTACTACAAACACCATTTTCACAAATTACAGTTATTGCACCAAGTATAATGACAAGTCGTACAAAATATTGTGAAATCTCATTTTATTCTGAAAGTTTCTTAAGGTGTGTCTAAATATAGCATTCCAAATCTTATTCACACAATCGTTTCATTGTACTATTGATTTTCCTAATAGATTGTATAGTTTATAATCGTCACCAGATCAGAATTTCCATTCATTATTAAATTTCATTAAGTTATTTACAGTTTTATCACAATTTTATTCCTGCTAGGAATATTCTGTTCATGAAATTTCCTTCAAATTATTTCCATGAATACATGATTCCAGAAATGCATCTTTAGTCTTGACGCCGTTTTTAAATATATCTCCTACTGTTGTAGGAAGTCCCCTTTTACGTCTATCACTGATTCTAAATAGTATTTCTCTCATTGCACAATCATATCTACAGACCCCGATTTTATCTGTGAATTCATTGAATTTTATAAGTGTCACCCATGCTTGTGAGTCAAACGGGTTCACGGTTCCAATAAGTTCAACCAATTTCATGGAGCCCCGTCACAAAATTTACAAGCGACATTGAATTCCTTTTAAGTTACCATTATTCTAATTATAATGTCATTACGTATTGATGGAAGCTCATTTCGGACTGAACAAGATCCAAAAAGCTGAAAGGACTAAAAACCGACAACTGAACGAATGGTGCAAAAAGAAGCCCTTTTCCGAACTGAAATGAAACAGAACTGGGAAATGAAACCGAACTGAGATCATAACTGTCTAAAAGGGCATTAAAACTTGAGATGTATTAGAAAATTCCCCAATGAGCTCCCATAAGATTTCAAACTTTTATGTCTTTTCTGAAATACATAATACTTATACTGTAGACATAAAACTGTTCTCACTAGAAACGAGTAAATAAATGCTAACATGAACCAGATGTCTTATGATTACTAATGAATAGAAACAGGAATCCGAATTGCCTTCTTCGATTATCTTAGGACTATGTCATTAGAGGCACCGAGGAAAGATTGAACCGATCAACGGGCATATTCTGAGTTACCACTCTCATTGCCCTCACAGAACTCCCCGACTACCCACTACCCCGCAGCCACCACCACCTCAGGAAGAAGACTCTTCCGAACTACCCGTCATTACAGCGGGGATGGTGAGGCTAGGCACACTTCGCCACCCATGTGGGTGCCCGCGGGGAGCATCGGGGACGCGGCGCCTGCCACGGACCAGGTAGAGAACTCAAGGAACAGGAAGAAAAACGACCATGGTTTTTTCAAAAAACCGGTATTCGCTAGCAGTGACTTTAGGAAATAATAGAAAACAGAAATTGGGTCACTCGAACAGGGATAGAATCAGTGTCAACCGAGCGTGGTGGGGGAGTGGTTAAAACTCTGCCCTCGCATTCGGGAGGACGGCGGTTAGATTCCCCGTCCGGGCATCCACATTTGTGTTTTCCATGATTTCCCCAAATCATTCCAGGCGAATGCGGGGATGCTTCCTTCAAAAGGCCATGGTCGAATTCCTTCCCGTTCCTTGTCCCCAGTCCCATCCCGCCTCTAATGACCTCGACGTCGACTAGTAAAAAAATGTATCCGTGTCGTCCCCAATACCAGACCATAATGTTAACCACTCATTCACCGGGTACGGTTTAATATTATCGATATGAACATGGCTATAACACCAAACTCCTGTTGAGAAAATGTCAGTCAGTATTGAGCATATTCAGTGAAACATCATTCCCTGAAAGGAAGCAGGGTTTGGCAAACACAGTTCCCCTCCAGGCTCTGCAGTTAGCCAGATGTGACACATCTGTTCGGTGACGAGACCCGTCTGCCGACACAGCTGCGTGCACCAGAGGCAGAACGAACGGCCTTCAGCGAGTAGAACATTTCCCCAAGAGGAAACAGACTTTCTTCACCCCGCACGGGATTCATGGATACCAACATAAACATTCCTCTAGGAGAAAATATATAGTTACTTGGTTTGAAATTATTTTATTAGGAAGGTATTACCCCGATACCGTCAAGGAACAACTATGACTTCATTTGTCAGCAAATTTGAAAATGAAATCTGTTGAGGACATTTTCCACACAATACTAATCGAACCATCCGCTCTCGTAAATAATTTCACAGTACAGTAACAACATCGAATGCCGATGTCGTTTTGCTGATCTGTTTAACATCTCGAATTGCTGTTCTTCGAAAAATCTGTTTAATATCTCGAACTGTGTAAGGTGACAAAGTCCCTTACACTTTAATTTTTGTGAATAATTTTTGTTAAAAGTTAATTAAATATTAGTCTTGCTTGTGTATACAAATGTGTTAAATTGTTATGAAAAAATGATAAAGATAAACGTATAATTAAAGTGCCAGAATATCTATGGACAATGGTTATCTATGATAATGTATATCTTTGGACGAGAAGACAAAGAAAATATGGCGAGGGTATGGATGAGAATAAAATATATCTGGCAAGTCGTTGAATAAAAGGAATGTAAGAAGTGTGTTTTGACCCTTGTGAATATAAATAAAAAGTGTTTTCGAGTGTTACTTCAAAGAATTCGTTGTCTAGATATTTATTATTTATTTGTTTCTGAACTGTGAATGGAAATAATCTGCCGGCTTCTGCAACTTAGATTACGG
The DNA here is from genome assembly GCA_031002005.1 of Vandiemenella viatica. NCBI lineage: Eukaryota > Metazoa > Arthropoda > Insecta > Orthoptera > Morabidae > Vandiemenella > Vandiemenella viatica. Next base: position 124,602,371 of record CM061914.1, read on the forward strand.
CTTGAAGACGGGCAGATTACATATACCTAAACCTAAATACAGGAAGAGGGGACCTTACAACTGGTGTTCTTCGAAAAAATTCAAAAAATTATAAACATTGGAGCTGTTGTCCCTTGAAACATACTATAAAAAATCTCAACGTGTACGGAGCGTAGTGACTGAGCAGTAACGCTCCGGCCTCGTATCTGGGAGGACGTGGGTTTGAATTCCCGTCCGGCCATCCAGATTTCGGTGTTCCATGGTTTAGCCAAATCACTCCGGGTTGGTTCCTTCAAAAGGCCATTGCCGAATTCTTTCCCTTTCCTTGCCCCCGCCGCTGATGACTACGTCGTCGATGAGACGTAAAGCCATTAGAAAAAAATCATCGTGAACGCCAAGATGTTACCTCGGTGCTTCGTTTGTAATTTAATTTGATGGAAGCATTTAGTGTACAGAAAAATAAGAATTTTTAATATGTGGTAAAAATGATGTGCAATTTGTCTCCATTTTTTTATTATTATTATTATTTTCAGCGGTCAAGTCTTATGTAAGGATGTTCCTTGTCTTCTGCCGTGTTTGTTCACTACTATCTACAGAGCCATACGCACAAAACAATGATTCTGATTTTCCTTTAAAGATGAAGATTTTGAGAACAATTAACTCGCCTAAGGCACAGTAAGTTTAGGAGCCATGTATAAATTTTCATCATCATCCACGGATCCACGGCTCGACCAAGATGCTCACAGAAGTGGTGGTGGTTGGGGGGGGGGGGGCAGCACTTATAATCAACAGATTGTTTACCAAAGGCCTCGATTAAATTCCAAATTTTTTCGCAGTGCATTCGGAGCGAGGGCATAGAACACTGTTGATGGTGGTTTATTTGTCCTATGTGATTTAGGTACTTCAAACTGGAGGCCCGCATTTTGTCTACCGATAGAGTAGTCCTGAATAGAACAACATCACCTTTCATCTTCTCCCTACTTTCATCTCTCCTGCACAGCAGAAACAACACACTCATACGTCACCAACATCTACAGCTTTACAGTAAAATTCCAATAAGGCAACGATACCGGAGAAGCAACGAGAACCTCCCGAAGGAGGCATACTAAGTCACTGTGTCAGAGTGTCGTATTTTATTATTTCAGTCGATGTTATTTTATTTATTAAAGCCTTTTGCTTTATAAGTAACATGGATGGAAATATCGTACCGAATCATTTTTCAAAAAGTTCTTGTAGCGAACAATAATAATAATAGTCTTTCTAATTTTCCATTTTACGTTTATTTCGCCTTATTTTCTTTTCAAACAAACCGAAGCAGGTCCTTAGCTGATCAGCAACGTTTATTTCAACACCTCGCAAGATGCTAACTAAGCTCGTCTAGTCGCTCGCCAACCAAAACTTTTTCTCGTTGTTTCTCCTCTCGTCTCCATAACAACCGATTTTCTTTTTCTAAGAGTAATTATTCTCTGGATGTTATACTATAAAACGTAGGACGGCCAGTTCCTTTCTACTAGAACCTACAGTTTAACGTGGAATCTGAATCATGAAACGTCTTTGTATAGCTCATGTGATCCAACACAAATCTTAAAAATTTCTAGCCCAACCGGGATTTGAACCAGGAAACGGGCCCCCAAATTTTGAATACAGACGCCTTAACTACTTAACCACAAGAGAACGAGAAACTACCCCACTCATAATTCACCAGATGGTTGCTATGGAGGCCGAATACCTTATTATGACGCCCTGGAGACTGGGCATTGCGCGAACTTAACCTACAAATAGCAGTTGCTTCACTCCCCTTAAACACAGTCCCCGAAATGTTACATTACGATGAACTGTGACTCCTCTACAAGTCACACACTTTTCCTGCGAAATACCGTTCTCAAGGACGCGAGGATCTTCTTGGTCAGCGGAGATGTGCACCATCTGTTCCCACTGTGGCAAGGCCGCCTGTGCAAGCAAGGCCGGACCGACTCGCTCCAGGTGGCAAGCGCAGTCCAAATAAAGTCAAATGGAACAAGGAGGCCCACCAGGCAGCAACGGACCTTGCGACCCGCTGCCGCTGGGTGCCAGCCAACCCAACAGCCGGACAACCTTTCGGCGCTTTGCCGTGACCCTCGACAGAGCTACGCAAGCGACAGCATGCCGTGTTACACGTCACAAGCAGATGCAATTTTTTTAGATTTCCAGAAAGCCTTTGACTCTGTGCCACACAACCGCCTTTTAGCGAAGCTTCGAGCGTACGGTATATCGGATCAGCTTTGTGAATGGATAAAGGATTTTCTAACTGGTCGGTCGTAGTATGTTGTCGTTGAAGGAGAAAGTTCTTCTAATCTAGATGTTACATCGGGTGTACCTCAAGGAAGTGTAATAGGACCACTTCTTTTCTTAATTTTTATAAACGATCTCGGAGACAAAGTGAAAAGCCTTGTTAGATTGTTTGCTGATGATGCGGTTATTTATAAGGAAGTAAGAAATTTGGCCGATTGCTTTGAAATTCAGCGCGATCTGGATGTTATTTTGGCTTGGTGCGCTGAATGGCAACTTACTCTAAATTGTAAAAAGTGCAAGACAATGAGCATAACTAACAAAAAGAATCCGATTGTTCAGAAATACAAGGTAAACAGTTCAGTTATTGATATGGTCGATTCTATGAAATATTTGGGAGTAACAGTACAAAGGAACATGAAATGGGACCTACACATTAATACGTTAGTAGGTAGATCAAATTCTAGGCTGCGATTGATAGGTCGAATCATGAAAAATTGTAATGAACAAACAAAGGAGATAGCGTACAAATCTCTTGTGCGTCCAAATTTGGATTATTGTTGTGCCATTTGGGACCCGTTTCGTAAGGAATTGATCGAAAGTATAGAGAAAGTACAGAGAAGAGCTGCTCGATTCGTGACCGCTTGCTACAGTCCTTATGAAAGCGTCACAGAACTGATTAGTAGATTAGGTTGGGAGTCTCTGGTAGATAGACGACACACGTTTCGTTTAAACTTATTGGAAAACATGCGTACTCCCACTTTCACTTTTGAGTGTAGTGAAATACTTCTTCCACCAACCTATTTGAATCGGAAGGACAGGAAAGATAAAATTAGAGAAATAAGGTGCCGGACTGATTCTTATACGAATTCTTTTTTCCCCCGTACCATTAGGGATTGGAATGCACAGCAAAGAGATTAGCTTTGGTGCTGAGCAACCTCTGCCACCCACAATTTTGTGAATTGCAGAGTATATACGTAGATGTAGAAGTAGACAACACTTTACAACTGGTAGCATCTACACTAGCCAGGTTAACAAGGGCCCCGGTGCAAAAAAAAAAAAAAAAAAAAAAAAAAAATTATTTTGGGCCCTCAGGCCAGATGGGCGACCTTAATTTTTTTTGTTAGCTCTGCCAAGTTGCTGGTAGGGGCCCCCTGAGCTGAGCTTGGGGGCCTCTGAGCTGAGCTTGGGGACCCTGAGCTGTGATTGGGGGCCCCCCTGAGCAGTAGCGTATCTAGGTTCACAAGGCCCCCAGAGCTACAAAAAAATGTCTCCCATTTGCCCTGAAGGCAGAGCTGCGCTTGGGGGCCCCCTCAGCAGCATTCGGGGGCCCCCTGAGCGTGGGGGCTCCGGTGCACTGCACCTCCTAGCCCTATGGTAGCTACGCCCGACACTACCGGCTGACACGACATTCAGACATCCAACCTTTTCGCTAAATAACGGTCTTCGAATGAATAATACTAGTAGCTTTCTTTTTATCTATCCTCCATCAACGAATAAATATTCACAGAACTCTCACTGTTATTTCTTCATGATTTATTCGTTTTTTCCCTTATCTTTCCAATAGTTTCTGTCATTTTTTTCACCTGCATCTACATCTGTATATTCTGCAATTCACAAAATTGTGGGTGGCTTAGTGTGCTTTGCGCCAAAACTAGTCTCTACTTCTGCATTCCCGAATGGTAACAGGGGGAAAATAACTTGTGTAAGCATCAGTGCCTCTCCTATCATAGTGATCCAAATAGGTTGATGGACGAAGTATTTCATCGCACTTGTAAATGAAGGTGAGTGTACGCATGTTTTCCAATAATTTCAAACGAAACCTTTGTCGTCTATCTACCAGAGAACCCCAGACCAATCCGTGATTCAATTCTGTGACACTTTGGTAATGTATGTGCCAAGCTGTCACGAATCGAACGGCTCTTCTCTGCACTTTCTCTATACTGTCAATCAATCCCTACGAAACGGATCCAAAACTGCACAAATATGGATGCAAGAGTTTTTTACGTTATCTTCTTTGTTTGTGCTTTACAATTTTTTCAAGATTCGGCCTATGAATCGCAGCCTATAATTAGCTCTGCTCACAACCGAACCAATGTGCAGGTCGTATTTCACGTTCCCTTGCACTGTAACACCCAAATACTTCAGGGAATCTACCATATCAGTAACTGAACTGTTTACTTTCTACTTCTGAACTAACGGATTCTTTGGGTTATTTATGCAAATTGCCTTGTACTTTTTTAAAAAATATAGTCGATGATGGCGAAATAACATCCAGATCGCGCTGAATTTATTCCCTATAGATGACCGACCGTATCAACACCGAATAATCTCAAGCTGCTATTCACGCCGTCTATCTATTTTCTCTTTTTTCTTCTAACTGTAAAATTTCGATCCTTTAAAATTTGATCAGAAAGCATTGACTTAATCCACCATTTCTGCGCATTGTTCTGCAGTAGGTAGGTTTGTAAGTAGCCACCATTCCATCAGTTCCAAATGTTTGTGCCAATGCCGCATCAGAATAAAGACACGTCTCCCTTAAAAAGAGATACAGGGCAACTGAGATGAAACGGATTACTGAATTCTTACGCATCTATAGCACTTGTCCCTTGGTTGCCTCATATTAATTATACCAAGCACGATTGCACAGTGCTGGCCGCAGTAATCCGATCAGCCCGACAAACAAGGTTATCGTGAAAGGCGCCGAAGTGATGGTCGAAGAAATATTGTGTCATTTCAAAGCGCAGTCAAGGTATCTCTTTAAAGCTATTCGGGTTAATTGCTTTTTCCGAGAGTGAGTCACTGCCGTTTAGCGGAGGTATTCAAGATTCAAGAGGTACAAGGTTTCTTCTAAACCTACAGTACGCCGATGGACAATTTTCACTTTTAACACACTGATAGGCTCCTCATTAACTAACAGATTCGTCCTGTAATCAATATTAATGACGATTTCCCTTCTCACTTCGTTCTCCAATGTACAGTTTACTGTCGGTGGTCGCGGGGGTTTTACCTTCCCCCATAGGTTACTGATTAGTGTTTACTACTGTTCTTGACTGAGTCCAATAGTTCTGCCAAAGAACAACACATGAATCGCTTTTCAATTAGCATTTATTTTTCCGTGGCTCTAAAATAATATAAGGTAGCATAGTTCCACAACAGACACTGAAGCACAAACATACATATATTCCAGCGATTAAACTCACAAACAAAAATTCTGAGGACGACTGACAACTAACTACTCGTCTCTGCCGGTCGTTTACAAAAAAAAAAAAAAAAAAGTGCAGAATAACACAGAGAAAGCCGACCGATGTTTTCTAACGCCGACAATGCAGTCAACAAACAAAACCACATTAAAACAATAAAAATTAATACAAAATCATTCACGATCATCAAACACACGGAAATTGAAATTAAAGATATTTACTGGTACTTGCACGCAAACTTATCAACATAAACCAGCCCAAAGAGTTGAGAATTGACCTCCAAACATAGTGGCTCACCTTCGAAGAGTTATACTCATCGTTGGCACAGTCAAATTTGGAGCTTTGATTTACGGCTGCAAAACCTCGCCGACACCAAGCATTTTATACCTATTGGCAGGTCGTACTACGTACTAATTGGCGAAGTGTTGCCATCTGTCTGTGAAACATGTAACTATGTTCAGCGTGTTTTATGTTTGTGAAATGTGTAGCTTACGAGGCACAGTCTCGGCTTTCGCCTTGATGACTGCGGAAAACCGTGTACAATCCCAGTCTGGACGGCCGGAACGTGGCGGCTTGGGTTTGTGCCCGGTCCCGTTGTACCGCCTCGATCACGGCAGGTTGCAACCAATCTTACTGTGATGGTTATTAAAACTTTGGCGACAATGTCTTTGTTTGCAACCAAGGGCGCCGGGAGGGGGATGCAAGGGGGTGCACTTGCACCCCCCTGCTATGAAAGAAAATACACAGAAAAAGATTAAGAGAAAAAAAATTACTCTTAAATTCACTGTTTGAATGATAACTTAAGATGCCTAGGTTGTTAGCGAAATTTGTTCAACACCTTGTCAATAAATTCAGCATTCTATAATGTAATGTATTTAAAAAAAAAAAAAAAAACAGATGAGATGCACCCCACTTAAAGTATTTCTGCCGGCGCCCATGTTTGCAACGTAATGGGTCAGGAGTATTTCCATTCACAAGACCTTATAACAACCAATTAACTCTTCACTCATCCGGGCCAATGGATGAGCGGTAACATTTAGGAGGGCCTGGTAAGATTCCTCGACGAACCATTCTGTTTTCGGCTTAAAGAAGGCATCCGCAGCAGATATCAATAATTTCTAGGCTATCCTGATGGTGCCGTGGCCTACCTTCTGCCGAACCGCTGGCCCTTTTTTATTTTTACTTATGGCTTTACACCTCGTCGAGGTCATTAGAGGCGGGATGGGATTGAGAATTAGGAACGGGAAGGAATTCGGCCAAGGCCTTCTGAAGGAAGCATCTCGGCATTCGCCTGGATTGATTTGGGGAAACTATGTAAAACCCAAATCTAGATGCCCGGACGGGGATTCGAACCGGCGTCCTCCCGAATGCGAGGCCAGAGCGCTAACCGCTCACCCTCCACGCTCGGTGAGCGTGAAAAATTTACTTCCCAATGAAGGAATAGGGAACTGACTAAATGTAAGCAAAGTATTACGTCAGAACGAAGAACATAATTCAATTTATCTCACACGGAGCCTGTCAGAAAGTGATGATTAGGTCTATCTACACGTAAGCGCTCCTTATAAGACCAATACGAATTATTTGTGTTACGAAAAACGTAGTATTCTATTTTGATGTGAGGTTATCTTTTACTGACGAAGAGGGTAGCTTTATGCGAAAATTTTCTAAAATCATTATTTTATTCCAGAGATCTATCGACAAAAAGTTTCATTGGGTGATTGGACCATTTACAATGGATATTCCACGTACAACTATTTCCTGTATACCTTTTCCTCGATCTGAGATATTAAAAACAAAGGTTTGTGCTAGTGCAGATTACACACTCGTTAACACATCTCTCGCCCCAGTCGTAAGTTGGAGTTGCGAGGGTCAGCTGCTACGAGAAACGGAATGGCAAGGTTAGACACCTGCGTATTTCATTTGAGAAGACGTTTCTTAAGGCGTAACAGCTCTTTCGTAATATGTCATTTTTGCCACACCCTTGAGAGCAGGAAGAAAACTATCTACTGCTAAGTTGCGAATCCAAAGATCGATACGCTGCACCGAATTATGAAGCAGTCAATACCTCTAGTTTAAATTGCACGTGTTTGCTGACAATTAGACACGTGGTCTATTGATAAAGGAAAGAGACTATTGGCAACTTTAAATGAAACGGAGATAGTTATATAATTGTTGCAAAACTCCGAGAAGTATATTATGTAACTAAAACAACCGGATTCTTTTATAACCTAGACCATAAATTCGTAATGCAGAAAATCATACTATAGAGCTCAGGGAGCGTCCATAAACTACGTAACCACACTTTGGCCTCCTCTAAGCCCCCCCCCCCCCCAAGTAGTTTGACGTGGCTTTTATCTCTATACGCTCTATACGACGGAAATAAATATTCAGTTGCTGTAGTTTGTTTTGTACCTAATTTTAACTGTGACAAATAATATGAATGAAAAGCTACGTGGCTTGGCTCCGAATCCCCCCCCCCCCCCCCCCCGTAGCCTTTCGTAGCTTTCTACCCAGCCCCTCCCCTCCCACCACCCCTAGACCGAGCCGCAAGTTTATGGACGCTCCCTAAATGAAATAATATTTGATACTGTTGGTGTGACAAGGTATCTTTGGGAAGAGCAGCTTTGCACTTGGTTTCATTCTCTACCTTCTTACCTGTTCATATACGTACTATGCACAGAACACCACCACCACGTCTGTCAACACTATATAACTTTTTTCTTTTTTAACTGCTTAACGTCTCTTTACAGCGAGGTCTTTAGAGACGGGAAAGGATTGGGGTCAAGGAACGGGAAGGAATTCAGTCACGGCATTTTGAATGAAGCATCCCGCTATTTGCCTGGAGTGATTTGGGAAACCGTGGAAACCCCAAATCTGGATGCCCGGACGGGGATTTGAACCACCGTCCTCCCAAATGCGAGACCAGAACGCTAACCGTTACACCACCACGCTCGGTCTCTATATAACAAAATTCTCAAACAAACCTGCACTTACCATACAGAGAACAGAACACACGTTTCACCAACATATTCCTGTATTTAAGTTCTTCCATTGCGTTTAGCGATAGACCTAACAATAGAGTGCTCGTATAAACAGCTATGGTACTGGCGGAAAACCTATAAAACGCTAAGAAGATGAAATTTTTTTAAAAAAAAATCTCCTACTATACCTCACAATTACATATTTTATTGTTGGTAGCTGATCTAGTTTCCTCTTATTGTGAAGGCAGTAGGCCTATGTAGAGCGGAAAACAAATATTTCAATTCATTTATAATTATTTTAACTTAAAATATAACGAGCCTAGTTGGTGAGAGTTAACTCTTGAACCTGAAATCCGGGAGGATGCGAGTTCGATACCCCGTTAGGCCACCTAGATTTCGGTCTTCCGTGGATTCCAAAAATCAGTCCAGTCTAATGCCGAGATTGTTTTTCAAAAGACCATGCCAAAATCTCTCCGCTTCCTTTCTCAATCATCTCACATCTCTAAAAACCTCCATGCCTTTGTCATGAAATCTCGAAGAAAACAAAACTTGTAATAATTATTAAAGTATTATAAAGTTTGTACTTCCTGTACCTTTGTTTTAATTTTTGTAGCCCATGTCTAAAAATGAACATGGAACATTTTGTTTCTTGATTCCTTAATTTGAAAGTAGTGTTCGCAAAGTGTTTCCAGTCGGCCCCAGTAGTATAAGGTGCGCGGGATGGATCATTTTAAACAAGTGTGTTGGTACTGACTTGTCCATAATATGAGAATCAATAATGCTAGTGACGAAATGACAAATGCTGAGATAATAAAAAAAGGTTAAAGAGATATATTTTAAATCTAATCGCTGCTCATCTGTTAGCGACAGCAAATATACAGGCGGACGGCGCACGTCTTATAATCCATTCAATGAAGAGAGTCGTGGAATAAATTCGATAGAGGCGTTACACTGACAATACACCATGCTGACACCTACACGGGGCAAACATTTACCTCGGGAGGTGGGTAGTAAATTACACCGTGCAGCACGCATAAATTTCTGTCGTGCGTCACGCTCTGTAGCATTAAAAACGATTTATTACGGTCCAAACAGGCGTATTGGCAACTAGAATATTTCTCCGGCTGGCAAATCTCCAGACCGTCATTACGACAGCTTTCGCTTGAATTTGAAGCAGGAGAAACAAAACATTCCCCTCGAAGAAAACAACAGCGTTAACGTGATTATTCACGACGCTGAATAAGTCAGCAGAGGTTACGCCAGTTTCCTTAAAGGAATCGTAGCGCGGCCATCAAGCAACTTCGTTTAGTTTATGTCACACACACGTTTAATTACGTATAGGTAATCCTGGTGTAACACACTGAACACTCGTGCCGAGAAATCGTGGAGTGATAACTTCAGATTTCGTTACTGAACTGATTGGTTATTATTAATTGAAGCTCGAGGAAGGAGAGGCTTCGGAAGCTAGTGGTGCATGTGGGAGAGCGTCTGTCGAATGGGGCAGCGTCCTCCAGGAAAACTCGCCTGACGCTCTCTCCACAGATAAGGGAGCGTCCACAAACCACGTGCTCGGGGGGGGGGGGGGGGGGGGGAGGGGTTGGCTGGCAAGCTACGTTAGGCTATATGGAGTGAGGGGCCAGGCCACGTAGCTTTTCATTCATTTTATTTGTCACCGTTAAAAAGAGAACACTCAACAGCATGTGAATATTTATTTCCGTCATTTAATTACCTCCGTATGTAATGTACGATATAGTCTAACTGGAACAGTACAAAATGTCTTCTGGAATCAATAGTTGAAAAAGCTGCATGCCATGTTGGGGTGAGGGGGGAGGGGGTCAGGCAAAAGCCACATCAGGCTACCTTGGAGGAAAGGGGGTTCACAAATGGCGGGATAGAATTTGGTCGTGGCATTTTGTGAAACGGTAAGAATATTAATTAAGAAAGTAAAGAAATTCACGCGTTGTATTTGTTCACCGACACAAGAGAGAACGATGCGATTAACATTTGAGATATCTACTTTATCAGCTGAACACATTTCTTTACTCAGGTAGGATATATACGATTCGGATAAAAACCACGGACAAATGTCTTCTTAATTATTGTTGTTATATGCCTTCTTGCATTGTTAATCTCATAAAAACGGGGTTTCCTTGATATAGCTGGATGTTTTGCGCATAACGTATTCCTCTGTTCGTCCCTATCCGATTTCCGTCATCATTCCATGAACGATGTCCATGTATGAACGAAAGCATAAAATTCTTCCACGGTAGCTGCATAGCTAGGAACCGTCACTCCACAATGCTACATTTTACCTGCCGATCAAAGACTAACAACTTTGGCTTCATTACAACATGAACACCCCCTAGGTGAGGTTTCATGAGATTTCGCCGGATCCTCCCCCCCCCCCTCCCCTATTTCACCTCACGTAATTAATGGACGCCCCCTTACGCGATAAAAGCATATTTTTTGATAGTGCTCATAATATTCGTGTCAACCGATTCAGAACATAAGAAGTTTGGGAAAGGTTGGGGAAAAAGAAAGGAACGAGAAGGAAATCGCCGATGACCTTCTGAAGGAACCAACTCAGCTCTAGCCTACAGTGATTTTGAGAAATCAAGGAAAAATGAAATCTGCATGGTCAGTCAGGAATCGAACCTGCGAACTTCCGAATGCCAGGCCCGAGAGTTACCGCTCACCAGCCTCTGTTTGAGGTTCTTCAATGTTACTTTTTGATACATGATCTCATAGTCGTGATTTTCTAAAAGAATTTTAGTGAGGTATTTTATAGAGCATATTTACACTAAATAGAGCATTCATACGTATATGCGTTTAATCTCATGCAAATACTTAAAAACTTTAGTACATCTAATAACAGAACATAACAATTAACTCAGGAAACTGCACGTAGCCAAGATTTAAATATATCTAATATCAGCATAAAGGATTAGAAGTTAAGGCGTATACTGGCGATGAGGCATGGAAAGGTATTGCAGTAGGTATGAAAAGTAGTTCATGGAAGGGAAAAGATGACCATTACCACAAGCTGTCACTCGATTTCAGGCACAAGGGTGTGGGAAGATTTTCTTTTTTAGGTAAGGGTGTCAGGGACTGGAATGAGTTACCAAGGGGAATGATGAATAACTTACCGAAAACGTTAAAAGAATTTAAAGTTAAAATTTGTAGAGGGAAAATGTAGGTGGGTGAAGGATAGGGGGAAGTTGGGTGTGTAGGGAAATTGCCAACGGAGCGTGTGCTTCATTGCAATTAAATAAATTAAAAATTAAATTAAATCTTGAAATAACAATAAATATAAAAAAAAAAAACATTCAGTTCTTTCTGTTTCTCTCGTAAACAGCAATAAGCTTCTTTGATATTCTCCAGTGGTTCCCAAATACTTTTTCCTTCACTTCAAGAAAGAGTTCAACCTGGCGTACCCCTTATAACTCAAATAAAAAATGAAACCATTTTGAGGTTTTTGAAACCAACGTCATATAAAAATTAATGAAAGTAAAAAAAAAAATAAGCAAACATTAGTATTGCCAAACATATTTTTTTAATTACCTTAGTGAATATCTTAGCCAAGATATTATTGCGCGTGCCCCTGGGATACGCGTGCCACCTATTGAGAACGATTCATCTATTCGTTACTATCCCTATTCTAGCAAGGTCAGAGATTCGCTCATTCAGCGGCGGTGAAATATGATACAGACCATTGCGGTCAGCCGCACTATTAACGGCTGACAGAAAGATGGTTAGGCTGACAAAAGATGGTTAGGCTGACAGTAAGGCGAGGCTGTGAAAGCGAAGCCATGTGCTGTTTCCACCACATTGGCAGTCGGAAGAACAAGTGTTAAAATTAAGGTCCATCCTCTCATCTTTCAAACTTGGCGATCTCAAGATCACATTGTACCTCAATAGAGGTCCTGGTGAATGTACGTAGTTTTCTTTACCACCGAGCGTGGTGGGTGATTGGTTAACGCTCTGGCCTCGCATTCGGGAGGACGCCGGTTCGAATACCCGTCCGCGCATCCTGATTTGAGTTTTCCATGGTTTCCCCAAATCACCCAGACGAATGCCGAATGGCAGAATTCCTTCCCGTTCCTTGCCCCCAGTCGTTTTCCGCCTATAATGACATCGTCGTCGACAAGGCGTAAAGCCATAAGCAAAAAAAAAGTTCTCATTCTTATTTATTATAGGCCTATTTATTATTATTAATTGTGATGTAGCTTATGCTACTGTAGCAATTTTCCTACAAATGTAATCTATACAAATGTAACATTTTTCTTCTTAAAGTTGTTTCATTGTTGGGGTAAATTGATGGGCTTCTTCCCCAGTAACTTCTCGCCATCTCTGACTCCTACTTGCAAATGTAAACTTTACACCTGTCTGAAATGCTAATTTATGATCATGGTCATTCATTATCTTTCTCTCACTATTCCAAATTCTGCGACACTACCGCTAATGAACTGCTTATACATTCTCTTCACCCGTCTCTCTCTCTCTCTATCTTTCTTACTGACGTGGTGGGTGAGCAATAACGCTCTTGCCTTGTATTTGGGAGGACGCGGGTTCGAATCCAGATTTCAGTTTTCTGTGTTTTCCCGAAATCACTCCAGGTGAATGGGGGGGAGGGGGGATCCTTCAAGAGGCCATGGCCGAATTTTTTCCCGTTCATCGCCCACAGTTCTTTCCCGCCTCTAATGACATCAACAAGATGTAAAGCCATAAGCAAAAAAAATAAATAAATAAAGCCGTCTTTGGTCTTCCGATGACTCCTAACACATGTCCTTTACAATACAAGTTGTTGAATCTACCCTACAGTAAATTCTACCAACAAATCTAGTTGCCTTTCTTTCCCCTCTGAAACTCCTCCATCTGATATTCGTATTGTGGATCCCGCCACTTGAAGCAAGACTCTGGCCAATTTTTCATAGTTTCGCACCATTATTTCTTTCTTACATCTCATCAGTACCTTCTCTAGCAGATGTATCACATCTTCTTATCACCTGTTTAATATGTCCTGCCCAGTTAAGTTCATTATCAAAGTATATTCCAAGTTATTTACATCTCCCAGTAATCCTCTTTAATGTCTCTCGGGATACCAGCAAAACAACAACAAAAAATACCAAAAAGTTCTAGCCCACCAGAAACAGCAACACTTCAGGTACGTACCCTCTCATTACACGGACATAGTATTTTCAGTCACAAAAGGCGAACGTATTTCTTCAAACAGCTTGCTGGCGCTAATATACAGCTTCCATCGTGAACTATGCATGCGAGTCTTAATATCAAGCTGTCAAGCTGGCAACCAGACGTCACTAGTTCGAAAAGGGTATGAATGACTTTAACTGAACGTAGATCTTGTATACGTCTATAAAGTATGAATGGAGCACCACCGCATACTGAAAACTTAAACCTGGGGATGGCTGGTATAATCGAAACTGTTAGATACTGTTATAAAATACCTTTCCACAAACGTTGCAGTTTAACAATAGTTATCTTAAACTGATACTAAGAATGTCTTATCTTTCTAAGTATAAACAGCATTGTTACACGTGTTCCGTAGATAACGAGCATTCTATGTACGTACATCTATAAACGTCAAAATCTCGATATTGCTTGAAACTTTCAGATAATGAAAAATCAAATTGCTCTGCCTTCCTTCTGTCTGGTTGAACAGCTTGATTTATGAAGAAAAAGAGAACTGTGGTACAGTTCGAAGTGAGACTTAACATGGATTATCAAGACGCACTTCAGATACAGAAAGCAAGAGTTCCAGGATTTTTAGATTAAGTTAATTGATTCGTCCATCGCATGGGGACGTTAGGTCATGTGACCTGCTTGGCATCTTTCAAAAGAGCAGGTCTGGATGGGTCAGTACATTTTTGATTCATTCACAGTGAGAACAACACACTACAATGAACATTACAGTCACCCACACAAATAGGAAATAAATCACTCCAGTTCGTGGGATGGCAGGGAAAAACTGCCCCAGTTCAATTTCCCAATATAGTACTAACTTGGAGAAGTAAGTAACTCCGCGACCGAGCATGGTGGGTGAGCGGTTAGCGCTCTGTCCTCGCATTCGGGAGGAAGGTGGTTCGATTCCCCGTCCGGGCATCCAGATTTGGGTTTTCCATGGTTTCCCCAGATCACTCGAGGCGAATGCCGGGATACTTCCTTCAAAAAAGGCCATGGCCGAATTCCTACCCGTTCCTGGTCCCCAGTCCCATCCCGTCTCTAATGACCTCGACGAGGCGTAAAGCAATAAGTAAAAAAATAAAAATAAAATAAATAGCAACTCCGTCAACGCTTGGGTCACCGGATAAGGCGAAGATCGTCAAAGATTTAAAAAAAAAGACGATGCGTGGATTGTAACAAACGGGAAGGTTTTTAATAATGCATCCCCACCTTCCACAGAATTCTTAAGCACAAAGAAATGTAACATCGAATCTGGACCGTTCTCATCTACAGATTAAGAATCGGTTGGAATGTATGGCGCAACACAACCGCCTTTGCGGTATCTTAGCATACGGTTTTCAAATCAGCCTGCTTACTGCTCTCTCCTACCTCTGTAAATTTTATTACCATTGTGAAAAGGGAGCTAACGCGTTCTTAGCGCCTAGTACAAATTCGGGTATCCCAAACAACTACTGCCGATGCAGACTCCACCTTAATCTAGGAGGAAACGACTCCAGATATTGAAAGTTTCGCTGTCAACACTCTTCATTAACAAAACTTACGATTCTGCTGTCGAGAGGTATGTTTTCCTCAAGAATGATGTTTTAACCTACACAAACTTAGTGACTCTTGGTATGCAATTCATGAAGAATTCAAGTGTCATGATTACGAAACTGATAAAAGTTATGGCAGAAATAAAGGCTTCTTTTAGATATCCAAAAACCACTAAGCCTAATGCAAAAGTAAGTGCCACCGGAATTACTAATTACTGTAATCATAATATCCAAATTCGGAGAACCTATTTTAAAGGCTATGAGATATAGGTAAACAAAACCAATAACAAGGTTACTGAACTAAAATACTTGAAAGTAAAAATATGAAAGTTCATGCTATACGTACGGCTTCCAGATTTTAAAGACCTGTACTATGAAAGCAAAACTAGTAAAAACGTTATCCACTTTAAAAACTTGAAAGTGTAACTATGAAAAATCATAACACCGCAGTTCTCCCAGTTTTAAAATATATATACCAAATATCTTTTTAGCATGTCTAAGATAAAGTTTTATTTTTACCTATAACTTTATTAGTTCTCAAAAAGTTAGACTGTGAAATTCTTCATCAGTATTATGTAGCAAATCACTGTGTTTGATGTGCCGGTTGACATTTTATTCTTGAAAGCAGTGTTACAAAACGTTCATGTAAGGATTAATTAGGCATGAATAACAAACTTATATTTGAGCTATTGTTAAGAAACTTTTTACCATTACTTGTACTCTAACTTAGAAGTGAGGTAAATTTCGTAGGATTCTGAAAGAAGTAGGAAAATGTTCACCGAGGGAGGTGGTGTAACGGTTAGCGTTCTGGCCTCGCATTCGGGAGGACGGCGGTTTGAATCCCCGTCCGGGCATGCAGATTTGAGTTTTCCATGATTTCTCAAATCACTCCAGGCAAATGTCGGGATGCTTCCTTCAAAAGGCGATGGCCGAATTCCTTCCCATTCCTTACGCCCCATCCTTTCCCGTCTCTAAAGACCTCGCTGTTAAGAGACGTTAAGCCGTTAAAAAAAATTTAAAAAAATGTTCACAACAATTAAGCAGGTTGAAAGCCAAAAACTTCTTAACTACCATACGATATAATTAAATGCGCTGGTATTCAAAGATATTCAAAACGATTTTTGACAGTAAAAAGAACAAATCTATTAAAAAAGCAAACTGATACTTTGCACTATTGATACATACAAATTCGGTATGCCTCATTTCTGTTGAAAATCTTTGATAATTCGGAAGTTGCTGTAATGCTTTATAGGTTCAGATGCTTAATTTTGATTGAGATGGAGCATATGCACAAGTGCCAATTTCCATACAAACCTATCTTCCCATTTTTGGTGTTTTATTTTTTTCCATAAATTCTTTGAGCGCAATTTCCCCTCCCACCTCCTTTTCCATTTCTTGCAGTGTTTTTAGTAAACTGTCCATCACTTTCCTTAGAAATTTATTCCATACCCTGACTCCCTCACATGCAGAAGGGAATTTTCTCACTCCCTTATATCTTAAATCAAGTGCCAGGTGTGATCATTGTCGTCTTTTCCCTTCCATTCACTAATCCTAATTCCTCTACAAATTTCCTTACGCATCATTAATATACGCTCTACACACTACCGGCATTCTCTTAACTCTCCTCCTTACCGTAACTCCCAGTCCAACTGATTTATCATCTCAGTTGTATTCTGCGGTAATTTCCCAAACAATCATTTCTTCCACTCTTTACACTCCTTCCAATTCGTGTATTTGTTACCAAACTGTGTCTCATAACTACGCCCCCCTATTCAAGCAATGATCTGAAGAAAATTTTGTAACCTAATTCCTACATATCTGTGGTACATCTCCCCATCACCATCTCGTGTAAATGAAAGATTTTGAAGCTTCTTCGTATAATCTACCCAACTGTGTTTACTCTCAAATGTTATGGCAAGATACGAAAGGTCCGCATCAAGAAATTCTTTTTCCACCGGATAACCATAAACAACCTTTAGTCCCTAATAAGCTGACTCTTCTTGGTATTTATCTTCATTCCATATTGACCTAGCCAGATAGATATCCCATCCAGGTCATCCTGCAGCTGTTGACAGAACTCTCCAGTTTTGATCCTATCATTATGTCATATGCAAACAGCCTCACTTTCGACTGTAAACCATTAACTCAATCATTTGTGTTACTAGAAACAATCGCCTGTTATTCACAAAATCTATTAAGCCGTATTTTATTTTGTCACTCAATAATCGTGCATTCATCAATGTAAGCAGCTTTAAAGCGGCCACATTTCAGTCCACTTCATGCACGGAACATGTAAAGCGCACGTTGTCACTCAATGTTTTTATGGTAGCGAATAACAAAACACGCACTTTCCACTTATCAGTACGCCACACCCAACTGAATCATAAGTATGTAACGTCATCAGTCTCAAAATACGTAATTGTAAAATGTTAATTCACTAATCTCTCTAAAGCTAGTAACATCTCCCTTAATAATGTCAGTAGACGCTCCCTAAAAAGAAACTAACAGGTAGAAAATACCACAATACCTTTAAAGGGTCTGTTCTCATTATTATAGAAAATAAAAGCCAGTAAGCAGAGTGCAATACATCTTTAGAATTTCGAGTCTATATTTGAAAATTATTTTTATGAAATGTCAACAAAACTACCGTACATAAATACGGTTGTCAGAAATTACCAAGCCTTCTAATTGGAGAAGGATGTGAGAAATTACCTCAAACTGAAATTTTTAAGCCTTATCATCGAAATAATTTTTTTTTAAATCAACTCGAAATTTTATGTACTCCGAGGCGATAGGAGCTGAGTTGAGCTAAAAATTTGCTCGCGCAATATTCGGTTCACGTTATTTTCTAATAATTCACTTGATATGAAAAAGATAAAATACAGATGCAACTGTCAGTGTAACGAAGCTGCGAACCGATAAACGTCTCAGTGTAGTCAGTAAAAACAAAATCTTACCTTCACGCTTTTCACCCCTTTTCCAAAAACGCTGTCGGGTGACAGTATTTCACGGAGCACTTGAACAGTTAGTCTATGCTAAAACACTGTCCATAACAGTCCAACAAGTACATGAAAACAAAACGCAACGTCTTTTTTTATGAATCACGCGACACCTCCATACCGAGAAAAACCCGCGACGCTACACTGTTTCTCTCGTCGAGCGCTGACAAGTGAACTGAGCGCACTCCGCACCCGGCGCGATGTTTTTGTATCGCGCCGCCAGCTGATCGGCGCTTCGCTGCGCTATCTTTCGGCAACGCCGGTACTATTTCCACGCTCGTCCCTGTGCTGCCACCTGTACGGTATACGATTAAACCATTTACCACACAGCTGACTGTATATCATGATTCATCGATGCAGGAACTGGTAATAAGCAGTCCCGTAGCTGGATCATATTTTTACTTTCTTTCTCCGAATACATGGATTACGAAGAAGAAGAGCATTCATTTAAAGTCGTGACTCCGATATGTCTATGGTTCTTCGCCTTTTATGATGTCTCAAAGACATTTTATCCACTTTCAGGGTAATCTTTATCTGTGGTATACAGAATATTAACGAACCAGATATCTCCAGTATTATACTACACTACTATAAAACAGTAACGGAACTGTGTGTGTTCGTTGCAGATATTTTTCCAAAAATTATTAGGATCCATTATTCGGATGTACTTGCAATTAAAACTATTTTCTTTAATGCTTTTTTTTTTATTTTTTTAACTGTGTATATGACTGTTCCGCCATCATGTAAAAACTACTTATTTCATTTAGATGTGGTTTTCGCAGTTTGAATACTTAAATTATGAATTAAAACTTGAGGTATGTTTTCTCGCGATACGTCAATTGTTGGTGAACATAAAATCAAAACTTGTTCTGAGCATTAAACTTTTTAACCAGCATTTAACAAACTAACATACAAATTTTAATGAGGTTTTATCAGCCTGAAAGCTTAGGATCTAATTTAAAGTTTGTATTATGTATCATCACGCTTGCTCACCTGGGGATGCATGAGAAAATAACATTTAATCCGAATATAAACAAAATAATAATATTTGGTTTTAATTAAGTCGGAAAGTAATAAAATATTTGGATAAACAAATTATTTTTCTTCCCTTTTTAATTATACTTATCTACTTTCACTGCATTGTAAGTATACCTGATCAAAGAAAAAGCTACCATAAATTTATTTGCTGTATAGTCGAAACTCAATTTGAACAGATGTTGGTTTCTATGTTTCCATTACGTTTCAGTATTTCCTTTCTTTAAAAACAATGTTACATCTTACCGATTTACATGAAAACTGGGAGTGAATTATACTCTACATATTTGAATTTCAATGTTGTGCTTTGTCCGATACAATTTTCAATTTTGTTGCACGATTCCGTTTAGGATTTTGCAATTAACGTCTGATCATGTTTATTATTTGTTGTCAGTTCGCAGATGTCCCATGGCATGGATAAATCTATGTCTTCGTAGCGTTAAGCATCGTTTTATCTGTATCACCATGAAACAATATGGAGAATGTTCTGTACTGTACAAACCTTTTTATTTTGATATTCTCTAAAGCCATTTTATCTGTTGTCGCATACGTTTTAATCTGTTAAGGATCTTCATCAGCTAGAAATTTCTATAGACAGTACGGTATTTTTTAAAATTAAAATTCCCATAAATATTCGCGGTTATGGATTATTTATCCTGTTAGATCATTCTTTGTAGTGAAATAGGGTGGATATATATTTTTGTTACCACGTGAGAGCTGTCTCCGACAAGTGGAATAGTGCGTTATCTTACCAGTAATATTTGAAGTGAAACTTCTTTTGCCGCGGTCGGGAGGAATTTGTTAGCGTTAAGCCGGGTACTCACTAGCGAGCTGTAACTGTAACCAACCGATATAGTAACCACGTTCTAGTATGGACGCGTGAAACGAACTTCGCTCGCGACGAACACCGAGCCACCTCAATGAGCGTACTCACTAGCGAGCTGTAACTGTAACCAAACGGATACTGTTACGAGGTTCTAGTGTGTACGCTCACTGTAACCGTAACGACAAGCCGACTCTATCCGCAGTGTTCGTTTGGAGCTCCGCGATGTCGGACGAAATGTCTCTCGCTTGCGCAGCATACTTACTGACCAAGCGTGGTGGGTGAGCTGTAACGCTCTGGCCTCGCATTAGGGAGGACGGCACGGCGCGGGCGGTTCGAATCCCGGTTCGGGCATCCAGATTTGGGTTTTCCATGGTTTCCCCAAATCACTCCAGGTGAATGCCGGGATCCTTCCTTCAAAAATGTCATGGCCGAATTCCTTCCCGTTCCTCGTCCACAGTCCCATCCCGCCTCTAATGACCTTAGCCGTTGACGGGGCGTAAAGCAATAGTAAAATAAAAAAAGACATACTTTCTTGCATATGCTTTACTGGATGATTATAAACGACCACGAAGATGGCATGTTCATGGAATGTATAGAGAAAGAAGTGATCTAATTCTTCTATTAAGAAATCAACAAATGAGTGGTCATTACAAAAATTTCACGAGAATCTCTCCAACTGATTTTGAGTATCTAATGAACATTATTGGACCCAAGATACAATGAAGAAACACTTCGTTCCGAGAAGCAGCGTCGGTTCAAGACAGATTAGCTGTGACGCTGAAATATTTAGCTACTAGTGATTCTTTTACAAGTTTACAATATCTTTTTCGCATTTCCAAACAAACCATAAGCTGAATTGACCCTGAAGTGTGCCAGGCGCTGATAGGAGCTTTGAAAGAATAAATCAAGGTAATCCTTTATTCAATTATAATAAAATAATTGTGTTTTTTTTTAATCATGCATAATTTTCATACATAATTTTCATACATAATTTTCTAAACTCATATCTGATGAATACTCGCTATTATTGCTGTACGGGGAGTATGGCGGGTTGTGCAGAGGAGTTTGTTGGTTTTGATTTGGGGAAGAAGTGGAAGTGCAAGTTATATTTGGATTTATAGTGGAGGAAGAAGCTGAAGGGTGTGGAGCTTGTGTAGTGGAGTAATAACCATAATTTTGTATGGAGTTAAAATGTCCTTGATCAGCACGCATAATTATTTGAAATATTTCATTTTGAATTGCATTTTTTATTTCCTTGGTATAGTTTTTCAATTTTTCCTGTATAAAATCAAAATCCTGTTTCGGTTTATCTGCCGCATATTTCAGTATTACGAAAGCCTCTTTCAGCAATTGTAATTTTGGATCTGGTTTTAGCTTTTTATTGAATGGTTCGCGTAGTACAGCGTCACTGTGTTTTTGTGTTCCCATTGAGGTCCTCCACCTACAAATAATTTTTTGTTTGTTTATTAATGATTAATAATAATTGAAATAATTTTATTATTTAAAGGTTTATTTAGTCTTGCAAAATTAAGGCTGCCAATCCTTTGGATTCCATAGGACACTGCTTTCGTGATAGGCTTCTATCAGCTGAAGACATTTATCTTCTGTCCATTCATTCATGACGCTGAGGATACTGGTAGGTTCGCAGCGTGCAACAACCTTCACTCTCGACGTCCACGAACGCACTGCGAGCGCCCTTTGATTCGCAGCAAAAACCGACAGTCGACGGCTCGCTGGGAATGCAACGCGTTCCGCTCGCGGCAGGTTCGCGAGCCACGTACTCACTTTAGTTCACGGTAACAGTAAACGTGCAACGGTTACAGTTACAGAATGTGGACGTGTTTCTTGTCGGCTCGCACGCGTTCCGGCAGGCTCGCGAGCCACGTACTCACTATCGTATTTGGTAACAGTAACGTGCAACGGTTTACAGTTACAGCTCGCTAGTGAGTACGCGGCTTTACGCGTTTGGCGATCACTGCACAAGCGTAGAACGTTGATAATCACGTGACGACGACAGATGGGATATTGACATCCCGAGCAGTAGCCATTATTAATCATCAAGCATCAGCAATTTTAATTACTTTTTTGAAGTGAAATGTTTTTGGCAACAGTAAGGAGTAATTTGTTAGAGTTACGAGTTGTAAGTTACGCGTTACGACTTACGTGTTACGTAGTTAGAGCGCACGCGCCACAACGTTCTGCGCCTGCGCAGAAGCTAATGTGTATGATTTAATGGCGTCAACAGTTGGCGATTAGTGTCAAATTGAAATTAAGCAAAACATCAGGATTGTAGCAGTGTACATTTCTCCATGTTGGATACATTATTTATTATTTTCATCATTTATTACTATAGTCGGCGTCATGAAATTAGACCTGCCAAGGTCACGTAGTCTCCACTGCCCCCCCCTTGGTTGGGCCGGCGACATTGCCACATTAGTTTTTGCC
The DNA here is from genome assembly GCA_031002005.1 of Vandiemenella viatica. Lineage (NCBI taxonomy): Eukaryota > Metazoa > Arthropoda > Insecta > Orthoptera > Morabidae > Vandiemenella > Vandiemenella viatica. Next base: position 124,624,841 of record CM061914.1, read on the forward strand.
GGTCGTCCATGCGTATCTTTAGACGCGGTCGCTTTATTTCCTTAGTTTAAGGCCTATTCGAGTAATTATCGCGTGACTGGTTATAATTATAAATAACTTAGTTCTTTTGCTTTCAAAATATATTGTTTATAATTCACAACTCATATTCCTCTAGGAACTACATCGGACTTATAGTATTGGAAGAATGCAAGGTTCTTCAGCAATGAAATGGTTTCAAAGCAACCGTTCGGCCTTTATGTCACTATCTCTTGATTTCTTATCGCCATGGCAACTTAAATTTCTTTTTTTATATATTATGGGAGTAAATACAGTATATCGATTTTTGTTTAATCTCATGGTTTTCTATTAAATGTTTCTCTTCTGTCATAGGGCTATAATGTTAATGGTGATGTTCAGGACCATAATCATGCAATAAGTGTATTAACAGACAGAAGTAATATTCGCGAACCTGCAGGCCACCTGGGCATTGGAAACCTAATTAAAATCATTGTAGCAGATATTTTAAAGTATTTTTTAAGGAATAATACCAATAACTAATACGCAAAAAAAAAAAAAAATACTTCGATAAATTACAGACACTGACATGGAGGTATTTGTGGAAGTCATTTCTATGTATAATCGGTCCCTTATATTTGATAAATTAATTTTCGTTTTGTCTTTGATTTTGAAGTTTTCTCGCGAAAGTTGTCATGTATGGTCCATTGTGTACAATGAAAATAATAATTCTTACAGAAGCTGAAAATAGCTTTTCTGTGGAGGAGGACAGGAAATATGTTTCTTAGTCATAAACGAACTGACCGACCAGCCGGCACTGGAGCATGCGCTGCGCGCAATCATTCGCTCAAATATAAACTGTGAAACAATCCAAAAGGGGTTGTCTGAAGAGGCTTTGCCTGCTACCAGAATTAATTTCAGTATTTTCTTAAAAACTTTCTTGCTTGAAGTTTTTACGTAAACAAATAAAACGGAAGTTAGTCAGCGACAACATTTTACATTACACAGCCGAAACAACTAAGCGCTTCGTGTAACATTTTATTTTTTTTATTAACATGCTTCCCTATTTAATGGATAGAATGTATTAGGTATGAGTCTGTTAACTTTCAGGAAGGCGCATAATTTTCTTTTTTAGTTATTTCTTATTATTTTTATTGCTTTTTCTGTCGGTTGAAGTGAAAAAGTATTTTGATTTCTAATTTTCATGGAAACAAATTACTACATTTTTAAAAACAGTCACGCAAATTTTTGGAATTATAAAGCACATCACCTTGTTCCGCATGTTAAGTATTATGTTTTAGAAATTTTTTCGCACTCATTACTGAAAGTTGATTTTTTTGCTGATTTGCAACACTGTTCGGATACTCCGTGACCTACACAGGACTAATTTCGTGACTGCCACTACAATACAAGGGGTGTAAGGGTTTGGGAGGGGCTATAATAGCTTTTTACAACCAAATGTCAACCTCTCCTTCACGTGGAGCACCCTGTTTGCACGGATGAGGCTCTGGCGACTGAAAGATTCCCGGTTTAAGGAGTCACCCACTGCTTGCCAACGGCCTCCGAAAGGAGGGCGGAAGAGTGGGGAGTGGTCCAGAGCACCCTCTTGCCTTTGGGGTTGGAAACGGCCCCTAAAGGCGGATGAATCAGAAATGATCAACGGCATGAGGATGCAGAAGGCAACAGGAAACCACTCCATTAAAGACCCAAAGGGTATCCTGAGGACATGTAATCCTCTCAAATTACATGTATCATGATGTCTTCTTCCTGGGTAAAATATTCCGGAGGTAAAATAGTCCCCCAATCGGATCTCCGGGTGGGGACTGCTCAGGGAGGAGCCATCAGAATGGATAGAAACATTCTACGAGTCGGAGCCTGGAATGTTAAAAGTCTGAATAGGGCAGGTAGGCTAGAAAATCTAAAAAGGGAGATGGAACACCTTAAATTAGCTGTTGTTGGGATTAGCCAGATTAAATGGAAGTACGCACAGGATTTCTGGTCTGGTGAATACAGGATAATCAGCACACAAGCAGTCAATGGAGTTACTGGTGTAGGATTTGTAATGAATAAGAGAGTAGGGAAACGAGTGAGTTATTATGAACAGTTTAGTGACAGGATTATTTTGATGAGGTTGTAAACTGAGCCAGTCCCAACCACGTTAGTACAAGTGTATATTCCGACGTCACAGGAAGATGACCAAGAAATAGAGAAAATATACACCGAAATTGAAGAATTAATCCAATATGTTAAAGGAGAGGAAAATCTAATAATCATGGGTGATTGGAATGCGATAGTGGGAGAAGGAAAAGAGGGGTATACTGTAGGAAGTTTTGGTCTAGGATAAAGAAATGAGCGAGGAAGCAGGTTATTAGAATTTTGTGAAAGATATAAGCTAGTAGCGGCGAACACACTTTTTAACAACCATGCAAAAAGGATATATACCTGGAAACGTCCTGGGGATACAGGCCAAGGGCGGATCCAGCCTTTGGGTCAGGGGGGGGGGGGGGTCACATAGTCGAGGTCTAACTAGGACATGCTTCAAAATTATAATAGTACCTATATATAAATAAAAGATAAATTAATTTAATTGCAATATGTCAAAATAATTTTAATCAAATAACAAAATCAATTATTCTCTTCTGAACTCTCGCGAACCTTGTTATGACTTCCTCCACTTGAAAGAGTATGGTTTTGTGAACGTGGAGAAGTGCCGGTCCAGTTAGGTGGTCTTCTGCCAGTGATGCTCGAAGTCAAGTTTTGAGCCTCCTGAGAGCAGAAAAAGATCTCTCTGCCAATGGGACACTATCTGGTAGTGTGGCAAGATTACACAAATATGTGTTTACGATGGGATATATTTTAGCATGAAATTTTTATATTAGATTGGAAATCGACTTGTGGAATGTTCTGATTCCGTTGCCATTTTACTATCCACAGCCAATATTCGCTTATAATGACTGATAATGCAGTGTCGTCTATTACCTGCTTATAATCGAATGCGAGTTGCTTAATTGTTTCAACGTCTTCATTAGTATAGGTATAATTGACTTTCGGTACAAAAACGACTAGTTGAAATAAAGTATTTCAGGAGACAAATGGTCTTGTGGATCATTTATTATAGAATCTAGAAGTATGATGTATACAGCCCTACCAAAATACTCTTCAACTGATTGAACAGGTAGGTTATTGGCTCTATGCATTTATATCGGCACTGTTCTGGGGCATTAAATTTCTCGGCAAATTCTCTTGACTCTTCAAAACATTTGTTCCATTTTTTTTTTTATCTCAGAACACTCATTGTATCATTTATTACGTCAGTAGAACTTTTTTTAAGACAATTGAGTTCGTCTTCAATACTCTGCTTAAGGATGTAGTTGTACAAGTACCTGAAAAATAAAATAAGGTATATTTCTAACTAACTGAGTAATTAATAAAATCTATGTATACTATTATAAATCTGTGAGAAACCTGCGTGTGCCTGATGTTTTGAAATGGCATCGCGCAAAAAATTCTTCAGCAATTAAGATGGTACTATCAAATATTAAGAGCTTATGTTCCAGATTAAAATCTGCGAATACAGCTTGCGACTTGTATGTACTGAGGAACGGAGAATGAAATTATAACTATTTCTAGAAGGAGAAATAAGCGCGCAGATCACTCTGTATTCGATATGAGCATTCAATAAACACTGACAAAAGATCACACTACGATCATGCTTAGATTCTGTTTTATTTTTTCACTTCGATTATTTAGTTCTCAGTTTTGTACACTAAAATAAACATAATACGTGAATCAAACGTGGTAAAAATCTTAAACGTAATAAGAATCTTAAAATGCATAGTTAGTTTGGGAAAAGTCATTATTAATTCGCATTTTACCATCACTAAAAACCTTCAACTTCCTAGCCAGTACTGTCACATTTACTCATTGCTTTTCAGAGATCAGAGCAAGAACATTATTACATATTCAATCATACTATTCGTTTAAAAGCGTGAAAATTAATGCAACTGATAAACTAATAGCTCCGGAGTAGGAAATTTTGCTCTTACGGCAAAAAGTAAAACGGTGATTACACGTCAGCTAGATACGAAGCCCGACAGAAAGGAAGGTTTGAATACAGTGACCAGGGAATTTATTTTTCGCAGTTGCAGTCGCAGTTGTTATTAAGTAACGTTCATAACCTTGATTTTGTAATGTACATTTTAGATTGTAGTTTAAATCGTCATAAAGTTCGAATTACTTACGAACTATTTGACGAAAGCAATAAGGAACCACTGAAATTAAAAAAATCAACTAGGAATCCTAAAATCTTATGCTACATCGCGCGAATTACAGAACTAAATCCATCTTTCCTTAACAAAACGTGGCAGCAGTCATTCTGTCCAGGCTACATTTCAAAGTAAACACAACCTCCAGTAATACTGCCGTTCGAAAATCAAAGATGATTTATTTAATTTAATTTTGATTGCAATGGAGTGCACGCTCTGGTAGCAATTTCCTTACGCACCCTTCTTAGTCTTTTCATGCACCCACCTACATTTGCCCTCTCCAAATTTCAACTTCAAATTCTTTCAACTTTTTTGGTAAATTATTCATTATTTCCCTTGGTAACTTATTCCAATCCCTGACAAACTTACCTAAAAACAGAATCTTCCTACACCTTTGTGTCTGAAATCGAGTGTCAGCTTGAAGTCATGGTTATCTTTTCCCATACATGCATTACTTTTAATTCTTATGCCAATATCTTTCAATGTCTCATCACCAGTATACGCCTTGTAGACTCCTATGACCCTCTTCACCCTCCTCCTGTCTTGAAATGAATCCCATTCCAGTTCTTTTATCATATCTGTTACTGACTGCATTCTGCAATAATTTCCAGAAACAAATCTAGCAGCAATTTTTTGCACCCTCTCCAACTCCTGTATTTGATACTCAAAATGTGGGTCCCATATTACACTACCATATTCAAGCAATGGTCTGACCAAAGTTTTGTAACCCACTTCCTTTACTTCTCTCGTACATCCCCTCATCACTCTTACCGACAAGTGCAGAATTTTGAAACCTTTTCCTACTGCCCGTCCAATGTGTCCTGCCCAGTTAAGCTTGTTATCAAATGTAATACTAAGATATTTACATTTCAAGTCTTTAACAAGCCATTCTTTTCCCCCTTTGGATCCGCCACTGATACAGGCAGATATCAGCTAGATTATATCATGGTCAAACAGAGATTCAGGAAACAAGTTCTAGACTGTAAAGCGTACCCAGGACATAGACTCTGACCATAATTTGATGGTAATGAAGTGTATGCTGAAATTCAATCGAATAAGGAAGCAGCATAAGCAGACTGGACTGGAAGTGAATAAACTGAAACAATCTAGTATGAGAGAAAAATTTGCAGAAATGGTAGACTTCGGTCTAAGAAATAACTCTGAAAGGAGCTCAACTGTAAAAAACTGTCAAAAATATCGATAAACTTTACGGCTGAAAAAATGTGGAACTGCTTTTCAGTAACCTAATGTTAATGAAAGCAACATAAAAAAAAAAAATCTCAACGTCTCTGCTGTAACCACGAATTCCAATTATCATTTCGGCTTAGGTTAAATTTCAACTTTCGCTAATGTTATTGCTTGACCAAAGTTTGTACATTTATTTATAGATTAATTTGCTTTTTACGTATTTTACTGACCACTTCCATTAATTGTCTTTGTTCATGTTCACTGTACGTGAGTAATATTAGGTTGCTTAAAATGGACATCAGACCAAATATGTTACCGATTCGGGTATTCTGCCAATTCATTTCTTCAGAGTTGCTCAATTGTTCAACAATCCGAAACCTGTATTCTCCGACCGTTACAGAAACTATGACCAAAGATTACATTATGAATGCCCAGCCTCAATTTAAAAAAAAAAATAATAATAATAAAAAAAAAAATAAACGTGCTCCTTTCGAAGCAAACAGGAATTCTTCAAAATTTTGCAGAGTGAACTTTAAAAGTCAAATACAAGTTAAGTTTGTATTCAGCATCTTCGAATCTATGACCTTTGAAACGATTATACGATAGGGCAATAGTTCCTGCCGTGTTTAATAACTACGTCTATTAATACTTCTGAGTTCTTCAAGGTCAAGAGATTTTATTCATCTTAAGGTTGAAACACAAGTCAAGTTCGTATTTGGTCAGATCAGGTCAACCTGTCATATTATTTGATCCTAAAAACTGTAACTATTCTAGACCCGTGACGATACACGAAAAACGTTCACGGGCTATGTAATAAAATAGTTTCAGGGGTGTAGCTACTAGGGGGCTAGGCGGTGCAGTGCACCGGGGCCCCTATGCTCAGGGGGCCCCCAAGCATACCTCAGGGTCGGATCACTTCCCTAGGCGTATTTTTCTGCCTGTTCTCCTCGATGCGGGTAAGTCACGACCAGGTTTGCGATAGGAGCTCCAACAGTACTGACTGACGTTTGTAACTTTTATGTTGCTATTTCTGTGAATTAACTGCATTACTTCAACAAAATTGGCTTCAAATTTTCACGCAGGATGATGGATGATTTTTGAAAAAAATATAAATAATTACAATCTGAAAATTTAACTATTTTATGAACTTTAATAATGATGAAAAAATTATAAATTTTCTAGCTCATGCACACTTGTTCTTTACTTGTAAGTTTTAACTTAAACTATTCAAATGTAATGGATAAAGAGCACTGCATCTCATTAGTAATGACTTTCAAACAGTTTTATGATTTACAAGACGCAGAACATAATAACAAAAAACAAAACAAAAATATTTGGGAGGAAGAAGGAAACTAGTTAAAACAACCAGGTATAATGTGATGTTTTGTATTTTATTTTTTGTTTATTTTACTTGTGTATTATAATTTTCTATCACTTTCTTTGAATTATAATTTTCTATCACTTTCTTCGAATCACGCTTGTAAAGCTTCGTGTTACCAAATAACCTAATTGTTTGAAAATATTTTGTGAAATTATTCCAAATCTGAATGATTTCTGATGTAACCTAGAAATCTGTGTAAGTCAAATATTGAAATTTTTTTGTTGTCACTATCGTTCTTACCTTCTGCAACCCAATTCAGATATCGTTAATCAAAAGGTTATGAATGCTTCATTTTTCTTATTAGGTAACACCAACATTCTTCTTTCATAGATTTGAAACCTTCTACCTATAACACCAAAGCAATTATCGATCACCCTCCATAGTTTATTGAGCCTGTATTTGAAAGTTTGTTTCATCTCATTTTATCTGATATTCTGGAGTAGGCCTCATCTCGAAACGGGAAAAGCTTCATCCACTACTATTACATACTGCATTTTATCTCAGTTGTCAACGTGCAAATTCAGTTTTCCTGCAGCCATTGACTCACCTAAATTGTTGTGGCTAAATGTTTTGCCATATTAATTTTTTTTCCCAATCCTCCGACGACCAAAATACCAAAACGGTATTCAGCAACTGCAAGGGCTAATGAAACAATGAAAAACATTCATTTTTATGCATTAAAAATAAAGAGAACCGCAATTCGGTAGAACTGTTATAACATGTTTGCCATCTAATGAGCCTAAGAAATGCGGAAAATTCCTTTTTAAATTAAACCCATTGCCTTTTCTTCTTCTTCAATGAATATATAAAAATAAGAGCGCTTTGTCTGATGTGTCCATTTGCAGTGCAGAAGCGGCTAAATAATCGTCGAGAACCGTAGGCGGTGACAATAAAAGAAAGGCGACTCGCTGCGTTCAGATGTGCGTTGCAGCATTTTCGCTCAATGCGATGCGACGCGATGCGGCCCGCTGCAGTGTGCGCGTACCTCAATATTATCCAAAACATAATCACGGTTACAGTTGAGATCAGAACGTTTGGTACAACCCCACTGAACTTTTGTTCTTACGGAATATACGAAAGTTTTGCGGAAACAAGTCTAATAGGAGTTTAATTATTACTAGATGACTATTGGGCAGTACAAATTAGGCAGATGGTAGGGAAAGATCTCGAAATCCAGTATCACTGCATCAATAAATAAATAAATTAGCGGCAATCGAATGTTTTCTTACTCTTTAACACACCTATTTTAAATCTCAGTTAAAAGATGTACGTTCAAGTCACCTGGAGAGTGATATTTAATTTCTTAAGAAAACTAAATATGTCTGCCACACACGCAAGCTCAGGTATCCAGTCTAGATTTTCAACAAACGCTCTACTAGCTCGGATTTTTGTTTCTGCAGATAATACATCCTTCCTAAGCTCTAAAAGAAGTGCAAGAATCTTCCTTCACGATAATCATCGAATTTCAACATGGAGAAGGTGATGATGGAGAGGTAAATACCCTGAGCGTGGTAGGGGAGCGTTATCAGGGTTGGAAGTGGGATCAAATCCCCGTCTGGCCATCCTGATTTCAGTTTTCCATGTTTTCCCACCAGGTAGATACCGGGATAGTTCCTTCAAAAGTTCATGCAAAAAATTACTTCCCGTTATTTGCCTCCAGTCATTTACCGTCACTAATTAACTCGATGTAGATCAGGCGTAAGACAGTCAAAAAAGCTATTACGCAACTTGACTACAAATTTCATTAATGATCTTCATTATATAATTCATCACATTATTTATGTATTATTTTTAATTAATTGTTATGAAGTAAACGCCTCAGTGGCTATAGGCATCGTTAACTAATTATGATAACCTTTAATTGCTTCATTCTACAATTAAATTGTTACTGTGGTTGGTCGCTAGATGGTTTTTACATTCAACCAAACATTAAATGACTACTGTTTTGAATGGATTAATAGTTCCATGAAATAACAACACCGACGAATCACTTTTCACTTCATATTTACTTCTCTGTGAGCTCCATTATAACATTACACGCGAATAAGGCACTAGACTCTTCCAAAGATACTAAAGCACAAATACACAAATATTCCAAGGATTAAACTAAAAAACGACTATAGAACTGCCCATGGAGGAAGGAAATATATGGAGACGACGCAAGAGACCTTCACCACGCATTGAAGTGAAGCCCGGCGGAGGAGGAGTGGGGGGCTAGGCCGATCCCATACAGACAGGGGGTATATGTACAAAAACCTGAAGGGGACTCTAGGATAAACGTAACGCCGCAATCTGGTGATAGATTATTATGTAACTCGATGAGACAAATAAAAAATGAAGAATAAAATTTTTTGATATCCTGCCTAGTTTCCGAAATATTCTGTCTCAAACATGAAATGATTTTGGTTGAAATCCAGTAGAAAAAATTGGTCAAATTTGATGACGGATTATTACTTAAAAAGACGAGACAAATAAAAAGTAAAGAATAAAAGTTAGGTGTCTTGAGCTGAAATGCAGAAGAAAAATTTCGCAAAAGACAAATTTAATGATCGATTCTTACGTAACACGACGAGACAAATCGAAAATAAAGAATAAAATTTTTCGATATCTTGCTTAGTTTTCGGGATATACTGGGATTGGGTTGATATGCGGCCTGGACTAAAAATTAATTCTGCCAAAGCCACAATGAATTACATGGTGGACATGCAGAATGGATATTTCAGTTTTTTTAGTACCACTTGTGGTTAGATTGAAATGCGGTCTAGACCAGAATAAAAATAGTTATCTTATTACCATACATCGTAAGCTTAATTGGGAATAGATGGAAGTGGAAGTAATTTTCATCGCGATAAACGTTTTCTCACTAACTTCTCATGAAATTACTAACAGTAATAGATAAATTCTTTGTCCCTTATGGAACAACAAAACCATTCTGGTACAGACTGCATTTAAACCTAACCACAATCTCCATTAAATTGCCGCTACAGAATCAAACTATGTAGACATACCCACACACGCGTATTTGAATCGCAAACTGTATTTGCGGTAACAACATCATAAAGATTCCTAGATTGCATAGCATAATTAAACACATTTAATTTCATCATACACTGTCAGTATAAACTGCAACGTGACGAAATAAAGCGCAATACTAAATTCACTGAATCGCGATGTAAAACACACCCCTTTAAATCTAATTTTCAACACTCGTTAAAAAGTAATGGTAGTCTATTATGTGCAAAATAGCAAGGTATGCTGATTTTCTACACTACAGCAACGAAAATTTGGGAACAAAGTCATCCCATTGAGAGATATGACTAAATATTTATAGACAGGCACAGAAGTTTGCATTTCGTACCGCCCACTTCAACAACGATAATTCGAATTCAACTTACTTATGAAATGATATTCCAGGATCTTTCCTCTCTTGCCTATCTGTGCAACCGTATGCAACACAAGATGGCATTATAAAACACTTATACACATTACAAAATGAAATAATCACAGCATCTAACACAACTGAACATCGCATTTGTTTGGGATCGCAATATCGCCACTGTGCATGCGCGAGAGTTTAGAGCCTGCTTCACAGATTTAACGTCACTTCTCCTCCATATATTTCCTTCCTCCATGGAACTGCCTGACGACTCCAAATCAAATACCAAAACTTCCAAAAAACAACTGACTCTGCTCGCTATCTCCACGCGTTTAGATAGGCACCAAAGAAACATCCAAAAGACCACAAAGAATGACAACAGACCTTTCTCGAGCGTTAACAATCAAATCCATACAAAGATAATTACAAATTGTACAAAATCACTGACAAACATTAGAAAACACCTTAAAATAAATTATACTATTTACATGCATTTATGCACAAAATTACCAAAATAAACCAGTCCAAACAGTTGAGAATTGTCCTCCAAACATCGTGGCTCACATTAACACTTACAATTACAAACTTTTAATTAATGTTTCACATAATACTGTCCTTGATCATATTACAAATCATTTGCATAGCTTCTCTCCATAAAAAAATATATATATATATAAAAAAATATATATATATATAAAAAAAATGCTCATTTAGTTGATGAATATACACAAATTCACAGTTAATCACACGAAAAATATAAGCCTACAAATCCACAATTAATCAACTCCCATCTTGCTATAAATAATTCTTAAAATAAAATTTAATAAAACGCTGGGACTGAGGGCTATTACACACGTTTACTCATTGGTATCAGAGGATTTTTCCAACTGCCCTCCACTATTCAATTGCTTAAAAAAAAAAAAAATAATAATAATAAACCAGGATCCAGGAAAATAATAATAGAAAGTAAAAATAACATCTCTGTAACAAAATAGAGACTTTCAAAAGTCCGTTTTGAATATACCAAAAAAAAATACAAATCTATGAGATACTTATTTGAGGGATATAACTAGAAACTTATTAATCAACTATACATAGTGGAAATAAGTTACAAAAACTGTTTAAAGTAATTAAATTGTTTCTGTTGTTATTTTTTACTTCCTAGGCTGATGTTGAGGATGTTAATCATGACCTGACCTAAAAACTGCTAATTAACATTAAATTTAAGCTTTAGCAAAAATTGATGAGAGATAAAGTTACAAACAACAATATTTTCTATGAAATGAAACTAAGGTCAAATGGTTTTTGCTTTATGAAGGAAAAATCGATTTTTCAAGATTTCAACCTAAATGATGCTCAGGTTAATATGATCCAATTGAGCAGAAACTTTTCAAATCTCATTTTCTATCTAGCCTATTGGCTCCCAAAGAAAAACCAAACAAAATTCCCACCATATACCTAATGACATATTAGCCATTCCACATGTTATTTCTAATTCTTTTACCAGTATCCATCTACTCTCATCCCAGTACATGTCTTGTACAATTCCAGAACTCTCTTTATCTGCCTCAGCTTCCAATGACAACTTCTTTATTATATCAAGTACCAATTGTGTTCTTCGGCCATTTCCACTACCAAATATAGCTGCCATCCCTTGAACCTCCTCGAACCATTAATGGGTCTCATGTTCAAGCAATCGTCTGACCAAGCTTTTAAATCCCATTTCCTTTACTTCCCTGGTTCATCCTCCCTTCTCACTGTCCTAACCACCTGTTCAATGTGTCCTGCAGTGTTCAGATTATTATCAGATGTTCACCACCATCTTCAAGGCTTCTCAAATTTTATGTCCTACTTTTTCTTCTTCACTGTTCGGATTTGTAATAAGGCAGCAAATATGATGGGTTCTTCTCATTTCTCCCATTCTTTTCTTATCTAATAGTGTGTGCCTGGCCACGCCCTCAAAAATCTCAGCTGCTTCTGTCCATTTATTTATTGTTCAGTCAATGTCCATGATTCACACATCTATAGTAATGTTGTTACAGTTACAGCTTTGCTTCACATCTGGTGACCTTAAAATTGATTTTGATTATTCTGCACAAGTACTGAAATTTCTTTATTTTGACATTTATATCGACATTCTTTGTGAAGCTTGTGCCATATCTCAAATAAAATTTGTTCCATTAGTCTGTGATTAATAACAATCCTAAGGAGGACTGGTTCATATCCATTGAATGCAATTACTTTCATTTTAGATGAAGAGATTTTCAAATCATTTGATACTTTCACCATTAAGTATAGCCACTGTTGCAAGATGACCTGTCTCAGCTAAACTCACTTGATCGCTAATGAAAAGCTATGTATGAAATATAGTGTCATTAAAGTGATTAGGTACTCATTTCTGCCATTTGCTAATTGTATCATCAATGTAAAAGTTAAAAATCAGAGGTGATAGAAGGAAACCTTGTCTCACTCCTCACATTGTTTCAGTCTGCTCATCATCTTCTGAGATTTTAATAAACTAATAACAATATAAAATTTGTATCACTGATATCCAGCAGTAGTCTATAATAAAATCTAAAAATATTTTATTCTGAAACAAATACTTTTCATAATCTATGAAGGCTATCGATATGTTGAATTCTCAAAGTTTTCTATCAGTTGTGTCATAGAATATACAGTACATTATGAATCATTCATGAGAGCATCTTCTAATACTCCTAAGAGTCTTTCACCATTTTTGTATTTATGCTGTATGCTGTACACAACACACTTATACCTAGATAATTTTCAGTTTTTGACCTCTCTCCTTACGAATGGTTCATTTTGGTTCCTGTGAACCACAAAGAACCAACTTATGAGGCCTGCAAAGATTCAAAATAATGACAAAACCATCACTTTCAATTGACAGTAAATACAAGGAATGACGAAATCGACAAAGAAAATTCTGATTAAATCTGTACTAAAATATAATTACAATACTGTAATGTTATACAAGATATTGTACATTTCTCTCAAAATCAGTTTCACAACAGAAAACTGGCACAGTTGTGTGTTTTTCAGGCACATCTACCATTAAATAAAAATTGTTACTACTAGTGAGCTGAAAAATTGGCAATGGTCAAATGATTTTCACTAACTATATTTGTTAATTACATGGCTGGAAAGACTGGATTGGTGGTTTAAAATGAAAGCTAAAATTTGGAAGGAAAAACAAATATAATGAAGTTAACAGCCATCATGCTAA
>CM061914.1:124639288-124735093 GCA_031002005.1 Vandiemenella viatica
GATGAAAGTAGCAGAATTGATACCATACTAGTAGATTAAAATATAAAAATAGATCGAACGCAATTGGAGAAGTAAGTGAATTCTGTTACTTGGGAAGCAAAATTACAATCGATGGCTGAAGCAGAAATAATGTTAAAACTAGATAGCACTAGCAAAGAGAGTCTTCATGAAAAGAGAAAATCTTTTAGTTTCCAATATGATCTAGGAATAGAAAAAAACTTTTAAACTTTATGTGTTTGCGAAACATGGACTTCGGAATAGCGGAAACAAGGAAAATTGAAGTATTTAAATGTGGCACTACAGAAGAATGCTGAAAATTAAGAGGACAAATAAAGTAAGAAATGAACTAGTTTTGGAGATGATGGGTGAGGAAACAAGTTTGTGGAAGAAGCTTACAGAAAGAAGAGACAGGCTGGAAGGTCATTTTGAGACGTGCTGGTGGAGGGAACAGTCGAAGGTAAGAACTGTAGAGGAAGACAGAGATTAGAATATATGAAGCAGATAATTGAGGACGTGTGTTGTAAGGGATATGTAGAGATGAAGGGTTAGCACAAAAAGGAACGGATGGAGGATTGCATCAAGTCATTCGAAGGACTGATGACAGCATCTTTGCCATCTTTTAGACATAATGGATTTTAAATCTAGCTTTCCGGTTACAGATACAATATTGTCAATGTCTCCTCCATTTTGCTTCTTTTTTTTTTTTTTTTTTTTTTTTTTAAATCTGAAATGAAATGGATACCTCCCTTTATTTCATGTTACTCTACTTCAAGAGCACCATCATAACCGTAACTAACCTTTCCGTGTTAACTTTAAAGCACTTTTATTCCACAGCTTTTCAGAATAAAAAATATTCAACACAACTTTTATATACACGTAACTTTTATTCAAATAACCTATTCAGTTAAGTTCCAGCAATTTCTTCTAGCTGCTTCGTTCAACCATTTATTCATGCCTCTCCAATCTTGTAGGTCGTCTTCTCCTTGGTCTCCGGTCTGCTGCCAAAGATGTCCTAAAAATGCCATTAATACATGATATCCTCAAATTATAATGTACATGATCAACCACATTTCTATATTTACGTATATTTATAGGCTGGTTTAATTTATAGGCTCGGGATGTAAGTAGCATTAGACGTAGTAGCCTGATTGCTATCTCCCTCCATTTTTTATTTGGTCTTCCTGATACTCGTTTTAATCTCACATGTAATGTACACTCCCTGACGAATAACGTGAAACACAAGAAAGGGGAGGAGGAAACGAAATGAAACTTCACGTGTCTACAGTTTATGTGATGTTATTCTAGTGATTACAAAATTTACACAAAAACTTGTCATTATGAGCCTACTTCTCAGTATGACATTGCATCTCCTCAGGTCTGGATGATTTTTTTTTTTACTTATGGCTTTACGCTTCGTCGACGTCGAGGTCATTAGAGGCGTGAACAGGGAAAGTTCACATATCTAGTTGTTCAAAATATTAGGATTGCAAGATTGGAGCAACAACTTGGCAAGTCGACATGGCTATTATCTTTTATCTTTCGTATTAGGGTAGAAAATTTAAAGCCTGTAAGACTATGTTCCTTAATACCCTGTTATCCCTTTTCTTTAAAAATTGTTCGAAATAAGACATAGATACTTCTAATTAAATAAAATGGTAGTAAAATAACATTTAATCAAGTCTTCACTTTCTTCAAAAATCGTGAAAAACATTAATTTGAGCTTTCCTCTAAACAGCTTAATTGTTGTTACCTAGTTGTAGTATTCACTCTACGATAAATAGTTGAGTGAGGTTCCTATGAGTGTGAGTCAACGGTCTTGCAGGCAGTGGCACCACTACGCACGTCTCGTCTAGCCTGGCGCCTGTGAGGCTGTAAACCCGCCATACTGACGGCTGCTCGTAAACAAGGAGCCCCGTCTCGACACGGTAAATCTGACCCGCCGTCCGCCGCACCGGAATACAGATAGCGACCCCGCAGCCGCGGCCGATACGCAACGGAATAGAGTCACACACTATTCAAATTCACCGAAGGGACATGACCTGCTTGCTTAACGGGAGCAGGCATTTAAGGAGAACGGCACGTGTAACAAAATTCGACACAATATTACAGGGTGTTCAGTTTTACTGGATATGCGAGGTGTCCGGAGATAAAGAGGTGCTAACAACAGGTATCACAAAATGTTCACGTCATCACTGCGTCAGAAGACGTATCTCGTTGAGACCTTACGCGCATGACGTTGTGCGAGTAGGAATAAGGTTTAGGTAACCAAGTGTTTGAATACTAAAATTTGCGGCTGGTTATTAGTAGGGTTGGGATCATTATGACAAAAATAATAATAATAATAATAAATAAATAAAATAAATATACCTGTAAAAATGGGTAAATATGACAAAATATGACTAAACATTTCTTCAAGAAGATTTTGAAATGTTCATTCTTCACTTTATTAATTGAGATGTTCGCAGATACCATCATTTCACGGAGTTTTCTTTTTTAAATTACAATTTGGAAAATGACAAAGCTATAAAAAATAAAGTCGCTGTCTGCTTTGTCGAACATTTTTCTTGTGTCTTGCCGTCTCGTAACGCCGCTGCACATGAAATCGCTTTGTTGAATTCACTTTAATTTCACATAATTTGCAGAAAAAGCTCTTTCACCAGTACTAAAATACTTCTCTCCAAATTCCTTTAAGTAACTTGTAGTGTTGTAAAAAAACGGTTTTTTTTCTGGCTTGAAAAAAAAAACATAAAAAAACGTTTTTTTTCTGGAACACGTTTTTTTTCACAACTACTAAATCTCAAATTTGTAAGGCAGTTGTCGTTTAAAATGACTGTTTTAATTCTAAGTACTTATCTTAGTTTAAAATCTACTATATTTTTCTGGTTCAGTAGGAAAAAAAATTACGAGAATATTGGCAAAATTGACTGAAATTTTCTTTATGAACGGGGATTTCCCGAAGAGACTAGGTTGCGCGAGAAGGAATCCCCATTCCCCATTGTTTGGATTGATACTTGCTATTTGAAATAGTGCTGCCAGCCCTACAAAATTACCTACAGATCTTTTTAAAAAATTGGAATTTAAAATTTATCCACGGTTTTTTGCTCTTTTTATTACGTATTGGGCTTTCTTATATTCGTATACTTGTTAACTCTCAGAGTATAGTGTGGTACTGACTCATTAAATTGTCAGTAAGGGAGCGTGCATAAACCACATAGCCCGTAGCCTACATGGATTTTGCCTCCACCCCCCCCCCCCCCCCCCCCCGCTCACGTAGCACGTAGCTTTCTCCGTTTTGATTCCAGAAGACATTTTTACTGTTTTCTCTTGTCAACTATTGTAAATTACATACGGATATAATTAACTAAGGGAAATAAATACTCACATGCTGTTGTGAGTTCACTTCCTCATTTTAACTGTGAAAAATGTTACGAAAGGATAGTTACGTGGCCTGGCTTCGGAACCCCCCTCCCTCTCCCAGCGTAGCCTTCCAGCTAACCCCTCCTCCCTCTGGACCGACCCACGTAGTTTGTGCACGGTCCCTAATTATGAATCGTTTCCTTGCAACCGTTGGTGTAAACAAACGATTAAAAGAAGTAAAGCTCCTATTTTGTTGATAATAGATTTTAATTCAAACTTAAAAGACGTAATACAGAACTATCGGCGCAGTCTTTAGCACAGTGTGTACTTTGCTCACAATTTAAAATTGCAATCTCAAAATCTTTTGCGTACAATACAAGAACAACCAGTAAAAGAAAATTTAACTATTTTTGAAGTTTTGGATCTAGAGGAGACAGAGAAGAGACAGAAAATTCCGACACCGATCGAACTAGTGTGGTAGTGCTGATACTAGTGAATGTGGTACTGACATAGAGGATGAATAAAATTATGTTACCTATATAGATACACTTATGAATCATTATGTGAGACATTATATGATTCAGTAAGACTTAAAACACACTTTGTAAAATGGAAGTTCCTTAAATAAATTATAATTCATTTTTTTTTCATGTTTTTTTTTCACAAAGCTGAAAAAAAAAACATTTTTTCAGTTTACAACACTAGTAACTTGGTAACTTCACACTTTAAGAAAATATTGTTTTCGGCATGGCGTTAATCACTGATCCACTACAGATTTTAAACTGACCTAGGATTTTCAAAAGTATTGCAGACAGTAATACGTTTATTCATTAAGCTCGACACAGACATGCTGCTGCTGCATTGTCGAGATTAAAGGCGGGCGGAACATTATCGTTTATAGAGTAACAATAATGTATAACTTTAATTCTTGACTGGTGAATTCTGACCAATCTAGTAACAATTAGTTTTGTTTTTTCTCCAATGTATTATACGAGTACAATATCTTAATTTTTTCTCATCTATAAATTCTAGTGAATTCTCCGTACTGTTAAAATGATACCAGATATTTTCTCAGAATATGACCATATGACCATAAATATTGTAATAATATAATCAAAACCAAGAACGTGGCCTGAATATGCATTTGTATACTATATAAAAGACATTTAAATACAATTATAAACGTTCAGTCAGTGTTTAATTCAGCTTTACAGCTCAAAAGTATCGACAACACATAGCAAGGTTGTTGAAAAACGACAGGAAATCATCTTCCACCGCAGTTTTGTGACTGTCATACTTCACAAATTTGTATGACGTGTAGTTGATACATCACTAGTATAAGCCCCTAAATGTGTTTTGGTTATAATTAACGCTCTAAATAGCTCCAACTTTACTAACAATTGTACTGGTTAAGTAATTGACATTAAATGATTCGTAAGCTCTGTGTTGAAGCACAAATACACAAACCTATCACAGCGAAGAAAATGCAACCACAAGAATGCGCACAAGTCTTAAACAGCAAACAAATCATAAGTAAGAAAACGTAACTACAGCGAATACGCCAAAAAAAACCGTAATATGAAAATATTGTAATAACGACGCGAAATACTTCATTTAATCCTAATTTTATTCCACGTTTTTTCAGTCATAAAGTTTGAAAATATGTTTAACCAAGTTACGTATTTACAAATATACAAAAAAAAAAAAAAAAAAAAACCAAAGCAAATAATATGTTAATTTATGCTAAATACATACTTTTCTTTCAGAATTCTGACAGTTCATTCTCTGGAGTGCATATTTATTGAAGGATGCTCATATCCCCCACAATGTCGACAGCATGACGTCATAATTTTATTCAGCCAATAGGAGCGACAGATTGAATGAGCCAACAAAATTAGAAAATAGATCAACAAACTCGAATAATGTACATTTACACAAGAAGAAAACTAGGATTTGGTGCTATCCTTGTATTGTTTTGTGTTCTTGTGGCCCTTGACCCGACTTTCACCTCTGGCACACCTTACTGTGTAATGTTAAGTACGGCAGAACGCTTCCGTGGTTCGTATTCCATGTTAAACTACAGGTCACTTGCGCCTAGTAGGATTGCCGGGTTAGGTTAAGGCGGCTACGACAGGGGCGGAATGCTCAGCCAATAGAAATGCTGTCACCAGGTCATTACGACCACACGGAGTTATTATTATTATTAATATGTTTTAATTTTAGCAGCCGTAATGATAAATAGAGGGTACAGGACATAGAAGCTGAAGGTGTTGCAAAGGAGGGCTGCTGGATTGATTTGTGGAGATTACGGTAGAACGTAATCAGTATCTGATCTGAGAAATTTGCTTATGTGCTCTATAACATTATGTAAGTAAAATGAGAAGTTATATGGATAGATTTCAGAGAATTACAAAGATTAGAGTACATGTAACATATAATTGAAAACAAGGCTGTGAACATTATGTAACTTCAAAGTAGGGAATTATGGGTGAGTGAATCAAAACTAGTCTAGAACTTGACGGAAAATGGTTCATTTAAGATCAGTGATATCCAGTTTATTAAGTATCTTGGCTAAGCAAGAGCATCCGCTGTGTCAGTAAAAATGCGGTTATCAAAAGTCAAGAACAGGAATATCAGAATCTGCGCACAAGTAGGAGTTTCATTGTTCAGATCGCCTACAGATTACGACCTGCTTGATGTGGGAGTGGAAGGGCGTTTCGGGTAATACGAACAAGGTGTGACATACATGACTCACGGGACAACGCGAAACGGTACAGCACACCTGCAATCTGATAGCCGGAAGGGCTCGGCTACATGTTCCTTATAGCGTAATGTACAAGTGTCCGACGAGATCATATAACAGAGGTGAGACTGAAAATCTTATTACACCCAACGAGATCTTACCGATATCATGTTTCGTAAAGGAGAATGTATTTTAGGTGTGAGTAAAATATGACAGAGGAGAGTGGGCAGTTTCCAAGTTAAAAATAAGTAAAATAAAATATCACAATATTCCTCGATACGCAGAGTATAATAATCGAACGATTTGTCCCAAACGATAAAAAAATCTCAAATAAAAATTAGGTACAAAATAGCAAGCTTCGATATTTTGTAGAACAGCATTTGATGACATACTGTGGACATGTGATAGCACGATTAGATTGGATTACATTGTCGTATATAAGAGGAAACATACACCAAATTCTAATAAGTTGAAAAGTAGGAATTAATGGTAAAATCGGAGCATTAAATAACATGTAATTATTAGTAAAACACGTTACAACCTCCTGTGTGTTAAAGTTTATACTAATCTGTGCTTTGGATAAAATCTACGGATATCTCAAAAGTACGATAATATTAGGATATCAAAAATAATTTAGTGAACTAATAACAACATATTTGTAATTCACAGCCTACAAATCACTATTTATGTCAAGAAAGTAAGATGGTTTCACTGAGAACTTGAATCCAGGGCCGGCGCTACGATTCTCGGGCCACAGGTAAGCGATCTTAGGTCCTCTTTCCACGCCCCCCCCCCTACCCCCTGAAAATATTTTTAGTTACACTTTGGTTTTTGGATAACTCAGAAAATTTGAATACAAAAAATGTTTAAAATTAATGGTGCAGATTTTAAAATTTGTATTTGATTTCTATTTATTTAGGCACCCAGGCCGGCGGGCCCCCTTTTGGTGGCTGGGCCCGGGTACTTTGCCCCGCTTAAACCCCCCTAAACGGCCCCCTGCTTGAATCATAATCAATAAAAGTTGAACACATCGATCTTCTGATTTGGTGAACAATTAATGGCATCTGGTGACAGTAGACATTAATCAAATAACTGATCAGTTTTGTTCATCTCATTATAATTACTTTGTCATACACTAATATAACTAATCCAAAACATTCCAAACTATAGTGCAGCTGTTCTTTTGGAATAATTAACTTTTAGAGCATGTTCGCAAATATGTTTTAAAGTTATAAACGTTTCTCGGGAAACAAACCGAGTGATGTTGTTATTAATGCACAATATTTCGGCGACTTTATTCTCCGTCGCCATCTTCAGGTGCAGTTGCAAGTCTTGAAGTCTGCCTTGAAGTCAGCCTTGAGCGTGTTGTTTGTAAACTGGCATGGCAACGACAGATGTTGTTATGTTGCCTAGCAGCATCTCAGATGTCATTAGACGCCCGCGGAACACAAAAAGCAGAGCGTTGGTGATGAGCAGCCTCAATTACAGGAATCCATGCATCACTTATCTGGAATCCACAATCCCTGTTTACCAAATCAGACGCGAGGCGAATTTCAAATGCTTCTTTAATGACGCTGTCCCAGAAGCCTCTCGCATGTGTCAACACCTTAGTCGCTTCGAAATCGAAACCATGTCCTTCTGTCAAACTATGTTCCGCCACTGCTGATTTCTTTTTGCCCCAGGCGAACATGTCGGGCGTGTTCCAAACAACGTTGTTGTACGCACCGTATGGTCTGACCGATGTATTTCTTTCCACATTCACACGGGATGCAGTAAACTCCGGGTGTACGCAGGGCAAGGTCATCTTTTGGAGAGCGCAAAATGTTTCTCAATTTTGGTGGTGGTAGAAAAATGGTCTTAATGCCATTTCTTGCCAGGACTCTTCCGACCCTAGATGTTGTGGCGCCAGAGTACGGCAAGAAGGCTAATTTATCGTGTGGACCATTATCGTGTTTATTAGGCCTACGATTCATTTCCCGGAATGCCAACTGTATCTGATGTTCGTTGTATCCATTCTTTCTGAAGGTATCACGGAGATGTTTTAACTCACTAGGAAGGCTGTCTTTATCACATATTGCCCGCGCTCTGTGGACAAGAGTAGTTAGTACTGTATTGCGCTGTGCAGGGTGATGATAACTGTGCGCGTTTAGGTAAAGGTCTGTATGCGTTGGCTTCCTATACACCGTGTGTCCCAAAGTTCCATCAGATTTCTTTATAATCAGAATGTCCAAAAAGGGCAAGCGGCCTTCCTTTTCAACCTCCATCGTGAATTGGATGTTTTTGTTGACACTGTTCAAGTGAAGGAGAAACTTATCTAGATTGTCTCTGCCATGAGGCCAAACAACAAATGTGTCATACATACCGAAAGAAGGCACTGGGCTTCAGGGGGCACTTTCCAACGCTTTCTCCTCAAAATGTTCCATATAGAAATCAGCTATAACAGGTGACAGGGGACTGCCCATTGCAACTCCCTCGACCTGTTCATAGTAGTGCCCGTCATACAAGAAGTACGATGATTGTAATGTGTGGCGGAACAGCTCAACTAACCTGGGCTCGAAGTGCTGTTGTAGTAGAGCCATCGTATCAGCCAGAGGAACCCTGGTGAAGAGGGAAACCACATCGAAGCTCACCATCAAATCCTGTTGACGTAGGTGAAGTTCTTTAACAGTATTAATAAATTCCACCGAGTTTTTTACATGGTGAACACATTTTCCCACAATTGGCGATAACAGCCCGGTCAAGTATCGAGCCAGATTATAAGTGGCCGATCCAATAGTACACACTATTGGCCGTAATGGTGTTCTTGTTTATGGATTTTTGGTAATCCATAAAGTCTGGGTGGAACAGCGCGGGGTTGTAACTGTTTAATAGTGTCTTCTGGTAGCCCAGAACATTTCAGCAGAGCTGTTGTTTTCTTCGCCACCGCATTGGTCGGATCTTTCGACACTTTTCGGTAAGACGCGTCCACCAAAAGTTCTTCTACTTTTCGTTGATAATCTGTCATCGTAAGAACCACCGAAGCGTCCCCTAGTCCTACCAGCAGACAAGGGAACGCTTCGGTGGTTCTTACGATGACAGATTATCAACGAAAAGTAGAAGAACTTTTGGTGGACGCGTCTTACCGAAAAGTGTCGAAAGATCCGACCAATGCGGTGGCGAAGAAAACAACAGCTCTGCTGAAATGTTCTGGGCTACCAGAAGACACTATTAAACAGTTACAACCCCGCGCAGCTGTTCCACCCAGACTTTATGGATTACCAAAAATCCATAAACAAGAAACACCATTACGGCCAATAGTGTGTACTATTGGATCGGCCACTTATAATCTGGCTCGATACTTGACCGGGCTGTTATCGCCAATTGTGGGAAAATGTGTTCACCATGTAAAAAACTCGGTGGAATTTATTAATACTGTTAAAGAACTTCACCTACGTCAACAGGATTTGATGGTGAGCTTCGATGTGGTTTCCCTCTTCACCAGGGTTCCTCTGGCTGATACGATGGCTCTACTACAACAGCACTTCGAGCCCAGGTTAGTTGAGCTGTTCCGCCACACATTACAATCATCGTACTTCTTGTATGACGGGCACTACTATGAACAGGTCGAGGGAGTTGCAATGGGCAGTCCCCTGTCACCTGTTATAGCTGATTTCTATATGGAACATTTTGAGGAGAAAGCGTTGGAAAGTGCCCCCTGAAGCCCAGTGCCTTCTTTCGGTATGTAGATGACACATTTGTTGTTTGGCCTCATGGCAGAGACAATCTAGATAAGTTTCTCCTTCACTTGAACAGTGTCAACAAAAACATCCAATTCACGATGGAGGTTGAAAAGGAAGGCCGCTTGCCCTTTTTGGACATTCTGATTATAAAGAAATCTGATGGAACTTTGGGACACACGGTGTATAGGAAGCCAACGCATACAGACCTTTACCTAAACGCGCACAGTTATCATCACCCTGCACAGCGCAATACAGTACTAACTACTCTTGTCCACAGAGCGCGGGCAATATGTGATAAAGACAGCCTTCCTAGTGAGTTAAAACATCTCCGTGATACCTTCAGAAAGAATGGATACAACGAACATCAGATACAGTTGGCATTCCGGGAAATGAATCGTAGGCCTAATAAACACGATAATGGTCCACACGATAAATTAGCCTTCTTGCCGTACTCTGGCGCCACAACATCTAGGGTCGGAAGAGTCCTGGCAAGAAATGGCATTAAGACCATTTTTCTACCACCACCAAAATTGAGAAACATTTTGCGCTCTCCAAAAGATGACCTTGCCCTGCGTACACCCGGAGTTTACTGCATCCCGTGTGAATGTGGAAAGAAATACATCGGTCAGACCATACGGTGCGTACAACAACGTTGTTTGGAACACGCCCGACATGTTCGCCTGGGGCAAAAAGATAAATCAGCAGTGGCGGAACATAGTTTGACAGAAGGACATGGTTTCGATTTCGAAGCGACTAAGGTGTTGACACATGCGAGAGGCTTCTGGGACAGCGTCATTAAAGAAGCATTTGAAATTCGCCTCGCGTCTGATTTGGTAAACAGGGATTGTGGATTCCAGATAAGTGATGCATGGATTCCTGTAATTGAGGCTGCTCATCACCAACGCTCTGCTTTTTGTGTTCCGCGGGCGTCTAATGACATCTGAGATGCTGCTAGGCAACATAACAACATCTGTCGTTGCCATGCCAGTTTACAAACAACACGCTCAAGGCTGACTTCAAGGCAGACTTCAAGACTTGCAACTGCACCTGAAGATGGCGACGGAGAATAAAGTCGCCGAAATATTGTGCATTAATAACAACATCACTCGGTTTGTTTCCCGAGAAACGTTTATAAACTTTAAAACATATTTGCGAACATGCTCTAAAGTTAATTATTCCAAAAGAAAGCTGCACTATAAGTTTGGAATGTTTTGGATTATTATATTAGGTATGACAAGTAATTATAATGAGATGGAACAAAACTGATCAGTTATTTGATTAATGTCTACTGTCACCAGATGCCATTAATTGTTCACCAAATCAGAAGATCGATGTGTTCAACTTTTATTGATTATGATTCAAGCAGGGCCGGCGTTAGGGGGGTTAAGCGGGGCAAAAGTACCGGGGCCCAGCCACCAAAAGGGGGGCCCGCCGGCCTGGGTGCCTAAATAAATAGAAATCAAATACAAATTTTAAAATCTGCACCATTAATTTTAAACATTTTTGTATTCAAATTTTCTGAGTTATCCAAAAAACCAAAGTGTAAACTAAAAATTTTCAGGGGGTAGGGGGGGGGGGGCGTGGAAAGAGGACCTAAGATCGCTTACCTGTGGCCCGAGAATCGTAGCGCCGGCCCTGGATTCAAGTTCCTCAGTGAAACCAATCTTACTTTCTTGACATAAATAGTGATTTGTAGGCTGTGAATTACAAATAATGTTGTTATTAGTTCACTAAATTATTTTTGATATCCTAATATTATCGTACTTTTGAGATATACCGTAGATTTTATCCAAAGCACAGATTAGTATAAACTTTAAACACACAGGAGGTTGTAACGTGTTTTACTAATAATTACATGTTATTTAATGCTCCGATTTTACCATTAATTCCTACTTTCAACTTATTAGAATTGGTGTATGTTTCCACTTATATACGACAATGTAATCCAATCTAATCGTGCTATCACATGTCCACAGTATGTCATCAAATGCTGTTCTACAAAATATCGAAGCTTGCTATTTTGTACCTAATTTTTATTTGAGATTTTTTTATCGTTTGGGACAAATCGTTCGATTATTATACTCTGCGTATCGAGGAATATTGTGATATTTTATTTTACTTATTTTTAACTTGGAAACTGCCCACTCTCCTCTGTCATATTTTACTCACACCTAAAATACATTCTCCTTTACGAAACATGATATCGGTAAGATCTCGGTGGGTGTAATAAGATTTTCAGTCTCACCTCTGTTATATGATCTCGTCGGACACTTGTACATTACGCTATAAGGAACATGTAGCCGAGCCCTTCCGGCTATCAGATTGCAGGTGTGCTGTACCGTTTCTGCGTTGTCCCCGTGAGTCATGTATGTCACACCTTGTTCGTATTACCCGAAACGCCCTTCCACTCCCACATCAAGCAGGTCGTAATCTGTAGGCGATCTGAACAATGAAACTCCTACTTGTGCGCAGATTCTGATATTCCTGTTCTGTGACTTTTGATAACCGCATTTTTAGACACAGCGGATGCTCTTGCTTAGCCAAGATACTAATAAATGGATATCACTGATCTTAAATGAACCATTTCCGTCAAGTTCTAGACTAGTTTTGATTCACTCACCCATAATTCCCTACTTTGAAGTTACATAATGTTCACAGCCTTGTTTTCAATTATATGTTACATGTACTCTAATCTTTGTAATTCTCTGAAATCTATCCATATAACTTCTCATTTTACTTACATAATGTTATAGAGCACATAAGCAAATTCTCAGATCAGATACTGATTACGTTCTACCGTAATCTCCACAAATCAATCCAGCAGCCCTCCTTTGCAACACCTTCAGCTTCTATGTCCTGTACCCTCTATTTATCATTACGGCTGCTAAAATTAAAACATATTAATAATAATAATAACTCCGTGTGGTCGTAATGACCTGGTGACAGCATTTCTATTGGCTGAGCATTCCGCCCCTGTCGTAGCCGCCTTAACCTAACCCGGCAATCCTACTAGGCGCAAGTGACCTGTAGTTTAACATGGAATACGAACCACGGAAGCGTTCTGCCGTACTTAACATTACACAGTAAGGTGTGCCAGAGGTGAAAGTCGGGTCAAGGGCCACAAGAACACAAAACAATACAAGGATAGCACCAAACATCCTAGTTTTCTTCTTGTGTAAATGTACATTATTCGAGTTTGTTGATCTATTTTCTAATTTTGTGGCTCATTCAATCTGTCGCTCCTATTGGCTGAATAAAATTATGACGTCATGCTGTCGGACATTGTGGGGGGATATGAGCATCCTCAATAAATATGCCAACTCCAGAGAAATGAACTGTCAGAATTCTGAAAGAAAAGTATGTATTTAGCATAAATTAACATATTATTTGCTTTGGTTTTTTTTTTTTTTTTTTTTTGTATATTTGTAAATACGTAAACTTGGTTAAACATATTTTCAAACTTTATGACTGAAAAAACGTGGAATAAAATTAGGATTAAATGAAGTATTTCGCGTCGTTATTACAATATTTTCATATTACGGTTTTTTTGGCGTATTCGCTGTAGTTACGTTTTCTTACTTATGATTTGTTGCTGTTTAAGACTTGTGCGCATTCATTGTGGTTGCATTTTCTTCGCTGTGATAGGTTTGTGTATTTGTGCTTCAAACACAGAGCTTTACGAATCATTTAATGTCAATTACTTAACCAAGTACAATTGTTAGTAAAGTTGGAGCTATTTTAGAGCGTTAATTATAACCAAAACACATTTAGGGGCTTATACTAGTGATGTATCAACTAACACGTCATACAAATTTGTGAAGTATGACAGTCACAAAACTGCGGTGGAAGATGATTTCCTGTCGTTTTTCAACAACCTTGCTATGTGTTGTCGATACTTTTGAGCTGTAAAGCTGAATTAAACACTGACTGAACGTTTATAATTGTATTTAAATGTCTTTTATATAGTATACAAATGCATATTCAGGCCACGTTCTTGGTTTTGATTATATTATTACAATATTTATGGTCATATGGTCATATTCTGAGAAAATATCTGGTATCATTTTAACAGTACGGAGAATTCACTAGAATTTATAGATGAGAAAAAATTAAGATATTGTACTCGTATAATACATTGGAGAAAAAAACAAAACTAATTGTTACTAGATTGGTCAGAATTCACCAGTCAAGAATTAAAGTTATACATTATTGTTACTCTATAAACGATAATGTTCCGCCCGCCTTTTAATCTCGACAATGCAGCAGCAGCATGTCTGTGTCGAGCTTAATGAATAAACGTATTACTGTCTGCAATACTTTTGAAAATAATCCTAGGTCAGTTTAAAATCTGTAGTGGATCAGTGATTAACGCCATGCCGAAAACAATATTTTCTTAAAGTGTGAAGTTACCAAGTTACTAGTGTTGTAAACTGAAAAAAAAACAAAATGTTTTTTTTCAGCTTTGTGAAAAAAAACATGAAAAAAAAACATGAATTATAATTTTATTTAAGGAACTTCCATTTTACACAAGTGTGTTTTAAGTCTTACTGAATCATATAATGTCTCACATAATGATTCATAAGTGTATCTATATAGGTAACATAATTTTATTCATCCTCTATGTCAGTACCACATTCACTAGTATCAGCACTACCAACACTAGTTCGATCGGTGTCGGAATTTTCTGTCTCTTCATCTGTCTCCTCTAGATCCAAAACTTCAAAAATAGTTAAATTTTCTTTTACTGGTTGTTCTTGTATTGTACGCAAAAGATTTTGAGATTGCAATTTTAAATTGTGAGAAAAGTACACACTGTGCTTAAAGACTGCGCCGATAGTTCTGTATTACTGTCTTTTAAGTTTGAATTAAAATCTATTATCGAACAAAATAGGAGCTTTACTTCTTTTAAATCGTTTGTTTACACCAACGGTTGCAAGGAAACGATTCATAATTAGGGACCGTGCACAAACTACGTGGGTCGGTCCAGAGGGAGGAGGGGTTAGCTGGAAGGCTACGCTGGGAGAGAGGGGGTGGGTTCCGAAGCCAGGCCACGTAACTATCCTTTCGTAACATTTTTCACAGTTAAAATGAGGAAGTGAACTCACAACAGCATGTGAGTATTTATTTCCCTTAGTTAATTATATCCGTATGTAATTTACAATAGTTTGACAAGAGAAAACAGTAAAAAATGTCTTCTGGAATCAAAACGGAGGAAAGCTACGTGCTACGTGAGCGGGGGCGGGGGCGGGGGGGGGGGGGTGGAGGCAAAATCCATGTAGGGCTACGGGGTATGTGGTTTATGCACGCTCCCTTACTGACAATTTAATGAGTCAGTACCAATATACACTATACTCTGAGAGTTAACAAGTATACGAATATAAAGAAAGCCCAATACGTAATAAAAAGAGGCAAAAAACCGTGGATAAATTTTAAATTCCAAATTTTTTAAAAAGATCTGTAGGTAATTTTGTAGGGCTGGCAGCACTATTTCAAATAGCAAGTATCAATCCAAACAATGGGGAATGGGGATTCCTTCTCGCGCAACCTAGTCTCTTCGGGAAATCCCCGTTCATAAAGAAAATTTCAGTCAATTTTGCCAATATTCTCGTAATTTTTTTTCCTACTGAACCAGAAAAATATAGTAGATTTTAAACTAAGATAAGTACTTAGAATTAAAACAGTCATTTTAAACGACAACTGCCTTACAAATTTGAGATTTAGTAGTTGTGAAAAAAAAAACGTGTTCCAGAAAAAAAACGTTTTTTTTTTCATGTTTTTTTTTTTTCAAGCCAGAAAAAAAACCGTTTTTTTACAACACTACAAGTTACTTAAAGGAATTTGGAGAGAAGTATTTTAGTACTGGTGAAAGAGCTTTTTCTGCAAATTATGTGAAATTAAAGTGAATTCAACAAAGCGATTTCATGTGCAGCGGCGTTACGAGACGGCAAGACACAAGAAAAATGTTCGACAAAGCAGACAGCGACTTTATTTTTTATAGCTTTGTCATTTTCCAAATTGTAATTTAAAAAAGAAAACTCCGTGAAATGATGGTATCTGCGAACATCTCAATTAATAAAGTGAAGAATGAACATTTCAAAATCTTCTTGAAGAAATGTTTAGTCATATTTTGTCATATTTACCCATTTTTACAGGTATATTTATTTTTATTTATTTATTATTATTATTATTATTTTTGTCATAATGATCCCAACCCTACTAATAACCAGCCGCAAATTTTAGTATTCACTAAAATAACACTTGGTTACCTAAACCTTAATTCCTACTCGCACAACGTCATCAACGAGATACGTCTTCTGACACAGCGATGACGTCAGCATTTTGTGATACCTGTTGTTAGCACCTCTTTATCTCCGGACACCTCGCATATCCAGTAAAACTGAACACCCTGTAATATTGTGTCGAATTTTGTTACACGTGCCGTTCTCCTTAAATGCCTGCAGGTCATGTCCCTTCGGTGAATTTGAATAGTGTGTGACTCTATTCCGTTGCGTATCGGCCGCGGCTGCGGGGTCGCTATCTGTATTCCGGTGCGGCGGACGGCGGGTCAGATTTACCGTGTCGAGACGGGGCTCCTTGTTTACGAGCAGCCGTCAGGTATGGCGGGTTTACAGCCTCACAGGCGCCAGGCTAGACGAGACGTGCGTAGTGGTGCCACTGCCTGCAAGACCGTTGACTCACACTCATAGGAACCTCACTCAACTATTATATCGTAGAGTGAATACTACAACTAGGTAACAACAATTAAGCTGTTTAGAGGAAAGCTCAAATTAATGTTTTTCACGATTTTTGAAGAAAGTGAAGACTTGATTAAATGTTATTTTACTACCATTTTATTTAATTAGAAGTATCTATGTCTTATTTCGAACAATAATTTTAAAGAAAAGGGATAAACAGGGTATTAAGGAACATAGTCTTACAGGCTTTAAATTTTCTACCCTAATACGAAAGATAAAAGATAAGTAGCCATGTCGACTTGCCAAGTTGTTGCTCCAATCTTGCAATCCTAATATTTTGAACAACTAGATATGTGAACTTTCCCTGTTCACGCCTCTAATGACCTCGACGTCGACGAAGCGTAAAGCCATAAGTAAAAAAAAAAAATCATCCAGACCTGAGGAGATGCAATGTCATACTGAGAAGTAGGCTCATAATGACAAGTTTTTTGTAAATTTTGTAATCACTAGAATAACATCACATAAACTGTAGACACGTGAAGTTTCATTTCGTTTCCTCCTCCCCTTTCTTGTGTTTCACGTTATTCGTCAGGGAGTGTACATTACATGTGAGATTAAAACGAGTATCAGGAAGACCAAATAAAAATGGAGGGAGATAGAATCAGGCTACTGATCCTAATGCTACATTACATCCCGAGCCTATAAATTAAACCAGCTATAAATATACGTAAATATAGAAATGTGGTTGATCATGTACATTATAATTTGAGGATATCATGTATTAATGGCATTTTTAGGAACATCTTTGGCAGCAGACCGGAGACCAAGGAGAAGACGACCTACAAGATTGGAGAGGCATGAGTAAAACCATGAATAAAATGGTTGAATCAGCAGCTAGAAGAAAATTGCTGGAACTTAACTGAATAGGTTATTTGAATAAAAGTTACGTGTATATAAAAGTTGTGTTGAATATTTTTTAATATCTGAAAAGCTGTGGAATAAAAGTGCTTTAAAGTTAAACACGGAAAGGTTAGTTACGGTTATGATGGTGCTCTTGAAGTAGAGTAACATGAAATAAAGGGAGGTATCCATTTCATTTCAGATTTAAAAAAAAAAAGCAAAATGGAGGAGACATTGACAATATTGTATCTGTAACCGGAAAGCTAGATTTAAAATCCATTTATGTCTAAAAGATGGCAAAGATGCTGTCATCAGTCCTTCGAATGACTTGATGCAATCCTCCATCCGTTCCTATTTTGTGCTAACCTCTTCATCTCTACATATCCCTTACAACACACGTCCTCAATTATCTGCTTCATATATTCTAATCTCTGTCTTCCTCTACAGTTCTACTTCGACTGTTCCCTCCACCAGCAAATTAATCAATCCTGCATGTCTCAAAATATGACCTTCCAGCCTGTCTCTTCTTTCTGTAAGCTTCTTCCACAAACTTGTTTCCTCACCCATCATCTCCAAAACTAGTTCATTTCTTACTTTATTTGTCCTCTTAATTTTCAGCATTCTTCTGTAGTGCCACATTTTAAATACTTCAATTTTCCTTGTTTCCGCTATTCCTAAAGTCCATGTTTCGCAAACACATAAAGTTTAAAAAGTTTTTTTCTAATTCCTAGATCAATATTGGAAACTAAAAGATTTCTCTTTTTATGAAGACTCTTTTTTCTAGTTTTATTATGCTTCAGCCATCGATTGTAATTTTGCTTCCCAAGTAACAGAATTCACTTACTTCTCCAATTGCGTTCGATCCTATTTTTATATTTAATCTACTAGTATTGGTATCAATTCTGCTACATTTCATCACTTTAGCCTTGCTTTGATTTATATTCAGTCCAAAATATTCCTTCAGTATTTTGTTCATGCCATTCAGTAATTTCTCAATATCCTCAGCCCTCTCTGCTAACAAGACAATGTCATCAGCAAATCGTAGCTTACTGATTTTTTCTCCCTGAACACTTATGCCACATGGAAATTTTTCTTTGACTTTCTTTATTGCTTCCTCTACATACAAGTTGAATATTAACGGGGATAGACTACAACCTTGTCTGACGCCCTTTTTAACTAAGGCATGTTTCTCGTGATTCTATACTTTTACTATAGCCACTTGATTCTTATATTATTCATAAAGCATTCTTCTATATCAAATCTTTAGACCTGACTTCGTTAAAATTTTGAACATCTTGTCCCACCTATCATTATCAAAAGCTTTTTATAAATCAACAAATGCCAAAAAAGTATCTTTGTTTTTCTTGATCCGCCCGTCGAGTATTAATCTTAAAGACAGAATTGCTTCCCTTGTAAGGCGATTTTTCCTAAACCCAATCTGATCTTCACCTACTATCTCTTCTACTACCGTTTCCATCCTTCTGTATATTATTCTGGTGAGTAATTTTGAAGCATGTGATGTTAGACTAGTGGTGCGATAATTCGCACATTTATCTGCTTGTGCTTTCTTCGGAAGTTGAATATTAACGCGGATACACTACAACCTTGTCTCACACAATTTTTAACTGATGCTAGTCTCTTATGATTTTCTACTTTTATTACAGCCACTTGGAAGTTACTAAAGAAGAAATAACTATGTAATAGTAGCATAATTTTGAATTGCTTAAGATGTGGTCAATGATTGGTTAACGGTTAGTAATTAGTTAAAAGTTGCGTAGTGTAGTAGCTACCGAGGAGAAAGTTATAAGGACGCTAGACATAATACTAGGACGGAACACGATGGTGATGTGTTCTGTAGCTTTGCTATACAACAGGCTTTATTTTTTGTAAGTGCCTCCGTATTGCTCCGATACGGAGGCGGGTCCCTGGCGGAGAAACAGCAGAAGAAGCGAACATCAT
Organism: Vandiemenella viatica; assembly: GCA_031002005.1. Taxonomy (NCBI): domain Eukaryota; kingdom Metazoa; phylum Arthropoda; class Insecta; order Orthoptera; family Morabidae; genus Vandiemenella; species Vandiemenella viatica. Next base: position 124,658,662 of record CM061914.1, read on the forward strand.
GAGTCAGCTCAGCGTGCTGTTTCTGGGAACGGAGCGTGCTCGTATGCGGGCGACAAGTGCGTGATGCGCCGTGGGAGCCGCATGCTGATCACGTCCGCAGACAAGACGACCAGCTCCCGCGAAACAGGTCCTCTCAGCGCCGACGTCAATCATCTGCACAGCTCACTCGCCGCATGCCCTTTTACGAGACACGCAAACCTCCCAGACGTCCTTGTTAGTCGCAGAAGAAAAGGCCTCCTTAAGCGCGAAGACTGGGTGATGTCAGAGAGGTGGAAAAGCCTGATCCAAAATTGGACCGCGAGACTGGCTGGCGGCCTGTGAAGTGCCACAGGTTCATACGTCATACCACCAGCAGTGGACCGGTCGTAAATCAGACGTGGAGTGTAAACACTACCACAGTCCTTATTTGGAATACTGTCTTCGGTTCGGTTTGATGAGCACCTTGCCAGCTTTGTAAACGAAGATGATCAGACATGCTATAGAACAATGTTTCTCAACTTGTGGTCCGCGGATGACTAGTTGGTTCAGGTGGACCGGAGGCAAAATGTTATAAATTTAGATACAGTATTTGTAGCGTGAAATGTTATCTATATCCCTATTCTGCAATTGACAAACAATGTGGGTGGCAGAGGGTGCTTAGCACCAATTTTGATTCTGCGCATTCCAATCCCGAATAGCACGAGGAAAGGAAGAATCCCACAAAAACAATTCTTGTAAAAATAGGCCAAGTCTCGTGTTCGTTCAGTGACAAAAAGTTATGAGATCTTCTTCTGAGCCAAGTCTACACTTTACAGTATGTATTCACTTCACTTTATGAAACAGAATGGTTTTTTTTGGTATCATAGATCGTTTATTTAGGATAAAAAATCTGATGACTTGAGGTCTGTGTCTTTTTGTTACGTTTTGACGACTAAATGGCTATACCGATAATGATGGAATTTGACAATGAAATACTACGTATCTGTAGGAAGGAAACGGGAAATATTTTTTCGGTATGAATAACAGTTGTATTCACGAAATTTTTAGAACTTATCGAATGGTGACGTGTGTTAGTTTGTAATGTTACATCGGTTGCTCAAGCTGTGCTTCTCGCGCGATTTGTTAATGTATGATTTATTATTAAATTTCGTTTAGAGACAAATCGTATTATATAGTATAGAGTTCGATTTGCTCTCCACTGTACTATTATTTTGTGTCTGCTTAAAAGTTTCTGGCACCAGTTTATTTATTTATTTTTTTTTTTTTTTTTTTTTTTTACATGCCTTGCTGGCGTAGATCTAGCCTATAGTGTAGCTCTAGCAGAACACGAGCAGCTAAAGTTATTAGAACCCAAGAATTGGATTCTCATGTTACCCAAGGGCAGTTTTATTTCAGATAGATCTTTTCTTCTTTTTTTTTCAGCATGAGCATCCGATTCTGGGGTTCTAATAACTTTAGCTGCTCGTGCTCTGCTAGAGCTACAACTAAGGCCAGTTTACGCCCGCAAGGCATGTCAAAAAAGAATTCAAAATAAACAGGTGCCAGAAACATTTAAACAGACGCAAAGTAAGAGGACAGAGAAAATCTGCATCTATACTAAATAATACGTTTTTTTTCTCTAAACTAAATTTATTAACAAATTATTTACTAACATAATACGCGAGAAACACACCTTGAGCAACCGACATAACATTACAGACTAACACACATATATCCGTCTCTCTGTCACCATTCAATAAGATCTCAAAATTTCGTAACTACAACTGTCAATCATACCAAAAAATGTCCTGTGCTCTGCCTACAGATTTTCTTGTAAAATTCCGTCAATACCGGTATAGGCATTTAGTCGTCAAAACGTAACAAAAAGATAGAGACTTACTTCCGCATTTATAGTATTATTACTGCGGAGCACACACACACTGACTGCGAATCATCCCTGAGGGGTCAATATAACGTAAAAAAAGTGTACTCCTACAGCATTGCAAGACTACTTACGATTTTCCTCGCATTGCTCCCTTAAGTTTGTGATATCTACAGTTTGTCATTCAATCCGAATAACCGACGGTCCAGGCAATGACTCTTACGATCAAAAACAATTTTTAAAAATCTTTGTCTACCTTGGGATTTGATCCGACGGTACACACATTAGTAAGCAAGAGCGTTAACCAACGGGCCACCAGCCCACGATAGTATATGGAACTACACATCGGTCTATGTTAGTTTCGGTAATTTTTCAAAATTATGTGAATATGGCGGGAAATTGTTCAACCAAATGTAAACAGTATTTTTCTCCATGTTTCAATGCATAAGTGTGCAAAGTTTCATCGAGATCGGATGAATACTGTGGATTTGTATGAAGAATAAACAAACAAACATTCATCTTTTTATATATAGATAAATACTGGGAAAAATTCCAATATCAGATTTTTCTTATGATTTTGGGATGAAACCATGTATGTATACCAAATTACTTGTTTCTAGGATTACTGTAAGTACAGTGGAATTTTGATATCGGGGTGTTGTGCCGAAATAAAATTTTGAATTTCAATAACTTCAAAAGTAAGAAAAGGAAGAAGTAGGCTATAATTAAACAATTTAGTTAAACATATTAAGCTCACGCGTCTACAGTGAAAATTAGAGCTTTATAAAGTAATTACGGTAGAAAGCGATTTCACGTTAGGGATAGGTAAGGGGTAGGTATATAAAAATTTACGAGTTTCAGACTTTTCTTATTATATGTGGGTAAAATTTTATTTGTATACCAAATTTCAACTTTCTACGGCTACGGGAAGTGCCTTAGAATTTTGATGATCATCAGTGAGTGAGTGAGTGACAAAATCTCTGAAGTTTGCATTCGAATAACTTACGAACTAAGAACAGAAATAAAATAAAATTAAGTACGTTTGCTAAGATCGCTGATATCTATGCATAACAGAAATTTTAGACATGTTGCATAAATACGACCGAAGAAATTGAGGTTCAAATATTGCCCGAATAGCTTCTAGAAAAGGGTAGGCAGTGCCGCCGTTGACTCAACTTGGCGGGTGCACTGTCGTGCACCCAATACATAAGCGCATCAGTACGGCATCTTATTTCTCGAATCGTATCCCTCCGGTCATTGCGACCCAAATAGGTTGGCGGAAGAAGTATCTCACTGCACTCGTAGGTCATAGAATTTCTCATATTCTCCAATAAATTCAAATGCAAATGACGTCGTCTGTCTTCCAAACGATCCCAATCTAATCTATGTATTAATTCTGTTACGCTTTCATCAGGGCTGTAACAACAAGTTACGAATTGAGCGGCTCTCCTCTGTACCCTCTCTACTGAGTCAACCAGGCCCTTGCGATAAGGATCCCAGACTCCACAACAGAAATCCAGATGCGGACGCACTAGTGTTTTAAAGGCTATATCCTTTGTATGAGCATTTCATTCCTCAGAATACGACCTATGAATCATAATGTAGAATTAGCTTTGCCTACGACGGAAGTTATGTGCAAGTCCCATTTCATGTTGTTTTGTATTATTTAGCCGCAGATACTTCAGGGAATCAACCGTGTTTCAACTGAATTGTTTACTTTGTACTCGTGAGCAAACTGATTCCTTTTGTTACTTATTCGCATTGCCTTGCACTTTTTGCAATTAAGTGTAAGCCGCCATTTACGGCACCATTCGGACATAGCATTCAAATCGAGCTGAATTTTTTAAGCAGTCGTCAGAGCACCTTATTTCCCTATAGATAACTGCATCGTCGGCATACAATCGCAACCAGCACTTAACGTTGTCACCGAGATCGTTTGTAAAAATTAAGAAAAGATATGGTCCTATTACACTTCCTTGAGGAACGGCAAAGTAACATCTAGCTTAGGAGAGGCTTCCCCGTCAACAACGACATACTGTGATCGACCAGTTAGAAAATCACGTATCCATTTGCAAATCTGATCCGGTATACTGTATGCTCGAATCTTCGCTAATAGTCGGTTGTGAGGTACAGAATCAAAAGTTTTCTGAAAATCCAAAAATATTGCATCAACTTGTGAATCTTCATTACTTTCATTACGTCATGGGAAAGTAAGTGGGTATAAATTATAAGTACAACCTTTTAAAAGTCACGAATATTTCAATGGCCAGACAAACATCTGACATTTCTCCGATGAGCATAGGACAGCATTGTTCCTACAATAGTCTATTCATTTCCAGTTGGCATCAAAAAGAGTGCAGTTCGTCGTCTATGGATTAAGCAAATGACCGATTTGTGAAGGTCTTATAGTAGCTGTGAAGGAGCACGCTAGGTGGTAGATTTGGTAACATAAGAGTGGTGAAAAACAAAAAAATGTAAGGTCTAGTGTCTTTTATATAATTTTCTGCCTGTGGGTCGGAGTAATAGCGTACCATCCAACCTGTAGTAACATGATTTTTCATTTTGTTATTTAATATTAGGTGTCTGGTCTGTATGTAGTTATCATTTAATAGCATGCTTCCAATTTCATTACTGTGTTTCTGTAGGAATTCAGAACATACTTTTTAGATTTATTATATTCTAATGGTACAATAAAATATACCCCAGATGTTAATAAATATACACATAGAAAAAAAATTAGGTCAGTATCAGTTTGTGGTATGCAGCATTATTTTTGACAATTTACTGGTCGTTGTGCTGAAAAAGTTTGAGAAACGCAGCTATAGAATATCAACTTCCTGAGAAAGAAATGCTATGCTTAAAACAGCACAGAACCAGACAGATTTTAATGACCTCCATACCTGGTCTCCTAAAAAGGTACTGTAAAGTTGTCCTTGCCGTTCGCAGGAGAAAAGGCGAAGAAGGAAAAAAAAATGGTATTCAATGTTACTATGCTCATGGCCAGGGCGAAGTCAGAGAGGCGTGGAAATATCATTCCAAGATTGAATCAAAGAGCAATTGGTAATCTTTCCAATGTTTGAAACAAATATACTCACGTGTACTACAAAACCGAGCCATTGTAGATCCTACAAAAGCTGGGCAGTGATCACTTATAAAATATATCTCGGAAACAATCCTGCATTGACAAACATTGCTATGGTACGGTCAACGAAAGAGATCGAAAATTAAGGCAAACTTCGGCTTCCCAGCATAACCCATCAAATTTAATGATTTTTCCCTAATACACAAAATTTCAGCACATCAGAAAGGAACATCAGGCAAAAAAATTTGCACAAAACGCTAAGTTGTCGTTTTACGTTTACTATTGCTCTTTTGGGGTAAGTTTACGTTGGAACCGACTTCGGCCGATTTTTCAATCTGCCGAACAGCAAACCGAAATCTGCCGACTGGAGTGGTTACTTACACTGGCCCAGACGTCCAACTATTTTTCTTCAGTTCCGAACTATATCATTGCCAGATGGAAGAAATCGAAGTTCTTCAATTGTAATATGTGTGAACTGTCTTGAGATTTAGTACTATGTTTGGCACCCGGAAAAGTGAATGGGTAATTTTTTCTCAGAGATTTTTTATGTGAGAATTCCGTACATTGTTTTCCAAACTATTGGCATAGCCAATTAACGAGAGACCTCATATATCTGTTGGAAGAAATCCGACCGGTTGTAGAAAAACATTCGAATTTCAGGAAATGAATTTCTTTGGAAGAAAGATTACCTATGTCGATTTTACTTATTCCATACAAAATTTTCTGTTGCAAAATCAAATACATATGCATTTTCCCAAAGGAATACAGTTCATTTGACTTAATTTCATAATTATCCATTTTTAAATATTTATTTGTGTTTATAAATCACCAATATAGTCTTGTCTCTTGTCAACTGAAATCGAAAATTTATAACAAAGTGTGATATAATGAGATAATTAATGTAACTTTTTAAAATTTCAAAACACGTCATAATGAGTGTTCAGTGGTGAAAATGTGGTTTTACTATTGGGTCTGTGAAACGTATGTATCGGAGATTCCTTCATTTCAGTACTGCCATGTGGCGAAAAATGAATTCACAGATTATGTGAAACAAGTGCATTCGGCCAAATAAAACAAAGTTATTTGGTTGGTGACTGAGAGTTGGAGTTCGGCCGAATAGGTCGGTCATAAAGTAACCACTTCTACCAGAATCCATACTGTTGCTTACTTTTGTTTGTTGCTGATATCGACCTAATTCGGCAGAATGAAAAATTGTCCGAAGTCGGTTCAAGTGAAAAAGTCTCCTTATCGCAGTCATGCAACAAAGCAGAACAGAACTCTTTTCTCGCACTAGTCACTAAAACATTATTTCGGTTTCTGACACTCCGTACGGACTAAACTCGTTCGAACCCTTCTGAGGTAAGAACTTTCAATAATTCTGGACTTGGTTTAAACATTAGAACCAATATAAAATACTGATTTGGAGATTCAGTATGTAAAACAGAATAAATGATCGTTTCAAACATTGAACATAAGGTTAATGGGCAAGTCTAAAAAATTGTTGGAGTTTTACCAGAAAACTATTTCCCTAATCCGGCGGCATAGCGCGGCCTATAAAACCACGATCACAACACACGACACAACTAACCACACTCATGTGAGGCAAAAGGAGGAAAGGGAACTGGCGCTTTACCTCTATATCAAGAACAAGAATGACTATTTCAGAAAATCAAAGTAGAGTTAAATTGTCCTTAAGCGTGGGCAAGGATGAAAGAAATCACTTGGGGATAGGTTGCTCCAGAATTTAATAGTGTTGCTGGCGGATAATCTGCAAAGTGTTCTAGGCAGATTCATCAGACCACCGGCTCTGAAACCGCCGCGAATGTAGCGAGGATACGGCAACGCCACTTCTCTGATCATCGTATCCCATCTTTGAAACTAACTCTGAACGCTGCCTATGGGATACATTGTGCTACCATTACTAATTCAGACTGCCAAAAATTACGTACTGTATAATGTTAATGTCCTCGAGCCGTACTATAAGTCTAAGACTGTTTCGGGATTGTAAGCTATTCTTTGAAAAGGTAGTCAAATGAGACCTATCCCCACACATATAGCCAAAGATGAGCTAACCAATTACCCTGTAAATTATCAGCCAAGTGTTAGCTAACCACTCCGTTAGTGAATTACGGCGTGTTATTTAGGCGAGAATGGCCCAATTCTCCTCTTGCAACACATGCAAGCTGTTAGCTTGGATAAAAAATTGATACGTGTTTGACATAGTAAAAAAACTGACTGTGCTGGTCGAAATAATGGTGAATTTAATTAAAACCGTTCCTTTAGACAACTTTTATAACATTTGTTACATTGGAACAAGTTTACGATTCATTTCACAAGCAAACACTGCCCGCACTCTGCAATGCTACAATACAGGAGCCAAATCAACAGTCACTGGCCTACAGCTGCGATGCCCCGCGCCAAAGATTGTTAAACAACTTAGATAACAACACTATGCTATCCCGATTACTAAACAAACTACAGTCTGTGGAAACCCAACAATATTACAAACCAAGTCACAAACATAGATAGTTACTCGAGATACTTATAACTAATAAATGCGACATAATTAAATATTCACAATAATAATAGCATTCAAAACAACAGAAAAGTTTTGAAACATCGAAATTGCCATGAAGAAAAGGTGAATGAAATTCTTTACACACCTTAACAGCTTACCGGAAAGTCGTTTGAAGAAAAAGGTACAGTAACAGATAATGTAACCTCACTTAAAAATTCAACACCTTGGTTAAACGAAATTCGAAAGGATCTCAAAAGACGCAAAAATAAGATCAACATACATTTTAGAAAAAGAGATCTTCAGACACAAAGTAGAAAAACAAAAACAATACAGACCAAAGTTGTCGGAAGAACGCAAAAAAAAAAAAAAAAAAAAAAAAAAAAAATGCCTATTGGAACGACAAGAAGAACCCAAAGAAAACTTGATTGGGTCTTTGCTTAACGTCTTCCATTTATTGGGAGAATTCGCCACTAATAATAATGATAATAATAGTAAATTAATAATTTAAAAAATGGAGGGTTAGGACTAATGTTGAAGGATGTAAGATAACGTTTTATTTACAATCAATATTCTTGCTGCTTTTGGTTAAGAAAAATCAAAGTATTTAAAATTCGTAGTTTTCCTTTCACAAGCGATGCGATTTTCCATACTTAAGCCACTTAATCTCCAAGCTGTCACTAGCAATCCCAGAAGAAATCAGAGGAGATAAAAAAACCTCTCTTTAAAAGCCTGACAGGAATGAAATTAATACGGTGGTGAAATCTCGCTCCAAAATTGGATCTCTGGCGTGTTCGAGGCACTTACATGCGTCAAACGTGGGTGCGCTGTATGATGACTCAACAAATCCCATACAGTGCCGCATTGCATTTTCAGGATTCTTAGACAAAATTGTTAAAAACGAGAACCTAGCAATTTCATCACATCCGTCCGTGCGTATGCCAGAGCCATCTTTGCACCGCTTGTGATCAAATTTCGCGTGAAGATGTGTTTAAATGACCACGAATTTTTCTCCGAAATGACTCAGAAATCTGAGAAATAAGGATGATGGCAGTTAATAAGGACATTCAGCAAAAATTGTTTTGGATAAGATCCCTAGCAAGTGTTTTAAATTTTCTAATTATTCTCTAACCAAAACAATAATAATAATTTTATCGCCCATACTCGCAGATAAAATAAATAAATAGGTAGGGAAATCATGAAGCTGAAAAACATTTCTTATGAAACGTTTTATCTTCAGTACTAACTGACTATTATCTTGGTTGACCTATGTTGCAGTTACGAGTGCTAACTTCGCTATTTTTTTTTCGTTCGATTGTTTGTTTTTTTAAAAAAAAATGACGTTCGATATCTTTCACTTATTATCCCATACGCCTCTCTGACGTCATTAGAGGCGGCGCAACGAACGGGTTGGAATTCAGCCATTCCGGCGTTAATCTCGATTGATTTCGGGAAGCGATGGAAAACCAAAATCTGGATGGCTGGAAGGGGATTTGACCCCGCGTCCTCCCGAATACACCAGAAAACAAGAGCAGTAATTTTGTTTGAATAATGATGTCATCGGAGTATGTTGAATATCAGCTGTAAAAACAAATTATCAAATTCAAATGTGTGTAAAAGATAAGAATATAACACCATCTGAAAGCTTTAAAAAAAGAAAAAGGATGCAAGAAAAGTATTATTCGGACATATAATACTCCATGGCAACTTGGTGAAAAAAGTATTGGAAGGAATGACAGAATGGAAGTGATATGTTATTAGATACGGCTCGAAGTGCATGCAGTATATAATGAAAGATATTAATTACAATCGCGACCAGGAAAAGAAGTGGAAAGCCGAGGACAGCTGCCTGGATTTTTTTCACATATCAATCCGCGAATTGAGTACTCAATAAGAAGAATGAAATAGAAACTACTGCCGAGGTGACGAAAAAGGAGCTGTTCATTTAATTACCTGTCGGCGTATACTGTGACACGAGTTGCAGCAACTCCTACTCAAATGTTCAGCCAGTGAGAGCAAGGAAGGCAATATAACTGACCAAGTACGAGACTGCAAGACCTCTACAGTGTCGCCCGGCTTTACGAAACGCAAATTTTTTGTGTCAGTTCGATCTACCAGTAGAAGAATAGGGGGGCGGGGAGGGGGATAATTATTGCCATCCCTTTGCGAACAGTTAAAGTTTTCGTCTTATTCTGATTGTGAAAGATTTATTTTTCTGAGGCCAGCCCCATGGTCCGCGAATATGGGATAGGTGGTCAGAAAGCAAAAATTAATTGCAGTTAATTAAAGATATCACAACAAAAAATAAATTAACATTGATTTATAATCTAATATTAATAGTCTTTCTTTTCTACCCTCCTCTTTCGTTGCTTCATTAAATATTAAGAGTATGTTCAACATATAATTCACTGTTAACAGTTTACTTTCAATTTCATAACTGCGTTTTTGTAGGAATTCGGAAAACGGTATTAGATTATTTTTAATGCTATAATTGTACAATATAGTAAACTTCTATATGTCCCAAATGTTAGTAATAGATACTTAGGTAAAAAAAATAAAAAAATATTGATATTGTAAACAGATATTGGCACCACTGTTTTTCTTATCTTTGCAAAATTCAATCCATTTCGACACCACCTTCTGCTACAAATTTTTAGTGTAGTTCTGCTACTGGTGATATTCAGCAAAATTAAATATTGGGTAATCGTCGATAATTTAGTAATTGTAGTATTTATTTCATTTGTACTAAGACAATAATTTTACAAAACCTTCATCCATACATATATATAAAACAATTGGCAGTCGATTAGAGGCATCATTATCATTCATTCACGCAACAGGCATAGCGTCCTGATTCAAGATTTTTTTGACATTCTGGAAAAATCCATTCTTTCTACTTGCTTTTTTTCATTTGTTTCATACTTTCTTAACATTCGTAATTTCTTTATGATATCCTCTTTTCTTTTCCTGTCCAGTAGGATATAAGTAGCAGTCCTCTCCATCAGCCTTCTTACCGGTTCTTTATTTAGTTTTTGTATTGTGCAGACTTCGTTGCTATATGCCAAAGTTAAATGAGCAACGGTATTACACAATCCGATTCCATTATGTCTTTGAATTATTGATGGTTCAAATATGGAATTTATGTAATATCTTGTAGCGGTCGCATGTCACGCCCATATATTAATAATTATAAAAAATAAATGTATTTTTAGTTGTTTTATGAATAGTAAATGTACCATATTAATACTATTTTACGAGTTTCTCTGAATGCAAGGAGAAACTGGTTGATTTAGAGTCTTTGAAAGGGGATAATTGTGAGGTTTAGAATGGAGAAGATAAAAGAATGTGTAGAATGGAGTGAAAATACAAAATCAACCTATGTTAAACAAAAGAAATCATTAAGAAATTATTTGCGCTGTAAATGAAAGACCAATTGAGGCAGCAGACGAATAAATCACGCAAAAATTGAAATTGTAATTAGTTTGTCGCAATGTATGAAAAGTGGTGTATTAAAAATTGTATTTGGTTGAACTGACACAGTTGTTGGTGGAAACTTAATCCACGAGTATTTTGTAGTAAGAGAATAAATAACATTTTCTTTGATGTAATAAAGAGAAAGAAACGAGGATTTTAAAAAAAAAATTATAACCCGAGACGTAAAATGTTCTCGTCCTGGCTGAAAACGACCAAAAAGACATACTAAGAAAAAAATAAATTAATAATGATTAGTTTAGGACACGGTCAACGAAAGTAAACACTTGGTAGTTGCATATAAAAGTACAGACATGCAAGTCGTTTCTTTCAGGAAAGCTTACTATCCTTGTTGAGATCAAGATCGGTAGTTAAACCTGTTACATTAATAAAATTTGTAGTTTCTAAATGTAAATCTTTCTGTATCCTTATAAGAAAAATCACACTCGATATATTTAAATGCGTTTAGTTGTTGCGATATTTCAGTCATGCTGGAATTTTTTGATAAACTTCTAGAATGGGAAACGCACATTACTACACGACAAATACAAAGCCACTCTTTCGCAACGACGGATACTTTCATTGAGTCCGTCTGTGGAGGAGAGAGGAACGAGTTTCCCGTGATTTGTTTCTTTACGACGCTATACGTTCGCGTTTGCGGGAGACTTTAATGGGAGTACTTCATTGACTACCGAGGACGTCGAACGGCGATGTCCTTAAAATTCCCAGTTTATACGTGCTTTATGGCGAGAGCGAGTCCCACGCTTCACGCATACTGGATACGGTACGCGCGGGAGATACAGTTGTCCGGGAACACATAACGCCGCGCCGGCTCTTAAATTGCGCCCCGCGCCTATCGCGCGACAGCTGAAGGTGCGCCATTCACCGGGAAGCACTAAAGCCGGGGTTTAAGGCACGGTTCTACGGAATACGGGAGGGCGACGCCCGCATAGGAATACCTGGAACCGCCGCATAGTGTGAAACGGCTCTCAAGCCAACAGTGCCGTATAGATGCGACCCACTGCAAATAATAATGCCACTGCCCCCAGCTATAGAATACAACAAGCATGAGTATAGGAAGGACTTTCAAACCATAATTACAACTTAATATTTTTTTTACTTAAAGCAAGAAAATTGTCTCATTAGTTCGTAGACTGAACAGGGAAAAGGAATCCATACAACCTTGCGAGAACTCTACACAATTCCGTATACTCTCGCAGAATCATCATCATTAGACGATTCCTGCTTTGTGGGTCGTCCTGCACAACCTCTTCCAAGTCTGGCAGTCATCCCAAGATATTTCCACTGCCAGCCACGGTAGCGTAGGGGCTACAGTGCCGAAGGTCACCGGTTCGAATCCGGCCGCGGGCATGGAAGTTAAGTGTTATGTGTCTGTGTGAATGTCCTGTCCGTCCTGTGGTGTCCATACTTACAAGATACAATATATAATAACTGATTCACTGGAAGCTATAATAATCACATTGAGCTGGCTGTATGGCCTCAGCTGCCGAAAGCCATTTTTTTTAAATTATTTCCTCCACCACTTTTTTCCAAACGACTCCCTTGGCCTCTCCGTCTTTCTTCACTTGCCCGAGGTTTTCCAACTGGTCTTCTTCCCTTCCCGTTATTCTGCAGTGCTAACTTCGGCATCCTCCCCTCCTCCATCCTCATAACATGCCCCAACCACTGCAGAATATAGACTAAAATTACGTTATCATGGAACAAAAGTTTATTTTTTTGCAGGTGCTTAAAACCGATGTAATATGAAATGGAGAGGAAATTCTTGCTGACTGAATTTCTGTACAAAAGTTGTCACCAAAGATCATTTATTTGAAAACGGTGGCATTATTAGGGGAAAGTGCCCATGCCCAAAGCATAAAGTAGGCAGCTGATTTTGAAATGGATAGGAAATTCTTGTTGATTGAATTTCTGTACAAAAGTTGTCACCAAAGATCATTTATGTGAAAACGATGGCATTATTAGGGGAAAGTGCCCATGCCCAAAGCATAAAGTAGGCAGCTGAATTTGAAGGGAGGATGGGTGGAAGCAGCACTGAAGATGATGCCTGCTTGACAAGACTACTGTACGATTACTGATCGAAATCTGAACAGGATACACGACCTGGTGAAAATATACGGAGGGTTGAATGTTCGGGAGATATATACGATATGTGAGGGGAAAAAATCTCATTCTGATGTTCCTGGTGTTGACATTTCGGCAATTTTGACTCGTTTAAGGCCATATCTGAATGGTTCACTCCATTTACAGATGTTAATGTGTGACAACGATTCCTCACTATGATCATTATGGTGTCTTTTACCTGTTTAACAAATTTCTGTTGGTTTCACGTCTTATTTTGTAAGAAATCTAGACATAGCATGACAGTAAAGATGGAAAGTCTGTAAGTTCTTAAAAAAAGAGTTGGGGAAATTGACCAAATCTGAAACTTTTGTCTGTGTGTTTCTCTACCCACGATTGAGACAAAAACTTCTGAACGGGTATTCGAGGAACTTGGAACATTTGACAGTCCAGGAACCTAAAATTTCTCCTTTTTATTATTTTTTTTTTTAAATTGCTTAACGTCTCTTAACAGCGAGGTCTTTAGAGACGGAAAAAGGGGGGGCAAGGAATGGGAAGGAATTCATCCATGGCCTTTTTGAAGGAAGCATCCCGGCATTTGCCTGGAGTGATTTGGGAAACCATGGAAATCCGAAATTTGGATGCCCAGACGGGGATTCGAACCGCCGTTCTCAATTTCTCTTCATCTTACTTTGATTTCTGAGGAATAAAATTGAATGATAGATACGTGGTAGAAATTCTGAATTATCGGTGGAATTATCCAAAGCTGTGCAGTGTAGATTTTTCCGATTTCACTCATTTTGAAGCTGCGGTGTTGGGAGAAACTGAATCTTGTGCCGTTTGGACCAACAGACGCCTGCAACTTTGTCCAACAGTTGGCAACAGTGTGTAGAGACCATAATTATTAGTGCATCTTCGTTAGTGAGTTGTTGAATTTGTAACGTTGTACACGGACGATTCACGTTCAGATACGACGTGACTGAGTGAAGTTACAAAATACTGTTCCACTGTCACACAAGATTATACTCTATTGAAACTTCGATAGCGTAAGACTGACAACAATGCACCCAATCTACAAAAAAATTTTTGCTTCCTTCAACACCTTCATTTACCAGAAACTTAGTAATTATGCGTTGCGTACTGAATTCACGAAGAACCTCTCTGATTAGCATGATAATAATTACACAAACCGTTATAAAAACAAGCATGTATCTTGTAGTGATGTAGCCACATTAAAATATCCGGAGCCTACTTCAAAAGTATGGTTTATATTTGACTAGAACCGATAACGTAGTTACTTCCTATCGACTGGTACTAAAAAACTGATAGATTCAAAACATATGAGTAAAAAGTAGTTATTGTTGCAAAACCAATTTATCTCTCTTTCATAAAGACGAAAGTAGCGTCAAAATATGACTCACCGGCGGAGACTAATAGACTCATTTTGCTCTGCCATTCACTGAACTGTGATGACAGGAGGATCTATTGCGTTTGAAGGTGGGTGAACCATGGAAAGAATATGGGGAGCAGCCCCTACTGAGTCAAAAGTACTGTCATTAGACTGCTATGGTCTACGAAAGCATAGAAAACTCGAAGTTAGCGCAGAAAAGATTTCCTCCGAGCATCTAATCTATTTTCGTACTACGCATGAGATTAACAACGGAATGAAATGACCAGATGTGGCTGTAATCCATTTTATTTCGCTCGTTAAATGTTGCTCGCAGTTAAGTGTTTTGCAGAAGTCGTATCATTAAGACGAGCAAAAACTGCTAAACACGAGTTTCATTGCAATCAAACGACCGTTACGCCGTTGACAACAGGTTAACATCAGCATTACGCGCTATACAACTATCACAGTAAATGAGCCATTATCATTTAACTAACGGCTACTATCAAAGTCAATCAGCCAAAGGTTGCTGCTTTATTCCGTAAGTATTACTATTACTCCGTGATTCACTAAACGTGTGTGGCGGAGGGTGCATTGCACCTATCCGGGAAGGTAATGGTTTGGAAAGGATATACGGGATATGGCAGGAGACGCCCATTGGATATTATGAGGAACAATCTCAGCATTCGCATGGAGCGATTTGGGGAAACCATGGAAAACCCAGATCTGGATGGCCGGAGTGCTTTATCGAAAGCTACTCCTGTAGGATTTTATGTTTAGTCGCCCGGTAAATCCATTCTATACCAATACTAGTGGATTAAACATAAAAATAGTATCGGATGCAATAGGAGAAGTAAGAGAATTCTGTTACTTGGGAAGTAGGAATGATGTTAAAAGCAGAGAAGCACTAGAAAAAAGAGCCTTCATGAAAAAGAGAAACCTTTTAGTTTTAAATATTGATCTAGGAATTAGACAGAACTTTTTAAATCATTTTGTGTGGAGGACAACACTTTATGGTAGCGAAACATGGACTTTAGGAATACCGGGAATAAAGAAAATTGAAGCATTTGAAATGTGGTGCTACAGAAGAATGCTGAAAATTAAGTGGACAGACAAAGTAAGAAATGAACGAGTTTTGGAAATGATGGGTGAGAAAAGAAGTTTATGGAAGAGGCTTACAGAAAGAAGAGACAGGCTGGTAGGTCATATTTTGAGATATGCTGGATTGGTTAATTTGTTAGTGGAGGGTACAGTCGAAGGTAAGAAGTGTAGAGGAAGACAGAGATTAGAATATATGAAGCAGATAATTGAGGACGTGGGTTGCAAGGGGTATGTAGAAATGAAGAAGTTAGCACAGGATAGGAAGGGATGGAGGATTGCATCAAACCAGTCGAAAGACTGACGACGGCAAAAAAAAAAAAAAAATCCTTTCTATTCCATTCCCTAATCGCTTGTGGAAAAAATAAGTACAGAAATGAATCGGTTTTAGCCCTGATTTCTCTTGTCTTATTTTCGCGGTCATTCCGAGATATGAATATTGTTGGTAGCAATATTTGTTTACTGTCATTCCGAAATACGTCAGACGAGAATTTTTCAATTAGCTTCTGTCGAGAGCAACGCCTTCGGTGCTCCAGGTCTTCCCAACCTAACTCCTTCAACATCGCACTTACGCTTTCCCTCTAACTGTATATACCTGTCACGAATAGAAATTAGAAAAAAATTCGTTAAGACAATCTTAAACCTTGATTTGTTAGTGTCTAAACTCATTTTGATCAACCTTCTGTCACAATATAATCTCTTCATCAACTTATTACAACCTACCATAACAATTATCTGATTAATTTAACATTATCTTTGCTTTCCTTTAAATTATTGCTATTCACTGTTACCTATTCTGACAGGAACCGTATACCTTAAAATGCGAACCGTCAGCTTATACTTCCCTTCCGTGCGACTTTTGAACTTCTGTTTTGGCACCCCAATTTCTCATTACTTATTTTGTTTTTTGGTGCTTTAATTATTTGTCATTCTGGTATATAAAAAGTTTATGGTTCACTTTCATAAGAAGTAGTACACTATACTAACAGCTTCAGAAACTTCTTTATGAGTCCTACATCGCTGTTTCAGATTGAAATTTTTTCTTTTTCAAAAACCTCTTTTCCTTTTTCCAACTCGCGTTTGGTGCCAAAATTTTATTTTATGTTAACTTAATACTCCTGTTTTGATATTACGTTTGTTGGTATTGTTAACATTCTCACTGCTCTACACTTCACTACATTTACCTCGCTTCGACACTCAATAACACACTTGCAGTATCATAGTGGTTAGTGTAAAAACAGAAGAAGGTAAACAGAAAATAATTCAAGCTTCTTAAGACGCATAACTAAAGGAATAGTAACAGGCTTTACTAGTGTTGCAAAAAAACTGGTTTTTATGACTTGAATAAAAAACATGAAAAAAACTATAAAAAAAAACGTTTTGTTCTGGGACACGTTTTTTTCATAACTACTAAATCTCAAATTTGTAAGACATTTATCGTTTAATATACTTGTTTGAGAGTTTATACTAAGTACTTATCTTAATTTTTAAATCTACTATATTTTTATGGTTCTGTTGAAAAGAAAATTACGAAAATATTGGCAACATTTACTGAAGTTTTTACGAACGGGGACTTCCCGAAGAGTCTAGGTTGCGTGAGAAGGAATCCCCGTTCCCCGTTGTTTGGTTTGATACTCGCTATTTGAACTAGTGCTGCCAGCCCTACGAATTTATCTGTAGACCTATGGATCTTTTCAGAAAATTATAAATTTTAAATTATCTACGGTTTTTTTGCCTCTTTTTATTACTTATTGTGCTTTCCTTATATTCATATACTTGTTAAACTCTGAGCGTATTCTGATACCGAGTCATTAAATTGTCAGTAATTATGAATCGTTTCCTTGCAACTGTTGCCGTAAACCAACGATTGAAAAGAGGTTAAAGCTTCTATTTTGTATGATAATAGATTTAAATTCAGAATTATCGGCGCAGTTTTTATGCACAGTGTGTACTTTGCTCACAATTTAAAATTGCAATCTCAAAATCCTTTTCGTATAAGAACAACCAGTAAAAGAAAATGTAACTATTTCTGAAGTTATGGATCTAGAGGAGACAGAAGAAGAAACAGAAAATTCCGACATTGACCAAACTAGTGTTGGTAGTGCTGATAGTGAATGTGGTACTGACATAGAGGATAAATGAAACTATGTCACCTATATAGATACATTTATGTAACATTATGTAAGACATTATATGATTCAGTAAGTTTTAAAACACAATGTAAAATGTAAGTTCTGTAAATAAAACTATAATTTATCAATTATATTGTTTTCTGGAAAAAAATTTAGAAAAAAAAACAAGAGGGCTAAGTTTTTTTCTTGTGTTTTTTTTCACAAAGCTGAAAAAAATCATTTTTTTTTCAATTTGTAACACTAGGCTATAACCTGCATGTTCACTCTTTCAGTTGAAACGCCCGACATATCATTTAGTTGAATTAAATAGTAACGGTGCCATTTTCATGTTACGTAGAAGATAATATCACGTTCAGATTGCAATATTTAAAAAAAAAAAATTCCAGCACAACACATAATCATAGAACATATAAATTATTTGACTAAAATAATAATTCTACACAGTATGTCTCCTTTACCACCACCGACATCTGAAAACTCGCGCCTACCTTTATTCTAACGTCACATATCTTGGAATGTGCAACAACATTACCACCAGATTCCTGAACTCAAATATTCTAACAAGCTCCTCCCATAGCTTGGGAACGCTTGTCAACTCCTTGTCAATTTCAGCGGGTAGATTATGGAATTATCTTCCCCTGAAAATCAGAAATCGGTACATACAAAACATTTTGAGGAAGCATTAGCTGTACAGCCACACAACGTTTCCGCTTGTGTCCGTTTTCAGATACTTACTTAGCTTTCACAAGTAGGAGGTGAAATAGTTAATAAAAAAATATGTAATAAAAGAATACTTTTAAGTTTGGAGAAGAAATTGATTTTGATATATTAAAGTAATTTATGATTTTTTTAATGAATTACCTTGTTGGGATACCTTTGCATTTACAACAACGCAAGTTTGATGTTTCACAATTTATCATTTATTAACAGGAACAACATGACACCGAGCGTGGTGAGTGATTGGTCTCACATTCGGCAGGACGCCGGTTCGAATCCCCGTCCGGGCCTCCAGATTTGGGTTTCCCCAAATCACTCCAGGCGAATGCCGGTATGTTTCACTCAAAAAGGCAATGGCCGAATTCCTTCCAATTCCTTGTCCCCAGTCCCATCCCGTCTCTGATGATCTTAGCCGTCGACGAGGCGTATAGCAATATGTAAAAAAAGGACAGTTTTAAGAATAAAAAAATACACTACATTCTTGATTAGAAATAAGAAAAACATTTTTTTTATTACAGATTCTTTATTAAATATTTCCGAGGGTAGGTTGAAAAGAAATGCATATTTGCTTGAAGAACACGAATAATTTTTTTTAGAAAGACAGAGAAAAAAGTACATTCAAAATTATACATTTATTTTTCAACACAGTCACCGTTGAGGCTAACACATTTCTCCTAATGTGTAACAAGTTTTTTTTATACTGTCACTGAAACATTCTTCCGACTTTTCTCTAATCCAGAATTTGACAGCTGCCTTCTTCACCTCATCGTGCAAGGCGTAATGATTACTGTTGAGGTCTCTCTTGAGTAGAGGAATAAAATAAAAATCGCAAAGCGCAAGATCCGGGCAGTAAGGAGGGTGAGAAATCGGTTCAAACTTCAGATTTCGGAGAGCGTCTACCGGTTCTGTTTGTTCTCGTCTATGAGACAGCGTGGTACCCATCGTGAACAAATTTTGTGGTATCCCAATTGTTCAGTAATGAAGCCGAGACGTTCCTTGGATCTTCCAATACGGTTTGCGAAACGCTTTTGAGTTATTCGCCGGTCATTTTGAATCAAATTGCCGACAAGTTTGCGATGTTTATAGTCTGTGGCAATGATCTGACGTCCGCTGCGTTTCAACAATTATGGACTTTTCCAGGCTCTCAGTCACGAAATTTTACGGCCCATCGATTTATAGTAAACTTATCAACAGCATCGTCACCATAAACACTCTTTAAACGACTATGAATCTCAGTCGGAGTTACTTTTTCAGCAGTTAAAAATTCTATAAGAGCTGTTCAACTCGCGTTGATATAGCACTAGAACACGGCTCTATACTATACTGGATGAATTCAACGACTTCAAACCTGCGCGTGCGTATGAGGGGGAATTTAACTTCCACATGTCATCGGGCGCGCTTCTGAAAGTCATTTAGTTCGCGCACTACAAGCTTGTGTGCGTTTCTTTTCAGCCTACCCTCATATGGAATGGATAAACGATTTTCTAACAGGTCAGTCGCAGTATGTCGTTGAAGGATAAAGTTCTTCTAATCTAGATGTTACATCGGGTGTACCTCAAAGAAGTGTAATAGGACCACTTCTTTTCTTCATTTGTATAAACGATCTGGGAGACAAAGTGAAAAGAATTTTTAGATAGTTTGCTGATGATGCGGTTATTTATAGGGAAGTAAGGAATTTGGCCGATTGCTTAGAAATTCAGCGTGATCTGGATGTTATTTTGGCATGGTGCGCTGAGTGGCAACTCACACTAAATTGTAAAAAGTGTAAGACAATGAGCATAACTAACAAAAATAATCCGATTGTTCAGAAATAAGAGGTAAACAGCTCATCTATTGATATAGTCGATTCTATGAAATATTTGGGAGTAACAGTACAAAAGAACATGAAATGGGACTTACATATTAATACGTTAGTAGGTAGAGCTAATTCTAGGCTGCGGTTCCTAGGTCGAATCTTGAAAAACTGTAATGAACAAACAAAGGAGATTGCGTACAAATCTCTTGTGCGTCCACATTTGGACTATTGTTGTGCCATCTGGGATCCGTTTCGTAAGGGGTTGATTGAGAGTATAGAGAAAGTACAGAGAAGAGCCACTCGATTCGTGACCGCTTGCTACAGTCCTTACGAAAGCGTTACAGAACTGATTAGTAGACTAGGCTGGGAGTCTCTTGTAGATAGACGACGCACGTTTCGTTTAAACTTATTGGTAAACATGCGTACTCCAACTTTCACTCATGAGTGTAGTGAAATACTTCTTCCACCAACCTATTTGAGCCGGAATGACAGGAAAGATAAGATTAGAGAAATAAGGTGCCGCAATGATTCTTATATGAATTCTTTTTTCCCTCGTACAATTAGGGATTGGAATGCACAGCAAAGAGATTAGCTTTGGTGCTGAGCACCCTCTGCCACCCACAGTTTTGTGAATTGCAGAGTATATATGTTGATATGTAGATGTAGATGTAGATATCAGCTTATGACGTTTTCATATTCTTCTTCAGCTCTAATAAGCATTAGTTTGTGCTACTTGCTTGCTAATTAACTATTTACACATCAATATCATTAAAAGTGAGCGATCTGGTAGCTCAGTGGTTAAGGTATCCGACTTAGGATCGATAGATCCCCGGTTCGAGTCACTGTCTCTGCAGGGATTTTTGTAGGCCCTTAACCCGACCTTCATCTCTGGCATTGCTTACTACGTAATGTGAAGTACGCCAGAAACCTCCCTTGATTCGGATTCCAGGTTAAATTGTTGGTTTCCTGTACCTTTCAAGCCTGCCAGGTTAGGTTAAGGCGACTACGACAGGAGCGGAGTGCGCAGCCCATAGAAACCCTGTCAGCAGGTCATTACGGCCACACGGAATTATTATTATTATTATTGCCATTAAAAGATAAGTTAGCATGTTAGTTACTAACTTAAGTAAAATGTGGGACAAGTGCTGTAAACTGAGGTTTAGGTATAATGTAAATTATGTATTATAAACACTTTGTATGATGTAAGAGAGGGCATGACAACCCCAATCTTGCCAGTCTAAATAAACCTTTAAATAAATAAATAACAAGTAAGGAAAGAAGCTAGAAGAAGGGCTCATTATTATTCACACACTTTCCTGGTGTTACATCAACGTGAAATAAGTTACGTATAACGGCCTTGGTAAGCCTGTTGTGCGTGATCTGCTGCCATCCGTTTGGAATACAGCCGGCAGTGAGGGTACGTCATAGCCAATCATAACTCCAGGACCCCAAGCTGCGTCCCGGGGTGCAGAGCTTTACTGCCAAAGACATTGAGGCAGAATATAGAAAACAGCTTGCGTGAGTTCCTCAGATATTTATGTGGCAATGCGGAGGAGAATACCGCAACATCCATACGTTGTTGACGACGCTGTAAAACACGTCTAGAAGAAGTCGTAGAAATCAGATATCATCACTCGCTAGACAAATGTTAGTACCACTTACGTCGAGTTTATTTTTGTGACTGTTTACTAAGCGTCAATTACTTGACTATGCAGACGTAACTTAGAAACAATTAATCCTAATGTTGGGTAATAGAAAAACGCATATTTCGATGTTACAGTTGAGTTTTAGAATCGCACTTTCTCTTTTATAACGCCCAGTTAATCATACCAGCTTCGTCGAATGCCGTATACGATGAAAGTTGAAACGGAAATTTTTTCGGAGTAATCTAATTTTGTGAATGAGCATAAGTCTCTGTAAATAACGCCACATGCATCTGTATTATTAATCAAAACCACATTAATTATTATATTTAATTATAAAACATACATTTTTCATTAAGTTTTTTTTATCTTACAGCTTATTTCTACATCTACATTTATACTCTGCAATTCACAATTACTGTGGGTGGCAGAGGGTGCTAAGCACCAATCCTAATTCAGTGCATTCCAATCCCGAACAGAACGAGGAAAGAAAGAATTCATAAATGTATTAGTACGGCATCTTATTTCTCGAATATCCCTCCTATCATTGCGACCTAAATAGGATGGTGGAAGAAGTATTTAGTTGCACTCGTAAATTAAATATTTTCGCATATTCTCTAACAAATTCAAAAGAAAACGACGTCGTCTGTCCGCCAAACAATCCCAGACCAACTCACGTATCCGCTCTGTGACACTTACATAAGGACTGTTACTAGCGGTCACGAATCGAGCGGCTCTCCTCTGTACTTTCTCTAACGTGTCAATCAATCCCTTGCGATACGGATCCCAAATTACACAATAGTATTCCAAATGCGGACGCACTAGTGTTTTGTACGCTATTTACTTTGTAAGAGCATTACAACTTCTCAAAATACGACCTATAAAACGTAGTTTAGAATTAGCTTTGCCTTCGACGGAAGTTATGTGCACGTCCCATTTCATGTTGCTTTGTACTGCTACGCCTAGATACTTCAGGGAATCTAGCGTGTCAACAACTGAACTGTTAACTTCGTACTCGTGAGCAAACGGGGTCTTTTTATTACTTATTTGCAATTAAGTGTAAGCTGCCATTTACGGCATCATTCCGAAATAACATTCAGATCGCTCTGAATTTCTCAGCAATCTTCATAGCACCTCACTTCCTTATAAATAAGTGCATCATTAGCAAAAATTCGCAACCTGCAATTAAAGTTGTCACCGAGATCGTTTATAAAAATTAAGAAAAGAAGTCGTCCTATTACACTTCCTTGAGGAACTCCCGAAGTAACATCTAGCTTTGAAAAGGCTTCCCCGTCAACGACATACTGTGATCGATAAGTTAGAAAATCGCGTATCCATTCGGAAATCTGATCAGATATACCGTACGCTCGAATTTTCGCCAAAAGCCGGGTATGTGGTACAGAGTCAATAGATTTATGGAAATCCAAGAAAATTGCATCAACTTGTGATCCTGCATCTATAACCTTCATTACGTCATGCGAAAATAGAGCCAGTTGCGTTTCACAAGTTTGTTTGTGCAATGTGTAGTTTATGAGGCGAGTATTGGGGATGACCCCAGCGTTCGTCTTGATGATTGCGGGATGACCGTCTAGAAATCGCAGTCATGACGGCCGGTATTCTGGACCTGGGGTCGTGCCAGGTCCCGTTGTACCCGCACAGTGTGCGGCGGCTTAGCGCACTGAACCACACTGGCGTGTTTCTATGAAGTGAAAATAATGTCTGAATGGGATAGCCATTACCTTTATCCCAAGTTGGTTGGATGACAAATATAAGCACTACGTCCTCAAAGCCACCTGTCAGGTGTTTTGAAACAATATATCAAAATGCAGGTCCCACGATTCAGCTATACTCGTATTGGGTGAAGTCATACAGGTACCTACTTTGACCATCTGGATAACCGGATAGAGTGGAACAGAAGGCACATTACAATCGTTAACAACAACTGTTTATACAAAACCGATATTGGAGATAATACCAAGCCACTTCTTTTCCCCTTTAATTAGCATACTTCACATCAAAGACGTCTCAAGATGAACGTAACGGTTAATAAGAACTGCACTGAGCATTTTCCCTAAGGAAAAGATTGCTAAAATATTATGGAATCTCACGGTACGTGTTACAGAAAGAAAAGAAGATAGGAAATCTATATATATAAAGATGAATGTATATATGTTTTTTGTGTGTTGATTTTTTGTTCTTCATTCCAATCCACAGTTTTCATCCTATTTCGATGTAAGTTTGCACACTTATCTTCTGAAACAAGAAGAAAAGTACGGTCTACATTTGGTAGAAAAATAATAAATAATACATGATGTCTTATAATTTCGAAAAATTGCTGAACGATGATAGACAGACGCGTAGGATGTGTACGTCTCAGTACTGCCTTTCTACACAGCGGTCTGGTAGCTAAGTGGTTAAAGCGCTTGTTTACTGCTGTTGGATCGTGGTCTGCTGTTCAAATCTCCGTCGAGGCAAAGATTTTTAAAAATTGATTTTTGATCGCCAGAGACACACCTGGACCGTCGGTTATTCGGATTGAATGTTAAACTGTAGATATCACAGATTTAGGGGTTCAATGCAAGGCAAATCGTAGGTAGTCTTGCAATTTTGTAGGTGTACACTTTTTTATGTTATAATGATCCCTCACGCGTTGTTCGCTGTCAGTGTATTTGTGTGATTTGCATTAATAATACTATAAATGCGGAATTAAGTCTCTGTCTTTTTGTTACGTTTTGACGACTAGATGGCTATAACGATATTGATGGAATTTGACAATAAAATCTGTAGGAAGGGCACAGGACTTTTTTCCGGTGTGATTAACAGTTGTAGTCACGAAATTTTGAGAACTTATCGAATGGTGACAGAAATATGTTGGAAACTGATTCTCTTCAAGAGACAGGTTTGACGGTAGAATGATATAGTGATAGCTTTCCTGTCATATTATGCCGACTCGGTGTTGTTTGGGACCAATCCTTCATTACAAACAACTTTCTATATTTATTCCGGCAAAAAAATTCTTAATCCACGCGTACGGATTCGCGGGTATCAGTTAGTGTTGAATAAGATAGTAAGTTCTTTAGTAGTCAAATGAGGAAGAATAATTACTGAATCATTAAAATACATTGCTTAAATATTTAATATAACCAAGAAGTTAAAATATATTAATTCTGTTTATTTATTTACTCGAATATTTCTGCTGTTTTGATACCGAGTGTACTAGATCTTTGAAAACTCTTGTTTTATAGACCCCAATATACGGTTGTAATTGATACTCAAATTTCTAAAACAATGTCAAATCCGAGCTGCAGTAGCTTTTGGTCGCATATAGACACAAAATCCTAAAAATTGGTTAATTGGCGTGATGAAACATGGATTCTGTCTGATAGGCTCAAATGTTGAAGGATTTTGTGACAGCATTTATAGCATACATCAGCGCCTCTATCTTTCTCTAGCACACACAGTACAAAACAGAAATGTGAAAAGAATATATCACTATGAACATACCCGTTCACTTCAGAAAGGCGCTAGGAACAGAACTTGACCAAGCAGATAAGATGTCAATAACAAATAATTGAGAACTTTAAAGGTATACGCTAGAAGCAAATACTATTCGACACGTAGTTCGTTCAAGTTATAGTAAAAGCGAGTAGAAGATACTTGGAGTGACAGGCAGAAATTCTCAAATAGTCGTCCAAATACTAAATATAAAAGGAGTGAGCAAAAAGCACTAAAAAAATGTTCACAAACATATTTAAGTGAGCTTTAAACAAAATAGAAACTATACATTCATATTCATTGGTGATGATACATCGATGGAATGAATAAGAGATCAAGATTCATTCATTCAATAAGAGACACACAGGTGCTATCTAATAATAATCAGTTCAACAACTCAGTATTCTTTCTTTCAACAATAATAACGATCCACTCGACTGGACGAAGTAAACATTAATTACGATGATGTTACACTGTGTCAATCACTTGAATGTCGAATGCAACGTAACACATAAATATAGTAGCAGTTATTTCGTTTTTATTAATAGCTCAGATGTAGATAAATACTCTGAATCTAAAGATTAACAACTTAAGCAATGATAAGCACCTATATTTTGAATCAATATTTTACGTGTTTTCCGTTCTTTTTTTGTTTTATCGCGTACCAGACTTGTATGATGGTTACATTATCTGTCTTGTTTTCCATGAGGTCGTCACGTGTCGGCTCAGTACCGGAGGCCAATGTCATGTTTACATCAGTGGCCTCTGGACGCCGCTAAAGCTATTACTGACGGAATGTCTACTTTTTGGGTCTCCAACCTAATTTCATATTAACGTTCGGGGATGACCTCGAAGGTGACTAATAAGGAGCTAAATCCAGCCTTGAAAGCTCTCTGCATCAACAGCTTCTAACAGATTGTTTCCACATTGTCTACCTCTTTGTTGTTGTCAGGGTAGTTGAAGTTATCTTTTAAATACAATAGACAGTTAAGAACCCACAACTAATATATAGTCATCGTCACATACAACTGAACTTATCTCTGAAAGTCATAGATTTCTGAAATCAGAAAACAAATGTCGAGGAATTATTTTATAATCTCTAGTTCCTAAATCAATGTGAAGAAATCTACATTTTTTTTTAATTTTTTTTTTTTAAGAAAGTCTTAATTTTTTATTTCGATTACAACTATCCTTTTTCATAAGATTTAGGAACTTAATTCCATGTGTAAGTTATATAATTATTAATCCAACATGACTCTGATAAGCAAAGAGTAGTTTAATCCATTGGCTACACTTCAAAAGTACAGCATTATTTGTCATTTCGATAGAGACATAGTTAAGGAATCTTCTTGTCTATATTACATTTTTGAACTGGTAAAGAAAACTATGGCAAAGTAAAATTTCTGCCAAAGACCTGAAAGATCCAAGCTGATTTCAGAAACAGATTAACCTATTGTTTTATGTGAGAAGGATCGTGGAAGGAATAAGATGGAAAGGAAGAATTAAAAGTTGGATTTTAACAGCTGTCAAAGAATGCATAAGCTACAAACAAAAGAAGCAAAATGCTTAGCACAGAACGGTATGGAGGATTCCCAGTTGATATCTGTCAGAAGACAGCTCCTCCAAAGAAGAATCTTAAAAATGAGTCGATTGTTAAATATATTATCCCTGGAATCAAATTTAGACGTTTTAAAGCAATCATTTGGAAAGTTTTTCAAGGAACAAAGTGAACTAATACGAAGTTATTTCCGAAAATAAAAGGCGCCATTATACCCTCGACTCCTTTAAAAAAACTCAGATGTTTTCCTATCCAAAACCGAACTCCATATTTCCACATATCCATTAGAATTTTTATCTTTTTTATGGTTTATTGCCGAAAAGTAAACGAATTCCCATTACAGTTACAATGTCAGGCGTCTGGTTTGTAAAGTGGATAAGATGCAGACTTCATATATGCACAAATTATGTGATTCGTTGTCCCTAACTAAATACGTATTTAAAATTTTGTGAAACTGTATATATTCAAGGAGTTTCCACGATAATTAAAGTGAATGTAAATTTCTTCTTCTACCGGTGTCTGTAGTGCATAAATGTTTCAAGTTGAGGACTAAGATATTTTTTTCGCTCGAAAATAAATACATGAGCGGTCGTCAATGTTATATCATTTATGTTTATATCGACCCAAAAACATGATACCTGAATTGTTAATTTGTGTGATTACAGCAATCTTTCTCTCTTCTGACGAGTATTTTAATACAGTTATCCGTTTCATCATTCGCTGCGCTAATTTCTTCCTCATAGTCATTATAACAGGCTAAAACACCGTAATCTTTACCTACCTCGATTGTACTTCATTTCCTTCCTGTAATTAACAGACTAATCAATAATGTCAGCAAGAGCTTGCGACCATAAAACAATAGCTCAAAATTTGACAAGAGTAAAACTCACCGAATGCAGCCGACCCCACAATGTTGAGAAAAGGTGGCGAAGAGGAATTAACAGACTTACTAATATTTCTTGACTCAAGATCTTCTACGCTATTTATTTTTTTTTTAAATTTTTTAGCTACATCTTTGTGTCATCTGTTGCAGGAAACTTGTAATCTATATGTCCGCTTTATTTTCACAATCGTTCCATAACAACACATATTAGTTTCTCTTCTTTCTGACTATTGCAATGTCAATTTACTGGAAATTTATAGCTTCAGGCGAACTGCTTTTCCGTACTGTACCTAGCGTAGTAATTTAGTCGCTAAACAATTCTCTTACACCTTACATTACTCATATTCCAATTTCCACGTTTAGTGGATATGTACCGAAATGGACAAAGGAAAGACTCTTCTTGGTACAGTACATGCATGACGTAAAAACATTGTTCAAAAAGCAAAGGAGGATACGCACACGTTCGAGAAGAACGAGTGAGAATAGGGATTTAGAAACTTTATGAAGAAGAAAAATTATTTACGTCGTGTTTCGCTTCCCAAAAGCATTGCAGAAAATCCAAAGAAATTTTGGTTGCACGTTAAAAAAAAAAATACGAACATCAAATTCTCACATTAAAGTACTTGAGCAGCATTGGCAGAATTTAATACAATAAAATGTTACCTAGGTCATACTGTCCATAAGCTGACGTCACGATCACAATCTTCATCGCCTGACTAACAACGGCCAGCGATGTTACTACAAAACAGAGGTTATGATTTTTATTTAAAAAAATTCTATTTAGTTAAACAATCGTGAAGAAATTAATTGCCAGAACGCTGAAAGAAAAGTGTGCATTGTGTCTAAATTAATGTAGTAATTGTTGGTTTCTTTTTGTTTATTTATATTCAGTCTATGTAGATGTTTTCTTATACTCTCTGTCCAGATATATCATTGTTAAAGTAAACTAATAAATGCGTACCACATTACATCAGTTTGTAGTTATGAACTTTATTTAATAACAATTCTAATTAGTTAAGCAAATGCGAGGAAAAAAACTGCCAGAACATTAACATGTAATTTTTTACGGATTTAGAAGCTAGTAGATAAAATAAGGGAAATATGGTGCTGTACTGATGCCTACACTAATTGTTTCTTCTGTCGTGCCTCTGGGACCTGGAATGAACAGACCGCAGTCTATGCACGTGTAAACTCTGTTACGTGAGCCCAGCACGTGAGATTGCGAGGCGCCTTCTTGACGACGAACCCGCGACCCTCGTCCTCGAACGCCATTGGCCTTGGACCGCCGCCGTCCTCATATGGGCAAGGCGGCCAGAGACCGGTCCAGTCTGCCTGGCAACTCGCAAGGTGTTCCCCGCTCACTGTACCAACATTCCGTCACTAAATCAACTACAAACTTCCCGTCGCTGCCCTATGCTCGACACCGAAACCACCACACCGACACTTGTTGACCACTGCTGGGCCAACGACTCAAAGTCATCCACCGTACGTTCATCTACAACCCAGTGAATTTCTTGCCTCATCAGATGACCTCATTTCACTCTACGGTTTCATCGTACACTGCACTTTACTGCAAAATATGCCTGGTACAAATCTGTTTATACTAAACAAGTGGCCGTATTGCTGTATGAAACCTGCAGAATTATTAAGAGTTGATTCAGAGACAACCCATTGAAAAATTACATGGTCTGGCAGGAATCACTCCCCCTGGTATAAGACGTGACAAGGCGGGATAAAA
This sequence comes from Vandiemenella viatica, assembly GCA_031002005.1. Taxonomy (NCBI): domain Eukaryota; kingdom Metazoa; phylum Arthropoda; class Insecta; order Orthoptera; family Morabidae; genus Vandiemenella; species Vandiemenella viatica. The sequence continues at coordinate 124,688,095 of CM061914.1, forward strand.
AAAAAGGTCACCCAGCTAGCCTAGGTGCTGCGGGGCCCCGATACGAGACGCGAGGCCCCCCAGAAGGCGCGAGGCCCCCCAGACGGTGCGAGGCACGTAGCATTTGCTACCTCCTGCTACGTGGTTAATCCGGTACTGAGACGTGACGTAGCTGCAAAGTTTGAAAGAAATAAAGTTAATCAAAACGTTGCTCACCCATTATGGGCATCAACTCCCCAGACAAAGGCTGAAATTTAGGAAAAGCTCACTTAGGACGACGGCTGCATTAGATGTACCGCTAAAAGTTTTCCGGCTCAATCTGTGACAAAAAAGACGTAAATCAATGGGTACCTAATGTAGTGGCACTACTACCAGGTGGCAATCTTAACTGGAAGACATGGAGAGCGCTAAATCGGCTCAGAAGTGTTATAGGCAGGGCAAAGGATAATATAGCGAAATTGCACTATCTCGAAAATCCTAACATTGCATGTGAACGTGGGGCAGAACAGACCAGCCAACATCTATACAATTGCCCGCAGTGCCCATCAACCTGCACTCTACAAAACCCCCTTAACGCCAACTCTGTACAAGTTGCTAACTTTTGGTCATCTGCAATATGAATACATTGGTCAATATTGGTATCCTTTTTTCTACCTTTCTTTTTTGATCTGTTCTTGTTAACACTGTGTTTGAGTGCTGCTGGTCATAATGTGCTCAGGCTTTGACCAAGCGCAGAGATTATTGTACCAATTCTGTGCTAGTAAGACAACGAGGGAAGTTCATTGGTCGTTACTCGGTGTCACTATCTTTTCATGGATGAAGCACGAACCTTGAAACAATATTGGATGAATGAAATAACCGCTTTATCTGATACTGTCTGCTGAACTGGATAGTGGAGTCTTGTTCATCCTGAGGACCAGAGGGACGAAAAAGGTGCCTTGCAATCATGCCGGTAGGTCCGCACATGCGAGACGGAGGTCAATGCATTACGTCTATATCAGTAGCATTGTAATTTGTGAATATTAACCAGTACTTATGTCAAGAAGTAATGTTACGCATTGTGAATTGTTGTTTTTCACACAGTTTGAATGTTTCGAAACTATGGTGATAATTTATCAGTAATAATAGTTTCTTTGATTTGGGTTGATATATTTCTTAACTGCTTTTTATCTCCGAATTTTAAATGAGTGGCAGTAAAAATGTGTTTGTGCTGTTTCCTTTGGAGTGGAAATATTGAAATATAATTCTTAGAGGTGATTCTTCGTTGCTTTGCATTGCTAATTAAGTCACCTAATTATCCTCTCTTAAAAGGAAACTCATAGCCCGACCAAATACAAGAACGGCTCTTAAACAAGAATGCGAAGGCACCTATTACATTTGGCTTGCGTATGCATACCAAAATTTTAAATTGCTTCAAATAAATAACTATAATCTATTCAAACTTTGACGAAATTAGTAGGCCGCGGTATATTAAGACAGGCGGAAGATCTAAGCCTTCTGTTCGCAAACAGTGAAAGATTTTGCTATAGTTGTGTTCATTTTCAATAGACGGCTCAAGGTCACTCTGCTTCATCCCCTCTCCGGTGGCTTTATGACTCTATCGTGCAGCGGTCAGCTCGAAGTCTTATTTTTTTTTTATTTTACTGCTTTACGTCTCTCTAACAGCGATGTCTTTAGAGACGGGAAAGGATGGGGGCATGGAATGGGAAGGAATTCGGCCATGGCCTTTTTAAGGAAGCATCCCGGCATTTGCCTGGAGTGATTTGGGAAACCATGGAAAACCCATACCTGGATGCCCGGACGGGGAATCGAACCGCCGTCCTCCCGAATGCGAGGCCAGAACGCTAACTGTTACACCACCACGCTCGGTAGCTCGAAGTCGTAGGTAATGAAAGGGGATAACGAGGTTTGTTGTGACTCAAGGTGTATATGACCTTGAACCGCCAATTCGGAGTGAACAGATTATAGCGTTTACCGTCTCCTTCCGTTTGCGTAATTTTCAGAAGGAAATGCGGCATTCTTCTTGGTCCTTACGACGAAAAGGTGACAGAATTTGACACAACTGATTGCGAGCCGAATGACACCATTCAAATTATGGAGGATTTTCGTTTAAAGTCGATTGCGATTAACGTTGTCCATTCCTATTACTGCCTTCATATTATTACTGGGTTATTTTAATCTCGGGAGGTAAACCATTGTCGACCGCACTACACACATACTAAAGTCGAGGACCTAAAGGGCAATCTGGAGCTTAAGAAGCACCAGTCCAAGCCAACTGTCAATGCGGAGATGACCTTTATCTTAACCACAAACCATTCTTTAAAATCTAATGTGATCCAGACCAGTCATATTACATCATAGTTTCATTTTCACTTGTTTGCAACAACACGTGAAAAAACGTTAATGTCTAAACTGTCACAAAGTTAGTTCCAAATAGATTGCCATTACAGAGTAATAATTTGTATCACATTGCTGTTTCGCAAACTGGAATCTGCTAACTTGTGGGGAAAAGTTTTTCCGATAAATTGATAATCATAATACGTATCTCAGTAACACAGTAAATAAACCCTTATCCACCTATAAGTTGGATATTGTAATACAGTTGTAATAGAGTATAAACTATGGTGCCATACGTCTACAAAATAGACGATAATGACGAGTACATCTCTCTCTAAAAATAAATATAAATTTCCGAAAACATTCTGTTAATATATCGATTACTACCCGATCCAGTAATCTACGTCAAACAATTCATCGGATGTACCTCGATCTACGACAAATTCACTCGCAGAGGAAATAAATAATCAATTCGCAATACGAATATTTAATTCCGTAGATGAAACGATAATTGCAAATATTGTAATGTGAGCAATTCATTTTCACAACACAATGGAATTCGAATTGACTTTTGTGTGATCTGAAGTTAATCGGTTTACATCATGTAGACCTGCAAAATGTCAAAAATAATTCTACGGACCACTTTACGTGAAGCTAATTTTTGACGTGTATATTATTATCAATTGAGACATGTTGTATTAAACCATAATAGAAACAAACTTTAAATGTGGCCTTTATAAGGAAAACCTTGTGAAATGGAGTTATACTGATGCCACCAACATTATTATTATTATCATTGCTTTACGCCTCGTCGACGGCTAAGGTCATTAGAGGAGGGATGGGACTGGGGACAAGGAACGGGAAAGAATTCGGCCATGGCCTTTTTGAAGGAAACAACTCGGCATTCGCCTGGAGTGATTAGGGAAAACTATGGAAAACCCAAATCTGGATGCCCGGACGGGGATTCTAACCCGCGTTCCCGAATGCGTGGCCAGAACGTTAACCGTTCACCCAGCATGGTCGGTGCCAACATTAAGTGTGAATGTAGTGAGGACCAAACCATGAATCATATGCTCGAATGCCCCATGTTCCCATCATCCAGCAACAGAGATGACCTGTATCGAGCAACACCGAATGCACGTGATGCTGCGAAGTGCGAGATTTTTTAAAAATAGTTAATTTTTACATTATTTTAACTGCGTAATTGATGTTTATGACTCAAAACTAATAATACCATAATAATAATCTATCTAATATCATGTTTCGAAATCCTACGTAATCATAGTTATGACATAGGAAGTGAACTACAAAAAGTTAATTATTTAATGAACAAAATCTTAACACCTATTAACGAAATGAATAATAATGGTATGTCTGCGAACGACCTAAATTATCTTCGCAAGATTAATGATGAGTAATACATTTTCTTTGCAGCTGCACCATCGTTTCTCAAAATTTTTTCTGCTTTTAGAAATCTCATGCACTTAATATCCTGGAATATTGTTTCATTTATACATGTAATATGATCAAACATGCCAAAGATTGTTCATTTTCAAACTAATGCAGAAATTAAAAGGCAACGGCCAATGATTTTATATAAACACGAATAATAAATTGATGGACAGTGTAAGAGTTGGAAATTATTATCAATTAATTATAACTTATTCTCTATCCTACTTAAGAATAGCGAATCAAACTAATGCATGGAACACTATGCGTAATCACACTATTTAGAAGTAAAGTTTATAACAGATGGGAGTTAAACTGTCCTTTCGGAATCTATAAATAGTGAACTTGAACCTCTGCAAATTGTCGAGCTCGAAGATAGTTGTACGCATTGTATCACTTCCCAGTAGAAGTTGAATCTGACGAATCAATCTCTTCGCTTCTTTACGGATCTCATATTCAGCCGCTACCGGCACTGAGGCGTTTCGTCGTCTCGAGAACACGACTTGAAGGTCATGCCTGTTGCTGTCATCGCACTTAACAATCGGTGTGGGGTCGTAATTTGACTGCACGAGTTACGCATCTCAATTACTCGACAAACCGTCTCATCACAGAGCACGGACGAGGTGGTCGACTTGAATGCCGTGATTACGTAATTCACTGTGCACACCGGTGCATCTATTAGGGAGAATGAGTCGCACCGGAATTACTCCTCGTCCATAGAAAACCAAACGTACCTGATCGCACAATAAGATCCTATTTTAGTGTCTCGCCGTTTAATAGAGTCTCTTCAACCCGAATCATTAAAGCCAAGCGTTCTTGAAGGAGAAACCTTAGGGTGGACTTGCAGGTCATTGCAAATGAACACGTTCTACCACATTCGTAATTATCTGAAATAACGACTTAAGAATATAATCGCCTTTTTTACCCATGGATATAATTTAAGCCGAAGAAAAGGAGCTTGCTATTCTACCAGCGTCTGATTTAGATGTTGTAAGGTTGCTCGGGCTTATTTTTGGGCCTTATTTGAGGAGTTTTACTACACCACAAACCGTAATAACTCACAGTTAATAAAGGGGAATATAAGATACTTTGTCTATTCTGAGAATAACCAAGAAAGAGCGCCCCATAGATAAATGTACAAACTTTTCAAAGATGTGGGATACATCAACTCAATTAAGAATTGTAAAGGAAACCATTACCGGAAAGATCACACTAAAATGATAGTAGATGTAGAAGAAATAAAAAGTTACGACGAAATTATTAGGGAGAAAACATTTAGGTATTCCATTTCGTAATGGCACAAGATGTTCGAACTTCCCTGATTGCTTTTTACCACCGAAAGATGCATTGGTATGTATGACAAAGACAGATGTGCAAAGCAGCGGTAAAAATGATGGGGATCCGACACCATTTTTACATCTCCTTCGCACTTTCGGCTACAGTTTCCACCACTAACCAAGTCTCTCCTCATAGTAGAAATACTGCTGAATGCTGCTTACTTTACAGGGGCGCCGTCCTACTTCAGCCACATTTTTCAGGGCTTTGGAGGCTGCTGAGACGCTATGTTCCCTGTATCAAAACACTCTCTGTGCCAAGCCCTAAACCATCCTGAAGTTTGAACCATTAAACAAAAAAACATCCTGTATAGCATCTTACATATTATTTAGGCGATTGTGTCGGCAGCCTATCCAAAATTCATAACACTTCGTCTCAAAAAGAATGTAAGATCTTTTAAATTACCTTGTAAATTGAAATTTTTGTTATATTCCGAAATAAAAGTATTGTATTGCTCCTGTCCGGTGTATGCAACATGGAAGTGTAAGTCTGTCTTTATAGCTCCGTACAACGGATCCGATATCTTTCTGGATACATTTCTTTCACTTGGATAATTATGACCAGGTTGGTTACGTTTCTATATTAATTGTATAAATGCACCGACAGTTTTAGCAGACAATGGTAATAACGGCATAAAAAATGAATTTTTAATTTATTCATGATTGCTTGCATTGCAGTTCAACGCCAATATTATTCTAATGTAATTTGCTTATTAAAGCGTTTAATTCCCACTACCGAAACAAAATCTTATGTTGAATGCTAACTGGTCTTTGAAGTCTTTAAATCGTCTATTCTCAAAGTATTTTAAGTTCTTGACGACTAGAACAATACAACAATGTTAATTAAACACTTAAAATCAGTTTCACGAAGTTTAATTTGCTATGGCTTGTTAACCGGCAATACAGCCTCATTTTCTTTCTCTCATCTCGGGTATACTTGGTTTTTAATATAGGCAAATTTTTGATGTGAACAGACTATGCAAATACAAACTCGTTATTTTCTGTAACAAATCTGAAACTAGTATTTGGACGCAAAGGATTGGGATTTTTTCGGTCAAAAACTTTTATTGAATATAAACGTTTATTTTATCTCTCTTCGTAAACATTATTATGTATGGAGAAAACACAGTAGAATAACCAGAATTTTTAAAGTTTGCTAATTCAATTTCCACTTTTTATGATCTCACTTGTTTTAACATTCTCATCATGATATCTGAATACGAAGTCAGCGTTTTCGTTTTTAAATTTAAACCAGTGTTGACATATTTCTCGGTTTGTGGTTAACGTATTAAACTGAACGCTTCACGTAAGAAACCAATTATCAATAATAATTCTCAGAGATATTAGATTTATGTTAATTGGGTTCCGTATTTTTCCGCACTCTTTTGGTCAATAAACTAGCTGCCAATTAATTCAGGAAACTAGCCAGTGTTTGCTAATGAACGTCTGTGAGATACGTTAATTTCTTTAAAATAAGTGATCCGTAAGACATACTTTGCCATTATTAATGATAGCTGTCAATAGTAGCGTTTCTGAACGAATTTAGCTCCACCTACTTTTATTTTATCATATAGAAACTACATATCTTGAAACTTTTTCTCAGTTCGCCACAAAACAAATGCAGAAAAAATAATGAAAATTGTGAAACTATTTGGTGACTTATATTGACTTTTAAAAATAATTCATCTTTTGGTCTATCTTTTGGTTAATTGTCTATTTATGTATGAAAAAGTGTTTAATACCAATGACATAAAACACCGGTAGGCTATAGTTTAATTAGTAATAGGGCTTGAGAATAAGGTATGGAAATTGTCGAGTTATTACCATTCACAACCATAACCTATGTTATTGTCAAACACCACGGAAGAATGCTAAAATGACAGTAATTTATCCGTATTTTTGTTAAAGAAAAAAAATTGCAGAACATTCAGCACACATACGTTACAGGACCTACAACATTATGTTGTTTCCATATATCCAATCAGACATTTCTATTTTACAATTCAAAACACTTAATATGAAACTGGAACCAATACTTAGAGTGATGGCACAAAAGTGATGTGATGGATGTATTGGTACAGTAATCTTCTCATCTAGCCAGAAACAAGAAGATAGTTTAAAATAACCTTTAAAAGGTATCTTGTTTCAAGCAGTATAGCGATGTTGTTGATATACGATTCTACTTAATAACTGAATTAGCAACGGATAGTTTGATAACGATAATGACTGTATTGGAGAACCTAAGTGCCTGGAAAGCTGATAACCGAGAGTGCAGTTGCGGCAAAAATTCTTCAGCACGACGGCGTTGAAGCACAGCGATCAATGCATTAAAGAAAAGATTTAAAGCTTCCGAGCTACACAACGCAGATCTAAGTATGTTAACCATTTGCTAGTGTAAAGACTGAGCAAAACGGAATTTTTCAATCCGAGGAAAGATTCATTAGCCTTGAAATCTAGATGTAGAGTTTTTGAGCGGAGGAAAGCTTCTTAGTAAGTTCTATTGATTTTCGCCACATATACTTGTAAATGCAGTGAATACATTTCACTTCCAAAAAAAACTAAAGCCTCCAATACATGCAACGCAGAATGATAGACATGAACTTACAATATCAATGCGGGCTGATTCAATGTTTCTACATGTGATGACATGAATAATCGCGAAAAGCTTTCACGTGAACCTGTCTAAAACTCTGTTTTCACATCCTTCTTTATTTAGCGTTGAGAAACCCACTGTAACAGCCCTTAGAACCAACTTTTTTATGAAATGTTATTTTAAGAACTATGTATAGTCAATTGGAAGTTGATTAATTGTGGATTTGTGTGATTAATTGTGAATTTGTGCATATTTGTCATATAAGTAAACATTGTTAAATTCTCAACGATTTGGCCTGGATTATGTTGATAATGTTGTGTGTAAATGAATGTAAACAGTATTAACTTTCATTTCAAGGTGTTTTCTAATGATTGTGGGTGATATTGTACAATTTTTCATTATTTTGCATGGATCTTATTGTAAACGGTCGAGAAACGTCTGTCGGAACCGAAATCAGCATAGCCACACAGGAATTTGAACCAACGTTCTTCCGAATGCAAGGACCAAGCGTTAAACATTAACACACCAGGCTCGGTTAAAAGCAGGTGTGTTAAAAAAAATTGTAACAATGTTCTTGGCTGTTTACTGTTAGTCATGGAGGAAGAGTGGAGATTCATCCCAGTAGTTTCATAAATGGCACTTAAAAATCCGTAATTTTAGTAATAACTGTTCTTTATCGTTATTTCAAAATTCTGTGTGTCTGCGCAATGTGCTGTTTACAGGTCTGGGCAGTCGGCGATATTTTCCGGCAGCAGTGACTCAGAGACCGAGCGAAACAGATGTGAGCCAAGGCGAGGAGTGCAGAGGTTTCGTCTCCCGATATGGGCAACGAGGTTCGGGGGCGTGCCAGCTGTCGGCCAGGCAAGGCCGTCGCGCTCCCCTGTCGTGACGCCAGTCCGCAACACACCAGTGTCGTTTTGGTCACGGCGCGAGTGGCCTCGTGTCTTGGCATTACGCGACCAGCGACATAATTCCATGTTGTAAACATTCGTTCGACGAGTTCAACCTGACTCATGTTACCAATGTTTGAAACCCTTTTTCGAGGGTTCTGGGTTATTATTTATTACTGCTACATGTCAATAGTGAGGAGCGTACTCTACCTCAATCTGTAGTATTTTTTATACTGCAATATTAATCAAATTTACGTATGTTATAAAGAAACTTACGTTTTTTGTTTCAAGAGTGATGTTAAGCATATTTCCGAAAAATTTCATTGCTCGTTATTTTCTGATAGAATCACCATGTATGTTTATATTAGATATCTGTCGAAAGCATCCTCAAATCTCTCGGACATGCGGCATAATTTGAACAGTGTGTTTATACGGAAATTATTTCTCCGTAATATTCAAATATTAAACAACTGTAAGGAATGAAAGCACAAAATTTTATTACATTCATGCATATCGCTAAGATATTTTGCGTTGTGGCTGTCAGAACATGCAATGTAAGTATTAAAATCGAAATTTCCTCGTACCAACCACTGCACCTACACGCAAATTACCAAGCTTATTTTAAGCATGTACCTACGTTATAAACTCGATTGAGCCACACGGTTTTTCTCTTCTTTACCACGCTGCTCAAAAATTAGTCCTGTGAATCACAATTCCTTTGATTAAGTCATCAGCCGATTTCGTTACTTGTTTTTCGGTAGAATTACTGTCAAATATTTCGCAAATCCTAATGCATGTTTTGCCGCTAGCTTATCTGGAAATTTAGAAGCGTCAGCGTACAATACAGTCACTGATCAAACTAATAAAAAGTGATTTGCATGCGGTAATAAAGCTTTTTATTTGCCTCGTAATAACCTCTTCTTGACCACGACAAAATAAAAATGTGTGCATAAGGAGACACAGTTTAATAGACGCTTATTTACGTATGATGAGAGACAAAAGGTTAATCAAATCTGTAAATACGATAGAAGAATGTAAAATTTTTAATAAATGTCTACAATTAAACAGAATATATTGTAGAAAGAAGTACAAGAACCCAGAAGATTTTTGTCGACACTGGAAACAAAATTATGAACCATAATTTAATATATATATATATATATATTTCGGAGACTACTTCCACGGTTTACTGTTTGAGAAGAGGTTTGAAAATGCAGATCCTCAGCTAGTTCTCCAATGTATTTCGAAGGTTTTTATTGGCACAATATAGAGATAGTTTCACTTGTAACGGAGTGTTGAAAAAAAAAAAAACAACAGGGAAATACATGGAATAAAACATTAAAAAAAAAATAATTGAGTCTTCAAAAAACGTAGTATGAGTGTCGTATATGTCTGACGGAGTTTTATTAAATGTATAAATATGACACAAAAATTATTTAATAAAAAATTATAAATATAATCAATAATAAAACACAGTGAATTGACCAAAAAATTGAACAACCATCTGATTACAATCGTTTCATCTCTTTGTGTTTTCCCTTTAATCATTGCTTAACGTTAAGTGCAAAGTAAAATCATTTAACACGCTAATAGTAGTTTCACTTCAAACAAACTGTTATCATACAATATTTCTCTTCAGATGCATTCAATTTTCTATCATTGGTAACCTATAGAAATGGGTGAAACTTTTAAAGCTGGAAACATTAGATTTTTATCTACTATCAACACTTTCAGATACCATTTCACACAGGAAAAGCTATCCTACTAGTGGCCTACCCTTCTATTTTCACTATTTAACTCTTAATTTTGAGCAACATAAAAATTTTGACACCTTGCGCAGCGTAAGACTAAAGTGGTGGAAGAAGAGGATAACGAGGAGCTTAAATTTGTTTAACAACTTTTTACGTGGCGTAAGAGTTGCGATTTATGTCATTTTTTTGTATATTTGCGGTTCAACTGAAAAAAAATTGGGATGAACCCATTTATGTGGGGTTCATCTTTATAGTACCACTACCTATAAGAGAATCTCATCCATTTCAATCCGTTACATACATAAAAAATTGACCAAAGTAATGACACACGAAGCATTTTCAGTATTTTTTACATCGTACGAGATATTTCGCTAAGTATTGTTACCGGTGATGTATCACCTCTTGCCTCGTTGTATGAAAACTATTCTTTCTGTATCTGTATTCTTACATCGATCAGGTTTAGCTGTAGAATATATTTCTTTTTAGGATGGCGTTGGACCCTTGAAATTGGCAATGTACGTATCTCATGGAACAAGCGCCACAAACTCATTCGTTGGTACAACTCTTCTACAGCAGTTGAGTAAAAATTGTTGCTCTTCGGAATCTTTCTACATTGCTGTTCCATAACTTAAAATCTGTAACAACTTCACTATAACATGATCTGAAGACCTCCTCCTCGACTATCGATGGCCATGTTATCTTTAGAACATTCACAAAAATGTTGTTACATAACTAAAACGCTCTCTGACTTCGAGCCGTGTATAAATGTTAATTTCATGGGACGTTTCGAGGGAGTCAATCAATGCCTTATTTTCAACCAAATGTAAATGAAACAACAGTTACAACGGCAGTGGATTTACAGTTGGCTAAGCATTTTATTTATTTACAACGCCGGTGCCGTGGAAACCTTCGTTCTTACAAAAATTTCCTGTCGTCACCTGTAATGAAGACACGATTCTGTAAATTTATTTATGATTACAGCGTTGAACAGCCTTTTTTCTTGTTCTTTAATATGGTGTTTTAGAATTTTTAATGTCATAGATATATATGAGATTACTGTGAGAGCAGTGTTCACTTCTTACTTTTGTTTCATTGCTGATTTACATCGGTACAAAAATTACGAGTAAACATTAAAATCGATCAAATTCTGTTTAAAGAAAAGAAACTGCATGCGCCTCAGTGGATATAAAAATCTCGTTAGTTGAAATATAAATTTCTAGATGAAATGTTATCCGCGACCTTCACGAGTGCATGTCCGCGAGCTTATTTAGCGTCACGTATTACTCAGCTGCTCTCTTTCCTTAGGCAGTACACATTCCCACGATATGACATTGTCCCGCTTAGAGATCACGCCGGACCTTCACTTTCTCCGCATCAGGTGCCACCATTTGGCTCTTGGACACCTGCTCCGCGCTGTTCGTCACGTCTGTTCCGTACTGAATGACTTTGCTCAGCCGTCCTCTGTGGCCCACTGGCAGCTGACGTTGCAGGATACCGCGACGGCTCGTCTGGAGAGCTGCTGGTACTCCAGATGGCCGCTCCATTTGTACAAGGTGACGAGCGGAGCGCCGAGTGGCTAGATAGCGGCGCCTCTGAGCGGTCAAGGGTACCCCGGCCCGGCGCCGCGCTGGTCCCTGACTGCACGAGCCTCGGAGTTCACGGGCGCCGCACCTTGCAAACACTGCTACATCTCCTACACGCTCACACGGATACTATGCAACTGACACAAATTTCTGATTTTTTCTCTGATAATATATTATATAGTATATTATTTTCGCATGTCTCCATAATGGAGAACGATAAGCAATCCTGACTGGATGCGTTCAGTTCCTCTTTGGGATGTTCTTCTTGTCGGACCAATATTTTTTCATTCTTTCACTGACGGTTTTCTTTTATTCGGAAGTCCAGATGCGTTTTGATTTTCCCTTTTTTGGCTCTGAAATAACTTCCCATGAGTTCCACTTCATATTAAAAATCTCTCGATCTGTGACATCTCCCTCCAGACTTCAGCTCCTTCATCCATGTGGTTGTTGTTTTTACTGTTTGTGTGTATTCTAAAAAATTTCCTGATATTCTTTCCTTCGGAAGTGTACTCAGATGTCCATAAAATTTCAGCCTTCTTTTCTTCATGTCTGCTTCTATATTTGATATTTTCTCTGTAGTTTTTGTAGTTTGAAGTCTATACTGTCCATCTTCATTCACTCTGGGTCCCAGGATTTTTCTGATAATTTTTCTTTCTTCTATCTTGATTAATTCTGTTGCTTTTTTGTGTTCATTGCTAATGTTTCACTTGCGTATGTAACTGCTGTCTTAATTACCGTGTTATAATGTCTTATCTTGGTGTTATCGGAAATTCTTTTTTTGTTGTAAATATTTTGTACTAACGCCCTTGCTTTCTTCATCTTCTGTACTCTTGCTTCCTGTGCTTTTCCTTCTAGTCCTATTGGTTCTATGATTTCGCCTAGATATTTAAACTGTTTTACCTTGTTGATTTCACTATATTTTGTCCTTAGTTTTTGCGTTTCTATTTGGTTCCCTATGATTTCTGGTAATACATATTTTTTTTTAAGTTTTTTGTGACGAGCAATTTTTCTCCCTTCATACTTGACTAAAATCGATAAATTTGGTATCATTTTAAAGATGGAATTGTTCGCTTAGCTGAAATATTAATTAAGAAAGGAATTTTTCTAAATACAACACGTAAATAGCAAAAACGTTATTTATGAAGGTGTTTATTTTTGTGAGGAGTAATTTTTCTCCCTTCATACTTTACCAAAATCGACAAATGAGGTATCATTTTAAAGATGAAGTTGTCCGCTTAGCTAAAAACATTAATTAAGAAAGGAATTTCTGGAAATTCAACCCGCAATTGGCAAAAATGTTATTTCTGAAAGGTGTTTAATTTTGTGACGAGCTATTTTTCTTCATTCATACTTAACCAGAAACGACAAATCAGGTATCATTTGAAAGATGAGGTTGTCCGCTTAACTTAAAGTATTAATTAAGAAAGGAATATATGGAAATTCAACCCTTAAATGATAAAAATGTTATTTCTGAAGGTGTTTTTTTTTGTGACCAGCCGTTTTTCTCCCTTCATACTTAATAAAAATCGAAAAATGAGGTATCACTTTAAAGGTGAGTTTCTCCTCTCTGGTACAAACACCAATTAAGACAGGAATTTCTCGTAATTCAACCTGTAAATGGCAAAAATGTCATTTCCGAATGGTGTTTATTTTTGTGAAGATCCATTTTTCTTCATTCATACTTAACCAGGAACGACAAATCAGGTATCATTTTAAAGACGAGGTTGTACGCTTAGCTAAAAGCATTAATTAAAAAAGGAATTCCTCATAATTCAACCCGTAAATGGCAAAAATATTATTTCTGAAAGGTGTTTGTTTTGTGGCGATCAATATTTCTCCTTTCATACGTAACCAAACTCGATAAACGATTTTAAAGATTAAGTTCTCCGCTTTGGTAACATCGTTAATTAAGGAATGATTTTTTTTCGAAATTTAACTTATAAATGGCAAGATTATGAACAATATAGGTCACGGGTATGCGATAGTTTAGAGTCAAGTTGACACGCTTCGCTGGGAGCAATAAGGAGTGATCGCATTACCGCCAGATAACAGAACCACTCATCGAAATTTTCTCACTGTCCGTGTTCGTATTAACGCTAAATATTTCAGTTGACAAATAAACAACTGTTGCTACAAAATGAGATATTTCAGTACCAAGGTGCCAGGCTTCGTGGGCGTCGATAAGGAGTGATCGCATTGCCGCTAGATAGCAGCACTGCACATCACAGAGATATGGATAAACCGTATGAGAGTAAGGAGCTTTTCGGATATTTTTGCTTCTGTTCAGGAAATATTTCATCAAAAGGTTACTGATGATCATAACGCGTTCATAGAGATTTTGTAATATAATTTATAATTTAAATTTTAGTTCTAAACATTTTCTGATGTAAACAAAATATTGATTTATGTTGTAAATTGACACGTTTTTGTGTCATATGTATGTTTAGCGTGTCCAACAGTGTTTTCCAATTGCTGCATAAGGTTTTTCGCATGTTCTGCTACGTAACTATTTCAGTTGTAATAGAAGTAATTGACACAAATGAGCCGATTCTTATTTCATCCTACTTCAAACCATCAACCTCGCTGTTCATGGCGTATCATTAGCGAAATTTTTACAAGTATCACTGTTGTTCACCTCCATCAAAATTGTTCTCATCTGCCTACACGCTGATAAGGACATTATGCAACTGACAGCAGCTGTACCACAAGGTTTTGTTTCTGGTCTCCCGATATTTTCTAATATATATAACTATATCTTAGCAGATATCATCAGTAACTACATCAGACACATAATTTCTTCTTCTTTCGATTTTGGCCTACTTTGGACCATTGTTTCACTGGTTCGCCTTTTCTTCCAGAATTTTTTCTTTCTTTCCCTGAGGTTTCTACTTATTTATTCACACAATATTACAACTCCAGTGTGGCAACGTAGTACTCATACTAGAAAAATCGACGTCCACCTGAATGAGTGTATAAGAGTAATAACTGGCACCCTAAAATCCACCCCAGTCCCCTGGTTGCACCTGATCAGCAAAATACCACCTCCAGAGATAAGACGCCAAGAAGCAACGGCACGTGAGTGGATAAAACTACACCACCCTGATCATCCACAGGATCTCCCAATCCACGAGGTTCTAAATAACTTACCACCCACTCGTCTTAAATCAAGAAATCCGGTATGGCAAGATGTATTTGACTTTGATGTCATGGAAAAATGGCGACAAAGCTGGAACTCCACATCTGTAAAACATTCAGATATTAAAGATCCCACAACTGGACTTCCAGGATTCCATCTAAATAGAGACCAGTGGGTCAAACTAAATCGCCTAAGAACAGGCCATGCGAAATGCAACGCCATGCTGTATAAGTGGGGTCTTCAGGATTCTCCTGCATGTGACTGCGGTGCTCCTTCCCAGAGTGTGGAGCATATTATCAGGGAATGCCCTCTACGGAAGTATGATGGACCATATGAAGATGTTTTTGGAGCTACAAGTTTCTTCTTAGAATGGCTGGAAGAATTGGACATCAGCTTGTGAACGCTACCAACGTTCTTGTCATTGTATATATTTATTATTGTATTAGTTGCTTGCCATACGACAAATAAATAAATAAATAACAACTCACCAATCATTTTTGTTCTGTTGTTATATATTTTTGTTTAATTAGTTACATCTGTTTATTAATTTTACTGCAAATTAATCTGTATATCGTAGGATTTCTACAAGCCATGTTCTTTGGGGTAGCATAAGTCTATCGTTAGCTAATGCTAAGAATCTTTGGCGATCACGCTGATAACAGCTAAGAGTACTGTATGTAAAGTTGGCACCTCATTGTCATAACGCTAGGGCTACTGTCAGGGCTCTATTGTATGTAATATAAATGTTAGAGTGTATTAAGAAGTGTTGTTATGACTGTTTAAATGATGGTTTTGGAAGAAGCTTCAGTTTACATAAACTGAGTGATTCTTCCTTTTGGAACACCTATTTTCATTTCCATAGTAACAATAATTCTCATCAGTTTGGGGGATCAAAATTTCCTAACAGCATTTTAATTTAAAACTAAATGAGCAACAGCCTGCATATGTCCATTATGAGATGGGCCTTCTCGTCCAAAACAAGCTGCAGTTTCCTATAGAGTGGAAACGGTTTTGAGCCATCGATTTCTTTGCGATCTGACATGGTGATTGGCATCAGCTAATTAACTGCACTAATTTACGGAAAGCTCATGATTGACTACCTGAGCCAGGTATGACACTTATATTCTTCAGACTAGGTAGTCTTGTCCTTTGCACCTTGTTCCTGTAACCCCATGAAATTATCAACTTTAATTTGAAATATTCTTTAATTCTTTATCTCATCTGGATGGATCCTAACTTTTTCCATATCTTTCCTCATCTCCTCAACTAGATATTTAAATTTGTTGATTCCCTTTTAAATTTTACAAATTTAGTTTCCAGACTCATAATTTGTGTATACACTTTGGAAAAACTGATTATGGAATGACATCAGTTCGTAATTTTATGAATCGCTTTAGTAAAATATTCCAGTTGGAATAAAAATTAGATCTAAAATTATTTTCTTGCAACAAAAGAATGCTTTCGGCTTCTCATGCAATTACTAATATCCCAACTGGTAGTAACATACCTACATCTCTGGCAGATAATGCTTTCATATCGCCTAATGACGATTTATTGTCTACAGGTTGTAGGAAACTGTTTTTTCTTTTAACTAAACAACATTAAAAGTTCGTCACTAGAGGACGACGCAGCTCTATTTAGTCCATCAAAACTTCACTAGTGAAGCTGACGGTTATTCTAAATTCTTCTCTGATTTCCGACCTCCGTACGTTTCTGTTATTGAGTAATAAATAGATGGACTTGAAATACTGAAACGGTACTCACAAAATCATTTCCTTACTCGCACTTGTCGCATAGTTGTCTGTATAATCCGATAAACGAATAAATACGACGCATCATGCAGGAACTAGAATGTTTCGTCCAGAGATCAAATCAATCTGAACGAGAGAATGAACATTTGAATGTCGCGTATTTCTGGGAATTTTGATTTGAATTATTTTCGTTAGAAAGGAAAATGTTCGAGTCAAACATGTTCCACGTACATTATTTTAAAATATTTAACATTGGATGTAGTCTTCTCGGGAGACTAGCCGAGTAAGTAAAGTGTTTCCACACGATATTTCGGCGATCTCAGACTCCGTCTTCACCAGAAGATGGCGACGGAGCCTGAGATCGCCGAAATATCGTGTGGAAACACCTTGTTTACTCGGCTACTCTCCCGAGAAGACTACATCCATTCTCAACGCCGAGAAAGACTTCGTTCCTATATATTTAACGTTGTTTACTATTAAGTGTTAATATTTTTAACAAAGAAAATAATTTTGGCAACTTAGAGTTATTTTGAGAGTTTTACTTTCGCTTAACATTAAAATTTGCAGTGCATAATTTGTAAATAGAAAATATGAATAGATGACTTGAGATAGTTATTGTTTTTTATTGGTCGTATTTTAGTGAGATTTTATTGATTTGAAACATTTATGAAATGTGTTTATTCTAAAATGTGATATTTTAGATTCCATTTTATTTTGCATAGCAATTTACTTGCACTTACTTTACTAAATGAACAAAGTACGAACGAAGTCATCCCGTAATCCTTACGCTAAGCGACTCGATGTGATGCTTCATGCTAATGCTCGATTGTACAAAAGTAACAAGTAACGAAACTATACGATAGTAATGCATCATCCCGTACTCAATGCGACTCGCTTCATGCTAGCCCTCGATTGTATCAAAAGTAACTAGTAACCTAACGATACGATAGTAACACCGAACGTGGTGGTGTAACGGCTAGCGTTCTGGCCTCGTATTTGGGAGGACGGCGGTTCGAATCCCCGTCCGGGCATTCAGATTTGGGTTTTCCATGGTTTCCCAAATCACTCCAGGCAAATCCCGGGATGCTTCCTTCAAAAGGCCATGGCTGAATTCCTTCCCATTTCTTGCCCCCCATCCTTTCCCGTCTGTAAAGAAATCGCTGTTAAGAGACATTAAGCAGTTAAAAAAAAAAAAAAACGATAGTAACGAGTGCTGATTGGTTTAGTAACGAATACATACGGGTATACATTTTGTAGTTACATTTACAGCTCTATTCTATAAATTATGTTGGTTAAGATCCATACTGAGTTATTTTTTCCAATCAATTTTTGTAGCTTTTCCTTCCTGTAACCTAGTTTTAATATTCTTGTGTAATACTGCACTCTAAACAATAGAGCTTAGTTTTCCTCTACTTTCTTTATAATTCTGAAAACATGAATTAAAAACATAAGAGCAAATTTTACAGAACGGCCTAGCATGTGTATGTGAACATCAGTAAGTTTCGAAAAAATCAGCTTGCAGATAATTTTACTACAGAAAAATCATGAGATGAAGAGAATTATATCGTATTTGCGTTTACCATCTGTTTCCATCTCTTTTTAAGTGCAGAATATAATTTTCACAGTAGCTTGACTATACTTATGGCGTTATTTTTATACTCCTTCTGTCATTGTGGAAACTGAGTACGCTCTGTAATTATTCCATTTTTTCATACATTATAAAATAATTATTGGCTTTTAACTGCCATAATTTCCTCTTTCGTTGCAATTATAAACAACTGGCAGTATAAGAGATTGTATTTTCACGATTATCTTTATCAATCGAAGATGTGTGCAAGAAAGTTGTCTCTAACTTGTACACTTATTTGACTTGATGCTTCCGGCGTAATTTTTAACAAAGTTTGTGACATAGGTATAATGATATGCTCCCGTAACCAACAGAACTAATCTTGTAGTTCATTTATGTCACCTACTACATTCTGCTTGAAAGAAGTAATGTTTTAAAACGCAGTGTACAGCAGTTTGACGAATTCTGTTGATATTACAAATCATCATAAGAACTATTCTGTGTGCAGTTCTACGACGGTTGTTCGTGTTCCAGATCTCAACTGGACACTATTCTATACGTTACTGTAAGTTATAATAAGGAATACCTAAAATGTTGACAAGGCACTGCACCTGAGCTCTAATCATTACAGGACCAAATTCATACGACTCTCAATACACTGATCGGCTGCAAACCGATCTCACTTGCAACAGTTCAGTGGTATAATAATTCTGCTAATACAAAGAATGAATTAATCGAGAACATGATTTAAGACTATGATTTTTATAGTTCTGAAGGTAAGGAGAAATCCTTACGCACTCACTCATCTGTTGGTCTGTGACACCCTGATAACTATTTAACTTGCTGTTCAAAATTTGTTATTGTGCACTATTTGAGTTCTTATTACATCATACCTATACGACTATAAAGTAAAAATTGAAATAATCATGAGAGTAAACATTGACGCATTGAGCTGGTGTGAGCTAATTCTCTACAACTCCAAAACTACTATTCTCAAAATTCTTTCATAATTTACAGTGATATGTAGTCCTCAAAAGATTACACAAATTTTAGCGATCTTACTGGAGTTTTTCGCAAGATAACTATACGGGTAATTTAACTTATCTGATTCTTCAGAAGATTATTTTTTTCTAGTAAGTAGTGAAATTCATGAATCGGATGATTAAAATATCTTGAAAATATGTTTCTGAAAATTTGTCAGGATATACTATAATTGTTTCCAACTTTAATTAGTTTTGGTTTCGATTTATATATACCGTCTGAAATACAATCTCGCAAACCTAATGATGAATTGTATCTAAAAATTATTTGCCATTAACGTTTATTTAAAAAAAAATATTTTTATTAGATTCAATTTAATTCACAATCTTTGTCCGGGATCTTCGGCGTTAGAAGGTAACTTTTACTTAACCATTTTTATTATTATTATTTTACTCTCGAATCGGTGGAAAATTATACTTAAAAAAATCAGTGATGAGGAGAGGAACGGTTGGCAACAGTGCCTGATATAAGCATCTTGAATAATAGTCCCTTTAGTCCAAAAAATGTCTATGAATAAGAACACAATCAGTATCGCTCCCCTACATATTAACAAGAGTTACAAACAACAATGACTGAAGAATTCAACGTTATGCAAATAAACCCTGTAGTCTTGTGTTTCGTACGTGTAACAGCTTAAGAATTTCTCACGTCGTATGGGATCGAGAGGAAACAGCTTCGGCTACGCATCATAATCGCTCAATTTAAATGAACGTATAAGGGCTTCCGAAGAACTCTTTCAAGCTGGGCCTTTCTTATCTGTTCCAATTACTCTCATAACAAAATAAGATACTACTGGGTGGCTCCTTCTCCGTGAGACATAGCCTCACCGACCAATAAAGTCATTGATTAATAGCTGGAGATGCCGTGGGCTCCTCCCAGGTCGACCCCGCAGATAACATCTTCTTTTGTCCAGGGCGCCGGCGCTCTCACAGGTAAAACCTCTTTACCCGACTTCTCTCACACAGTCAAAACAGTGCAACCTCAAGGGTCCGTTCTATCACCACTTCTATTCATCGCGCGTTCCACGGATAATTGCGGAATGGTTTTTACTGGTGATTTTTATCGTGCACATCAATTAGCTACAGTGAAAAATTCATTTATTTGAATTTAGAATTGTTTTTTCGTAAATTTAGATTTCACCACAATGCGAATTTTAAAAGCCATAAATATCTGAATCTCTGAAGGTAATTTTAGAAAATCTGTGTAAAGTACGTATTCGCACAGTTTTTGAGAACCATATCACAGGACAGCGTTCTTTAGAAACTGAATGAGAACCAGCACAGCTTTTGTTATACACTGCCTGACAAAAAACATAAAGCACCCAGAAGAGAAGGAAAAAACGAAATGAAACTTCATGGGTTGAATTAGTGAAAATATAATACAACAGACATGGCTGTTTGATGTGTGGTTCCAAAGGCAAGAAAGAATAGGTGCAGTACATGTCAAGACGAGAATCGAGGTCTTTTTATAATGGTAACTTTGTTGTTTTTAGAACTTGAAAATTTTATGAGCACTTAATTTTGACTTTTTCTCTAGTTTTTATTTTTTTAAAAGGCGTCTCGAACTCTCGACTCGAATACTTAGGGATAATTAACGTTGTCGCTTGTTTGGTTTGTTTGAATCATGCGTTAAGAACGGATCTGAACACATTGAAGATAATCATTTAATCGCTTGCTACATCCTAGAAAAAACATTTACTTCCATGTAGAGCTAGAGCCATGGCGATATCTACTAACTGTAAGGTGTATAACAAGGGTAAACGCTAATGTCACCACCTCCCCTGATTCAGATAGTGATTCTTCTATTGACAAAATATCAGCATATGATTTTAGGAGTCATCGCAAGAACTTAGCACATACAAAACAAAAAAGAGAAATTCGAATATCAGGCTCCTCTTTACAGTCTACTTTGGCTAATGAAAAGGATGAAATGAGCCTTTATTTAGCAATACCAGTATAACCATTGTCGACAGGCCTTTTGGAGTAATGGGAAATTAGGAAAGTAGTATTCCATACTTATATAAGTCAGCCCATGATTACCTGACGGTTACAGTAACATCAGTCACTGCCGAACGTTTATTTTCAAAGGCAGATAGTAAAATGTCAAAGACAAGAAACAAATTATCATCGAACAGTCTGGATTGCCGGGATGCTTCCTTCAAAAAGACCATGGCCGAATTCCTTCCTGTTACTTGTCCCCAGTCAAAGTGTAAGACCCTAGGCTGATACCGGGGTTGTAGTATAGGCTTAGTGCCTCAACTAACAGTTTGTGGTTGGCCCAAAGTTCTGTAGAAAATTTATAAAATAATTTTGGTTTGACCATGTAGCCGGATAACTCAACCTAAATGCTTGAGGTCGCCACAATATTTGTTAAACCACAAATAAAGAAAAGGTTTCAAGATCACTACGAAATGATAAAAGTTCACTTTCCGAAAATTTCAGGTTTATTTAACAGAAAATCACAAGTTCAAAATAGCATTTTACAGTTAAGCAGGCAAATCGAACAAAAAGTTTGCAGGTTGTGGAGAGAAATTTTGACCGACCGAACCCCTTTAGTGAATTTACAAGTTCTTAACAGTCATTACAGTTACTATATAACACGACACCAAACATGGTCGACAACAGTTCACTGACCAGCATAGCAAGTTACGACCCGCGACAAAACCGACGTAATGTTCCTTCACATATTGTTCCCGAAGTACAGACCAGACGAAACCGAAAGCAAGAAAAGACAAACTACATTTTGCTAAGTTCCTATTTTAATTAAACATCACTGCTGAAGTCATGCGTGGAGTTGCTCGATCACATCCCGGCGTAAGAATGAGCCAAAGTGTGCTTACCGCACGAACTATTATAGCCCGGCGCGCGCCTATGGCAAATCTTTCTTTAATTAATATCTTTAAAAGTATACGATAGTTTAATCTGAGATTTTTACAGGGACTTTCTATCATCCTGTTCTATCTATTTTAATTTAATTTACTATTCCAAAAGGTTTCTAAAGTCTTAAGACTGAATTCATCACGTGACCATTCTTGGCGGACTTTGCGGACTTTCCCGAACTTCTACCCGACAATCAGCAATAATCTATTTTCAAAAACTTGATTACCGGACAAATGCTTAAACTTTTTATGGAAACCCATATATGTACGAAATTGTCTCAATTAGAGCTATCTACTGATGTAATTTTTAAATTAATATCTCTTTTAATAAAAAAGATTATTATTTTCTCTTAATTAAAATCACTAATTAATCTTTACCAAATTACTTAATTTTATTACCAAAATATTGGGAATAGTGCTGACTATTGCTGGTGATAAAAGTTCGGTTGTCGCTTTACTCGATTTAAAGATATTGCAAATCATAGTTTTATACTTTTATGATCGCGTGTTTCAAAACTTGAACAAACGGGAATATCTCTTAAACTAAACGTTTCCCGATATGTAAATACACTTTAAAATGATTTTTATAGCGAATTGTTACTGTGAGCAAGATTACAGGGAAATTACTTTAAGTTGAAAACTGCACTTCTCGAAATTTCTCAGTCCCGCCTAAGCAAAACTAGAATTTTCCAAAATTCAAAGGTGCTTACAAAATGTCCCGACTCTAATGACCTTAGCCGTCGACGAGGCGTAAAGCAATAATTAACAATAATAAGTATTATTTAGTTAACCGATTCCATTTGCCTTTTACCTCTTCATAAGCAATATTATCAGCTTGGACAGATGGAATGACAATATATGAGTGTGCAGTGGTATGGAGAAAGTGGTGTGGTGCCTTCGTTATGGATCGCTTTGTTCACTGTGCGAGGCGTCATACCTCCGTTGAAGCTGCCAGGTGAGGAATGTGGGAGCTGTCAGTCAGGATAGCAGACGGCGCCACGTGTATTACGTAACCGGGTCTGAAAGATCGGCGCGGGCAAAGACTTTATTAATGGGAACGCTGGCCTGGTAGGAATGACGCTGCAGCTTGCATTAAATAATTGACGCCGTGTACGTGCAGGCTCCCAAGAGGAGGCAGCTATACATCAGCCCAGACGGGATAAACTGTTACAAGGCCCAAGACATGTGGTGAATCCGTTCCGATATGTGGTTAGCAGCCTGTTCTCTACCCATCTTGCAGAACTGCTTGCACATTAAGTTAGCTTCAGCACTTAATATTTTTTTTATCATATAGTGTCTTTGTTTTGTATAGCCCATATATCTTATCATCAGCCTCTGAACCTGTCTGATTAAGTCCTCTACATCTTATTAATATCTGCTTCTTTGTTCTTTTCTACTTTTTGTATTCCAGTGCAGTTATCTATTTCCTGATCTCACTGACAAAGTAAAGAAGATTCGTCTTCAAATACGTTACAAAACTAAATCTGATTTGTCTTTAAAATTATGTCACTATTTTCTGCAACTGTATTTTAATTGGTTCGTTTAACAGTATCTTACTTCTACAGTGCCATATTTCAAAGTCTACAATTTTTATTGTTTGTCCATAAAATCCAAGCTTTATTCAAATAAAGAACGATGCTCCAAATGTTTCTGAATCTATCTATCATTGCTTATTGCTAACTAGATTCTCGTTGTAAAGATCTTCTTTGCTAGTGCTACTCATCATTTGATGAGATTCTGGAGCATATCACCGGATATCATATCGCTTCTTTAATAACAGAATTGTCTTATTACTTGCTCTGAACAGTTCCAACTTTGTAAAATTTACATTCTGCCTATCACATGTCAGATATAAAATCAGTTACCTGGATCCTTCTGTATATTATCATTAATAAATTATTGACATCAGTTTACTAATGAATGTTTACGGGCAAATAAAATTAGACGAATGTCTGGTACAGAAATATAACGACAATTATCTATATACTATTAATGTATAATTTAGATAAAAAAGAAAAAACGAGTGTGGTGGGTGAGCGGTAACGCGGCTTCTCATTCGGGGGACGTGGGTTCAAATTCCCGTCGGGCCTCCCAGATTTCGAATTTCCGTGGTTTCTCCAAATCACTCAGCGAATGACGGAATGGTTTCTGCATATGATCATTGTCGAATTCATTCCCGTTTCTTGTTCCCTGTTCTTTCCTGCCTCTGATTATCTCGTCGTCGAAGAAGAGTAAACCCATAAAAAAAAAATAATAATAATAAACTGCTTTTTTTCAGGATATACGGTTTCTCGACTTCGAGTTCATTAGAGGCGGAAAATTTCTGAAGGTAGGAATGGAAAGGAATTCCACCATTATCTTTTAGAGAAACTTCCTGCAATCTTCTTGGTGGGTTAGGGATCTTTGGAATACCGAAATCCGCATTCCATTCGGGAGGACGCGGGTTCAAATCCCCGTCTACATCCGATAAGCGCCACTCACAAAACTGTATGAACTGTATGAAAATATGACACTTTCAGTTTACCGTTCAAAAATCAAAAGCTAAGTAATTTATTAACATTTCCATCTATAATAATACCGGGTGATTATAATTAAACGTTCCCTATTTAACACGTTATAACACGGAAACTAATTAATTTAATTTTTTTTAATTTAATTTTTAATTTAATTGCAATGGAGCACAGGCTCCGGTGGCAATTTCCCTACACAGCTATCTTCCCCCTATCCTGCACCCACCTACATTTGCCCTCTACAAATTTTTTCTTTAAATTCCTTCAAAGTTTTCGGTAAATTATTCATCGTTTCTCTTGGTAACTCATTCCAATCCCTGACACCCTTACCTAAAAAAGAGAATCTTCCTACACCCTTGTGCCTGAAATCGAGTGCCAGCTTGTGGTCATGGTCATCTTTTCCCTTCCATGCACTACTTTTCATACCTACTGCAATATCTTTCCATGCCTCATCACCAGTATATGCCCTGTACACTCCCATGACCCTCCTCATCCTCCTCCTGTCTTGCAATGAATCCCATTCCAGCTCCTTTATCATATCCGTCACTGATTGCATTCTGCGATAATTTCCAGAAACAAATCTAGCAGCCCTTCTTTGCACCCTCTCCAACTCCTGTATTTGATACGTAAAATGAGGGTCCCATACTACACTACCATATTCGAGCAATGGTCTGACCAAAGTTTTGTAACCCAATTCCTTGACTTCTCTCGTACATTCCCTCATAACTCTCTCCAACAAATGCAGAACTCTGAAACCTTTTCCTACCACCTGTCCTATGTGTCCTGCCCAGTTAAGTTTGTTATCAAAAGTAATTCCAAGATATTTGCATTTCAAGTCTTCAGCAAGCAATTCTTTCCCCACCTTATATTCATAATTAACCTTTTGTTTTTTATTTGTGTATCTAATAAGCTGACTCTTCTTTGCATTTATCTTCATTCCATGTTTACTAACCCAATTAGATATCCTGTCCAGATCACCCTGCAACTGTTTACAATCCTCTATCGTTTTGATTCTTTTATACAGCATTATGTCATCTGCAAACAATCTAATTTCAGATAGTAAACAGGCAACACAATTATTCATTAGAATAATGAATAGCAATGGTCCCAAACGAGTACCAAACTTGGTAGTATTAATGTCCAGAGCATGGGGTGCTTGATTTCCATGCGTCACAGCGCCACCTTACAGTTCCAACTATGGCCACCAGGTGCCGTGATCATTCATCGTGATCAACACATTTGGAAACAATCCAATTATCAGACGATCGTTTCCAAATGCTTGGCCGGCACGATCACCCGACCTCACTCCCTGTGATTTCTGGTTGTGGGGCTACCTGAAGGACAGGGTTTACCAGGGGAACATTCACACATGTGCTGATCTGAAGCGCAGCATATCAAGAGAGGTAGCCAGCATACCTACGGACATGCTACGTTCTGCTGTTCAGAATTCGGTCCTGCAATTTCAGACTCTTCTGGACACTGATGGGCGCCATATTGAGCCCCTTTTGTAGCAGAAATGGTACCGCTATGTAATGGTATGATGTACCGTAGCAACACATTAAAAGTGTTTCAGTTGAACTGATTCTGCACTATTTCTCTTCCCCATGTCCTTGACATTAATGCTACCAAGTTTGGTACTCGTACGGTAATTGGTTTCCGTGTTATAACGTGTTAAATACGGAAAGTTTAATTATAACCACCCGGTACTTTAATTCGTTTATCAGAATTTAATAATATGCACAGTCAAATATCTTAGACAAATTACAAAAAAGTAATAATACTGTCTCAACTTGAGGGAGTTGTTAGACTGTTTATTGAGAAATTGTACTGGTTCCATGCACAGAAAAATTAAAAAGGGTGTGAGACAAGGTTGTAGTTTATCCTCATTAATATTCAGATCGTATTTAGAGGTATCAATAAAGGATTTGAAAGAAAAGTTTTAATGTGGTATATGTATTCAAAAAAAAAAAAAAATTGCTGATGAATTGTCTTGTTATGAGAACAGACTGAGGATATTTAGAAGTTACTGAATGGCATGAACAAAATACTGAAGGAAAGGTTTGGACTAGATCTAAACCAAAACAATCAAAAGAGATTACATGTAACATAAATGGTAGCAATAATAGTATATTAAATATAAAAATAGGAATGTATGCAATAGAAGAAATAATTGAATTTTGTTACTTAGGAAGTGAAATTACAACTTATGGTCGAAGCAGGAATGATGTTAAAATCAGGAATGATGTTAATAGCACTATCAAAAAGAGCCATGTAGAAAATGAAAAATATTTTAGTTTCAAATCTTGATCTAGGAATCATTAAGAATTTTTTTAAACTCTATGTATGGAGCACAACACTTAATGATAGCGAAGCATGGACTTACAGAAATAGGGAAAAATGAAGCGTTTGAGATGTAGTACTGTAGAAGGTTGATGAAAATTAAGTGGACAGATAAAGTACGAAATCAACGTGTTTTGTAAATGATGGGTGAGGAAAGAAGCTTGAGGAAGAGTCTCACAGAAAGAAGAGACATATTTTAAGACATGCCGGATTGGTTAATTTGTTAATTGAGGGAACAGTCAAAGGTTAGAACTGTATATGAATGAAGAGATTATCTGATATGATTAAACGAGCAATTCTTGTATGTAAATATATATTTGCAACCTCAGAAACGGCTATAACGATTCTGATGAAATTTCATATTTAGATAACGTTTTGTTTTTTAAGATTACCTGAATAGTTCTCTTCCCTGAGAAAAAAAAAAAAAAAAAACAGTTTTACAAAATATGAACAATTTTTGCTCTTGGTATCTCGAAAATACCTCTAACGCCATTTTGTAGACGAATCAGGTACCAGGAAGCCTACTAATATTTTCTCTTTGGTTTCAAGGAACTCATATATTTAAACGAACATTTCTTGCATACTAGCTGTCTCGGGGGAATATTACCACTACATGTGACATTACGTCACAGCTAGGATCTGGCGCTAAATTTTCCAAGGACAAGCATTCCATACCACCATATCAAGCAGCTGGCCACATTAGTGTCTGCTTTACAGAAATCTGGCGCGCTAGTCATGGCCATTCCGGGCCACATCGGACGAACTTGTGGAAAGCTGTGGAGGACTCCGAGGCCACCAATCACGTATGCGAATTGGCCGAGCATAACGACCAAAGCCGAGGAAGGATCTGATAAATGGCTGTGCAGGCAGGCCTTCTGTATCGACCCACTTATCAACACTGTAGCCTTGCCTCCCTGTGATTTACAGCCTTCTGAACTGCAATTTGTATGGCGGCTGAGCTCCAGACATTCTGACGACACCGCGATACGCCAAATAACTGTACTCGAGCCAAAAACGGATCTGAAAAGGCCGTTACGCAATTCGTTTAGACAACGCGGGTACCTGCAGCCAAATCGGGTAGTGTGTAATAAACTGGACAAACATCTAAGGTAATCTTTCAAGACGTGTGGGAATAAGATATGCTAACAAGACTGTTGGGTGTTTCGGTATGTACACGCGCAAGAAGGGAAACATCTTTTTATTTTTCTATGTGTTTTTGTGTATTTTTTATGTTTTTAATGTCTTTCTGAAAAGAGTGGACGAACAATAGTATCTTAATTCATTCGTCTAACTTATTCTAACAAACAAATATGAATAAAAAAGCAACTAATAAACAAACACGTGGGTCATACTGAAAGTCTTTTTTATTTTTGTTTTTTTACTTACGGCTTTACGCCTCGTCGACGTCGAGGTCATTAGCGCGGAAAGGGACTGGGGACAAGGAACGGGAAGGAATTCGGCCATGACCTTTTGAAACAAGCATCCCAGCATTGGCCTGGAGTGATTTGGGGAAACCATGGGAAACCCAAATCTAGATGTCTGGATGGGGATTCGAACCGGCGGCCTGCCGAATGCGAGGCCACAACGTTCATCGTTCGCCCACCATGCTCAGCCTGAAAGTCGTGAGAAACATTTTTTAACAATCTTAAATTTTATTTTTAATACAAACCAAGTAAATCATCTTAATCCACAGACTTTTCTTTCACTTTTGCATGCATTTTTCCATCACTCTGCACGTTTGAAAATATTCCGTTTCAGCAGATCCCAGACACTGACGCACTACTTGCTGAATTTGCTACTTCCTGTCATTTAGTTGCATTGTTGAAATTTTCATGGTTTGCAATCGGTTGCTCATGACTTTCAGTATTTATGGAGTGTGCAATAAAGACGCCTCGTCCCGTGTGACGTCGACACGCGATTTTCGGTGGGTCTTAAAGGAATTTAACCTTCAAAATTTTCCATACAGTTTAGGTATATTCATGAAACAAATACATTCACACTTATATATACATAAGCAAAAAAGGTAATTTGTAACGTGAACTAACTCCAAACGATAAAGTGAATATTCATTGTTCATAGTGAGCTTAAGTTACAGCGGACACTATAGACGTTACTTGCATCAAAGTATCGTTAAATGCGCAGAACGTTAAGTGAGCATGCGCAGTACATTGCGGTGCGTGCGGATTTAGCGCGTAACACTGTAAAATTCTTCCCTACCTTCCCGAAAGAAGCCTCCTTCAATAGGAAGATTCAGGCGTATGGTCTTAATAATGTAAGACTTATAAAGGATTGTTCTGTTCCAAATAGCCAAGCTTAGCGCCTCTGTCGAATACTCCTTACATTACATAGTAATCCTGCAAGGGAAAGTGAACCTAAGGTTTAACTTAAAATCGGAAACACCTAGTGTAATTCTGACACACAAAGCATGATATGTTAAAGCCAAAGAATCTGCAACAAAAGCAAGTAAACTGGATACATTTGTCTACCCAGTCAGACATCTATCTACTGTGCCACTAGACCGCTCTGTTTCATGTCTTGTCCAAACAATTCTGCAATGAAAAGAAGAGAGGTGACATATTGGGAGGCACAAAGATAAGAAGGTTCAAAAAGATAAAATGAACAGGTTCAAAATGGTAGCTATTCAAGTTGTTCACACATCATGGGGAGCGGCTTGTAAAGCCTACACTGCAGAGAAAATTCAATAAACAGCTAAAGTATAATTGTAGCACATATGCGGCTAAAGTACAGGGTGAATGCAAAAGAATATCCAAACATTTCTGAAAAGCTAAATTTACAAAACGAAAAATTTTACAGCCTAGATTTAGCAATTGCTACAAAAATATCATTTTGAAGTTATAAATACCAAAAGTGGTCTTCAGTTTGTATTACTTTTCTCTGTTAATAACAGTACCAGAAAAAAAATATATTATTTTAAAGAATTCCAAATTTTGAAAGGTTGCCAGTAAAAATTTTGAAAAGTTACATGTAAAAATTGGTGACACAATTGCATATCATAGAAAACTAATTAACAAAATATTATTTTTACGTAGCCACTTCCCTGCAATCTTGTATTGGAAATCTTTCTATGCGTAATTTACTCACAATTATGGACAGTTTGTCATATGGATAGAAGACAAATACATTCTAGCAGAGAATTCCTAGAATTTATTGTTTAACTGTCGTATGACGAAAGTTTCGCACCAGCGTTAACGCTGAATCCAAAGGAAAATTTTACGACTTCACACTGTCGGACTTCAATCGTTCTCTTGTTTTCATCAAAATGTCAACATAACATCGGCACACAACCAAAGAAAATAGATGACTCTTGTGCACATAAATTATATCATGTCAGTGACTTATTGAAAGCATTTCAATATCAGAACTTCGGCAAACGGTTGTTAATGTAACCATCAACACATGTCTTACGCTACCATTTTCATTTACAAATTACTTTTAAACTGTTATTATCAACTTAAGAGCGAATGTATCAGGTTAATTAAAAGTCAAATAATATATGAATAGCGATGTTTTCTACCATCGTGGTGCGTAATGTAATAGCCATATTGTCAGAGAAATATGAACTACAAATAACCAAATTTGTGCAACAAAATCTTCTCGGATGTCCAGCCGAGCTGGACACCCGAGAAGATTTTGTTGCCTCGATACGCAATGAAAGTCTCCACTCACAAACCAAATTTGTGTTTACCAGAAAGACTAACAATTAAGATAGATGAAGTATCAAAACTGGAATTCCTGAGAATCCTGGTAGGTTCTGAGGACTTAAAACCTATATTAAAAATTCTTCAAAACGGAAACGTCTATATCCAGATACTGAGCTACATTAGAAAACTATGTTTATGGAATGGAGCAATTTATGGAAGACAATGTTTGCTAAGGGCTTTGCGCTTCGTGTACATGGAGGAAGCGAGAAAGAACTGGGAACAAGAAACGGGAAAAAATTCGGTCATGGCCTTTTAACCGAAAAATCCAAACTTTCACCTGGAGTTATTTCGGGAAATCATAGCAAACCGGACGGGAATTTGAACCCGTGTCCTCCCGAATGCTAAGCTAGAGTGATACCAATCACCCGCCACACTTAATTTCCTTAGATTTAATAAAATCATATAATAACACATTCTGGTATACAATCCACACACTTAGCTAAACACAGATAAATTACTGGTTATTTGAAGGAACCAGGGAGACTGTTGTCCTCCTGAAAGATTTAAGAAATCTGTTTAGTCCTCCTGAAAATCTTTTTTTATATATACATTTCACTCCGAAAACAGATTCTAAAATTATTATTATCTTCAAACAATAGAAATGTTTAGGCAAACTGTTCTAACGGACCGTAATGGATCACAGTTACAATCAATACTGATGGTCAATGAAGCTGTTTAATTTATTGGATTGCGTGGAATGTGACACCGTTAATTGTGTCACAAAATCCACAAGTGACCATCCTTCCCAGTTTTCCAAAGATATAAGGTTTTAGATTTTCCTTCGTTAGTAGAAATGACCCAAATTTCTCGAGCAAGTTTTTTCACTCAAGGTTATCAGATTCTCTCGGAAATATTTCAAGTGATTATGAAATTAAAGCTCGTGTGCAGGCAGGAGTTGAACAGTAAGCACACGATCCAGACATAGATTACAGGAGCGTCCTAATGCTATTTACCTACTTTCCGTTCAGTACGTTATGATTTTCTCTCTTCCTCATACACGATCAGCACCTTTGCATAGCAATTTAGGAACTAGCCACTGCAATTTCTGAACTGAACAGCTTTAGCTACGGTTGTAGGTCAGAGTTAACAGTTAAGGTCGTTCTAGTAACCTTACGCATCACATCTGTTGTTATTAACCAGAACTGGTTAATAACTGGAAGGTTTAGAATCATCTGTATTAGAGTAACATTCAGTCACAGTTTCGAAAACCATGCTATTTTTCTGAACTCGTCAAATATTATAATAACATCTGGAAGTGAAAATAACTACCATTAACTCTACGATCTGGAACATGTCTGTTTCATAAGATGATGAAACATGATTAGTTATAGCAGCGGGATGCTGTTAGTACTGTGTCAATGAACTGAATACAGCGTTTCTCTTTCTTAATTATAACTATGAAAACTGCAGAACTAGCTTCAGATAATACAAGGTTGGCGAGTTTCCTTAGAACATGAATTTCTGTACAGATATACTTCGAGAAATCTATGCCGCGGAAATAAGCATTTTTCACATTATACACTCACTATAAACTAACTACTGTTGCTCTTAAAGATAAATATTATTTAAATCAGATGAACCAGTTATATTGGAATGCTCTTTTTCGAAAAACAGAAAATGTGATGAGTGTTTCCGGTTGATATAAATTAGTGCTTCGATTTTTTCGGCAAATTACAGTAAAACTGAAAACTCAACAAGTTGTAGCTAATCCATCATAACAACTAAAATCATTACTCAGAATTCTTTAGGTTAGCGCTGTAGGCAACACCAACGATATGCAAGACAAGGTCAACCAACAAAATCGGCGTTTGCAGAACACATCTTGCAAGAACGATACGATATCTTATAGACAGAAACCGAGGTATTGGATAAACCAGAAGGAAATTTGGCGCTGATAGTCCAAAAATGGCTGAAATATTTAAACATCTACATCCACATCCATACTCTGCAATTCACAAACATTGTGGGTGGGAGAGGGTGCTAAGCACCAATCTCAATCATGGGCATTCCAATCCCGAATAGCACGAGGAAAGAAGGAAAACATAAAAGCATCAGTACGGCATCTTATTTCTCGAATCTTATCCCTCTGGTCATTGCGACCCAAATAGGTTAGTGGTAGAAGTATCTCACTGCACTCGTAGGCCATAGAATTTCGCATATTCTCCAATAAATTCAAACGCAAATGACGTCGTCTGTCTTCCAAACTATCCCAGCCCAATCTATGTATCAATTCTGTGACGCTTTCATAAGGGCTGTATCAACCAGTCACGAATCGAGCGGCTCTCCTCTGCACCCTCTCCACTGAGTCAATCAGGAGCTTGCTATACGGATCCCAAACTCCACAACAGTAATCCAGATGCGGACGCACTAGACCGATGCTACGGACTCAGTAATGCACGAAAATATCTTTCGTATAACCATTGCTTTATGATAGATGCAGTGTCTATCCATCACTCGACATGGGAAAATGGTTATTTTATCCATATGTTCATCAGTGAATCAGTTATTTGATTAGGTTTTAAAGTACGTTAGCATCGTCGCGGCTATCATAAACGCCACATCGGTCGTGTACTAATGCTGGAATACTGTTTTCATGACAACACACTTTACTTACGTAAGACGAAGTTGTTTAGATTTTCCGTGAGGCTCTTAGGAAGCCAAATGCAACAAAATTCATTACAGAGCAATATCCATAACTCTGGGTCGCAGATCGAGCCTTGAGGATATCCTTTTCTTAAGTGTTTCGTCAATCGCCGACGTGATCTGTGGAGCACTGTAGTTCTTCCATGACACTAACCTCTCAAGCTTTCGTTCAACCATTGTGGGTATCATAACTATCTGAGGAGGGAGAACAAACTCAGCAACCAGAAATTATCGAAAGCGCTGGAGATACACATAACGGGTGTTCCGCTGGAAAGCTCGCACTTTGCTCAGCAATTTCACTGCACCTTGGTAGTTTCACGATATCGTGTGCACGCGAAGGCCATTGCTCCACATTGGGATGACGCAAGCGAGTAACCATAGAGTACATTCGCTTCGCCCTCAAGTGAAGGACTGGCGTGCAACGACCGAGGACGAGGAAAGCCTCCGGGTCCTGAACCGACGACCTATCGCCAC
Organism: Vandiemenella viatica; assembly: GCA_031002005.1. NCBI lineage: Eukaryota > Metazoa > Arthropoda > Insecta > Orthoptera > Morabidae > Vandiemenella > Vandiemenella viatica. The sequence goes on from CM061914.1 coordinate 124,722,073, forward strand.
GACGCCGCGACCGCAGGCTTGTCGGTGCAAACAAGTAGAAAGGGCACCCACTGCTGCGTAGGTCACATCTACTCGTGACTACGGTTTTTTCTGAATTTCCTCTTACAGAAGGTCTTATTGACACGATCTATAGTGAGTGGATTGGTAAATTTCTAGCCTGCATCTCCCAAGATTGGGAATAATAGCTATAATTGCCAATAATCTCTCAAATTTTAATGTCTCACTGAAGGAAATAATTTAAAAATTAGTAATTAACAAAGTGTTGTCTTATGCGAATCCATCGATGCAAGGCACAATTTTCTTGTTTCATAAAAAAAAATCCTATTTCAACTTAAAAATAATGCGTGAAAACGTATTACTAACGGTAAATATTAGCTACTAATTCTTCCTCTTTAATACAGCATAATTTTCGTGTCAGTTAAAACATTAGTTTGACGAATAGGATATACCTTCCAAGCCCACCACCGATGTTTTTTGACCAATGAATCAAGCTTGTTCCTGGTGCAATTAAATTATTAATATACTCGCGAGAGTAGCCCTTTTACGTGACCTCTGAATTCGGTGAATGTAATTAATTATAGTACTAACAAAGATATTAAATAAGAACATGAAAAATGCTATTAGTGCACTACGACTTCAAAAAAGCTTTTATAAATAACATTTTGATTTGGTCCTTTGAGACGTGGATATAGAAATGGTAGTCTAGAGGGGAGGGATGTAAACCTATCCAGTCTTATTCTTTCAATTTAATTTTCAAGCAGTTTGGGACTCTTGTTAGTTCATTAAATGCGATAGTCTCCAGGGTCCCGGGTTCGAATCTCGTTGCAGCTGGAATGTTTTAGCAGGTTTTGCTTACTTCACACGAGGTTCGCTAGAACATTATGTGGTTCGGAATGCACATCGAAGTGTAGATGCGGACAGGTTTAAGGCGGAAAGTGCAACTTAAAACTCCGCCACCAGTAGTAAGGCCACACGCATTTATTTGTGGGGGGAATAGCGTTATATCGCGATAGCATGATGCTGCATATGGGAATCATGCATGTTTTGGATACACATGTCTTTCTAACAAAAGTTCACAGTAGTATGCAGCATTAACATTTCGTCGTCGTTCAGACACGAAATTGAGTGTGTAAACAACGCCTTTAGGACCTCAAAAGATGATCGTGATCTAGCACAAGGGTTTTTGCTAGACCATGCTGGTTCCTCTTTTACACACCGAGCGTGGTGGGTGAACGGTTAACCTTCTGGCCACGCATTCGGGAGGACGCGGCTTCGAATCCCCGTCCGAGCATCCAGATTTGGGTTTTCCCTGGTTTCCCAAATTCACTCCATTCGAATGCCGGGATACTTCCTTCAAAAAAGGCCATGGCCGAATTCCTTCCCGTTCCTTGTCCCCAGTCCCACCCCGCCTCTAATGTCCTTAGCCGTCGACGAGGCGTAAAGCCATAAGGGGGAAAAAATCCTCGTTTACACGTCATTCCATAATAGACTTTTCCTTTCCAGGAGTATAGTGGTGAACTTAACATTTATTCAGATGTGAGCATGAGCATCAGAAATCAGTCTCCTTCTAATGAAAAGCGTTCATTACACTGCTGAGAAACTTCATCCGGTGTAACCTTCCGATTTGCATTAGTCATTTCTGGCGCCAACCTAGACGTGATTTCCGGCAAATTTTATTTATTTTTATTTACTATCTTCACGCTTCCATAACTTACTCCATCCGCTGCATATAATTTCAAGAACAATTATTGGTGTGTTGTAGTGAATAACGTCTTGGCTTTACAAAATGTCTAAGGAATGATGCTTGCTCTGGGACGATGTGCACGAGAGAGGTTGAAACTATTGTCAGAATTTCACAGAAGAACTGATGCCACTTGCACACTTGAGACTTGGAAAGTGTATCACTGCTGAAATGTGCAAGCAATATCCACAAAATTGCAACCGGTTAAATACTTCGCTGTACTTCTTCTACTTCGTCAGCATCTTTTCCCAATACCAGGGATCGGCTGCATTGATACCAAAGTTCTCATACGAACATTAGCAAGTATGTCAGTAACCCGCACCTACCACAAAAGTCTCGTTTATATTTGAACAGCCGCGCAAATTGAACGCTAACTTCATCAGCTGAAACAGGAAAGCTGCCACGCACAAATCATTCACACGCAAACCTTTCATCTTATAATTTAACAGCAATAAGATGGGCTCAAGTAGGAAGGGATTAAGAACCCAGTCGCAACGGGTGAAGGCTACTTCTCCATACAGCTGATGACCATCATGCTTCGTGTTGCTGATCATTACGCACAACGGTTTCCAAGCTGCAGCCATTCCAGTCAAGGCTGTTTCAAACAGTGTTCACTTTTATGGCAAGTTGCCTCATTCTGCATGACCAAGGATGGCACGCAAAAGAGCCTTGCGCTCAGAGGAAGTAAATTGGTAACAAAGACATACTGCATATGAACCGGCTGTAACCTAGATTCAACTTCTTAGCGTCAAAAAACTTAGCGCATGCTATATCGGAAGTTTCTCATGCGAATGTAATATCTTGGTGGGAAACTGGAAGAGAAAGCGACGTTTCCTTCTACAGCGCACTGTTATTGAAAACTTGTAAATCAGTATAGTGTTTTGGATATGATCATGGGTCATTTCTCAGTTGGCAGGCAGATTCAGGTAGGTGAATGCCTACTTTGCCTTGGAGAGTCTTGACAGAAAATTGTGCAGTGTACACTCTCTTTGCAGCATTCACCACTATGTAAGTGACATTTTGTTTCTCTCTCTTCAACACATGTAGTTATATATGTTTAGCACAATCCTTATTTACTGCTGTTATTTACTGTTTCAATTTGAAACGAGTGTTAGAAACTACAGATCAACAAGATAATTTGGTGCTTTTTAGGCCAATCGCTCATCGACAATCGACGGTAGAAAGCGAAAAATTTTACTTTTTCATACCACATTAGAATAAAGCAATATTTTCATACAAGCGTACTGGAGACGATGATGAATAAAGAAATGCAATGTTGTGGTACAGGATTTCTCTATTAATTTTTAACTTTACGGTTCATCGACGTTGAGGGACTGGATGGGCGCAAGGAACAAGAAGGAATTCGGCCGTATCTTTTTGCAGGAACCTTCCAAGCAATCGTCAGGAGTGATTTTGAGAAACCATGGAAAACCGTGGATTTGAATCAGCGTCCCCTATCATTAACAAGGCTTGGTATGGTAGAGGAAAGGATATGATGGAAAAAATCTGTTATAATGTTACAAATTCCCCTTCTGGATGAAGTTGTTTATTGCACAGCATTAAAGTGAATAGATATGTCTGAATCATTATTATTATTATTATGTATCTGGCCGCTAAAATTCGCAGACCACTGTCATTTCATTCTATCACCATGTGTTAATAATAGATTCCAACAGCAATAATAATAATAATAATAATATTGGTGAATTCTCCCAATAAATGGAAGACGGTAAGCAAATGACCGAATCAAGTTTTCTTCGAGTTCTTCTTATTGTTCCAATAGGCTTTCATTCTTTCCGAGAAAGCTTGTTTGCGTTCTTCCGACCACTTTAGTCTGTATTGTTTTTGTTTTGGTTGCTCAGTTATAACCTCCCATTTGTCTACTTTGTGTCTGAAGGTGTCTCTTTCTAAGATGTCTGTTGCTCCTATGCTTGCACTTTTAAGATCCTTCCGAATTTCATTCAGCCAAGCTGTTGGATTTTTAAGTAAACTTACATAATCTATTATATTTTTTGTCAATCGACTTTCTGGTAATCTCTTAAGGTGACCTAAAATTTAATTCGCCTTTTCTTGATGTCAATTTCGATGTTTGAAAACTTTTCTGTTGTTTTTGATTGATTGTAGTCTGTAACCATTTTTAGTGAGTCTTGCTACCAGAATTTTTCTAATGATTTTTCTCTCTACTTTTTTAATTTATTCAAGGTAATGTTTTCTGTTAAGTGTTAATGTTTCAGTTGCATAGGGGACTTTTGGTTTTATGACTGTGTTGTAATGCCGAATTTTCGTCTGTCTTGACATAGAGTTTTTGTTGTAGAGATTTTGGACTAACCCTAATGCTTTTCTAACTTTTTGGAGGCGATTTTGCTGTGAGATTTTCTCGAAGCATGTCGGTTCGATGAATTCTCCGAGGTATTTAAAGTATGAGAACCTGTTGATTTTACCATATTTTGTTCTCAAACTTGCTATTTCTGTCTTTGAACACTATTATTATTATTATTTTATTTAATTTAATTGCAATGGAGCACACGCTCCGGTGGCAATTTCCCTACACACCCAACTTCCCCCTATCCTACACTCTCCTACATTTGCCCTCTACAAATTTTAACTTTAAATTCTTTTAAACGTTTTCGGTAGGTTATTCTTATTACAGAGAGTGTATGTTTTATTCTTCGAAACCTTATTCGTCATTTAATTACCGCGTACCAACACGAATAACAGAACACTGTCACAATATTTAATTAAAAACGCCAATGCTCGTGGCCAACTCGAACCAACGACTCCGGTAACTCAGAGGTATCTCCACAGTCCCAACACTGCCCGGAGTCAGCTAATAGAGACGTACAAATCTGAAAGAAACCTTGTGAGAAATGTGGCAGACTCCGCTTATCTTAAATGTCTGAAACACTTTACAAGAGAATCAGAATCGAGATGGCTTACTTGGTGCAGCTTGAATTATCACACCTGGGGGAACATAACTCTTGTCGAGTCCTTAAGAAGGTGGCTGAGTGGTGTGACTCATTATCCGCTCACGAGCTATGTGTCTTCGATAATTGAGGCCCTGCTGCGATGGAGCCAATATCCTTGACCGGATGGTAGCCGCAGTATTCAACAGAGTCCGGTGGGAGAGCAGTGTTTCACGAAGTCCCGCGTTCGATCTACGACCTGGCCATCTTGAGGTTAAAATTAAAAAAAATCTGGAAATCACTCCACATAAATTATTGTATGGATCCTTCAAAAGGCCTTAGCTATGTTCTCCCAAATTTCTCTGCGCCACGAGCCGTAAAGCCGCAACGAACACCAAAACAACAGTTTTCGGGTTGACAGTGCTAATGGAAGACAACTACAAGCATCGGAAAATTAACCCTATCCTATTTTTTTTCATTGAATAATTAAAATCTTCAATAAATGGTTCAGATATGGTCGATTTCACTAGACACTGATTCTTTTTAAACATATAGGTGCCTTTACAAAATAATAATAAGAAATTTATATGTCGGTTTCATATATGGTGTCAAATTTCAGCATTTGCTTTAAAAAAAAAAAAAGAGAGAGAGAGAAGGATGTAGTCCTTATTAGGCCAAGGACACCAAAGTTTACGTGAACCCACTTTAAGAGTCAAAATAAATAAATCCGGATCTTAGTGGAACATCTTTTGTTGGTTACAACTGTCTACGTGTCTACCTAGTGGGGGTTTATGATACGAGAAGTATGTACCTATAGTGAAATCTGCAGAGAAACGGTTCTGTTGAGCGTTTGATTTACACACGTATTGCCAAGATTCGTAGTTTAACAAATATTATTGTGACGCCTGGTCTCTTCACAGGCTATTAACACATTTTTTCCCTATAATCGGATAACACAACCGTCCACTACTTACGAGCTTCATTTTCCAGATGTAATACAAGTAATTTTGCGTGTACTGCTGGCTTGCTGGTGAAATGCTCTTGGGAAATCATATTAAATTCCTATATTTTGACTTAGACTTTAGACGCGTATAGGCCGGAGTTGTGCCGAGTTTTTCTCATGTTCAATGTCAGTCCAAAATAACATCGCTATAATAACCCAGCACTGATGTGCCATCACGAAATCGACGGATGTAGACGAGAGTTCTCAATTGGGGTCACAACGACCGTTTTAACTTCCCGAGTCGGACATTACACTTTGGGTGAGTTTCCAGAAGTGATGAAACCCCGCAAAATAGCGACATGGCACCTCACTGTGTGAGGAGCGACTCTATTCCTACTTACTTGTTAGATCATTTGGCTGTCGAGTTGTATAATTTTATTTTGATAGTAGACAATACATTCGGAGCTACAATGCTAAACTCTGTTCACAGATAATGTCACCAGATTTTTTAAGTTTTTACCATTATGGATACGACATTTCCACATCAAAGCAGTTGTTTGCGTAATCCTAGATGAGTATAATCATTATCCTTGGTTGCTTTCAGAGATTCCTGAATTTAATATCATGCGATGATTACGTGTTTTTTAATAATTGTATTAAACTCACACCCATTTGTAAACATCTACATCCACGCCGTTTCTTTTGACTGTATATGTCCATATTCGTTGCATTGTAAGAGATTTTTGCAGTGCTTACATTTCGTTCGTGTATGAAAACTAATTTACAGAAATAGCTATTGATTCGTTTAATTAACAATATGGTAAAACTATATTCATTAAACAATCCATCTCAGGAAGAATAAGGCAATCGCTGATGTGGTTCATGCAATCCCCGCAGGAACAAAGTGAGGGAGAGCAACGGGTATGTTGTTCCTTTGATTCACTTTGTACTAGTGAAAATTGCCCGGATCACTCAGTGGCGAGTAAGATTGACTCATGTAGGTCAATGGTTACCTGCTGTGGCTACCCCCAGTGACAAACCCTGTGAGACGTGGAGAGCACTACACAGGCTAAGAAGAGGTGAAAGTAGGATAAAAGACCATTTAACAAGATAGTGTTATCTCGAAGATCCTAACATTACGTGTGAATGTGGGGCATAACAGACCATCCAGCATCTATACAGTGCCCATCAACATGAACTCTACAAGACCTCCATAACGCCAGTGACAACGCTGTACAAGTTACTGACTTTTGCTCATCAGAATTGGCGATCAACACTATCCACTTTTTTCTATCTTTCTGTTCTGCTATTGTTAATGCTGTTTTTTTTTGTATTTATGATTATTGTAACAACAAAGCTTTTGACACGAAATAAATAAATAATTTTTTATTGTTATTTTTTTTAACTTCTGGCTTTACGCCTCGTAGACGTCGAGGTCATTAGAGGTGGGATGGGACTGGGAACAAGGAACTGGAAGGAATTCGGCCATGGCCTTTTAAAGGAAGCATCCCAGAATCCAAAATGCGAGGCCAAAACGTTTACCGTTTACCCACCATGCTCGGTTTATAAAAAAATAAACGTTTGAGAAGATGCTGAGGAGCGTGAAAGACCCCAAGATGACTGCAAGTTATCCTGTTCCTTTTCGTCGATCTAATTGCTAAAAAAAAAAAAATAATAATTTCCTAACTATATGCGGAACGCGAATATTTTGCAATTTTTACTACCAATCTGTTACCAATAATCTATCCCAAGGACCCACTACATCACCTTGATAATAGTCTAACAATTACCCACTTGAACGATGATGCATTACTTCAGCTTCCATAAGAAGAAGACGGGCGATCTTACATTAATGTTTCCTTAGAGCAGTGATAATTATTAATGGCAGAAAAGTATGCTTTCTGTGATTATGGTTCCAGTCAAGAATCGCTGATCAATTATGCCAGTTGTATCAACACAAAGTTCCAAAGCATTGTTCTCTTTTCATTTTACATTTCTGACGTTCGAAAATACTAAATGTAACGTTGTAACAAACAAAAAATGTATTTGGACTTAATCTGGGGAAAAAGGAAATCAATGGAAGACAACATAGGCCTGTTTGCGGACAGATATTCAAAGCGATATAAATTAATATGAGAGAAAAATTTGTAGAAAACGTTGTAATGTTTATCTCCATTACCCGGTGACCTAACATTCGTGACTGCTCTAGAAATAGTTACTGCTCTAGAAATAGTTACTGCTCTGTTTCACGTTTCTTTGGAAATTTAGGTTAATGTTTTTCCTTTCCCTTCCCCAGTGTAGAAAGTGAATGTACTGTACGTGTTTCTTTTTTTGTGGATCACTGTTATGTATGTATGTTCAGTGTAGTGTTTTTTTTTTTTTTTTTGTTTTTTTTTTTTTTTTTTTTTTTGCACTGTGAATGAATGAAAGGCGAAAGAAAGATGATGCCCATTTAGGACTGTCTTCTCTTCCGAAAGACTCCAAGCGGCTGCCAGGCTTAACGTACCCATCTGACAACGAATCACCATCAACAGTGTTGCATACCCTCAATCCAAATGCACTGTGGAGAGGTTTGGGATTTAACTCTCGAGTTTGGTGCACAATATGGTGGTTATGAATTGTTTACCTCTTCTACTCTGCCGGCCAGGTCCGGATGAAAATTTCTTCACTACCAGGACTCCGACCAACAAAACCCGTGACAAGCGCTGGTTTTCACTGTGCCGCAAACATCTATGATGACCATAGAAAACATAAGGGACGATAATATATCTTTCTGAAAATATTTGGTCAAGAGAAGTTATGAAGACATAACAGAGTAATGATTTGTAAGGCAATAATAAAAGAGAAAATACTTGGTTTGTAAAATAGTGTGAGAGTATGTTAACAAAAAGAATTTTCAACTACATCACTAAATTAAAGGTGACAACGAAATACGTTGAGGATATAAAAAAAAATATGCAAAAAGTTAAGACATATCCAAATGAGATAGAGAATCGAAGAATGTTTCAATATAAAGCTGTTAAATTCTAAGAGTTCCAGGAACAATGTACAAAAGCGAAGACCGCCAGTACTATCGAGGAAGAAGGAGAAACTTCAGTGAAAGAATGAAAAAATCATGGGAGAAGAAGAAAAGACGAACCAGTAAACCGGTAAAATAAGAGAGTAGAAACGAGTATAGCAAAAAATTCGATCAATACGTTTCAGGTTAAAATGTAAAGAACGATAGAATATAGAAGACACAAATAAGAATTCAAAGTATCAATGAACCCACCACATACAACTGTAAACATTTAAATAAAAATGCTAATACAATACAGAATCACAGCAGTGTAGAATAACGAATGTTACGGAAAAGATCGCCCTAAATGCTGGCTTTACAGTATATGCTCTATAGTGGAAAAACTTATGTGCGGGTCAACCGAGTCTTTAAAATATACTGAAAAGCCTGGACCAGGAGAATGTAAAGAAGTGTTGTTAAAGCTCTTCTGTTCGTACTGTTGGGTAGCTAGATGACAGTGCCTGTTGGCCGAATGGACAACAGGTGTTTGAGGACATTCCGTCAACCGCCTGTGACGTGACGGTCTGAAAGTGTGTCAGTGGGCCTCTGAGAACCAGCGGCAGTGAAAGGAGATTCATTTTTACTGTAGCATAACTGACCATTCCTACGTGACGGAAACGTGTTGCGTCTGCCACTCAACGAACAGAACTCCCTGAATTAAACTGTAAACTAATTCGACCCTTCTCTGGGCGGGTTGGTTTTTCTTTTACCAACCACAGCATAAATAAAAAGTATCTAAGACAGAAAGTTTAAACGAAATTTCTTTAAAAAAAAAAAAAAAAAAAAACTATACTTCCAATTATGGATTGTGAAATTAGTTCAATAAAAGTTGTCAAATGCAGAGGAAAAAAGAACAGTTGTTCAGACGCCGTTGAGACCAAAAGAGATAGGTTTTTATCGGTAGAGATCTGTATATCGTAGGTAAAACTAGCGGAGTTCCCGGCGTTGCCCGGTATAGTTGGCGTAGGTTTACCCGTACCCTATTTTTATTCCGAAAAAAAACATTTGTACAAAGTTTCATAAAATTCGCGCCCACTTTTTTCGGAATTAAAGCAAACCTAGATTCACCCGCCCCCTACCAAGAAACGGCTGGTTGAAGTTAATTTGCACGAACATTATTTTCATTCGTCCGGAAAGATTCATGTATGTCAAGCTTCGTTAATATGGTTAAGAAATTGCGTTATTACATTACTGAACAACGGTAGATTATATTAGAAACTCACATTTGATTCAATTGCGAAGTGAATGGATATACTTTGTTCACGAAACTCCAGATACTTTAACTCCGCAGATACAGCCTTCTATACAAGTATCAAAAGTGAAACCGGAATAATAGTATATGGCCAACGACATTGTTCAAAGAAAACCTCTGTTGTTTTTACGGCTATCTAATGCGTTTAAAAATTGAATATCCCGAATTAAAGGAAATAATGCTTCAAGTTAAGGCTATCTATGGCGTTTAAAAATTGAATATCCAGAATTAAAGGAAAGAATACTTAAATTTAAAATAGTTACTATTGTACAGTTACCTTATTGCTTTCATTAAAAGCTATGGTCAGAGACGTTTAGTTGTGTGTTTGGTGCGAAGTATGGAACATCTAATCCTTCCATCTTTGGGATTTGTCATCATACGTTCAGAATTTCATTTAATGCTTCTGCGTTATTTAACGTTGAAACATAAGACATGCCAAACAATTGAATTAAGATTCTAAGCTTTAAAACGGTGAAAATACCATCGAAATCTGCTCAGTAGTTTCTGAGTTTTCAAATGTATCCGTTTTTCGTTTTTTAGACAGATAGATAGATAGAAGATATATGAATTAGTACTAACTTTACAGCAATAGTTGTCCCGGTATAAGTACGCTTTGCTGAACTCCTTTGCTCCACTTTTTAGTCAGTAGCTCGTAAACGATATGTGGAAGTATACAAACCATAGCTATTGAATGTGTTAGCTCCTAATATAACGTCATTTGCATGTGGCACCTTTGTTGAAACAAATAGGAAATAAAGAAGCAAATTTCGCAAACAGGAAACAAACTTGATTTCGGATCAAAAAAATTGCTGTTAAAATAATATTGTCCTGCGAAAGTGTTTTGTTAGATCTGTTGGAGATTCTTGTATCACAAGGTGTAGAAGGTCAACGATTAAGCTAGAGTTGTCGTCATATCAATAGCTCAAAACTGTAGAACGAATAAAGACAACGGTGACTACATTTCCTACACTGCTGACAGGCACTCGTGAAGCTCGAAAGTAAAAATGTGTCGGTTTTATTAAAACACATGAAACAACTTCCGTCAAGATGATTTAAAAGCACCGGGTTTGTCCCAGATGAGTTATTCCAGAACTTAGTTCAAAGGAAATTACATCACAGCAGAGGCAGCACTATCTGGTATATCGTAGCGATATGATGTCTGGACCAATAAAATTCATAGAGGAATTAGTGGGGGTGTAAACAAATTCCTGTTTTTGATTCTTAGCTTTTGCAAGGATGGCTGCAAAACCTGATTACTAAACCTAAGTCTATGTCTTGCGAGGAATAAAAATGTTTTAGCGGTATCGCAGTATTAAACATAATTTACACGTCGTATACTATAGATTGATTCCTTGAAATGTGTGAGTTTATATTTAAGTATTTCAGTGAGGCAACTCATTCGTGTGCGAAAACATATGATATTGAAACAAGAACTAATTAGTTTATAACACCTGGGGATTCTTTAGACGGAAAAAACTGATGAACGAGCGTTGCTGACTCTCAGTGCTTGCCCATTATTTTATTACAGTGAGTTTCATTTCAGTCGGGTGGCATACCATAGGTAGCACTTCTAAACTGAATGATCGTAATGTCTTAAAAAGAATAGTTGGAGTCGAAGGGATCATTTGCTAAATCACTCCCTACTGTACCTGGGAATTGTAAAGCCCAAGTTTAACTAGAAAAATGTAATTTTTACATTATCTTGCTTCGTGCATTAATTATTGTACGAGTGAAAAATAAATAACTTCATAAGATCTAAATTTAATTATTTGTGGCTTGTTATCTTTGACAATAATTTCAGTGGCCCCTTTTCTTAGCTTTCTTACCTTTGACTATTAGCACGACATTCGCCGGCCGCTTTATGGAAGCATAAGTATGTCGGTTATTTCTTATAATTCAAGATACTTCAGTTTCTAACACTTTTCGGCATCTCTCAGTTCTCGGGCCAATTTAAGCAGTTTTTGCCAACTTACCTATGCTTCGACAGATTCAAATTATTCTACAAGATAAATTTGCATTGATAAAATAAATTCCTATACTGAGCATGCTCGATCAACACAATTTGAATTTCTAGAATCAACGAAGGTTATTAACCTCTAATGTGATTGTTTTCCAGATTTAATTAATCACCAAAACAGAATTTGAACGCAATTTTACAAAAAACATACACTACAAATTTTCGTCAATTCCTGTCCAATTTATTTTTACCTTTTCCCCATGTGTTTCTATCGCTCGTCCATGGAGGGTACACTAGAGACGAGAGAAAATCCTCGACAAGCTAATCGAGCACTGTCTGTGTGAAAAAAAAAACATGCCGATATCTGGAATGATTTCGGGAAATCGTGGAAAATCGAAGTTTGGACTGAAACAAAATTTCATAAATACAAGACCAAATGCTCAATGCTATAAAGGAATGAGCACAATTGGACAAAAATGGATATAAAACGAATGGACACATCTCTAAGAGGAATGAAGTTGCTTATTTTGATCTGATATTTTTTTAAAGTTTGTACAGCGGAAACAAAAAAGCGTGCAAGGTGATGTTGATAGTTGTAGCTTGAAAGGATAACCACGGTTTGAGTAATAACGACTATGGTATGTGGAGGTGACGTATTTAAATAAATGCTGCAGGTAGAGAAGTAAATCATTACATACAATAGACTAATTGGAGAAGGAAGGGGAAAAGCTTGGATGACCCATAATGCCTCTGTTGGTCACCAAAAAAACGTGGAAGGAACTCTATAAAAAAAGTGGAAAAAACTCTATCAAAAATGTGTATGTGAGAGGATGCCAACGAAAGTCAGGTCATTACTGAACAATAGTTACATATCATGCCTCCGAGCCAAAAATTATACATATCGTCAGAGAGGGCCAACGTATGACATATCTTGCTTTCATCTAGCTGAAAAATGAAGCATGACTAAGTTGTGAATTGTGCTGCTGAAACTAACGTCTAGATTTGCGTCGCAGAACCATGTACGGTAGTCGCATTTACTTCGTCTGAGCAAAGAGCTCCTTTACAGGTGACCGACATCCAAGGTAGGTAACTCTATGCGTCACCTAGACTGTCGACTTGCTTCTGAGACCAGTCACTACTTCCTGAATTCCTCAGAGCAAGGAGATG